>VDFB02271358.1:37048949-37070857 GCA_007258455.2 Sequoia sempervirens
TGTTATCACCAAGGAAAACATCTCCCCCATCATATTATTTGTAAGAAGTAAACCACTCCTTGTGAGGTGTCATATGGTAGGAGAAAACTGAATAAGCCAAGAATCATTAGTAATAGAGTTATCCAAAATAAACAAAGCATCAAAATCATCATCGAAGGAATTTTTCATGGAGGAATCAATATTATTTTTCTCAAGTTCTTACACTCCTTTTTTACATGCCCTCTTTTGCCACAATTCCAACACTTTACTTTTCTCTTTCTAGGGGTATTAGAATTTCCTTTAGACTTATCCCTCTTTTTATCCTCTTTTGGCCATTTCTCTTTGGACCTTCCTCACACATGAAAGGAATCTTGGGAGGCAACATTCATAGACTTTCTCCTCATATCATCTGATAGAAGAAAGGAAATTATTTTTTTCCATCTTTGGCTCTACATTACCACTACTTATGGTGATAATTATATTTTCCCAAGATTCGGGCAAAGAACAAAGAAACAAGATGAATTTATCTTCATCTTCTAATTTAAAATCTACTAATGCAACTTGACTTATAATCATATTAAAATCATTTAAATGGTTTGCAATAGAATCACCATATTTCATTTTTAATGAATATAACCATTTTTGAGATATAACTTGTTAGATAAACTTTTAGTTTGATATATCACTTATCTTCTTCCATAAATTGTATGTGGTGTCTTCTGTGGATACATTCAAATGGATGAAATCTATGAGCCAGAACGGTATGGTTCCTCGTGCCTTCTTTTTTAACTTTTTCCAATCTTCATCAAATATTGGAGTTGGTTTACTCTCTTGTGAAACTAGAAACTACTTATCTCTCTCTTCAAGGAGATCTTACATCTCATTGCCTGTGCCATTGAATTTATCAATATCCCAATAAGAGGTAGAAACCATGGTAAACAATCCTCTTTACAAATCTATAATATACCACAATACAAAAGCTCCCACTACAACTAAAAAACCTCCAACACTTAGGAGAAAGGTGTCCTCTTCTCGACAGAACTGTTAGCTATAATACCAATGTTGAAAACAAGGTGAAGGAAAGCTATAATATGAACTTATGCAAGTGAATTCAGATTTGAAAATTAGATTATCGTATCATATTTAAACATGTGATTGCAACATGCATCATAATATAAAAATCAACAAACAAAATGTTACACAAGATTTACATGGAGAAACCTTTTCAAGAAAAAACTCCACACAAGAAAAGGGGGCAAGTATATTATTAATATTTGAATGAGAGTACACTATAATACACTCCACTACTGATCTCTTATCAACTCAACAACACCCTATTACCTGCAAGAAATCAACATTAAACTACCATCTCATGGCTCCAATTTATAGAAATTGTTTGAGGTAAAACCACGAATGGTAATCCAAAAAAAGAGGTACAAAACCACTTGAAAAAATCTACGCCCCTTTCCATAGATAGTCAAAGGACATGATAAAATATTAAATGGAATTACAAGACTCCCACATGGGCACCTATCCCATAATCTATCCAACTCTTGATTTTCTAGATGCTCCACTGACCTTTCCACTCCTCGATGAAACATCAATGAACACCTTTTCTTCTCCAATCTTGGGTGCCCCATCCAAGAACTTCCAACTTCCATTATGGACGCCAAAATTTAATAGTTTTCGCATGTGTCCCGTAGAACATATTATAAGGAATGTGGAGACATAAAAATGAAATAGGATTACAAGGTTAATGTTACCTTATCCTAAAAAAATAAAATTACAAGTCTTTGAAAAAATAAGATCAATCTAATAATACCACTACAAATTACACAAAAAATTATGCACTTTCAAAAACATTGCACCAAAAAATGTTATTGTAGGAGTATAAAATGAAGCCTCGGAAGTTCCTAAAATGAGAACGGTTCAACAACACCTATGAGAATATGTAATTTATTGAAAAAAGCACTCAAATTAGAAATTGATTGTACCACTATAAAGAGCATGAAATTCTACCCTAAATAAAAAAATTGCTTGTAAAAAGGAGGTCATGAGCCCAGGTTATGGCCATTCAAAGTTGGATTGTAAAATTCAAACTACCAATGAGGAAAGAAGTTGGTTGGGTGAAGGGATTGTTGACATCAACAAAAAAATATGTTGCAAGCTTCTAGAACATTCCCTTCATGAGAATATTCTACTTTATCACTGAAATATTCCTTTACCTGAAAACTAGGGTTAATAGAATATTCCGTAAGTGATAATAATTGATTGATCATTGGAATATGCTCAAAATATATTGTTGCTAATGAGTATTTTAAAATATTCCACCAAGATTCCCTAGTGTGGAGCAAGTTGTGGCAGTGCTTGTGCCCATGGCACATAGCAACCTTAAATTGGAGGTGTACCCTACTATGAGTATAGGATACCCTACAAAGACGAGGTACAACCTATGGATTAATTTGCAAAATTTTATTTTATGATATTTTCAAATTATAAAAAAAAATAATAATAATTTATAAGCCATAGTGCGTATGCATACCTATACAATTATGTCGGTCATACGACTACGAGATGATCATAAGGTCAAAGAGATGATGGGGGCCAAAAAAATTCTTAGGGCTTGAGGCAAAATACTCCAAATTTGATGATTTACAGTTGATCTTAGGGTCCTTGGGCCCTCTAGATGAGATGACAGGGGATTTTTTACCCAAAATTCTCCAAAATTGTAGCTATAATATGGATATGGCAACTACCATCCAACTTCAAACCCTTGTAGATATAGCCTCACATGTCCAATTTGAACAAAACAAAAGTAAAAACCGACTTTCTTGGACACCATGAACTCAATGGTAAGCTTATATTTTTAGCAACAAGCTTGAAATAAATCTTCAAGATCCACCAATATTTTCAACCTAACAAAATCTAATGCACAAATCACTCAAATTTGAGAAATGGATTTACAAATCTTAAGCTCTAATACCATGTTAGAGTCACTCAAGGACTCAAGCTCCCAGGATCACTTGCAAAACAAAAATATCCTTCCATTAAAGAGAAAATCAAGAGCATAAATTTGCAATAATAGATACAAAACATATTATATCAAATGTGATACTATGCAATATAATGCAATGCAAAATATACATCTGATACCTTGCTTATATAGGCAAGGTTGAGAGTGAAAGGAAATATGCATCCACCCAAGATAATTTCCACATAACCCAAATATAGAAATATATTCAAACAAGTATTCAAAATCCATATGTATAAGAATAAACAACATACCATTAAAGATGACACAAGATATGTTGGAGAAAAATCCTCGAGGGGGGAAAACTAGCCTCCAAAAGCATCCATCACTCATATTATTTAACAATAAAGATTATAATACATTTTTAGAGTTATCCATGAACACCTTTGAAACAAAAAGCGCTCCATGTGAACAAGCATGTAACCACACATCCCATGCCATGTTTTAAACCTCACAAGTTTTAACAAGAGATGATCTCAACCCCTTAGCCAAAATGACCAGTTAGCCAACCAACCAACCTTAGACAACTAATCATGTGTTTTCTTTTATAGAAATAAGCTCACACAAAACCATCAAGTAGTATTACATAAAACCATGTGGCTAATACCATGAGCTTACAAAACCATTAACCCCTGCATTTACTTTTTGGTACTAATTTTTTCCAATATTAAGTATTTCCCCAATGTGCAACCCAACATGAAATATTTATCACAATATTTAATGCAATATATAAAGTGGCCCCAAGAATGTTAACCCATGTGATGCACACATCCCTATATCTCCTAGGTGTCCCACATAATAATAAAATATTAAATTTTAACATTAGGCAAGATGGACTTGACACACCTTTTCCTAATAGAGAGGCAGGACAAACTAGGATGATGACAAGTGTCTTAATCCTATGTCATGTGACAAGAAAACTAAGACTTCTAAAAATATTCCTAACTCACTAAATAAACTTAACATGTGGACATGTGTGAATTGGATTAACTAGGAACTAGTTAGATAATGTTCCTTGTTCACACTGCAAAGGGTAAACCAGATAGGAAAAACCCTTGTTCACACCAATAGTTTCTATGTTCAAGTTGTGTCTCTTCCAACATCTTGTTTCAATTAGCACTAATGTATCATATAGGGATTTTATTTACATTTCTTCCTTCTCAAATGTTATTTCCATAGCTTGTAAATATCATGTGAGTTTTCACCACATAAACCACATGTGGATTTTTTCTCCTTTTTACTTATGCATTTGTTAGCATAATATCCTATTTTACCACAATTGTAGTACGTGGCTCTTTGGGTTCTTCCTTTGAATTGATCACCTCTATTATTAGTGACCACCGCTATTATTAGTGCAAACTATCATACACCCTCTTTTTGAATATTCATCATGGTAGCTTATGGAGGGGATTGCACCTTAAATTTGTGGTACCACATGGTGTATATTGTTGAGCAGTCTTATATTTATTCTCCACATTTTTTCTCAATGGACATGTTTTAAATTCCTATTTAATGCTCCTATGATTAAACCTTTTGCTATGGCCATACCCTTGTCTATAAAATATTATTACCTAGTCATCTTATGAACTATTGGTTCATATCCATCTTCTTTATGAAGTAACATTAGATAAGTATCAATCTCATGTTTGTTGCACCACCTACATATTTTTTAGTATATGCTTACTATCATTTTAGGGGTTTTCTAAAGATCTACCCTTTAAAATCCCTTCTAGTGCCATGTATCACTAGGAATTAGTTTCTTGGATTCCCTTTCAAAGTATAATGAGTACACCAAAAATATATTTTTTTGGGTGGGGCATAAGTCTCACTCATCTCACCTTTTGCCAAAATTGCCCACTTCAATTTTAGTATTTATAGTTCTAATTTAAGTTTTTCATTTTAATAGTTGTACTATTAAATGATTATCGTGTCTTCATCACTAGAATTTTATTATGATGGTCAATTCTATTGCATCCTTATATGAAGAGAAAGTGTTCCTATCCAATTTTACCCTCGTGTGAGGGTTTAAACTTGAAGTAAAAAATAAACTAATTAATTCATTAATTTTGTATCAAGGGTTCTTCTAGTCTTCTAATCACACTTTTAAATCAATTTTCATAATATTTTTTTCATTCCCCTTTATTTTATTTCATATCCTACATTTTAGTTATTCATTGAATTAGTACATCAAGTGAGTGGATTTTTTTTAAAATAAATCATTCAATTCTTTTCATTTTTATCATGCTTAAGTCATTCTTTAATGTACCAACTCAATGCTTTGTCCTTGAGAGTTTATACAAAATAATATAATAGGGCTTGGTCATCATCAATGTCATCCCTACTCCAATAAAATTACTTGAGATAAAGAGATGTACATTAGAATCCATGACGTGTTTAAAAAAAATAATGAGTCTAGTCTTATATGCAACCATCGACATGAGATAGAAGTGTTTTTTATCTAGCTTTGTATGGTTTAAGGCTTATCCTTCCCCCTAATCTATTATTTTCTCTTTGATCTCTTTCTCTCTTTTCCTTAAGCTTCCTTTTCCAACATTCAATCCTTTTTCTAATTAACTAATCTCCTTTCTCCACAATTATCTCCAAATAATTGAATATTAAAGAACACACTTCCCAATCTCTCTTAAAAATATCTTACCCAAGTACTTCTTGCTCTCACTTCCTCCATCGTAAGCATGGATTCACTACTTATATTCTCTTTAGAAAATATTCTTAATTTTTATGGTATGAAGGTTACTCTTAGTCTAGGGAGTTTATCGCATGATGTCTCTTTGGATTGGGGTTGTACTAGTTGAGAACTCATCATTACTAATTGATTTATCTTTAATGGTCCTTGATTTATTTTCTTCGTCAACATATGTATTATTCTCATTATCTCCAAAGTTTCCTTGGGAAACTCTAAATTTGTGTGTCTTATTTCATCCTATTACTAAATATTCTCTCCTATTCATCATTCAATAACTTCCTTATTTTCTTCCTCCCTTCTTTATATTCCACCATACTTATTTATTATCTATATTTTCCATCTAACACTCAATATGCCCATATGAGAAAATTGGGACACCAAATCCTTAACCCATTTTTTATTGTAACCCTTAGATAAATCTAATATATAGAATTTTATCAATTAGTAGTCTAAGTGTCAGAAACATCCTCTCTGATCAACCCTCAATGCTTTCAGGCCTACCCCCAACAATTATGTCCATAACATTCCAACATATAGGATTGAACTTCTCCAGGTTCACCATTACCTCATATTCTACCAACTACCCTATCATTATGGTTATATTTTTCTTTATGGTTTTAATTTAGGTCATGGATCACTCTAATTCTTCTATATTTGTTAGTGTCATGTTCATTAAGCATTCACTTTCTTCATTACAAGGGATTTCATTAGCCATACCCTAGCATGCTCTCTTGGTGCCTGTGGCATCTTCACTATCATTTTTGAATCTCTTATCTCTTTCTTGTGTCTATTTTTCCATATTATCTTCCTCTATATTTTTCTCAACTATAATGATCTTTTAAATTTCTTCCACATCCATCTTTATCTCAATGAAAAAGTTATCTTATTGTCTTGATGTCACCTTTTTCCATAAATATTCCAATTCATTAAATTTATCTGTCATGTTGGTAAATATATTTGTCACATTGAAATTTTGGAAAAACTATCACTTTCGAAGGAACTTGTTGCAAAAATTCCTACAACAATTGGAGAAATTGCAATGGATTAATAAATTTTCAATTGATTTGAGAGGAGAAGCTCCTTTTTATAATGAGGTTTTAGGTTTTTTATGATATTTTTACCCTAAACATACCAAAAGAAAAATGAAGAACTCAAAGAAAACTCAATTATAGAAACCCTAGTTGTAGACACACAAATACTAACTCTTTTTTTGAAAACTTATTAAAACTAATAAGGATTCATCACAAAATTATAATTTACATTCCTAGATTTATATGATGGGTTTTAAAATAATGATACATATGATAGTGTAATAATAATGAAAGAAAAAAATGCAAATCTCAACACAAGATGAGATAAGTTATATCGATAACAATCAAAGCAAGATACCACATTATCACCATATTTTCCTATGATTGAAAGTCTAAACCAGAGGTGACTTCTTCAATCCCCCGCTCATGTTTGGCGAAAAATATTCTTTGCCACTTGGTCTGCAAGTGTCGAGTCGAAACTTTCCCACTTTGCTTGGTGTATTCTTTTCCAAGGCTTGCCTGCGGGGTCTCGGCTTGTTCACTTGGGGGTATAGAACCATCGGTGCCCTTTTTATGGGCAAGCTAAGTCTTTTAAGAATCTCTTATGGTTTTGTATCAGAGCTCAGCAGTTTTGGAAATGGATTCATGACTTCTTTCTGCCTTTTAGACCAGAGCCCTTCTCCTGGCATATGGTTTTGCTGGGAGACTCGCCCAGACTTCCTGCTAAATATACCCAACTTTGGCACACTTTTAGGGTGGAAATCCTCTTCAATATTTGGAAAGACAAAAATGCCTACATATTGCTAACACAAATGGATAAAAAAAATTCTTTGTATTCTAAAGCTATTATTCGCCCTAATGTGCTCTTGCAGATTCAAGTTCAAGCCAACAAGGTTGCACTTGAGGTGGCTCACCTTTAGGTGCTTTTGGATCACTGGGGAAATGCCTCATGTACTATAGCTCAGGTGCCCACTTCACCCACTTCCTCTCGAGGTTGGTCGCCCTCGCAGGGCTGGCAGCAGAGTGGCTCTGCTCGCCCTCTCTCTCAACCTCCTCTTCGGCGTGGTTCCTGCCCTCCTCGGCAGACTCATTCTCCTCCTATGTGGGATAGCCAGGGGTGGCCCTCTGGAGGAGCGATGGGTAGTAGTGGTGGAAATTCCGGGTGGCCCTCAGATGATACTCCTGCTACTAGCTTTGGTTGGCTAGATTCTAGTAAATGCTTTCCACGTCTAGTGCTTATAATCTCTCCCCGATGCGAGGATAAAGACAAAGATAAAGATGATTATGATGGTTGGGGTCCTCCTCCTGACATCACTCCAGACCCCGCTAATGTATTGGGGAAAAACCTGGATGACAGAGACCCTCCTGGCTCTATCGGTACTACTTTGGCCACTTGATGGCCTTTTTAATGTTTGTAATTTTTGACTTCTGGGCTAGGCCTATGTGACTACTAATTTTTTTGGTTTTTTGGGCGCTGCCCATGTGACTCTCGGGGTGTGCCTTCTTACCACCCACCTTTTTGTGAATATATATTTTAATCTTTATAATTAATATAGATTAGTGCCTATTTATAAAAAAAAAAAAGCAAGATACCAAGATATGATTGCATTTACTTACAAAAATTGAATACTTTATTAATATTCTAGTAGGTGACAAATAGTTTTGGTAAATAAAAAGATAGATTATTACTAACTTAACATACAAAAAATCACTAGAAATATAGAATTTGAATGTTTTATTTATCATCTATATGAAGATACACAATTCCAAATATCCTTCTATCAAAAGTGTGAGATCTAAAAGTGGCTCCTTTACATTATAACTTTGTATATACAAGCCTTTTCACTCATAACTATATTTTTTATAACTTTAACAACAAATTAAAAAGGAATTGATTTTTCTAACTTAAAATTATTAATATAACTCATTGTATGAAGTCATATTAAAACTACTTAATTTAAGTCTAGGGAAGAATAATAAAGTGATAAATAAAAGAAGACTTCAATTCTATTTATTTGAATTTAGCTCTTTAAATGCTTTTAATTGCTTTGCAAAAGAAGTTAGATCATAAAATGTCTTATTATATATGCAATTAACTTCACTCCTAAGATTGTAGTGTTTGATAATCATAGTTTCCAATTCATCAATGACTCCTCCTCTTCTTTCATATGTACAAACAAAACATCATCATACCTTTATTATGGTTAGTAGTTAATATGAATCCTATTTTCTTGAATGTGTTGACATTAGCAACTTGTCTATTAATTTTTTTATAGAGACTATACTTTTTCTTCTTGACTATCTATACATCTTCTACTTCTAAATCTTCTTCTTTTAGTATATTTAATTATAGGCCTAAAAAAATGCAATGACATTAGATTTAACCTCGCCACAAAGTTTCACCAATCTCTTTAATTCAACAATAGTTTGTTTGAAGACCGTTAATTTCCATTCCATGTTTTAAAACTATGCCACAACATTATATTTTTTTGGTTTATCTATGACTTTGTGAGATACTAATGTTTGAATATCATGTTTCACCATCTTGTTTAAATATTGAATTTCACCCTACCATATGGTGTCCTCTCTCTTAGTTGCATTAAGCCTGACTTCAATCTCCTCCTTTTAATATTTTGATAAACCACAACAAATTCTTCATTAAATTTGAGACCATAAAGTACAATCTATTCCACCCATGTCTTGGAGGCTTTACAATACTTTTGATATTTTTTAATTTGTTCCATCGTACTTTATTTACATTTTTTATGATTGTATCAATTTTTGGAATGATTAGAGGTTGGGCAGATATATTGATAATTTATTTAATATATGAAGCCAATATATGGACTTACTCCTCAAGTTGTTCTCTAGTAACCTTTTATTTATCTATCCTTTTGAATTAACTCTATAACTAGAGTTGGAAATTATTGATGTCTCCATGATTAGAAGGACCAATTTCTATTCTAGAAACCTGATATTTGGCCTTATTATTTCCTCTTCTTTTTATCAAGAATAGGTTTTCCCACTTCAATGTATTAAGTTTTTGGTCTATCTACCATCAGTCTAGAAGAAATTTATGCTTTCTTTGGTGGATTTTTTGTGGCATGTAATTAGTCTTAGCAATAGTATATAAACTTGGGTCAATCATATATTGATATCTTCTTTAAACCACCTCTTTCAACCATTGAGAAGGATGTAGAAGGAGAAAAAATAGGAGAGGGAACATTCCTAGGCATAGTGCCAGATACTATATTATCTTTTGATGGAGAGAGGGGGGATATTCATGTGGTGGAGGTGTTTATATGGGATAATGAGGCAAAGACATATCATATTGAGATGATGAGGTATTTTCCTCTATAGTGATAAGGTTTTCAAGCAACAATGAATCTATTTGCATGTTCTAAGTATCTTGGGGCCTTCTTATTTACAACTTCTTCTTTGGATCCATATCCCCTTGAGCATAATAAATTTCCAACTCAATTCCCTTCCTATGGTGTCCTCCATCTTTATCTCCAAAAAAAATATTTGATTTGAATATCGTAGAGTATATAATGATTGTATGTTGGGATGCAATTGCTTCACTTTTCTTATATGATTGCTTTTGTTTATTTGGAGTGGTACTAGAATTAGAAGAAATGTGTTTTGTAATCTTGGTATTTATCCAATTTTTATATTTTCGCAAAATAAAATGTGACCTTTCCATGATGTATATAATTTCTTTATTCATCCAATTAATAGGTGAAAGAGATTACCATTGTGGCATAAATCTATAAAATTCATCAACCAGATCTATACCATCATCAATTATTCCCATAGTATCCCACCCATGATTTATTCAATTTATTTAATGGTCATTAAGACCAATTCCTTTTTATAACATTGAAATAATTCTCAGATTTTTCCTAATAGTCTTCTAAAGGTGGAATTTGAAAATATTTTGATCCCAAATATAGATTACCCTTGACATAATTTTTTCCTTCAAACAGAATCCTCTTAGTGTAAAAATATATATGGACCTTTTCTAGGAATCTTTCAGTATTTTGTGTGTAGTTCCCCTCCATGTTTTAACATTTATGATGCTTGTGTTAGATGCTAGTAGATTTATTTTTGTGTTCTTAGGTACTCTTTCCTTATGGTTAGGACATTCTATAATGACACTTGTTCAATATGTTACTATGTTAGATGATTTATTAGGATATTAGCATGCTAACCCTTGTTGATGACTTTATGTGTAAATGATCTAAGGGGTGTTAATGCTTTATGATTATGATAAACCCTATTTAATGATTTTATTTAAAGATATTTGATGAAGTACTGACGTTTAATAATGATATGCTTAGATCATTGTCATGACTATGTGTGATTTTTTATCATGTGTTTATAGATATGCTTATCATATTGATATATGCTTATAGATATTCTAATGACTAATGGAATAGTGATGTTAGATGTTGATTAGTCTTTGATTATCTTGATGATGATTGTGACATGTTTATGAATATGCTAGAAAAAGAATGTGTTACCTTATTTTGGAAGGGTTTATGATTATTGATGTTGTAAGATGTTATCGTATCATGACTACTATGTGATTATCTTGTGAATGATCTTATCCTGATTGTTATATGAGTTGATGTGATTATTTGGTGATGTCTTACTGGTGTGTGAAGGGAACAATGTCACATCACTCACTTGTGAGTACCCTACGACACTACGATTCCCTTTCACAGTGTGCCTGATTATATGTATATGTATATGCATGACCGTTTCGTGTGTTGTAGGTTGCAGGTACTAGGCATTGACTCCACTTGAATTGGCAGGTTTGAGCATGCCTCAAAACCCAATGGATTAGTTTATTGGAGATGGCACTTGGTCCCTTATCCTATCCATCATCCTCAAAGGGGATGAGTATTTGGTTTGATACCCTATCAGTTTTGTCAGTTTGTCAGTTTGGTCAGTCAGTGTTATTTGTGGTCTTTGCTTTCGATCTTGGGTAGTGGTCGAGTATTGATTGGCATTTGGTTTATTAAACTTAGAATTGTTTAGTTAATGCTTTGGTTATTTGTTGCATTAAAATAAAAAGTTAAAAGGTATTTTTGTTAAGTACATATAAATGCTTATATATAATCATCGTTAATGATAAAATAAATTATAATGTAATGCTAAGTTAATAAATAAAATATTATAAAAGCGGAATTATAAAGTTAATTATTAAATGCAAACAAAACTGAAGTATGTCTTGATAAATAAATATAAAAAAAAAACATAAATAATTATAGAGAATAATAAAATAAAATTATATCGGTTGGCTAAATCTTTCCTGTTGCAGGAGGTTGGTCACGAGGTCTAGTCTCCCCCACCCCCGTGGTACCGGAGGGCGTGTCGCGCCAGCGACGCCGGTCACGTTAAAAAGTTTACCGGGTGCACTGCAGTTTATAGGGGGTCGTAGTCTAATAAAATAAAAATAAATAAATAAAATAAAATTATAGTGGGATGATAAAGTAATAAATAATAAAGATAAATCAAAAGGATTTTAATTAATTAAAAATTTATTATTGTGAGAAGGAAAAGGATAATTTAATAAATTTAAAGTTAATTATTAATTGTGAAATGAATGTTTGAATGCTAATGTTTTTTGGAAAAGAAACATTTACTGGTTATATATTCTTGACTAGAAATAATTAATAAATGCATTTTTTGAAGATTTCCAAAGCCCTCTTTTTGTAAATCATTTTGTGCATATTTTGTAAATTTATTGCAGCCTTTGAAACCACATTTCTTCTCCCTGTATTTTGTTTAATTTGTCTATCCCATCTATGTTTCCTCAATTTGAATGCATATCAAGTTGGGAAATACAACTGCAATATTTGATATAATCTTCTATTCTTATTTTCCTGGCGTAGCCCTCTGTCTCCTTCACCGGTTGCTCTTCGGCATCTTGTTCATGATCTGTAGTCTATCGTATTGCATATTGTGTTATTGATTTACCCCTTACATTTCATTTTTGGTGAGTTTCTTTAGCCTCTTCACCATTTGCTAATGGCGCACCCGGCTATCATTGTTTCCTTATGGCAAAATTTTCTTGAGGTCGTTGCTTGATTTTTTAGTGCCCCCATCTGCTTATATTTGGCGCCGGTATATGGCATGGCACATAGCCCAGCCATTTCCAACTGGTCGTACGCCTCTCTCTTCCCCTGTGGATTCGCTACCTTTCAATGCATAAGGGTTATGCCTCTAGTTTTTTTTTAATTTATTTCAATGCTAAATGTATGTTTTACCTCCTGCGTTGAAGCTGTATATTATGATTGTATTGATAGATATATCTTATGAATGGAGTTGATACTTGGAATTGCATATATCATATGCTAGGCCATTGATACTATGTATTGCGATTTATTTTCTGCACCATGTAATTGGTATATGATATTTGGTGTTTGATGAATATAGATTATAGTTGATAATTGATGATTATACATTGAGTTAGGCATTCAATGGAAAATATGTTATATTTAATAGTCGATGAATATGTTTTATGGTTTGGCTTTCGATTATATATAACTCACAACATTTGATTATATATATGTGTGTATGCGCATATATATGCATGTTTATATAGGTATGTCTATGTTTGCCATATTATAATCTATTATATTGAAAACAACACTCTGTTAATAATATAAACACACATATATATATGTATATATAAATGTGTGTGTATATATATATATGTATACATATATGTATATGTATACATATATTATGGTTATAGTAAAAGAATATTTCTGCCTTGTAGGTTAATTGATTATGTTTTATAAGTAAATTGGGTAATTAAGTAGGCTAAAATTGATTTATTTATATTTAGATAATGGAAAGATTTGTTTAAATAAATGATTTAGATTATCTTTTATAATTATTTAATAGTGGAATTGTAAATTCACCATGTAATTAGTTAATTAGGATAATTGTTATTATAGTTATTAATGAATTATTGTGCAAGTGGCCTATTAAGTGAATTAACTAGTTAAGTTAATGAGTAATATGAAATGTGGAAATAAAGTCTTATTTAAGGAGTTTTTCATGGATGTTTTGCTTGTTTGATTGTTTGTATTGAATAAAGTGTTGATTAGTGGGATTGGGGTGATTTTGGTGGGAATCATATGTGCAAAGTTGCTAAAGTTGGCTTCCAGAAGCTTGGGAGGGAGTATTTTTGTATGTATGATTTTATGATGGATTCACTTTGGAAATGGTTTGGTAATGTTTTTGTTGTGTGCAAGATGGTCAATGCCTTGCACTGTGTATAGATTCTTGTGATCATGAAAAGTGTGCAAAAAGGTCAATGCCTTGCACTGTATATGGATTCTTATGGTTATGTTAAGTGTGCAAGATGAGCAATGCCTTGCACTATGTACGAGTTCATGTGGATTATGTTGAGTATGCAAGATGGTAAATTCCTCGCTTGATGTGTAGAGTTTACTAGTTGCAAGTACATGTTGAGTGGCTCTCAATGGGGGTCATAACCCAAAGTGGTGTCCAGGACAACCCATTAGAGAGTTTCTTAATCTAGTGATAACCTTAATAATGAATTAGGGGGAATGGGTAGATTTCACATTAATCAAGATAATGATATGCATCACTCATGGCTCAAGTGCACATTTAGGCTTGAGATGAGATGGGAAGGCCTAAAATGGAAAGACCAACTACCTTTTCCTCATGAAAGGTGTGTTGGTTCCACATGAGTTTGTATGGGGACTGAGGATCGAGAGAGGCTGCCAAGACAACCCAGGATGGGGGTCAGGGCCTAGGAAGATCTGTCAAGACAACCCATATCAAGCTATGTGATGACACTCCTCCCTATTGTAGTCTAGCATTCCCTAGTTAATGTTCTCCTTCTAATGTGTGTGTTCCTCTGGAAGTGAAGCAAGTGTTGTATGTGTTTTTGGTTTAGCTAGCAGTGTTGTATTGGAGCCATGTATAACCCCTTGTTTATGTTAGCCTATTGTCTTCTTGATTGTTTGTGTGATGTGGGACCTTGTGTTATCTTCTAGCACAAGGGGTGGACCTAAGGGTTCCACATGGTCGGGAGGTTGATGCTTTTTCCTCAATTGGGTATTTTTGTTGTATGTTCGTGTGCATGGAGGTTGTTCATTGTGTTGTGGACTCCAGTTCCAGTTCTAGTTTGAAAAGACAACCTTTCCATGTATATGTATTGGATTGTATATCAATTGTATCTCTTGTTGTAATCCGATGTATTCTTCCCACATGTACTAAGGGAAGCATTGTTTTAAATGTTGTAATGATGTAACAGATATTGGTGAACTCTCTTGTAATGGATATTGTAAAATGATGTATCTTGCATATACTAGTTGGTTAGAAATGTTTTTATTCAATGTTGATTATCAGTTGACATGTTATAGAAGTAAATAATGTAGAAACATTTAATGTGGTGTTTTTAAATGAACCTAGCATGTTAGATAACTCATGTCATCTAATAAGTTAATTAAAATATTTCTAGCTCTCTTGATTATATGTTTTGTGAGTAGCGCAGTTGAGGAACCTTAAAGGACCAAGGTTTACATTATTATATAATGCAATCTTATTGTTATTTCATTTTTTAAAAACAAAAATTGTTCCATTAATGTGGCATTTTTAGTGTTGTCCTTTGGGGTTCCTTGGCGGGGCGTTACATTGTGCATCAACAAATGTTTGGCATGTATAATAACTTAAACCTAGAGGAAATGGATAACCTACCTTTTTCTTATCTGCATGTTTCTTATTTATAAATATCATTTATCTAGAAATTTCAATTAAAATAAGATGGTCACTTATGTATATCATTGAATTTTGTAAGGATAGTCAGCAAAACCACCAATTATTTGGATATGTGAATCTTTTGAATTGAATAAAATAACTACTAAATCTTATGATCAAATTTTATTTCTTAAGGTGAAATACACAATCCAACATTTCCATCGAGCTTCATTATTGTCAACATGATAAAGGCACCATTAACATGCCTAAATTTTTTATTAGAAACCTGGCTAACTATAATTGTAGGAAATAATCATATATTTGTGTAGTATTATCATATTATCCCACTGTATGTAATCCAAGTCTTGCCTTCATGATTTCTATAACATAAATTAGATAATAATTCATGTAAATAATTTGAGTTATTGGGAACATGACCAATTCATCATGAATATTATCGCTAATTATTTTTCTCTAGTCAATATATTGAGAATCATATCTATAGGCTATGATGCATATCCAAACTCAAAAGAGTTGGTTTCTTTATTTTTTGTAACCCTATTTACAAAGTGATGATATTTGAGTTGTCACTATTGAAATGAGACCTTTACAGTTCCCAAGAAGCCTTGATTTTCCTTCTTTTGAAACTTTTAGCAAATACTTGGTTGTGTCATTTAGTTACAAATTCCAATTATATGAGCCATTGGTTCATCAAATGACTGGGGAAGAATATTTTATGGATAGGGATATGACTAGAGCACAAGGTAGTCACAAGAACATTAAATGGGCATCCAAAACATGGCCATTGAGAAAATTAGTGTTTAAGTTAATCTAATATGATTCTTATTATGTTTTAACCTTTGATAAAAGAGTTGGAATTTTTCTAAGCATATAGTTAGAGCCTTTCATGTTTCATTGAACACTTTGAAGAGTTCAATATTTCATGAACTCTTTGAATCTCCAAAGAAGGAAACAATTGTTGAAGTTTAAAAGTTCAATTTAGCTTCCCAATGTTGACATGTGAATAAAGTGAAGGATAATCATTTCTAGGGTTCAAAAGTTTACAAAAAATCTAATAGGAAAAAGCATAAATCTAGATAAGGGATTAACAACTTTTCTCTATATTTGAGAGGGGAATTTTTGTCACAATTTCCTTAGGTGAGTCATAGTTTATCCAAAATCTCAAAGAAAAAAATTTATTTACCAACACATCCTTAACCCCCCTTTTATTAATCTCCAAGCATTTAAAGTATATTTATCTTTGTGGTAATATTCTTTTTGATCCACCCATTTAATTTTTACCACCCTAGGTGCTTAACTCCCCTCTAGAGGTTTATTACCTAGTATGCACTACTACACATCTCTACCACTATCATAATTGTAACTTTAATATTCTATCTCTTCAAAGTATTCTTTATCGCAACCTTCTTTAAAATTATGTTCTCTCTTATGTACCAAAAATATGGGGTTCCAACAATAGAACCGAATGATAATAATATACAAACCCAAGGTCTAGATCATTTATGTCAAAGAAACTAAGCTTAGTGTGATACAATAAGAAGGAAATTGGATTAGGTGTAGTAGATCAGCAAATAAGCAAAATAAATATTCCATATTTATATGCTTTGTTGGATAGAATCATTGATATCTTTATTCATGTCACATATCAATTAAATTCATTATCTTTTCATACCACAAGCCTATATATACCCATCACACATGTTTGGAAAGTGTATTTATCCCTAATACATATTATCCTCTATTTCTCATTATATTATATTATTTTCTCTATTATCTCTTTCACTTACATGGTATTCTATGTTATTAATATAGCCAATATCATATCTAGGGGTGTGTCCCTCGACTCTTCCTTAGTCATTTCCACTATTAGGAGGTAAAAAAAGACACTTGATATTACCACAAATTGTTTAATGATATTTGCAATGATCTTTGTCTTGTTATGTATTTTGGTGGGATAATTCTACAAGACTTAGCTTTTGTGACATTGTGGGTTTTCACCACAAGCCTCTTTTAAGCCATCCTTCATTTTTTTAACCTAATGGGATTATATATTCAACATCCATTTCAAGTTTTCAATTGAATCTATTAAGTCCCAAGGCTAGTTATGTAACCTGCCAAGAGTGAGTCTTAGTGGATTGTTAATTTTCTTGTGACTATTGCACTAGTAATAGTAGGGAAAAATATTGAGAGACTATAAAAATTTCAATTTAATTGATTCTAGTTATATAAAATATCTAGCATAAATCCTATAAGACTGCCTCAAGTGGACTCTATTTTTGAAGAACTCTAAATGAGTGATTACTCACATTTACCTATTATTTTCACCTGAAGAGGGCTTATTTAGGGAAAATTTATCATATTTCATATTATTTTATCTCCATTATATTTTTCATTCCCTACTCAATCATTCCTAATTAAATTTAGTGATGTTTTCTCTCTTAAACTAAAACTTGAATCTCTTGTTAATGAAAAGTATGAGGAATATCATCCCTACTTATGAATCAAAGAAAGACCATCCATTAGTGAAAATAATATTATTTATTAGAATATTAAGGGTTTGAATTCCCCTAATAATATGAGGTTTGTTAAACACAAACTTTCTCTTAATAAGTTGTATATGGTTCTTTTGCAAGAAACTAGTGTTGTTGGAATTGAGACTTTTGTCTCTTATCTCTTCTTGGTATATTTTGTTAGATATGGTTTTTGATGTGCAAGGGGCTTGTAGAGGTGTTTGTATTTTTTGGAATCCAAATTTTTGTTTAGCGTTCTCATTTTTTTACAATCCTAAGTTAGATCAGTTGTTCTTCAATTCATATGAAAAATATATCTTTTGAGTCCTCTTGAATATTTATGGTCATAAGATCCCATAAGTAAAATTACTTGGACTAAAAATTTAAAACAAATTTTACTATTTGTTGACACCAATTTTGGTACCCACAAGGCTCTCTTGTACTTCTAGGGTTTTCACCTAAAAGGAGAGAGATGGACCAAAATGTATAATGTCCCCACTAAAAAATAATGCAAGAATGAATGAAATATGCCTAAATTCAATGTCTAAATGTAATAAACTAATAAAATAAATGAATTATTAATGCAAAACCTAAGAAATGCAAGTTGTTTGAAAACACATTGTGATATGCAGAAATGACCTAAGAATGCAAGTAAATAATAATAGAAATGAAAGAGACTAGAGAGGTGCACTTGGGAAGTGGAATGTGATGAAAAGAGGCTCTGGAATCCTACAAAATTTACTATTAAAGCCAACTGGGACACTTACACCAAGTTGGGCAAATTAGTCCTATTTTGGGGAGATTCTACCAGAATAGGTTTCAACCAAATGGGTGTCCAGAAATGCAAAAACCACTTTTCAGGCCTGGCAGTGGGACTAATTCACCACTGATGGTGACTTAGTCCACCTAAGAATCTCGAGAAATTCATTACAAGAATTTGTAGCTATCAGTCTGCACTCCTCTTCTTGACAGGTGTATGGTTTTGAAACTACAAAAATCGGGTTGAAAAGGGTCTCCAAGATTCACTTAGGGCTTTGTTGATTTCAATGACTTTGATGAGTTGACAACACCTTTTAACACCTTCCTCTTTGACAAATCTGCATACAAGACCTACAGAAAACACATGCAAAGAGGGGAAAAAGAGTTAAGGGTTAGTGAATAGGGGTTTGCCTTGGGCAAACCCCAATTTGGTAATCAAACCCTAGAAATGAAATTAAATAGAAAGAGAATGATGAATGAACAACATGCAATGTCACAACTCACCAAACTCTTGATGTAGAAATCTAGAGATATGCAAATGGATGCTCCAATGAAGACTTGATAATGCCTAAAATGCTTGATAATTGCTTGAGAATGAATGGATTGCTTGAGAATGAATTATTAGATGAATGGGGGTGAAAATTAGAGGAAAACCCTTTATTTATACTTGATTTTACAATATTTCCCGAAAATAACACATCACAGGCCAACCTTAAGGTTAAGAGAATAAAATATCGCCAAAAAATTAAAATAATTTTTATTTTTGTGCCTAGTGGGACTAAGTCACCCCAGGGGGCGACTTGGCCCCACCAGGGAAATTTTACTGGGTGCCAGGAATTAAAGTGTATTTAATGATTTTTAATGGGATTATTCTCAAAAATACACTTAAGTAGGGTCAAAAAGTGCATTACAGGGTCATTTAAACATAAGAAAGAGTTGAATTAGTGATGACAAGCCTAGAAAAGTGTAAAAATTTATTAAAACTCTTTACAACACTTTGAAATAAGACTTGGTAAGTGATAAAAAGAGGTTATTTAAGTGGATTATAATGAAAGGGTCCGAGAAAAGTGTGAAAGTGGGTTACAACACTTCACAACACTTTTACAAGGCATCCTAGAATTCTTAATGATTCACAAGGGTCTAAGACCTAATGTGAATGTGTTGACCACCTTACAACATTAAATCTAGGAAAAATCAAGCCAAAATCCATAAGAGAGACTCAAATGAGCATAAAAATGTCCAAGTATACATTTTTTGGCGGCACACTATTGTAGGGCTATAATATTTTATTGGGATATGATTTCAAATCCATTACAAGGATCTTGGATAAAGAGGGGAAGTGGTAGATCCTCTTTGTTAGAAATGGACTTTAAGGCTTTCTTGGATTAGAATAGTCTATTGGATTTCATCTCTAAGATATGTAGTTTCACATGGAACAATAGAAGGAATTTTTTTGCTATATAGTTGAATGGTTGGATAGATTTATAGTATATTTTATTGGATGAATAACCAAAAATATTTAAATATGTTTATTCTTCTTGTCATGAGTTTAAATCATTTTCCTTTGTAAATGGATGTCCCATTGGATTCTCCCCTCATCAATGTCAAGATGGAGAGGAACAAAAGCATTCGGGTGAGAATTTTGAGCAAGTTAAACATGAAAAGGAATAAGTAGAATCTATTACTTTACTAGAATTTTAATCATTAGCTTTTGTTGTGACATAAAATAAAATAAATGTATATTATAACTACTTTTTAAATAAAAAGGAGAATCTTCCTATAAATAAAAATATCCTAATCTACACAATATGTACTTGTTTTTTATTAAAGGTAAAACATGTTTTGAAAGGACCCCAAAATCCCTTACCATAGAGCATAAAATAACAAAAGCACAACTAAAAAACAATGAAATGTTCACCCAAGTGAACCCTCAACAAACCATAATATAACAGAAAAAATATAAAAAGACTTAAACAAACCAAACCAAACTCCAAATATTTTAAAGTTTCTACAACTTCAATTTCTTGGTGGTAGAATTCATCCTTCCTCCTATAGTTAGGAAAAAAACATTAGATATTTATTTTCACCCTCAAAGGATTTCTTCTTTCTTACATGAGTCCTTATGATTGGCCTATCATGATAATTTTTATTGTCTCTCTCCATCCCTTACATTATCTATCCTTCATGGAGCTCTTTATGTATTTTTTTCAAGATTTTTCCAGCTCAACACTATTTTAAATGGTGTATTTTCTCACCTAAACCACATGCTCCAAATTTTCATTGATGGACTTCAACTCTTTTTCAGTATAATCACCTTATCATTGATATCATTTTTTCTAATTTCCCATGGTCATCATCACCACTTTAAACTCATTATTCTCATTAGATAGATCCTTCCCAATTTTCTAAATTTTTGGGATACCTTCCAATCCTTGAAGAAAGCTTGCATCTTGTTCCTTTATCGCTTGGTACTAGCCACAAATTTTTTTATATAGATTATCCAATTTTATGTTGAAGTGATTTATCTAAACATAGAATTTTTGACATTTCATGCCACCCTTTAATGACCCATCATTGATAATTGATCTGAGAGATCTTACATGGGTCATCCTGCATGAATTCTCCTTGAAGGGTCCTAAAATTTATTGTCCTAATTTTTTGGGCTTTCGGGTTTTCACTTCCCTTCATACTTGCATGCCTTCTTCATCGCTCTCGCTCCTTCTTCTTTTCCTTCCATTTTTTGCTAAGTGTTTTGGATTTTGGCCATTGGCCTTACCCTTTAACCCCTATCGCTTCATTCTGGTAAGTCGTAAGCCTACCACCCAACCACTAAATCCCAATTAAATCCTTCAAAAAATCAACTAAGTGTTGCACTTTTGGAGTTTTGGGGTCAATCTTCCCTCTTACCGCTTTCCATCTTTTCATCATAGGAAGTAGAGCTTCCTCTAGACCCTTGATCCTCGAAATCTTGTCTCTTGCTTTTAGGCATCAAAATTTCATCTTCCTCCTTTCTTCCTTCCACTTTCACTCCTTCCTTTGAAAAATTGACTAAGTGTTGAGTTTTTGAACTTTGAGCTTCAAGCTTATCCTTTACCTCTTACCTTTTGTCGGCAAGAGGTCACTCTTCT
>VDFB02271358.1:37070957-37175610 GCA_007258455.2 Sequoia sempervirens
TGGAAAAGAAACATTTACTGGTTACATATTTCCAAATAGAAATAATTAATAAATGCATTTTTCTGAAGATTTCCAAAGCCCTTTTTTTGTAAATCATTTTGTGCATATTCTGTAAATTTATTGCAACCTTTGAAACCACATTTCTTTTGCTTGTAATTTGTTTAATTTGCATATCCCATCTATGTCTCCTCAATTCAAATGCATATCAAGTTGGGCAATGCAACTACAATATTTGATATAATCTTCTATTCTTATTTTCCTGGAGTAGCCCTCTGTCTCCTTCACCGCTTGCTCTTCGACATCTTGTCATGATCTCTAGTCTATCGTATTGCATATTGTGTTATTGATTTACCCCTTACATTTCATTTTTGGCGAGTTTCTTTAGCCTCTTCACCATCTACTAATGGTGCACTCGGCTATCATTGTTTCCTTATGGCAATATTTTCTTGAGGTCGTTGCTTGAATTTTTAGTGCCCCCATCTGCTTATATTTGGCGCCAGTCTATGGCATGGCACACAGCCCAACCGTTTCCAACTGGTCGTACACCTCTCTCTTCCCCTGTGGATTCGCTACCTTTCAATGCATAAGGGTTATGCCTCTAGTTTTTTTTTAATTTATTTCAATGCTAAATGTATGTTTTACCTCCCGCGTTGAAGCTGTATATTATGATTTTATTAATAGATATATCTTATGAATGGAGTTGATACTTGGAATTGCATATATCATATGCTAGGCCATTGATACTATGTATTGTGATTTATTTTTGCGCCATGCAATTGGTATATGATATTTGGTGTTTGATGAATATAGATTATAGTTGATAATCGATGATTATACATTGAGTTTGGCATTCAATGGAAAATATGTTATATTTAATAGTCGACGAATATGTTTTATGGTTTGGCTTTCGATTATATATAACTCAGGAAATTCAATTATATATATATATGTGTGTGTGTGTGTGTGTGTGTGTGCATATATATGCATGTTTATATAGGTATGTATGTGTTTTCCATATTATAATCTATTATATTGAAAACAACATTTTGTTAATAATATAAACACACATATATATGTGTGTGTGTATGTGTGTGTATACATAAATTGTGTGTATATATATATATACATATATACATATATTATGGTTATAGTAAAAGAATGTTTCTACCTTGTAGGTTAATTGATTATGTTTGATAAGTAAATTGGGTAATTAAGTAGGCTGAAATTGATTTATTTATATTTAGATAATGGAAAGATTTGTTTAAACAAATGATTTAGATTATCTTTTTGTTAATTAATTTTTTTATTATTTCTTTTATAACTATTTAATAGTCGAATTGTAAATTCACCATGTAATTAGTTAATTAGGATAATTGATATTATAATTATTAATGAATTATTGTGCAAGTGGCCTATTAAGTGAATTAATTGGTTAAGTTAATGAGTAATATGAAATGTGGAAATAAAGTCTTATTTAAGGAGTTTTTCATGGATGTTTTGCTTGTTTGATTGTTTGTATTGAATAAAGTGTTGATTAGTGGGATTGGGGTGATTTTGGTGGGAGTCATATGTGCAAAGTTGTTAAAGTTGGCTTCCAGAGGCTTGGGAGGGAGTATTTTTGTATGTATGATTTTATGATGGTTTCACTTTGGAAATGGTTTGGTAATGTTTGTGTTGTGTGCAAGATGGTCAATGCCTTGCACTGTGTATAGATTCTTGTGATCATGAAAAGTGTGCAAGAAGGTCAATTCCTTGCACTGTATATGGATTCTTATGATTATGTTAAGTGTGCAAGATAAGCAATGCCTTGCACTATGTACGAGTTCATGTGGATTATGTTGAGTATGCAAGATGGCAAATGCCTTGCTTGATGTGTAGAATTTACTAGTTGCAAGTACCTGTTGAGTGGCTCTCAATGGGGGTCGTAACCCAAAGTGGTGTCCAGGACAACCCATTGGAGAGTTTCTTAATCTAGTGATAACCTTAATAATGAATTAGGGGGAATGGGTAGATTTCGCATTAATCAAGATAATGATATGCATCACTCATGGCTCAAGTGCTCATTTAGGCTTGAGATGAGATGGGAAGGCCTAGAATGGAAAGACCAACTACCTTGTCCTCATGAAAGGTATGTTGGTTCCACATGAGTTTGTATGGGGGTCGAGGATCGGGAGAGGCTGCCAAGACAACCCAGGATGGGGGTCAGGGCCTAGGAAGATCTATCAGGACAACCCATATCAAGCTATGTGATGACACTCCTCCCTATTGTAGTCTAGCATTCCCTAGTTTTTTTTCTCCTTCTGATGTTTGTGTGCCTCTGGAAGTGAAGCAAGTGTTGTATGCGTTTTTGGTTTAGCTAGCAGTGTTGTATTGGAGCCATGTATAACCCCTTGTTTATGTTAGCCTGTTGTCTTCTTGATTGTCTATGTGATGTGGGACCTTGTGTTATCTCCTATCACAAGGGGTGGACCTAAGGGTTCCACATGGTCGGGAATTTGATGCTTTTTCCTCCATTGGGTATTTTTGTTGTATGTTCATGTGCGTGGAGGTTGTTCATTGTGTTGTGGACTCTAGTTCCAGTTCCAGTTCGAGAAGACAACCTTTCCATGTATATGTATTGGATTGTATATCAATTGTATCTCTTGTTGTAATCCAATGTATTCTTCCCACATGTACTAATGGAAGCATTGTTTTAAATTTTGTATGTTGTAACGATGTAACAAATATTGGTGAACTCTCTTGTAATGGATATTGTAAAATGATGTATCTTGCATATACTAGTCAGTTAGAAATGTTTTTATTCAATGTTGATTATCAGTTGACATGTTATAGAAGTAAATAATGTAGAAACATTTAATGTGGTGTTTTTAAATGAACCTAGCATGTTAGATAACTCATGTCATCTAATAAGTTAATGAAAATATTTCTAGCTCTCTTGATTATATGTTTTGTGAGTAGCGCAGTTGAGGAACCTTAAAGGACCAAGGTTTACATTATTATATCATGCAATCTTATTGTTATTTCAATTTTTTAAAACAAAAATTGTTCCATTAATGTGGAATTTTTAGTGTTGTCCTTTGGGGTTCCTTGGTGGGGCGTTACATTGTGCATCAACAAATGTTTGACATGTATAATAACTTAAACCTAGAGGAAATGGATAACCTACCTTTTTCTTATCTATGTGTTTCTTATTTATAAATGTCATTTATCTAGAAATTTCAATTAAAATAAGATGGTCACTTATGTATATCATTGACGTTTGTAAGGATAGTCAGCAAAACCACCAATTATTTGGATATGTGAATCTTTGGAATTGAATAAAATAACTACTAAATCTTATGATAAAATTTTATTTCTTAAGGTGAAATACACAATCCAAAATTTCCATCGAGCTTCCTTATTGTCAATATGATAAAGGCACCATTAACATGCCTAAATTTTTTATTAGAAACCTGGCTAACTATAATTGTAGGAAATAATCATATATTTGTGTAGTATTATCATATTATCCCACTGTATGTAATCCAAGTCTTTCCTTCATGATTTCTATAACACAAATTAGATAATAATTCATGTAAATAATTTGAGTTATTGGGAACATGAACAATTCATCATGAAGATTATCGCTAATTAGTTTTCTCTATTCAATATATTGAGAATCATATCTATAGGCTATGATGCATATCCAAACTCAAAAGAGTTGGTTTCTTTCTTTTTTGTAACCCTATTTACAAAGTGATGATATTTGGGTTATCACTATTGAAATGAGACCTTTACAGTTCCCAAGAAGCCTTTATTTTCCTTCTTTTGAAACTTTTAGCGAATACTTGGTTGTGTTATTTAGGTACAGATTCCTATGATATGAGCCATTGGTTCATCAAATGATTGGGGAAGAATAGTTTATGGATAGGGATAAGACTAGAGCACAAGGTAGTCATGAGAACATTAAATGGGCATCCAAAACATGGCCATTGAGAACATTAGTCTTTAAGTTAATCTAATATGATTCTTATTATGTTTGAACCTTTAATAAAAGAGTTGGAATTTTTCTAAGCATACAGTTAGAGCCTTTCGTGTTTCATTGAATACTTTGAAGAGTTCAATATTTCATGAACTCTTTGAATCGCCAAAGAAGGAAAAAATTGTTGAAGTTTAAAAGTTCAATCTAGCTTCCTAATGTTGACATGTGAATAAAGTGAAGGATAATCGTTTCTAGGGTTCAAAAGTTTACAAAAAATCTAATAGGAAAAATCATAAATCTAGATAAGGGAATAACAACCTTTCTCTATGTTTGAGAGGGGAATTTTTGTCACAATTTCCTTAGGTGAGTCATAGTTTATCCAAAATCTCAAAGCAAAAAATCTATTTACCAACACATCCTTAACCCCCTTTTTATTAATCTCCAAGCATTTAAAGTATATTTATCTTTGTGGTAATATTCTTTTCGATCCACCCATTTAATTTTTACCACCTAGGTGCTTAACTCCCCTCTAGAGGTTTACTACCTAGTATGCACTACTACACATCTCTATCACTATCATAATTGTAACTTTAATATTCTATCTCTTCAAAGTATTCTTTATCACAACCTTCTTTAAAATTATGTTCTCTCTTATGTACCAAAAATATGGGGTTCCAACAATAGAACCGAATGATAATAATATACAAACCCAAGGTATAGATCATTTATGTCAAAGAAACTAAGCTTGGTGTGATACAATAAGAAGGAAATTGGATTAGGTGTAGTAGATCAACATATAAGCAAAATAAATATTACATCTTTATATTCTTTTTTAGATAGAATCATTGACATATTTATTCATGTCACATATCAATTAAATTCATTATCTTTTCATACCACAAGCCTATATATACCCATAACATATGTTTGGAAGGTGTATTTATCCCTAATACATATTATCCTCTATTTCTCATTATATTATATTATTTTCTCTATTATCTTTTTCACTTACATGGTATTCTATGTTATTAATATAGCCAATATCATATCTAGGGGTGTGTCCCTCGACTCTTCCTTAGTCATTTCCACTATTAGGAGGTAAAAAAATACACTTGATATTACCACAAATTGTTTAATGATATTTTCAATGATCTTTGTCTTGTTATGTATTTTTGTGGGATAATTCTACAAGACTTAGCTTTTGTGACATTGTGGGTTTTCATCACAAGCCTCTTTTAAGCCATCCTTTATTTTTTTAACCTAATGGGATTATATTCAACATCCATTTCAAGTTTTCAATTGAATCTATTAAGTCCCAAGGCTAGTTACCTGCCAAGAGTGAGTCTTAGTGAATTGTTAATTTTCTTGTGACTATTGCACTAGTAATAGTAGGGAAAAACATTGATTGACTATAAAAATTTCAATTTAATTGATTCTAGTTATATAAAATATCTAGCATAAAGCCTATAAGACTGCCTCAAGTGGACTCTATTGTGAAGAACTCTAAATGAGTGTTTACTCGCATTTAGCTATTGTTTTCACCCGAAGAGAGCTTATTTAGGGAAAATTTATCATATTTCATATTATTTTCTCTCCATTATATTTTTCATTCCCTACTCAATCATTCCTAATTAAATTTAGTGATGTTTTCTCTCTTAAACTAAAACTTGAATCTCTTGTTAATGAAAAGTATGAGGAATATCCCCCCTACTTATGAATCAAAGAAAGACCATCCATTAGTGACAAAAATATTATTTATTAGAATATTAAGGGTTTGAATGCCCCTAATAATATGAGGTTTGTTAAACACAAACTTTCTCTTAATAAGTTGTATATGGTTCTTTTGCAAGAAACTAGTGTTGTTGGAATTGAGACTTTTGTCTCTTATCTCTTCTTGGTATATTTTGTTAGATATAGTTTTTGATGTGCAAGGGGCTTCTAGAGGTGTTTTTTTATTTTTGGGATCTAAATTTTTGTTTAGCGTTCTCATTTTTTACAATCCTAAGTTAGATCAGTTGTTTTTTAATTCATATGAAAAATATATCTTTTGAGTCCTCTTGAATATTTATGGTTATAAGAGCCCATAAGGAAAATTACTTGGACTAAAAATTTAAAACAACTTTTACTATTTGTGGACACCAATTTTGGTACCCACAAGGCTCTCTTGTACTTCTAGGGTTTTTCACCTAAAAGGAGAGAGATGGACCAAAATGTGTAATGTCCCCACTCAAAACTAATGCAAGAATGAATGAAATATGCCTAAATGCAATGTCTAAATGTAATAAAATGATAAAAGAAATGAATTATTAATGCAAAACCTAAGAAATGCAAGTTGTTTGAAAACACATTGTGATATGTAGAAATGACCTAAGAATGCAAGTAAACAATACTAGAAATGAAAGAGACTAGAGAGGTGCACCTGGGAAGTGGAATGCGATGCAAAGAGGCTCTGGAATCCTACAAAATTTACTATTGAAGCCAACTAGGACACTTACACCAAGCTGGGCAACTTAGTCCTATTTTGGGGAGATTCTACCAGAATAGGTTTCAACCAAATGGGTATCCAAAAATGCAAAAACCACTTTTCAGGCCTAGTAGTGGGACTAATTCGCCACTAATGGCCACTTAGTCCACCTAAGAATCTCAGGAAATTCATTACAATAATTTGTAGCTATCAGTCTACACTCCTCTTCTTGACAGGTGTCTAGTTTTGAAACTGCAAAAATTGGGTTGAAAAGGGTCTCCAAGCTTCACTTAGGGCTTTGTTGACTTGAATGACTTTGATGAGTTGAAAACACCTTTTAACACCTTCCTCTTTGAAAAATCTACATACAAGACCTACAAAACACACATGCAAAGAGGGGGAAAAGGGTTAAGGATTAGTGAATTGGGGTTTGCCTTGGTCAAACCCCAATTTGGTAATCAAACCCTAGAAAATGAAATGAAATAGAAAGAGAATGATGAATGAACAACATACAATGTCACAACTCACCAAACCCTTGATGTAGAAATCTTGAGATATGCAAATGGATGCTCCAATGAAGACTTGATAATGCCTAAAATGCTTGATAATTGCTTGAGAATGAATGGATTGCTTGAGAATGAATTATTAGATGAATGGGGGTGAAAATGAGAGGAAAACCCTTTATTTATACTTGATTTTACAATATTTCCTGAAAATAACACATCACAAGCCGACCTTAAGGTTAAGAGAATAAAATACCACCAAAAAATTAAAATAATTTTGATTTTTGTGCCTAGTGGGACTAAGTCACCCCAGGTGGCGACTTGGCCCCACCAAGGCAATTTTATTGGGTGTCAGTAATTAAAGTGTATTTAATGATGTTTAATGGGATTATTCTCAAAAATACACTTAAGTAGGGTTAGAAAGTGCATTAAGGGGCCATTTAAACATAAGAAAGAGTTGAATTAGTGATGAAAAGCCTAGAAAAGTGTAAAAATTTATTAAAACTCTTTACAACACTTTGAAATAAGACTTGGTAAGTGATAAAAAGAGGTTATTTAAGTGGATTATAATGAAAGGGTCCTAGAAAAGTGTGAAAGTGGGTTACAACACTTCACAACACTTTTACAAGGCATCCTAGAATTCTTAATGATTCACAAGGGTCTAAGACCTACTGTGAATGTTTTGACCACATTACAACATTAAATATAGGAAAAATCAAGCCAAAATCGATAAGAGAGACTCAAATGAGCATAAAAATGTCCAAGTATATATTTTTTGGTGACACACTATTGTAGCGCTATAATATTTTATTGGGATATGATTTCAAATCCATTACAAGGATCTTGGCTAAAGAGGGGGAAGTGGTAGATCCTCTTTGTTAGAAATGGACTTTAAGGCTTTCTTGGATTAGAATAGTCTATTGGATTTCATCTCTAAGATATTTAGTTTCACATGGAACAATAGAAAGAATTATTTTTGCTATATAGTTGAATGGTTGGATAGATCTATATAGTATATTTTATTAGATGAATAACCAAAAATATTTAAATATGTTTATTCTTCTTGTCATGAGTTTAAATCATTTTCCTTTGGAAATGGATGTCCCATTGGATTATCCCCTCATCAATGTCAAGATGGAGAGGAACAAAAGCATTCGGGTGAGAATTTTGAGCAAGTTAAACATGAAAAGGAATCAATACCTTTTGTTGTGACATAAAATAAAATAAATGTATATTATAACTACTTTTTAAATAAAAAGGAAAATCTTCCTATAAATTAAAATATCCTAATCTACACAATATGTACTTGTTTTTTTATTAAAGGTAAAACATGTTTTGAAAGGACCCCAAAATCCCTTACCCTAGAGCATAAAATAACAAAAGCACAACTAAAAAACAATGAAATGTTTTCCCAAGTGAACCCTCAACAAACCATAATATAATAGAAAAAATAGAAAAAGACTTAAACAAAGTAAACCAAACTCCAAATATTTTAAAGTTTCTACAGCTTCAATTTCTTGGTGGTAGAATTCATCCTTCCTCCTATAGTTAGGAAAAAACTATTAGATGTTTATTTTCACCCTCAAAGGATTTCTTCTTTCTTACATGAGTCCTTATGATTGGCCTATCATGATACTTTTTATTATCTCTCTCCATCCCTTACATTATCTATCCTTCATGGAGCTCTTTATGTATTTTTTCAAGATTTTTCCAGCTTAACACTATTTTAAATGGTGTATTTTCTCACCTAAACCACATGCTCCAAATTTTCATTGATGGACTTCAACTCTTTTTCAGTATAATCACCTTATCATTGACATCATTTTTTCTAATTTCCCATGGTCATCATCACCACTTTAAACTCATTATTCTCATTAGATAGATCCTTCCCAATTTTTTGAATTTTTGGGATACCTTCCCATCCTTGAAGAAAGCTTGCATCTTGTTCCTTTATCACTTGGTACTAGCCACCAATTTTTTTATATAGATTATCCAATTTTATGTTGAAGTGATTTATCTCAACATAGAATTTTTGACATTTCATGCCACCCTTTGATGACCCATCATTGATAATTGATCTGAGAGATCTTACATGGGTCATCTTGCATGAATTCTCCTTGAAGGGTCCTATTGTCCTAATTTTTTGGGCTTTCAGGTTTTTGCTTCCCTTCATACTTGCATTCCTTCTTCATCTCTCTCGCTCCTTCTTTTCCTTCCATTTTTTGCTAAGTGTTTTGGGTTTTGGCCATCAGCCTTACCCTTGAACCCCTATCGCTTCCTTCTAGTAAGTCGTAAGCCTACCACCCGACCACTAAATCCCAATTAAATCCTTCAAAAAATCAACTAAGTGTTACATTTTTGGACTTTGGGGGTCAGTCTTCCCTCTTACCGCTTTCCATCTTTTCATCATAGGAAGTAGAGCTTCCTCTGGACCCTTGATCCCCAAAATCTCATCTCTTGCTTTTAGGCATTAAAATTTCATCTTCCTCCTTTCTTCCTTCCACTTTCACTCCTTCCTTTGAAAAATTGACTAAGTGTTGAGTTTTCAAACTTTGAGCTTCAACCTTATCCTTTACCTCTTACCTTTTGTCGGCAAGAGGTAACTCTTATCTCCAACCCCTGATAGCTCATTTCAAACTTCATCCTTCAGTCTTCCCTTTTACCCTTTTTCATCTCCATGATAAGGCGTAAGCCTCCTTCTTGACCTCTAAATACTGAAAAGGGAAATCTTTTCAGACTTTACAATTCGCTCTTTCTAATTTCTTCCTTCTTTCTTCTTCCTTCTTCTAGCATGTGGTATGGTGAACTCCTAAAGCCCAATCTTTGACGATCTGATGCCAAGATGTGCATAAAGTATGAAGCATGCCCGAAGCTCGATCCTTGATGGTGTTCTTTTTCGTGAATCCAGACCATTTAATGCATAGCAAAGGTTTTCTTTCGAGCCCACACCCTGACCTTTCAACGAATTTGACATATTTTTTGGGTGACACCATTAATGCTCAATCCAACTTATGAGCGACCTATTTCAATTTTTGGACTTCAAGGATGACATTTATTGTTTCCCTTGACTTTTGCAAGTGGATCTTATGGGTTCCCATGCTCATTTATTGTTGTTTTTTTTACTTTCCTGAAAAATCCATTCCCTAATCATGATTTTCACATAATGGCTCTATCTCTTCATGAACTTACTTCATTGCTAACCCTAGTTAGGGTTGGGGTTTAGTTTGTGGTTCTAAGTTATGAGTGATCTAAAAAGGAAAGAAATGTATTCACTTCAAGGGTTCTTCCTCTAGATCCTCTGGGTTTTTTATTTGGCAGACTTGCATGTTGCACTTTGCAACTATAAAGATTGGCTTGTTGCCTCTACATCAATGAAATTGATCAAGCTTGCCTCTCTCAACTTGTTTATGTTTGTGTAAGTTAATTACCTACATATCTAAGTGTTTTTTCTCTCTTTCTATGTATATATGTTTGAGTTAAATTATTTATAGTTGCTACTTGAGAATATCCTTTTCCTTCTAGCACTCTGTCAAACTCTAACCTCCATGCTTTCCTTTGGGAATCGACCAAATAGGGAACTATGTGATTCTTTTGATCTTCTCCTTTGATGTAATGAGTAATCTTAACTAGGAAGAAATAACTTTTCGTCTTGGTGTGCCACCCCCATTTCCCTTTCATGCTTTCTTTCTCCCCTTTTCCCCTGTGAGTTGTTGGAATAGGATAGTGGTAGGATTTCATGTGTTGGGTTGGACCAACACATTGCACTTGGATCAAAAGAGTAAATCATTTCTAGATATTCAACCTCATACATGTAAAGGTCCACACCTTGAGGTTGTTTCCATTATGTCATTGGAATGTTAAACTTCATGTTCAGTAGGGTGCAATTTCATGTGACAACAAGAACCACTTCAAAATTAGATTTTGAGAATAGATAGCCTCATTTTGTTCATGATTTGAGTCCTTAGACACCAACTCAATAAAATCCATAGTAAAATTTGAGGTAGGATCCATAATGATTAGGAAAGGAACCCCAAACTACAACTCCATAAATTTGGTTTTCCCCATCTATTATCCTTTAAAATAGGAGTTTCTTCGTCTTCAAATCCCATCCCCAACTCTTCACCACTTCCCATTTACACATTATTGATGGTTTTTTAACCCTCCAAACCAAAGGTGTTTCCCTTCCCATTACCCCTTTTTACCAACTGGGTTCTAGGAGTATCAACCTTAATCTTCCTCTTCTTTTGGGTGGACTCAAAGTCCTCTTCCAATTCACTATACTCAAGTTCCTTAATGGACTTGACACATCCTGGATTAAGTCCCTAGAATATTTTCCACCCTCCCAACCATCAAGATTGTCTTCTTTTAATGAATTGGAGGAGTAATTATCAATGTAATTCTCAGTCATACAATGGTTTTCATTTTTATATTTAGCATGGACACCAATGGCCTCTCTACTAGGATTATGGGCTTTCATATGGTTAACTAGTAAGAGCATGAGGCCTTGATGGATAGGCACCATATTAGGTTCCTTCTTGCTTTCATTAATAGAATGTTTCATATAAGCCAATAAAAAATAGAAAGGAAACACACATCTTATGATGAAAATGGTTAATTAAAATGAAATAACACTCATAGATTGATTTGAACCTCCCTTCTAGGGAAACATACCTCATAAAAATATCTACCACCATAACCCAGACTAATTTTGGGGAGGTGTTCTCATAACTAAAATGTAACTTAACTAGCATATTCCTCTCATCACCCTTAAAGAAGACCCACAAATATTCATATCCCACCTTCCTATCCTTAATAATTTTCCTTTCCTTTGTAGAAATATCAATGAATTGGGTGATGAGTTCCTCATTTATCATGCATTCCCATCTAAACATCACCACCTTCCTATTTTTCCACCCTCACGAGATAGCCTTTGTAATAACAAGGTCATAGTCATTCATTCTCTCTAGCTTTGTGATTAGGCTCCATTCCTCCAAGATCTTCCAAACTTGGGACCAATGATAGACCCCCTCATAGCTTGAGGGTTTCACCCTATTCATATCATTTCCCATTATCTCAAAATTCCTATCACCTATATTCATATTCATCCATAAAACCCTCAATTTTCCTTCTCAACTAAGACTAGACTAAGCAATGAATAATTCCATAGAAAATAATAGAAACTATCATATATTAGACATGAAATTTCCCCTCACTTGATCATAATTACCCTTTAGATGCAAGTTTCCTCTTGTAAGGTAATCATTAATCACAATAGAATTAACTTGCATGAGGATAAAGATTAGATCCTCCCAAATCTTCATATGTCCATGATTAACTCCCAAGTTTGCAAGCAAGTCTATTATGCTATTACCCTAATGAAATAAATGTTGAAAAATGATTTCCTCAAAGCTATCAATAATTTTAAGGGAATCATTTATAAATTTTTCTATTGTCCAAATTAGGAATTGGTTCCCATGCACACACATTAGGTATTGTTTAAAGAGTATCCTTCCACTATAATTTTTTAAACCCTTTGGATTGATAAATCTTGATAGCATTAAAATTTATTGAAGTTTCAGCATAGTGAATAGTTTAGACTTAGAGAGGAAGAGAAATTGTAGAGATAAATATACCATTGTCATCTCTCAACACACCACCATCTCCACCAACACCCAATTTGCATTTGGAGACCCCATAAAATTAACCTTTATCCACCCCATGGGAGGTGGAGTCCAAACCACTCCATCTATTGGTTTCTTCAAATTCATTAGACAAGTAGACATATCAAATTTTAAGTTACATTTTTTTCAATTTGGATATCTTGAAAGGGAACTAAAATTCTAGAATCATTCTAAGTGCTCTCCAAAATCTCCACCATGAAGTTCTCGTTTGTATGCAAGATAATTTTTCCAACAACTCTAAGAGAAACATTTTTTAATCTCTAAAGATCATATATTTCTCTCCTTCCATAAGCCACAAGTAGCATGAGGAAGTATTAATGACTGTAGAAACCTAAGGGAGATATTTGAGGAATCAAAAACCCATTGATCTAATAACCCTTCAAAAGAATTATGGAATACCTATGTCACATTTTAGAGAGAGAAAAGACAACCCCAAAAAAAAATTGAGAAGGTGCATTCTAACAATAGGTGAATGGCACTTCCAATACTCTCTTCACAAAGGAAACACCTATTGGGAAAATAATAACCATATTTTTCAGAGATTATCCAAAGTTATAATTTTATTTTGAACCAAAATTCAAAAGAAAATGTTCACTTTTGGGATCAGTTGGATTCAAAACCTTATCCAAAAATGGATGAGTGCCTAAACCTACAAGAGAAACAAAACTAGAGGCAATAGTATAAGAACCATGAAGGGTATCATACCAAACAAGGTTATCAAACTTGTGAAAAAGAGGAATATGATACAAAGACAAAAAAGACACTAATTTAGAGACTTAGATAATTAAGGAAGGAGAAGGAACCAAAACACTAAATAATTTCCATGACCCTCTCACCATATAATTAGAAAATTTACCATCAATTTAACTCAAATAAATTTATTTTAAAGGTCCCACCCGATCACATCTCACAAGGGGAAAATCAAGAATCCAGATATCATCCCAAAGTTTGATAGAGGAGCCACTTCCCTACTTCTATTTGACGCCTTTTTTTAAGAGACTCCTATTGTCCCCAATATTCTTCAAAATTCTTGAAACAAGAGGGTGATCCCATAATAGTGGGTTACACTTTTTGGCCAAACTTGACATTGAAATGAACATTTTGAACTAAATCTTCACTTTCCAACACCTATAGCTACTAAACCGTGAGGAATTTGAAGATGATGCAAACTAGTGATTTTTGACATTTTGTCTGTAGATTCTAAATATATATTTTTAAAAAATAGAATCAAATTGCATTTATTTTCCCATCTCCTTCAATAACTAGTTTTTAACAGTAAACATCATTTTTAAAGAGTGATGTGTACTATAAAGAACATAATTTTTTTTATGAAGGATAAAATTTTAATTTTTTTGAATTTAGATTTGTAACTACAATATCTAGATCATGCATTTGGTTTCATAATGTTTTATTGAATTTTTTTTCTTAAGTTTTGAAGTTAAACCAATTACAATTTAGACATAGGTGTACTATAAAACACAACTTTTTTTTGTGTATCAAAATTCAATTTATTTATTTTGTTGGATCAAGGACATCAATGCCAAGAGCATAGATATTTTTTAGAATTTTTTTTGGTAATCTACTATTTTTCCACATGTGCAGAATAAAGAGCTTGACTTTCTATGAAAAACCTACGTTTAATTAAACTAAAAAAATGTATAATAAAACCAAAATATATTAAAACTACACTTGATGGAGAGCTCGTTTTGAGGATTATAATCCTCTAGCTGGGTTTGTCAAGTTGATTCCATTTTGATCCTCAACTTGAGCCTCAAAACCTAAAAATATGCATAAAATTATAGACGAAGGGAGAAAAAGGACTTATTTATGACAAGACTGTTCTTAGGAACACGTCTTTGTTTTAGCAATTAAACTATTGAACATGGAATTCTAATTTGGATTCTCTACTCATAATTTATAGTTATTATTTTATGTTTTAGACTAAGTCCTCTTCCTATCTTTGAGGGAGAGTGGATGATTGCTTTATGAGTTTTTTTTCAGTCTGAGAAGAATAAAAATCCTCACAAACCCTATATAGTGGGATATGTTGTTGAGGAGTAAATCTATTTGATAGTTGATAAGTTGTTCATTGATAGTTAGTTGTTATCTATTATTGGTTGCAACAATAGAATATGTGTGATTGAAAAAAATATCTTTAGTAGATTTGTATTGGATTGTATGTAAGAGTTTTGTGTTTATATGCAATAAAGGGAATTAGTTTGATATCATGAATTATTGAGTAAGTGAGTTTTTGACAACTTTTATGGAAGCAACAACTCAAGCAAGGGCCACTTGAGGTATTGTTAATCCACTTCATTTTCTATTGTTAGATTAATTGATGCATTTTTTAATTTAGTTAGTAGTTTCTAGTAATATGCATGTGTTTTAATTTATGAATTTCGTTTGTGGTTTTAAATTAAATTTTGTAGCTTCATGTTGGTTTCATACTTTGAAGGAATTAGCTAGGTTAGGACACCGCAATTTTGAATAGTTGACAGTCACAATCTTAGGCATTAGGTACACACAACATAAGGTAATAGTTTACATTCATTTCCCCTGTTTTATGAATTAGTAATTCATTTCACTTTCCAACTTTTACAATCTTTTGTACATGTGTATTTTCCTATATTCTATTGATGTAGGATGTGTCTAGGATCTATGAACGCATATATTTTTCCATCACTGTCTAAATTTTATGATTCCCTAGTTGACAATTAAATGTAACCTCTTGTGAAAGATGAACTATTCAATTAGGAATTCATCCTCTAGGTTGTATGTATACCTAGTAGAACCAAGTTGATTAGATATTAGAGAGGCTCTACATTTTTAGCGTCATTGTCAAGGATGGTGCTAAGTTCAAGATTCTCCTATGTATTTTCAATTCCTTTTAAGCTTTCATAATTTAGCAATTCTATTTTGGCATTAGGGTAAATAGGTATTTTAACTATAAAAAAACATGAGTTACTAAAAATGTGTAGGAACCATTGATCTAAAAAGAGTCAATAATGTTGTAAAATAAAGATTTCTTTTGGAGTGAATTTTATTTTATCTTCTTTTCGGTAGACTATCTCCTAAGCTCCCATATTCCCAATAACAACTAGGTTGAAAACTAATTTTGAGTCCTATAGATACCCTGTCATGAATCCAAGTTTTTAGTCTTAGATCTTTTGGAACATCGACATCCATAGTAGTAAATATTTGAAGGAGGATGTGTTTACTAATGACTAAAACATGGCAGCTAAAGTTCGAGAAATTTTGAAAATAATAAAATCAAACCACATACCAAAAAATAAATAAATCTCTCCATTGCATTGATCTAAAAAGAGTCGCAACCACTGCACGTGGAGGCAACGAGACACTCTAGGAATATTTCTCCCGTTGGCACATGAAGCATTAGAAGATACTAGTGAACAATGTGAGAATAATGAGGGAAACCCTAAAGAAGAATCATCCCTTACACCAGTATCTACACCAACCACAAAGGAGACTTCCTGAATACATATAGGCATCATGGGTGATGCAATAATAGAAGATCCACCAAATCATGTAATGTTTGAATTCCATATAACCAAGTAGGAAAGGGCTGCTACTTTGAAGAACATACCTCCTTCAACACTACATGTCTTCTATGGGTTGGTTACAAAGGATCTACACACCTTTCTTTTTGAGTTTGATGTGTTATGTTGAAGCTATGACTACGCCATAGATACTCACTGACTCAAATAATTTCCAGCTACACTAAAAAATGTTTCTCTATGATGGTTTATGGGGTTGATAAGAGATTTTGTTCCCAATTGGAATACAATGAAGAAAAATTCCTAAAACAAATACCAGGATTACTATAGAGGCATAAATAGAAAGAGGGATGACATCTTCAAGATGTCACAGAAAGAAGATGAATCATTGGAAGATTATGTTGAGATTTTTCAGTTATGCCTCTAGAAATCCCATCAAAATAGACTTTTTGATAAATCCTTGAAACTGGAAAATTTAAGGGGAGTTCATGAAGACTATATGGATGCTATCAACCTTATTAGAGTATGGGACATCTCATAATACCCTTTTATGAGATTTACAAGGCTTGTATAAATTACTCAGGTCCTTCATCAAGAAGACCAAGGGAGACCAGACCTCTTCGCTCAACAAATCAGCCACTGGAGTCTCAAGGGTAGAGATCAGAAATCTTCTATCAAACATGAAGGAGGAGATCATTACCCACTTGGATAGCCAATTGGATACTCTCTATATCAAGAAGAAGCAAGAAGAAGCAAAGGAAACCCTCATAGAATTCTTCCCACACTGTCACCTGAAGAAGATTATTTGCAAGTGAAAGGAGTTGGACAGTGTTTTTGGAGACAAGCAAGGGAAGCCAGAATATCATGCCCTGAAAGATGAGGAAGGTCAAGTTTTTTGTATTTCTCAATGTAAAGCATGGAAGTCAAGACAAGGTATGCCCCAAGATCCCTTGACTTATAATATGTCATTTCCAAGTAATAATGCAAACTTCCCAAATTGAAACCCTCAATCTTGGACCAATGTACAAAACTCACAATGGACAATGCTCTAAGCCTCCAATCAGACTCAACAACAATAGGGAATATGGCCACCACAAAATTACCAAGGAACAAATTATAATTCCCAATGGCCACCCCAACAAAACCAATGGCTACCACAGTGGCAAAGAGGTCAGTAGTGGAAAAATCTAAATCTAAATTACCAACAGTCAAAGCAGCCCTTGTAGCCACAACAACAAGCCATAATGCCAAATCCAAAAATAGTTGCACCAATACCACCAAGAGAACCTCAATTGCTAGCACAAACTACACCTAACCCAAATAATAAGCCTATCCAATAGGATTATGCTAATGACACCATACAATACCCTACTTATGGGGTTGAGGTGAGTGATTTCCACCTCAGATTAGAGAAACTACTAGTTGGGCCTTCATATCCTCATCATAGAGCTAATTGGTGAGGAAATACCAATAGAAACTATGGACAAACAACCTAGGGAACCTGAATCAAATCAGGTCAACCCAAAAAACATAATTCTATTACCCCCATTCCCTGAGAGATTAAAAATCGAAAAACATCATTCACAAGCTAAATATGATCTATTGGGATAGCTCAACGATGTTTGCATTAAGATACCCCTCATTTAGGAAATTAAGGAAGTCCCAATTTATACCAAATTAGTGAGAGAATTATATCTCAAAAATCCAAGTAGGAAACGTAAGGAGCCTCAGACTATGCATGTTTTAGGACAACTTATAGATATATGTTATGAAACATAGTTGTCCCCTAGTATGCAGACCTCGAGAGCCCTATTGTGGATGGAAAAATCAAAGGCACTCTCATCAAGAATACCGTAATTGACCTTGGATTATTCATTAATGTAATAACCAAGGAAACCATGAAGCTATTACAACCAAAAGAGCTTAGACCTACACCTATTGTGTCACGATTAGTAAATAGGTCTATAGTAAAACCCGAGGGAATAATAGAAGACTTGGTTAGAACTTCAGACTCATGGGAATTCCCTCTAGAATTTATGGTGTTACAGCCTAAAGAAAATATTGCAAGATATCCCATCATCTTAGGGAGACCTTGGTTGGCTACTACAGATGCCTTCATAGGTTGCAAGTCTAGTAATATGATCATTTCCAACAAAAATGTAACCAAGAAACTAGTCCTTTATCCACCTACCCAGCCACATGGAAACTTGTAGAAAATTATATGGACTTCCCTATATGATGATGATCAATACTCATTATAGAAATTAATGACTATTGAACGAAGTCCTATTTTAGAAATCCAAGATGAAGATAAATTTATTGCAAACATCATGCAAAACAATTATGGTAGGGACTTGCAACAATATAACTATTTAACATGCTTGCAAGACCCTCTACAAAACATCATCCCTACCAATACATCTAAGTCCATTTCTCAAAAATTTCATACCTTATTGCCACATAACTACAACCCCAATATAACAAGTCTTGACATTGCATCTATTAAAACATCAGCCTTAACTTTAGAGATTACATTGGGGAAGACATTAAATGTAAATAGTCAATTGATTGTTGCACAACAGTCTTCACTATTGAATGTGTTGCAAGCACACACAACTACATTTACATGGGATTAACACGATATGAAAGGAACATATATAACCCTATGCATGCACCAAATTTACATCAATTATGGCTACAAATTGGTTAGGAAACCTCAAAGGAGAATGAATCCAATAGTCTGTGACATAGCCAAGGTAGAATTACAAAAGTTGTTGGATGCAAGATTCATCTATCCAATCTCTGACATTCATTGGGTGTCTCTCTTAGTAATTGTACCATGAGTTGAATGCAACAACTATAAAAGACCGCTTTCCCCTTCCATTCACTAATCAAGTACTAGATTTATTAATAAGAAAACATTAGTTTTCCTTCTTGGATGGGTTCATTGGATACAACCAGATTAAGATAGCCCCAAAAGACCAAGACAACCTTACATGCCCTTAGGAACATATGCTTACTTTGTCTTTCCATTTGGGATACGCAGTGCACCTGCCACCTTCCAAAGGGAAGTACTGAGCATATTCTCAAATTTTTCTCATGATTTCATGGAAGTTTACATGGATAAATTTGTAATTTATGGGAATACATATGAAGAAGTACTTGTTAATTTGGAGAAGGTACTACATAGATTTCAAGATCACCACATGTCCCTAATTCATGAGAAATGCTTCATGATGATGACTGAGGGAGTATTCTTGGGATGCTTTGTGTCCAATAAGGGAATCCAAGTAGACCCAAATAAAATAAAGGTAATATCAACATTGCTTGTACCTCAAAAATAGGAGGATGTTATAATTTTTCTTGGCCATGCTGGCTACTAAAGGAGATTTATACAAGATTTCAGTAAGATTGCAACACCCCTGTTTTTCCTATTGTCTAAAGATGTAGAGTTTGATTAGACCCCTGCTTGTCAACATGCCTTTGAATCTCTTAAGGCAACAATTACAAAGACCCCAATATTAAGAGGATGAAATTGGACATTGCCTTTTCATATCCACACCGATAATTTTGATTTTACAATTGGAGTTGCTTTAGGATATAAAGAAAGGAATCTAGAATATTTCATATATTATATCAATAAGAACCTTCAAGGAGTAGAGCTCAACTACATAGTTACTAAAAAGAGATGTTAGTAATAATCCATGCAATCAGAAAATTCATACACTAAATCACAGGGTAGTCTATATTCATCCATATAGACCATACAATAATAAGGTACTTGATGAACAAATGAGTAGTTGGGGGAAGACTTGTGAGATGGTTGTTGCTACTTCAAGAGTTTGATATTGCTATAGTATACAAACCAAGAAAAGAAAATATGGTAGCAAGCTTTCTCCGTAGATCAAAGTTAGAAGAGGATATTGTAGATGAATCATTTCCAGTTGAGCATGTATTTTCCCTATCTCTACATACACCTTGGTTTGTAGACATAGCTACTTATCTAGTTGTAGGGAAAACACCACCACATCTCTCACCAAGGGATAAAATACATTTAATTCAGAAAAAAAAATTCCTCATTCATGGGTAGCTAGATATTTATTTTACACAATTTCTGATAACATAAGGAGAAGTTGCATCAGAGAATATGAAGTCCATGATATTCTCAAGGCATGTCATGATGAACCATGTGGAGGACATTTTGCAGCAAAGAGGATAGCTCTTAAAATTTTGACTTCTAGCTATTATTGGCCAACACTTCATAAAGATGCAATTAAATATACAAGGAGCTAGGATAAATTTCAAAGGATAGGACAACCTATAAAATAAATGAAATTCCATTACAACCACAACTAGTCATAGCACCATTTGATAAATGAGGGCTAGATTTTATTGGTCCTATATTTCCAACATCCAACAAAAAGAAATATATACTGGTATATATTGACTATCTTACAAAATGGGTGGAGGTCAAAGCCTTACAATTCGAAAGGGATGGAAATATTTCCAAATTTTTCTATGAGTACATCTTTACAATTTATGGTGTTCCTAGAGAACTAGTGACAAACCAAGGGCCACAATTTACCTCAAACTTGATTACCAAGTTAGTGCAAGAATATGAGATCATGTCTACACCTTATCACATGTTGGCCTCCTTAATGGTTTAATAACTAAGCCTTTAGAGTTGTGACTTAGAGATTTAACATCTACACTAAGTAGCTATCTCACTCATCATGAAGGTGCATTTCATTTGTCAACCCAGGGACGTAAAATTGAAATGGGTTAGCACTGTATGTGCACTAGGACTCTATTGCAGTCATCCATAAACTAGGAAAGAAACAATGTTGGAAGGAAATCAACTTAAACACTAAATATAGATCAACATTTGCACTAAACATTAACAACTAGACTGGAAATGAAAGGTAGAAATGAAAATCTCAACAAACAGACAAGAAAGTACTTTGTCTTCCTTGGCTGCAGGAACAGTCACAGAACAAAATTTAAGTGGCTACAGGAATAGACAGTTGTTTAAGTTGAAACTAACTACTGAACAAAAAATAACTTTTAAACTAAATAGGTGGAATTCTCACCAAGTGGGCCCCCTTGGGTGATTCTCCCTTAAACTAACTCAAATGCAACAACTCAAAATATCATATTATTACTTGAAAGCATGAGTACAACATCTCAACAATATGATTATATTACTAAAACTGGAAAATGTGAGTACAAACTCATAACATCCAACCTTATCAAAAGGAGCATCTGACCATTATTTATAGATAGAAAAACTACTGAGCAACCCTAACTACCTAGGTAGCCGACTCCATCAAAATAGGAGGATGCCACTTATTGAAAGCATAGAAAAAGATGAAGTTATGCATGCACTAAATTGGTCAAAGAAGACTTGATCCAATGCGAATCTAGCACAACACACTCCCTAGATTTTCTCAACAGACAAATATGACCATTAAAAAGGTAGTTACATTCTTTTATTCAAATTAGGAATTTCCCTCCATGAGATTTTTCTGACCTTTGACCTCTTAATGATCATCTTCTTGACTTTCTTGGTAATCGACCATCTCACAAGAGTTTCTCCCACTTGGCAGGCTTCATTGACATCAACATTTTAGTGGAGACCTGCATAATAACATTAGCACACACAAATAATATTATATCTATAATCACCTTAGCAAAATTCATTCAACCATTTATAAATTCAACATAGATAATTCACATAGCATGATAATGTCATTAAAGTCACAAAGATAAACTTATGCCCAAGGTCTATGGTTTTAAGGAAAATATCAACAACCGAGTGTCAAAGTCTATGATAGCAACAACAAATATATATAATGAACCCTATCAAAATTGAGCCATTAATTGAGCTCATCATCACCCTCAAGCAAATGGCCAAGTGAAAGTGACTAATAGGGAAATAGAAAACATTTTAACAAAAATAGTGCAAATATACAGGAAGGATTGGGCAACCAAGTTACCAGAAGTAGTTTGGGCATATAGGACAACTTGGAAATCAATAAAAAGCTTCACACGATATGAATTTTTGTATGGTGAAACGAAAGTCCTTCCAATAGAATTTGAATACAAAAATATGAGGATAACATTTAAAATGGGCATGAATATATCTGAGGTATAAAAGGAGAGTTTGCATAACCTCAACACACTGGATGAGATACGTATGGAAGCAATACATCACACTAAAATTGTGCAAAAATAGAGGATGCAGTGGCATGATTATTTTATCAAGACCAAGAAGTTTAATACAAGTTATTGGGCATTACTTTATGATTCAAGGTATAAGTATTACAATGGAAAACTACAAACCAGATGGCTTGGTCCATATGTAATACAAACAATTTTCCCTTAGAATGGAGAAATTCAATAACAAACTATTGATGATGTCAGGTTTTCATTGTTAGTTAATGGCCATCAGTTGAAAATCTATAAGAGGACAATGCAGAAGGATGATTTCCTACTATCCTTACAACATCAATTCAAAACAAAAATACAAACTTCATCAATGCTAACAAGTAACTCATTATAAATATTAGCAAACATCCTACACAACTCACCTCCAACTATTCCACAGGTATAATCTTCAACACATAAATCACATGCACACACATGCACAGGTGACACTCAAAAGTCTTCACTTTCTAACAGACATCAATGCTTATGTGACCTACATCAATATTCCTTAAGGTACACTATTTAGAAGGGACTTGCTTCATTCATCAACCCATAGCACTTGCACATCCATCCTTTTAGTCGTGCTTGTATCATCCATCATTCACTTTTATTACATGTAACTTCACTTTTCTATCACACGTAGCAATCAAATCACCTTTTTCGCATCATCCATACTATGCATTAACTTTCACCTTTCGCATCATGTACTTTATGTAACCTCTCCTTCATCACTTCAAACTCATTTACCACGTGTTCACCTCATGCTAAATTACACTTCACACTAGGACTACTCGCAATTCATACCCATCAATTCATATCATTTAAAATTGTGTTGCATGGCGGCATTCAACAATTTCACACATGTCATACTTCATCTCACAACATGTCAATAGGTACTCTTCATATTAACTATCATAATTAACAATGAAGCTTACTAATTTTATAAATATTTATCATTCATGCATTCCTTTCAACTTCACATTTAAATTCCCACTGTGTCATTCTAGTAAGGGCAGATGTCATCATAGCCAAAAATGAGTTCTCCTTGTCGAGTGAGAATTTAGTCTCCTCTCAAAGTACAAAATGTTTATCTTTACCCTAGATTTGGGCCTCTATAACCTCACATATTATTAGGTATTTAACTTATGATGGGAGATAATCACTGTTATACACAATACATTTTAAGTTGCTTAGTCATTTACGCCATGGGAGGCAAGTAAATATTCTAAAATTTCTTTATAATTTGTTGAAGAATATGGACACAGAAAAAGTAACCCTTCTAATTTTTCTCATGTTTAGGCCCTCCTTGTGATTTTAGCTTGATTTTGCCTTGATTTAATGTTGTAATGTGGTCAACACATTCACATTAGGTCTTGGGTCCTTATGAATCATTAAGAATTCTATGATGTCTTCTAAAAGTGTTGTGAAGTGTTGTAACCCACTTTCACACTTTTCTAGGACCTTTTTAATATAATTCCCTTAAATAACCCCTTTTTATCACTTACCAAGCCTTATTTCAAAGTGTTGTAAAGTGTTGTAACAAACTTTCATGCTTTTCTAGGCTTTTCATTAATAATTTGACCCTTTCTTATGTTTAAATTGCCCCTTAATACACTTACAGGCCCTACTTAAGTGTGTTTCAGAGAATAATCTCGTTAAACATCATTAAAGACACTTTAATTCCTAACACCCATTAAAACTCCCCTGGTGGGACCAAGTCGCCACCTTGGGTGACTTAGTCCCACTTGGCACAAAAATCAAAATTATTTTAAATTTCTAGTGGGATATTATTGTCCTAACCTTGAGGTCGGCCTGTGATGTGGTATTTTCAGGATATTTTGTAAAATCAATTATAAATAAATAGTTTTCCTCTCATTTTCACCCCCATTCATTCATATATTCACATACATTCATTCACTCATTCACTTAATCATTCTCAAGCATTCTAGCCATTATCAATCATACATTCATTGGAGCATCTACTTGCATATCTTCATATTTCTACATCAAGGGTTTGGTGATTTGTAGAATTGTATCTTGTTCATTCATCATTCTCTTTCCATTTAATTTCATTTTCAAGGGTTTTATTACCAAATTGGGGTTTGACCAAGGAAAACCCCTATTCACTAAAACCCTTAACCCTTTTCTCCCTCTTTGCATGTGTGTTTTATAGGTCTTGTATGCATATTTTTCAAAGAGAAAGATTTTAAAAGGTGTCATAATTCCATCAAAGTCCTTCAAATTAAAAAAAACCCTAAAATAATCTTGGAGATCACCTACAGGCTGAATTCTACAGATTCATAACTGGACACCTGTTAGAAACCAAAGTGCAAACTGAGAGCTATAGGTTGCATCTTCAAAATTCTTGAAAGATGAAGGTGGACTAAGTCACCATCAGTGGTGAATTAGTCCCAATTCCAACCTTGAAAAGTGTTTTCTGCATTTTTGGATACCCTTTTGGCTAAAACCTGTTCCGGCAGAATCTCCCCGAAATAGGACTAATTCGCCTAGCTTGGCGTAAGTGTCCCAATTGGCTTCAATAGCAAATTCTATAGGATTCCAGAGCCTCTCTACATCACATTCCAGTTTCCAAATGCACCTCTCTAGTCTCATTCATTTCTATTACAGTTTGTTTGCATTCTTAGATCATTTTGCATATCACATTGTGTTTTCAAACATCTTATATTTCATTAGATTTGCATTAATAATCAATAGATTATATCATTTTGTTGCATTTAGGCATATTTGATTCATATTTTCATTAGTCTTGAGTGGGAACATTTCCCATTTTGTCCTACCTCTCTCCTTTTAGGTGAAAACCCTAGAAGTGTTGGAGAGTCTTGTGGAGCCAAAATCTTTGTCCACAAAGAGATTGTCATATGAATACAAGATAAAAGAAATCAATCATCTTTGTCACATTTTTATCTAGTTACTTTACTAGTTAAAAGAAGCCTTAGGGTTCAATTTCCCAATGCAACTTGGGAAGATTTTCTAAATTTTAACATCAACTACATTGTCTTGATGCATAATGAAGGGGAAAGGGGTCAAAAAAAAGAAGTAGAAGAACCTACCGTGGCTTCAACCGAGGGATAAATACCCTCTAGTTCCCTTGCTACAACACCTACTCACAGCACAGAGGAACCTAACGAGAAGGGTCTGCAAGAAACACAACCTGCAACCTCTCTTGAGCATCCCACAGCTAAGGAAAATCCAAAAACCGTAGCTTCCATTAAGAGCCCACTAAAATCAAAGAAAAGAAAAAGTGGGGCTTCTACCTTTGCACCTACAAAGGGTCAGAAGAGGTCCACACCATCAAGAAGGTGATCACTTCACCTAAGGAAGAAGGGAGCCATGAAAGGAAAATCCAAAAAGAAAAAGGAAGATGTTGTGGTGACTGAAATAGACATGGATTCAAAGAGAATGTCCTGGTGATGATACAAGAACACCAATTGTACAACCTTGTATTTTATCAATACTTCTAAATTTGATTCATAAGACATTTTTGTTGCTAAAAAGGAGAGAAGATATCCAAAGAGCCCTATCTCAGAGGGGTTTATGTGTACATAAGAGGTAGGGGAAAGAATAATTCTTTTTGGGAGCAAGGAACACAAATAAATAACTACAAGAAGCTTTACAAAGAATTAAACAGTTAGAATACCTACTGAAAACATACCAAAAAAAGGACAGTGAGAGGGATACAAGGATTAGGGAGTTGGAAGGAAAACTCCATAGATTTGATCATGGATCAAAATTAAAATTATTGGCACAACTTGCCATAATTGCAAAGAACGAAGAAGATCAAATTCCTAAGAGATCAATTGGACCTATAAAGACCCCTTTGTACCTATTGTTGTGTCACAAGGCATAGAGTTGTGGAAGAAAACATAAGATTTTTCCCAAAAATAAAAAGATTGGGAAAAGGAGGAAATAGAAATGATATCTACACATTCCAAGACAGTTGAAAAGTAGCAAACATAGATAAAGAGATTAAATGTGAAAATGGAGGAGCTAGTAGACAAGATAGTGTAAACAATGACATGTAGACCGCTTGCCAGGGTGTGTACCTTGTTTTTGCAAGAAAAGTTTTTATTTTTTTATTTCAGTTAGATAATTAGTGATCTACCTATTGAAATGAATTCAAAGGATTCATTTTTAGAAACTTTCCAGATTTCTACACCTAAAATGCAAGATCAATTATGTGAGTTCTATTTTCACAATTTTGTTCTTTCTTATTATACTACATGAAACCCATTAATGTTTCTAGGTGATCTCTAGATCAGGGCCTTGGCTTCTTATGTTAGAAATGAAAATTAAAGGGTGAAGATTTTGCAATAATATCATGAGAGAGAGAAATCTCTTCCCCTACAGCTAAGAGAGGAGGCAGTAGACCCTAATGTAGTAATAGACCAATGGTTAGAACTTATACAACACGAGGGAGTAAAATAAAATATTATGGATTGTAAATAAAAAATATTATAAGAGAATGAAGGAATAATAACATGTTCCATCACAAAATCTTTTAAATTTATCCAAGGTAGATGGAACGAGCTTACCCCAAAAATAAAGAGAAAGGAACCCCATTTTGTTTATAATTATGCAACAATGATTCGAAGGTCACACAAATTCATTTCAATTACAATGAGGAATGGACTTGCTTGGTTTCCACTCACCTTCCATCCTCCTATCCTCCTATTCCCTATACCACATTAGATAGGGAGGAATCATGAGGAAGATGTTGCAAGTATGAGCTAGTTTGGTGGTGTTGTCATTAATGTTGTCATTGATGTCAACACAGTTTAGTATGTTGTAGATTGTACATGTATAGCTTAGATGCTACTGAGATGTTGTGATTACATGGAGCTATCTTTATGGTGTTGTAGATGTGTTGGTTTGATGAGTTTCCAATTGCTTTTGAGAAAATTAACAAAGAAGATAAGTCATAGTGATGAAAGTGTTCAGAAAGTGCTCTGGTATGTGCTTTGCATTTCTCTTGTGTTGATCCTATGCTTGTGCGAATCTGAAGGATTGATAATGGTAATTTAATGGTGATATCTCCTGATTTTTAGCTTTTGGTTTGATGGTACGCGAAATTTACATTCACTGGTATGTGAACTATTCTGGTAGAGTTGGTCCTCTATGGACTGGGAGAGATGTTTCTACTCCGCAGCCCTCTGTTGTTTCATTTTAGAGCTTGCGGATCTGGGATATGTCTTGTGTTATTTTATGTGCAACAGAAAATAGGGTTGAAGGTTGGTGATTTGGAAGTCATGTTTCAGTATTTCAGTGTGAGTTTATACAGTTTGGATGGACTAGAGAAAGGTGTTCAATGATTGAAGTTTGTTGTTTTTTTGCAGATGTATCTGGAAGATTTTGAGATGTATTCTCATGCATAAGGAATTTTTTTGTGGTGTTCGCATGTCATCTTCTTGTTGGAAAGCATGCACATCAATGTTCTTTTTAGTTTCCATTCGGTTTGGCTGACCTAGTGTTTACACTTCATTCGAAGAATAAATTTAATTAAGGAAACGTGTGGTTGATTCAAGATATTATTTTTGATCTTGAAAAATGTTTTTATTGGTCCACTCTCGTTCCTTTCCACCACGAGAATGTTGAGTTCCTGACCTAATTTGAATTTATGAAATGAGATAATTGTGGCTAACCTTGGAGAAAGTTCCTAAGGATGAGGTTGGTATAAAAGAAAGTTGAATGGTGAAGAGTTGTATGACAATGTGATGCAAAGTGATGAAATTGTGCCACAATTCATAAAAGCAGAAGTGTGTGTGAGTGAGTTATGACAACAGTTCTTCATTGTGTTGAAGGCAGTGATCTAAAGGTTTCTGCAATCCTCCAAATGTGTGGTAATTGTTGTGGTGGATCTTTTGTTCTCTTTTGTATCTGTAGGTAGTGAGCCTCCCTGTTGGACAGTGAGTCCTTTCTATAGGCAGTGAGCCTTTGTTCTTGGACAGTGAGTCCTCTTTTGGACAGTGAGCCTCTGTATTCAATTTTATAATATTTTATATTGTGAGTTAACCCTCACCGTGGTTTTTCCCTCATTGGGTTTTCCACATAAAAATCAGGTGTTCATTGTGTTGATTTACTTTTTGTTATTTTTGTTTCATGCTCTTACTTAATAACATAATAGTGTGGTTGTGGAATTAATAAGTGTTGAGTTTTAAGTTTTAATTTTGTGACAACTAATTCACCCCCCTTCTCAATTTTCATGTGCATGTTTAACAATTGGTATCAGAGCTTTGGTTCCTTGGTGTAGAGCTTAACTGCTTAAGGAATATCTAATTGTGCATAAGTTGGCAATCCCTATGTTTAATGGAACTAACTACAATGATTGGAAGGGACAAATGAAAGGATATATCATCTCTCTTGGTTTCAAGACCTAAAAGGAAATTGAGACAAAGTATACACCCCCGTCTGGTGGTCTTACTACTGCAGATGACATTTTTGCTTATGAAGAAAATGAGAAGGAAAAATATGTTATTTGTAGCGGGTTATCTAAAAATGAGCAAGCTAAATTTCTTTCCTTGGATACTGCATATGAAGTCTGGAAGAAGTTGGAAGACATGCATGAAGGAAATGAAAGAGTGAAATTGATAAATAAGCGAACGACAAAGTGCAAATTTGTGAATCTAAAAATGGAAGAAGGTGAAGATTTTACAAGTTTCTTTCAGAGGGTTGAACCGACTGCAAATGAAGTTAGAAATCAAGGAGGAAAACTATCAAATGAAGACATAATTGAGAAGATCCTGATCACCCTACCGGAATGCTACAACGATAAGATCTCGGTGATTGAAGCAATGTATGATCCTAAGAAGTACACATTGGAATAGTTGTTCGACACCTTGCAAACATTTGAGATGAGAAAGTTCCAGAAAGAAGACAAGATGGAAGAAAAGACAAAAATGGAATTTAAGGCAATGAAGATTGAAGATGAACCAGATAGTGATGGTGTTGATGATTTGGAAGCAAACTTCACTAGGAAATTGAAGAAAGGCATCGAAAGTATAAAGGTATGTTGCCCTTTAAATTTTTTAGTTGTGGTAATATTGGTCATTATGCTTCAAGATGTCTAAATAGAGTTGCACATAAGAAGAACAAGGATTATAAGGATAAGGATAGGAAGGATAAGAAATATAAGAAGTTGTACTAAGTTAAAGAAGAAGTAGGAATTTCTGATGATGAATCTGAGAATGAAGTTGATGATAGTGAATGCTTATTCTTAACTTTGGAAAGTAAATTTATATCCACTAACCTTGGAAAATGTGTAATCAAGAAGGCTCTGGAGAATAAGAGAAATAGGATGGAAGGTACTTTGGTTACCACTTTTCATGCAAGACAAGATGAAAACTACTGGGTGATTGATGGTGGATGTTCTAATCACATGACCGAAGATAAGAGAGAGTTCACTAAACTCGAGAAATATGATGGTGGTTTAGTTATGTTCGATGATGATTCAGGAGCTAAGATATGTGGAAAGGGTTCGATTAGTTTTGATGGAGTGTATAGTACTGATGATGTATATTATGTGAAGGGTTTGAGGCATAACCTTTTGAGTGTTGGTTGGATGTGTAGCAATGGTTTTAAACTTGTGTTTTATAATAATACCTATGAAATTAGAAAAGGATCCGAAAATGGAGATATGATTGTTGCTGGAAGAAGAACTCATTGAAACATTTATCAACTGAAGGGAGTTGATGGTCATTGCCTTGTATCTCAAATCAGTGAAAGTTGGTTATGGCACCAAAGAATGGGACATGTAAACTTTGATAACCTAGTCAAGATCAGTGCAAAGGAGATTGTTTGAGGACTTCCTAGAATCACAAGACCTACTAATGCTATCTGTAGAAGTTGTCAATTGGGGAAATAGAAAAGATGCAACTTTAAGGGAAAATAGCATTCTACTACTAGAATGTTGGAGTTAGTACATATTGATCTCTATGGTCTGACTAGAACTGGAAACCTGAATGGTGACAGATATTTCATGTTGCTTATTAATGATTATACTTGAATGACATGGGTTTCTTTTCTCAGAGAAAAGACTCAGGATTTGGATAGGTTTAAGGTATTCAAAGCAAGAGTGAAAAATGAAGTAAATTTGAAAATGAAGTGTTTAAGATCTTATAGAGGTGGAGAATTCACTTCTGGTGAATTTAATGCATTATGTGAGCAACATGGAATAAGAAGATAGTTTTCTACTCCAAGAACGCCTTAGCATAATGGAGTAGTTGAAAGGAAAAACAAGACTATACATGAAGCTACTAGAACCATAATGAAAGAATCAAATGTACCAGATGTGTACTGGAGAGAGGTGATACATACTATTGTTTATGTTCTTAATAGAGTTCAGATCAAGTACAACAACACAAAGACTCCTTTTGAGTTATGGACTGGTAAGACTCCTACTGTGAAGTATTTTAAGGTATTTGGAAGCATATGCTATATTAAAAGAGATGATGAAAATTTTGGAAAGTTTGATGCTAGATGTAATGAAGGAATCTTTCTTGGATACTCTACTACTAGTAAAGCATACAAATACTTTAACAAAATATTGAGAAAGATTATTGAAAGTGCTAATGTGAAATTTGATGAAGACATACGTAGACCTATTTAGATAAGTGAAGTTGAACCTGATGATCATATATGTGGACATGTACCTGAGGAAAATAAGGATAAGGAAGAAGAGAAAGAAGAACAAGTAGAAGAAGAAGAAGAAAATGAACTAGAACATACTATTATGACTCCTACGTATGTACAGAAGAATCATCCAGAGGATCAGATAATTGGAGATAAAAGTGAAGGTGTTAAGACAAGAAGCAGAGTTGCAGCTGAGGTAGATTTGTGTCTACTTTCTAAAATTGAACCCAAATCTGTAAGTGAAGCATGTGAACATGAGAGTTGGATGAGAGCTATGAAAGAAGAATTGCAGCAAATAGAAAAGAATTAGACATGGGAACTAGTCCCTAGGCATGTGAATAAAAATGTGATTGGCTCGAAATGGGTGTTTCAGAATAAGCTCAATGAAAGTGGAGAATTTGTAAGGAATACAACAAGACTGGTATGCAAAGGATATTCAGAAGTTGAAGGTATAGATTTTGAAGAAACATTTTCCCCTGTGGCAAGAATGGAAGCTATCAGGATGTTTTTTGGCATTTTCTGCCCACAAGGAATTCAAAGTGTATCAGATGGATGTTAAGTCAGCATTTTTGAATGGTGAATTGGAGGAAGAAGTGTACATGGAGCAACTTGAAGGGTTTTATTTATCTGGAAAACCAGACATGGTTTGTAAGTTGAAGAAAGCATTGTATGGATTGAAGCAAGATCCCAGAGCTTGGTATGCAAGACTGGATCCTAGAGCTTGGTATGCAAGACTAGACAGATACCTGACAAGGAAAGGATTCAGCAAAGGTTCTGCTAACAACAATCTTTGCTTCAAAGTGCAAGGTAACAAAATGTTGATAGTAGTTGTATATGTTGATGATATCATTTTTGGTGGAAATGAAGGCATGTGTAAAAATTTTGTTGAAGAGATGCAGAAAGAATTTGAGATATCTATGATTGGTGAATTGAATTTCTTCCTTAGTCTACAAGTGAATCAAACTGAAAAAGGGATATTCGATTCACAATCCAAGTATGTAAAAGAATTGTTGAAGAATTTTTGGATGGATGATTCCAAACCGGTTTGTACTCCTATGGTAACCAGATGTAAACTAAACAAGGATGATGAATCTGCTAAGACTGATCATAGCAAATACAAATCTATGATTGGCGAATTGTTGTATCTTACTGCTACTAGACCGTATATTATGTATGCAATATGTTTAGTTTCCAGATTCCAAGTAGATCTCGGAGAAGCATATGTTATAATTTTAAAAAGGATATTTAGATATCTTAAAGGCACACCAAATTATGGACTATGGTACCCTAAGTGTGATGATTTCACCTTGAGTGCTTATACAGATGTTGATTGGGTCAGATGGTAGATGACCAGAAGAGTACCAGTGGTGGTGCTTTCTTTCTTGGTGGAAGATTAGTTTCATGGTTGAGTAAAAAGGAAGACTTGACGTCTTTATCCACTGCAGAGGCAAAATATATTGTTGCAGCATCCTGCTGCACATAAGTTTTTTTCAATGAAGAAAACTATGAAAGACATTGGAGTGATATGTGATGAGCCTATTTCTATCTTTTGTGACAACACAAGTGCAATAAACATTTCAAAGAACCCAGTTATGCATTCAAGAACAAAACAAATATCTATCAAGTATCATTTCCTGAGAGAAAAAGTGTTGGAGAATGAAGTTAGATTGGATTATGTAACAACAAAGGAACAAATTTTAGACATATTTACTAAGGCTCTTTCGAAGGATACTTTTGAGCATCTTAGGGAGAGGTTGGGGGTCATTGGTCCTCCTAACTAGGTGCACATGAAGGTGCATCAGTCCATTGAATTAACAGATTCTTCATTTATCTAGACTGATAGATGGGTCTACTCCGCAGGGGGAGTAGAAAAGGTTTTAATTGTTGTAGTATGAGTATACTCCTAAGGGGGAGTAATTAGAGTTGTTCATGTTTTCCATTGATGTCAAAGGGGGAGAGAAAGTCATGTGAAAAATAGTTGTAGAAGAAGAGAAAGTGTTCTCCTAAGATATTGTGTAAAATTCTTTTTGTCTTTGATGGTTTTTCACATCATGTGTTGCCATCAATGACAAAGGGGGAGATTGTTGCAAGTATGAGTTAGTTTGGTGGTGTTGTCATTAATGTTTTCATTGATGTCAACACGGTTCATTATGTTACAGATTGTACATGTATAGCTAAGATGCTTTTGAGATGTTGTTATTACATGGAACTATCTTTATGGTGTTGCAGATGTGTTGGTTTGATGAGTTTCCAAGTAATTTTAAGAAAATTAACAAAGAAGATAAGTCAGAGTGATGAAAGTGTTCAGAAAGTGCTCTATTATGTGCTCTACATTTCTCCTGTGTTGATCCTATTCTTGTGCGGATCTAAAGGATTGATAATGGTAATTTAATGGTGATATCTCCTAAGTTTTGGCTTATGGTTTGATAGTACGTGAAATTTATGTTCACCGATATGTGAATTGTTTTGGCAAAGTTGGTCCTCTATGAACTGGGAAAGATTTTTTTGCTCTGCATCCCTTCGTTGTTTCATTTCAGATCTTGTAGATCTGGTATATGTCTTGTGAAGTTCTTTTATGTGCTCTAGCAAAGAGGGTTGAAGGTTGGTGATCCGAAAGTCATGTTTCAGTATTTCAGTGTGAGTTTATACAGTCTGGATGGACTGGAGAAAGGTGTTCAGTGATTGAAGTCTGTTGTTTTTCTATGGATGTATCTAGAAGATCCTGAGATGTATTCTCATGCATAAGGAAGTGTGTTGTGGCATCTGCATGTCATCTTCTTATTGGAAAATGTGTACATCAATGTTCTTTTGTGTTTCCATTAGGTTTGGCCGACCTGGTGTTTACACTTCATTCAAAGAATAAAATTTAATTAAGGAAATGTATGGTTGATTCGAGATATTATTTTTTATCTTGAAAAATGTTTTTATTTTTCCACTCTCATTCCTTTCCACCATGGGAATGTTGAGTTGTTGACCTAATTTGAGTTTATGAAATGAGATATTTGTGGCCAACCTTGGAGAAAGTTCCTTAGGATGAGGTTGGTATAAAAGCAAGTCGAATGGTGAAGAGTTGTATGACAGTGTGATGCAAAGTGATGAAAGTGTGCCACAAACCATAAGAGCATAAGTGTGTGTGAGTGAGTTGTGACAACAGTTCTTCATTGTGTTGAAGGCAGTGAGCTAAAGGTTTCTACAATCCTGCGGATGTGTGTTAATTGCTATGGTGGATCTTTTTTTCTCTTTTGTATCTGTAGGCAGTGAGCCTCCCTGTTGGATTGTGAGTCCTTTTTGTAGGCAGTGAGCCTTTGTTCTTGGATAGTGAGTCCTCTTTTGGGCAGTGAGCCTCTGTATTCATTTTTATAATCTTTTATATTGTGAATTAACCCTCACCATGGTTTTTCCCTCATTGGGTTTTCCACATAAAAATCTGGTGTTCATTTGTTGATTTCCTTTTTGTTATTTGTGTTTCATGCTCTTACTTAATAACATAATAGTGTGGTTGTGGAATTAATAAGTGTTGAGTTTTAAGTTTGAATTTTGTGACAATTGATTCACCCCCCCTCTTAGTTGTCTCGTTCCTGTTTAACAAAAGAGGCAGTAACAGAAGACAAAAGACTGGTAAAGATCTCAAATCATCAAGGTTACTATTCGAAGCAGGCTAAAGAAGCAGATTGTGTGGTGGATTTCCAAAAATGGCCTTGCAATACAACCTTCGACCTTAAAGATGCTTGAGGACAAGCAATATCTTTAATTAGGGGGAATGATGGGATCAATCATTGGCTAGTTTTCCTTTTACTATTTTATGCTTTAGTAATTTCTCCTGGTAAGTTTTAAATACATTACCAAGACCTTACATACCTTTTATATGCCTTTTATACACTTTTAAGAAATTCCAAGTATGTGGAAATGGAAATATGTTATGTTGATATATGTTTGTATGAATGCATGAAGGTCTATTGAATTTAGTATGATTCTATATTTAATTTATGATTGTTAATAATGTGGATGCCTTAGGAATGAGAATAACATGTTATAGCAAGAAGGACTGTTAAGTCGCAACAATAGGTTTTGTGGCATAAGGATTTTGAATAGTTGTAGAGAAGTCAAAATGGTCAAAGATGTGACACTTTCAGAAGGAAGCGAAGGTGATCATTAATTGACCAACTATGATTCACTGCTTAACACTCTTTCTCAATGAATAAGACAACCAGGAGAAGGATTCTACTCTCAACATGACTTGTTTATGATAAGACTGTTATCAAGAACATGTCTATGTTTTAGTAGTTAAATTTTTGAGCATGGAATTCTAGTTTGGATTCTCTACTGTTGATTTATAATTATTATTTTTGTTTCAAACTAATTCATGTTCCTATCTTTGAGGGAGAGTGGACAATTGCTTGATGAGTTTGTTTTCAGTCCAAGAAGAATAAAACTCCTCACAGACCCTATATAGTGGGATCTATTGTCAAAGAGTAAATCTAGTTGATAGTTGATAAGTTGTTCATTGATATTTAGTTGTTATATGTTATTAGTTGCAGCAATATAATGTGTTATAGAATAAAATATCTTCAAAAAATTCCTATTAGATTGTATGTGTGTGTAGCAATATTTCCTACCCTAAATGATGCAAAACAACTGAAATGCAATAAGGAGAAATACACAATACAACACTTCGAGATAAGCCTAGTTGAACTTAAGCAAAAGAAAGGAGAAAGGAATGATTATACCTTTGTTCAATTTGATCCTTTGTTTGGCCCTTTGATGAATATTGTATGTGTTCTCCTTGATGGCAAGAGTGCTAAATTATATGAAAAATGCTCTAGATTGTATGGAGGATGCAATAATGGATGTGGGTATTTTGATAGATGTATAAAATGAATGCAATGGAAGCTTGAAGTGCAACAATGGAGGTTGAATTCAAGTGATTGAATGCTTGATCTTGAGAGTGCTAGAGCTTGAATTTTGAATGTTTGTTATGATAAAAATGAGACAAAATCCTCTATTTTAGGGGAAAAGTCTCTAGAGAAATGAACGGCTAGGATTTAACCAACATGGGAAAGATGGAGAGCTATGGTGAGTTGAGGACTCACAAGCCCTCACATGTTTTTGTGTGGAAAAGGAGGTGGAAAAAGGACATATGAGGTGGAGAGAGGACATGTGAGGTGGAGGTACTTGCAAGTACCTTGGGATTAGGGGAAGATTACCTCAAAAAGGAAGTTCTTGTCCCCATGTGGAAGGATGGTGACAAGTGAGGAATTTTAGAATTTCTCACTAATCATCATGGGGAAGAGAGAAGTGGTTGGGGAAATAAATATGAATTTTAAATTCACATGATTGGAAATACCTTGAGGATAAAACAAGGTCCTCATAAAGGAAGTCATTGTCTCATGTGAGTGATGTGACTTATGAGAAGATTTAGAATTTCCCAACAACCTTCATGGGGAAGAAGGGAGCATTGAATGAATAAATGTAAGAGGATTAGATTAAGGTTATGCAAACAGGTGATTAAGAATATTAATGAAGGATTAGAGACAAGTGGCCAAATATGGAGGATGTGACATTAATCTTGATTAAGGGTGTGCACATCCTAATTGTGGATTAATTAAACTAATTTATATTAGAAGAATATTATGGAGGATGTGACAAGGAGAGAGAAAAGAGGGAATTTAAAATTGATTTAAATTCAAAAGGCTAAATGACTAAATTAAATAAATTGATATATTTATTTAATTTAGAGAGAAAGGGATGAAAGGTAAAGTATTGAATTAAATACTTTGGAAACCTTAGGAAAATGGGAAACATTAATTAAATAAATCATCTAATTAATATCGATGGGGAATACGAGATAGATGAATAAAGGAGATGAATTTGACCATATGGGAGTGGTCAAATTTGGGTTTCTACATTTTTCCCCTCTTTGAGATGGTGCTATGAAGTAGCATCACTTCAAAGAAGATTAAAAGATAAGACCAAGAAGAAGATGGTTAGATTGGAAAAGATGCCCCAGTCATCAAAGGAGTGACTCGGAAGAAAGATGATGGGGGTGAAGATGAAGATTAGGGATTGAGGATTCCCCCTCGAGAGGACATGTAGGTTCAAGAGAACACGAATGTGCTCTTGAAATGGATGAGGTGATGTGAGAATAGATGGGGAAGATGATGCAAAATGATGTATAAAAGAGGATGATAAGCGATAGGAGAGGATGAGAAGTAAGCACAAAGGAAGCAAAAATAGGTTCAAGAACAAATGTGATGTTCCCCCATTCAAGCTACAAGCCAAAATGGATTGATGATGGATGGAGTGTTGTTGAGGATGGAATGAAATATCCCAAGACAACACAAAAGGATAGGGAAGGATACATCCTGATGATGATGATGAAAGTGATGATGAAAGCGTTGTTGATGAGGGAAGGATACATCCCAAAACAAGACCAAAGGATAGGGAAGGATACATCCCGATTATGATGACAATGATGATGATTGGATCAAGGCTTGTAGCAAGGTTGGGAACAATACCAAGGATGTGATTAGATGATTTGTGTTAGATTGAATGGATTAAGATTGGGTGGAGATGTGAGATGGCCTAATGTGAAATGGAATGCAACATGAACATGAGTGTAAATAAGGGCTTGCATAGTGATGAGGGTCGATGGTAGACGTATTGTGGGTTTAATGGCAAGTACTTTCCTTGTAATCATTAAAAAATTAAGGGAAGATGGGTGTGAAACTACACCTATCAAGAACTGTAGGTATCTTGAGAAGAACAAGAGATGGAAGGTGAATGTTTGCACAACCAAAATCATAGGTCATAGGTCAGGTATGAATGCAATGCAATGGAATTGATCATGAACTGAAATCCTAATGCAATTTTCCATTTTTAGAGCACTGGTTTTTGCTATAGCATAAGACACCAGGTGTCAGGGTATGTAAACCAAGGCAGAATTAGTGTTGAATGCATAAAACAAACACAGTAGACAAGAAGGCTATCCCAACACCCCAAAGTAGTCAAGACCTTGGTCGGGCTAGGCATTGGGATAACCACAAGCACAAAAAGATGCCCTAGCGTAACACAAGACTGCAAGAGTCTTGGTGGGTACTAAACGGGACAACCAAGAAGACAACAACAAAGCAAAGATCAAGATATGCCCCTATGTTTACCAGTCAAAACACACCATGATATGATAGATCATGGTGATCTTGAGGAGGCATGATAGGGAGCTCAAATGATAAACAAAATCTAGAAGTATCAAAAGATAACAATCAATTTCAAACTTCCTTTTCCACAAGATCGAGGGGATGGATGCGATTGATGAGGTATGTTAGGAAGGATGCATCCTGTTGAGACCATAGATGGATGCTAAACTAAAAGATTGTTATGACGCGAGCTACTCAAAGCTGATTGGATCTCATGTTACAAGTGGATCTCATTTGTTAAGAACCAGCTAGATAAGGGCATAACTTGACGACATGACACAAGAGTGACAAGACACGAGACTGACACTCCCTAAATACCTAGGGTCTTGGGGGTCGATCAAATATTATCCTTTCCTATGTGAAAGCGCAGAGCCCTCGTAGTTCAATAAAAGACCATGGATAAAAGTGGAAAGAGGACAATGGAGACCTTGATGGATGACAAAGACTGGACGAACAAATGCCCCGAGGGTGGATCAAATGATCAACCTTGCCTATGTGAAAGTGCAGGGGCAACGTGTTCGCAAAAGACTGACGATCGACCATGGATAAAGGATGATGAGATGACAATTATAAGTGGATAAAAAGATGGAACCGGTATGATGAGACAAGATAGACCTAGTGGATAAGATAGGATGATGGTGATTGCATGAAGTTCAGGGATGGGATATTTTCCCAAATTATCAAAAGATGAATTGGGAGGGTGATACGAGGGAGAGATGAGTGATGAGAAGTGATAGGAGATTGGAAAGATGTGCGAAATATGTGGGAGTGATGATAATGAGATGAATGACAATGGATTGGATTGCAAGTAGTTGATAGTTAGATATCAATGACAAGGGATGATGAGATGGGATGAGGATAGAGATGAATGGATAGGGAGATAAGGATGGGAGATGGAATGGATTGTTTGGATGGATGAGTAGGAAGGATGAGGAGATGAAAAGAATTTTTGGATGGGTAAGGAGATAAGGATTGGGAGATGAAAATAATTTTTGGATGGGTAAGGAGATAAGGATGGGGAAGATGGAAGGGATTGTTTGGATGGATAGGAAGATAAGGATGGGGAGATGGAGGGGATGTTATGATGGATGAAGGATGGATCCAAGGACTATGTCACAAAGATGGTAGATGCCCCCACTCTAGATATGTCATGTGTGATGAGGCAAGAGTGATGGAAGACGGGTGGATGGGAAGAGAAAGGAGATAAATAGAGGAGGATATGATGGGTGGATGAGGGAGGGAGATGGATGTAAATAGGATGCATGGACAAGGAAGGGAGATTGATGTTAGCATGACTGATGGAAAAGGAAGTTGGATGGATGTGGATAAGGATTAGGATTAGGATAGTGTATAGGTCAGGGGAATGTATGCCAATAGGTGTCCAAAGTATGTATATATGTTTTCCCCTATCTATATCAAAATCACAAGGATGATGAAGGGATTGGGATAAATTGGATATGAGAGACAGGATGTGTAAGACAGGTGGGATAGAGGAGATGGATGAAGCAGATGCAATTGCCCCCAAGTGAGGAAGTAAGTTGGATGGGGGATTTACACATGATGCCTATTTTCCAGGTTTTCATCATGAAAGACACCATTGGACGAATTATTTTTCTTTACTTTTTTTTTTACTTTTTTGACTTTTTTGGATTTTTTGACTTTTTTGACTTTTTAAACTTTTTTTTGGACTTTTGGATAGAATGTGGATAGAGATGGATAATGATAGGGATTTGGATAAGTGGATTTAGAAGGTATGTGATAAGGAGATGGATGAAGGACTCAAGCATCAAATTCCATACAAGGTATTAAGAGCCCATGTGTGAAGTGACTACTGGATGTTGGTATAACCTTATCAGGATAAATGGATTATGCAAGAGAATGGATTAAAGGGGATTGATGTGGGAGATATGTGGGATAATGGATGGGATACTGGAAAGTGTATGGATGGAATGATGGGGTAGGTGTGTGATGGGGAGATGTTTTCAGGACCAACATTGGAACATATGGTGGTTGATGTGAAAGGATAGGAGGATTAGTGGATGGATGATGTGGGGATAATGGAGGAGTTGGGGTAGTGAAGTTTGGGACATAAGGACCCAAAATAGATTTAGGGGATGGAGGGTGTGTATTATTAGGTTTTGGATTAGCAACTTTGGATGTTATTACAAATTTTTCATTTTAAGATATTGCATCTTTTTTTTGTGGGATCCACATGGTTTTGATTTTTGCTTTGGTGGGTTGTTGTGGCCTATGGGTTTGATTTGGATTTTGGATTTGATTTTTCTGTTCTTCAACATATATTTTTAAGAGGACGTGAGGAGCTTTAGATTCATGTGGATGTTTAGATTTATGCAGTTTTACTTTAGCATCCAAAGTGCTTTTAATAGCAATGGGATGGGTGAAAGATGGATGATGTGGAGGAAACATGAATGGAGTGATGGAGGTAGGATTTTGAGGATGATATATGGATGGAGAATGTGTAGGTACGTGCCTTTGTTGATCTTGATTAGGGAACATGAGAGTGGGATGTTTATGATGGGTGACATGGATAGGTGATTGGTGGATAAAAGGATGAATAGGATGGGATGGAGGAGGTGATTGTGGGGTATAAGGGCCCAAAATGAGCTTAGTAGTTGGAGGATGTGTGATGGTGGATGGAGGGACATAAGGACCCAAAATAGATGGAGTAGATGAAGGATAGGAGATATTGGATGAAGGGACATAAGAACCCAAAATGGATTTGGAAGATGAAGAAGGAATATGGATGGTTGTTTTGATGTGATATGATGAAGGGGGGATGGCGAAAAATGGTTTTGTGGAGTGACGGGAAGAGCTTATTATGCTTTTGGAGGAGGCTCATTGAGCACGTATAGAGGTTGTACCAACATTTTTGGATTGTGATACTTGAGAGATATATCCAATACCTTGTTTATGCGGATTTTATTTGACATGGATGGGCTCTAAAATACCTTTCTCATGAAGGCCTAAACCTTTTCCTTGATAGTTCATGCTCTTGATCATTCGATCTATGGTAGGATACTTTTTATGTTGGAAGAATGATGTGAGTCCATTATTAGGTGGTGTATATGCTTGGTTCCTCTTCTACAAGAAAACCACCATGGACGAATGTAAGAGTACCAAGGGGATATAAATATGGTGTTAGGATGGTAGGGCTAGGCGACGATAGAGGATCAAGAGATGGAGATGATGGGGTAACAACATCTTGATCGGGTGGAGTGAGTGGTAAGGGATCAAGAGAGGGATTAGATGATATGATAGGATCTGGATTTGTGGTAGTGGGTGATAAGGGATCATGCGATGGAGTGATTGGATCTTGAGTGTCGAGGGGATCATGGGATAGAATTGATGGGGGATTGTGATCTTGAGGTGGACTAGACGGGATGGTAGGATCTTGATGTGGAGGAGGGGATATGGTATGATTTAGATCAAGCTCTTGGCATGACTCACCGTGTGCGGGAGGCATGATAATGGAGGCATGTTGGATGGACTCCAAAAGCGAGGGAGATGGAAGGATGGAGGATTCATGAAGTTCACGGGGATGGATTTCGGTGATACTCAGAGTGGGAGGAGTGGATTGGATTTGGGTGTCTTGGATAGATTGGGTGAATCTAGGAGTAGAAGATGGTGATTAGGTTTGGTTATCTCCAATGGGCTCAGCAGATCTCGGAGTAGGAGATGGGGGTTCAATGGATTTAGCGGGTTTAATTGTTTCAATGGTTTGGGTGGTGCTAGGGGTGGTAATAGTAACGATAGGTGTGGTATGGTGAAGGGCCTCATCACTTGTGGTCGTACATGGGGGAGTGGGGCAGCATGGTTCCAAAACTTGAAGATGTGGAGTTGGGGATGTATTCTTTGTCATGAGTCCTTGGAGGATCTCTAGAGTGAGAATTGTGCATACTCTAGGCTTAGATGGCGTGGTAGGAATGGATGAAGGATTATGGATTTGTGGAGGATTAGGATTATGAATTGGTGGACTAGTATTAGATGGGGAAATGGGATTGGATTTAGGACTAGGAGTAGATGGAGGATTAGGACATGGTGGAGTGGAAGATGGAGTGACATAGGAGGATATGGATGGTGAATTAGAACAAGAGGATGTGATTGGTGGATTGTAGTAAGGGTATTGGGAAGGAGGATTTGGTTGGGAAGATTGGGATGGTGGATTAGGATAGGAAGACATGGATGGTGGATTGGGACAAGAGGATGCAGGTGGTGGATTAGGATAAGAAGATGTGGGTGGGGGATTGTAGTAGAGGTATTGGGATAACTGATTAGGACATAAAGATTGGGATGTCTGATTAGGATAGGTTGACATAGATGGTGTATTAGGATAGGAAGATGTAGATGTTGGATTAGGATAGGTTGATTTGGATTTAGGATTAAGATAAGAAGGTGTGAATGTAGGATTAGGATGGGTAGACCGGTAAGGAGGATTAGGATAGGGGGACATGGGCGGGGGATTGTAATAGGAGTATTGGGATGGTAGATTAGGATGAGAATATTGGGATGGTAGATTGGGATAAGAGGATGTGGATGTTGGATAAGAGAAAGATGTAGATGAATAATATGATGGAGATGTGGGCAGGGAAGATAATGGATATCCCTTGTCAAAGGTAGCATAAGGGGCGTTATTGGGTGTGGATGAAGACGTAACAGGATAGCTCGGAGGGGTGATTGTATTTTGGAAAGTGGTCGGGGAAAGCTTACTATAAATGATAGCATCAATGGGATCTATTTCATATACCTCTTGATCAACAAGACTCTCGTTATCGTCGTCAATACAATTAGGATTCCCCTTGACTACTATTTTTGGTTGCATTGGTGAAGGATAAGGATTCATGATGTTGGATGGGATGGATATGGATTGAAGGTATGGGAATAGATGATTAGAAGGAAAGAAAAGATGATGAAAAGATAAATAGGGTGGATTGGAAGAAGATGGAAGAAGGGATCTTAATATTTGTTTCAATATCAAAAGATCTTGGATGGCAGTGGACTAAATCCTAAATTGGGATTTAGGTTAACCTCAAATTGGGATTAGATTAAAGCTCAAATTAGGATTGGATTGAGGCTTAGATTATGATGATTGTAGGATGTGATGGGATTTATTTTAAACCAAGTTCAAGGGTTTAACTAGATGACGTAAGGTGTTGACAATCAGATTTTTCCAGATTTGGCAGTTTTCAAAAATTGTCAAATTTTTCCATTTTAGGAAATTTCACAGGCATACCTTTGAGAGTCTAGTTTTTTTCCCAAAAACTTAATAAAAATAAGGTAGGATGAATTTCCAACTAACATCCTAAATCTGAGACATGCATTCTGAGTTATTAACGAAAAAGGTTTTTCAAAAACTGGAAAAAAACACTAAATTGCAATTTTGAGGGTCAAAATGAAAGTTTGAAGCCCCAAAAATCTGTCAAAACAGGGCCAACCACTGAGGGTTGGTTGGAAATCCACATGCCACCTCATAATGCAACCACGTGTAAAATTTCAGCCCAATGGGACACCCGAGTCAAAAGTTATGGCCTTCGGAAGTTTCTGCATAAAAATCAAAACCCCTAAAACGAAATCTAGGTGATTGGGGTTGATGAACTGATGATGGATATGGAATCTAATGATGTTATAAGATGCACCTATGTGATTTGGTCAATGAAATGATGACTTTTGGAAATTTTTGATGAATGGAGACGACAATGACAGGAAGACGGATGAAGGTCTGCTTTTGGGAAAATTTGCCTATCTGGGTGGCAAGGTCACGTAACTAGGGTGCAAGGTCGCCCAACTAGGGTGCAAGATCACCCAACTAGAGTGTAAGGTTTCCCAACTAGGATTCAAGGTCGCCCAACTAGGGTGCAAGGTCGCCCAACTAGGGTGCAAGGTCGCCCAACTAGGGTGCAAGGTCGCCCAACTAGGATGCAAGGTCGCCCAACTTGGGGGCAAGGTTGCCTAACTTGGGGGAAAGGTCGCCCAACTAGGTGATAGACTCGCCTAAACAACTTTAAAACTTGGCTGACTCTAAAAATAGTCAAACAACATCGACGAACGGGGAATCAAACCAACCAAATGGATTAACAGATTAACCAAACGGGGAAACAGACTCACCTGATAAGGAAGTAGCCTTACCGAATAGGGAAAAAACTCTCTAAACAGAGAAATAGACTAACCAAACAAGGAAATGGACTCTCAAAATGAGGAAATAGACTATCAAAATAGGCAAACAGACTATCAGAATGGGGAAATGGACAAATGGAATGACTGAACGGAAGGCGGGATTGGTTGTTCAAGGTGCAAAATCGCCTAACTAAGGTGTAAGGTCGCCCAATTTGGGGGCAAGGTCACCCAACTTGGGGGTAGGGTTTCCCAACTCAAAGGCAAGATCACCCCTGTTGATGAAACAGATGACTATGATGGGCTATTTTAACTGACAGAATGTCTCAGACAGGGGGCAAAATCGCCACTCTCAGAGCCAGGATTTCCTAACTAATGAAGGATGGGTGATTTTGACAAGAACAGATTGGGAAAATAACTCAAACAGAAGGCAAGGTCGCCCCTGTGGACAACAGGGTCGCCCCTATTAACAACAAGTTTTCCCCTAAGAAAGGAAAACTTGCCTAAACAACAGACTTAGACTTGACTTGGATGAAAATGGCTAAGGAAAAGGATGAAAACACAACAAACAGCAAACAGAAGGCAAAGGTTGAATTGACTAAAAATACATGCACTGGTTTTGCACAAAGAAGATAGTTCAAACAACACAATCCTAAGATTAGTAAAAAGGGTATGGCCAACACGGTCCTCTAACTAGGTTGTACAAGGTGATCTAGGGAGTCCTCAATATACGCATGATACGTGAGGCACAATCATGAACACTAGCCCATCACAGGCATGAGTCAAAATCCCCAGCGAGGTACTAGAAACTCCGACCAACTCTTCACATCTTATCTAGGTATTACCCTAGCTTCGACACTTCGCCATACACGACGTGACTGGATTGAGGTATAGCTTTGGCTCTCCCCCCTTTATATACCCTGTCAGTACACATGGTTGGGATCATCCCTTGGGGTGATGAAATCCCAAGTCCCACTAAAAGAAAACACTAGACATTTTTGGCTGGTCCCCAGGCTCGCACGAAGCACAAGGGGGAAGCTTGAATGATTTAGTGCCTCCTAGGTAACACAAAGCACTAAGTGGACTATGATTTCTCTTCACCCAGGATCACCAAATGGTGCAATGGGATTGGATACATCAATAGTCCACTTTCAAGCACAACAAACAATATATTGACTCCCCCTAACTAGATCTGTGTGCCTAACTAGTATGAAAAACAAGCAAACAAACAAGACTAGCTACACTAGGACCGATCGTTCTGAAATAAACTATTAGTAGTCTAGTTCTTCAGCCTTGGATAAACATGAAACATTTGCACAAACATTAGTAAAAAACAAGCACATTCACCGACAAAACAGGTTAGGGGGTCAGTACTAACAAAAACAACAAGAAACAAACTCTAGAATAACCTTTTAAGTCACTGTTTACCTTAGAATCGCCTCTGTATGGGGAAGAATCACCTCTGTTGAGGGCAGGGTCACCTTTTTGTAGGAAGCAGGCTTTCCCAACTCAGTAGCAGGATCACCTGTTCAGGAAACAGGTAGCATATTTTCCCTTGTTTCATAAATGGGCGATTTTGTAAGGGCAGAATCGCCTCTATTGAGGGCAGGGTCACCTATCTTGATCGCCCCTGTCAGTTGCAAAATTGCCTCTATGTAACTTGAACCTGCAAAAATTCAAACAACAGAGCACAATAAAAGAGCAGACCCATTTGTGGGTCCCACCGGTTGTGCCAGAAATGTGTACAGCGTGATTTCCTACCCTAAATGATGCAAAACGACATAAATGCAACAAGGAGAAATACACAATACAACACTTCGAGATAAGTCTAGCTGAACTTAAACAAAAGAAAGGAGAAAGGAATGATTAGACCTTTATTCTATTTGATCCTTTGATTGGCCCTTTGATGAAGATTGGATGTGTGCTCCTTGATGGCAAGAGTGCTAAATAATATGAAAAAATTTCTAGATTGTATGGAGGATGCAATAATGGATGTGGGTGTTTTGATAGATGTATAAAATGAATGCAATGGAAGCTTGAAGTGCAACAATGGAGGTTGAATGCAAGTGATTGAATTCTTGAGCTTGAGAGTGCTAGAGCTTGAATTGTGAATGTGTGTTATGAGAAAAATGAGACAAAATCCTCTATTTTAGGGGAAAAGTCTCTAGAGAAATGAACAACTAGGATTTAGCCAACATGGGAAAGATGGAGGGTTGTGGTGAGTTGAGGACTCACAAGCCCTCACATCTTTCCATGTGGAAAAGGAGGTGGAAAAAGGACATATGAGGTGGAGAGAAGACATGTGAGGTGGAGGTACTTGCAAGTACCTTGGGGTTAGGGGAAGATTACCTCAAAAAGGAAGTTCTTGTCCCCATGTGGAAGGATGGTGACAAGTGAGGAATTTTAGAATTTCTCACTAATCATCATGGGGAAGAGAGAAGTGGTTGGGGAAATAAATGTGAATTTTAAATTCACATGATTGGAAGTACCTTGAGGATAAGACAAGGTCCTCATAAAGGAAGTCCTTGTCCCATGTGAGTGATGTGACTTATGAGAAGATTTAGAATTTTCCAACAACCTTCATGGGGAAGAGGGGAGCATTGAATGAATAAATGTAAATTTTTAATTCACATGGGGAAGAGGTCAATGCCAAATGAAGAAATTACTTATGAAAGGTTGACTTGGAGGACATACCAAAGATGGTAAGAGGATTAGATTAAGGTTATGCAAACAGGTGATTAAGAATATTAATGAAGGATTAGAGACAAGTGGTCAAATATGGAGGATGTGACATTAATCCTGATTAAGGATGTGAACATCCTAATCGTAGATTAATTAAACTAATTCAGATTAGAAGAAAATTATGGAGGATGTGACAAGGAGAGAGAAAAGAGGGAATTTAAAATTGATTTAAATTCAAAAGGATAAATGACTAAATTAAATAAATTGATATATTTATTTAATTTAGAGAGAAAGGGATGAAAGGTAAAGTATTGAATTAAATACTTTGGAAACCTTAGGAAAAGGGGAAATATTAATTAAATAAATCATCTAATTAATATCTATGGGGAATACGAGATAGATGAATAAAGGGGAGGAATTTGACCATATGGGAGTGGTCAAATTTGGGTGTCTACAATATGTAAGAGTTCAATGTTTATATCCAATAAAGGGAATTAGTTTGATATCATGAATTATTAAGTAATTGAGTGTTTGAAAAATTATGTGGAAGCAACAACTCAAGCAAGGGCCACTTGAGGTACTGTTAATCCACTCAATTTTTTATTATTAGATTAATTGATGCATTGTTGAATTTAATTAGTAGTTTCCAGTTATATGCATGTGTTGTAATTTATGAATACCATTTTGTAGTTTTGAATTGAATTTTGGAGCTTCATGTTGGTTTCATACTCTGGAGGAATTAGCTAGGTTAGGACACTACATTTTTTAATATTTGGCAATCACAGTCTTAAGCATTGGGTACCCGTAGCATATGGTAATAGTTTACATTCAGTTCCCCTGTTTTGTGAATTATAAATTCAATTCACTTTCCAACTTTTATAGTCTCTTGTACAAGTGTATTTTCCTATACTCTATTGATGTAAGATGTGTCTAAGATCTATGAACACATATATTTTGCTAGCATTATCTAAATTTTACAAGTCCCTAGTGGATAATTAAATACAACCTCTTGTGAAATATGAAATGTTCAATTAGGAATTCATCCTCTGAGTTGTGTGTATACATAGTAGCACCAAGTTGATTAGACATTAGAGAGGCTCTACAATAGGTATGACCATGAGATGAAAATTTTTAATATGCTGTCAACACGGTTATGTGCTAAGAGTGGTGAATACTCATCATATAATTAAAGTAGATATTGATGACAAGATGTATGCAAAAAATTACTATCATCAATAGATTTTTTTGTATGATGAGGAATAAGCCCACCATATCCATAATCTTGAGTCTACTACCACTAATTTTTTATTAAGAAGACCATTAGATGAAGAAATTAGAGCTTTTGATAGTTGTAGCAGTTGCTCAAGTTAAGAACAATTATAATTTGAGGAGAAAAGGAGAGCATAATATAGTAGGAAATGCAGGGAGTCTCTTTATGAAAAATAAACATGAAGAACGAAGATGCTACAACTCATCCAATAGAAATGAAGCAAAAGGAATAATATAAAATATCAAAACACTGTTTAGAGATGTCGGTTCACATAATCCCAAAGCCAAAATTTAAGGTTCAAAAGATGAACAAAATGCTCATAAAAATCTATCTCTAAAGGAGGTCCAACTAAAAGAAAAGGATAAGTCTATTCATGTCACATCAAGTGACACTTCAAATAGCTCATTTCCAAAGTACACACAAGTGGATATGGTCCAATTGCTCAATCAAATCAAGGTTTTAGTACCTTTATTAGAAATTATGAAAATAGATGGGCATAATGACATGACATTGGCCCTTATTAGTGATTTTTTGTTGGATGCTCTTGCTAAGGAAAATATGTTCATCAAAAATGAAAAGAAAAAAATTAAACAAATTTGAGAGTAAGAAAGTGAGCTTTGAAACACTTGAAGCATATATAAGGACCACCCTAAAACAAATTCCCATCCCATGTTGATCCTTTTATGTGACCTTGAAACTATGATAAAATAGTGAGAAATTGTATGATTGACTCCACAGCATCAACAAATGTCATGCTATTACAAGTTATGAATTAGTTGAGTTTGCAAGTGAGAAAGCCTTATGTGAAACATTTTTTCTATGGACTTTAGGGAGCTACCTATAATGGGTGCAATGAAATATGTTCAATTCAAATTGGTCACCTTCCCTAAGAAGACTTACAAGATGAATATAAATATGGTAGATATTCCTCCTCGATATGGGATGTTGTTATTAAGAAGATGGTCAACAACAATTGGTGGTAGTATTCAAATAGATTTATCCAACTCTCTTGTTCCTATAAATGTTAAAGATGTGAGATTATACAAAGAAAGAATAGATCCACATTTTTTGAGGAAAGTGAGTCACACAAGTAATTTTTCTTTATAAACATCAATTTGGATAATTTCAAAGTAGAAGCAAGCCAACTTGCTCAAGATAAACAAGTTTCCCTTGATGAATAAATTTAAGTAGCTTTTGATATTGACAATGCTTGTTGATGCACTTTGATGATGCATTCTCTAAAGAAGGATCAATAGTAGGAGTCGTCCTTATCTCTCCAACTAGTAAGTCTTTTAAATCTTCCTTCACTCTTCGTTTTGAATGCACAAATAATGTGGTTGAATATGAAGCCTTACTATTAGGATTGAAATGACAATCAAACATAGAATTAAAAACCTTAAATTTTTAGGGGACTATGAGCCTATCATCTCACAAGTAAGATCTAAATATGCATTCAAAAATAATAGAGTTAATCAATATAGGGACATTGTTTTGGACACTATTGAATTATTTGATGCATTCTCTATTGATTAGGTGGAATGGGGAAGAAATTTCATGGTTGATTTCTTGGCTAATGTAGTGATTAGGTTTGAAGACTTGATTATAGCTAGAATCTCAATGGTTGAGATATTAACTTGACCCTCAATACCTGATAAAATCTTCTATTTACAATTTTTTAATGATGATTGAGATTTATTCAAATTTCTCAATTATACTTATGGGTATCATAGTCAAGAAATATATTTTAAGAATTTTTTTTTTAAATATGGAAAGGAAACTAATTTTTGAAATAAGATCATATAATTAAAGACTGAAAATATTTCAAAAGGATTGGTATCTCTATAGTGAGTGTTTGATGGATTAGATTTGAAGGTATATAGAGAATATTAATTTCAACATGAAATTCCTCTTAAACCTAAAGCTAAGCCTTTCATACAAAATTAAAGGCCAATTAATCCTACTCTAGCATCCAAGATGCAATAGGAGTTGATTAAACTTATAGATGATAGGATAATCAAACCCATCAAACATTCTACTTGGGTGTCAAATTTTGTTCCTATGAAGGCTTGGTGCTTTACCTCTATGAGCATCACCTAGATGTAATGAGTGTTAAGTGGACCATTCACTATCATGAGAGATAGGTTGTTATGAACCACTACTCATGAAACATGATCCAATGACTTTGACTTGTAAAATTATATGGTTGAATCCTGATAGCAATATCACAATTTGACATGTTATGGAAAATACCTCCTACTTATCAATTGATGAGCTAAAGGGGATCCATAAATAATGGTTTGTAAGAAAAAACATTTGTTGAAGGTTTTCAAATTGAGTTGCAAGCTAAGTGGGCTTAACCTTTTGGAAAGCTCAGTGGTTAAGCGTGGTTAAGTTGGAGTAGTATTAAGATGGGTGACCTCCCAGGAAGGCCCAATGCTTCACCTCTATGAACATCACCTAGATACAATGAGTGCTAAGTGGACCATTCACTAGATCATGAAAGATGGGTTCTTGTGAACCACTACTCATGAAACATGAGCCAATGAGTTTGACTCGTAAAATTGCATAGTTGAATATTGATAGCAATATCACAATTTGACACACTGTGGAAAATACCTCCTACTTATCAAGGTATTTCATTTCAAATTTAGCAGCAAGTTGATATTTCAGTTCTAAAATCACACCTTTCCCTTTACTAATAAATAAAATATCATCAACATACAATGCAATAAATAGGAAACAATCATGACCATTTTTATAATAAACATAAGTATTTGATTTAGAACACTTAAATCCCAAACTCAACACATATGTATCAAATTTTTGGTACCACATCCTAGAACTCTATTTTAAGCAATACAAATATTTTTTCAATTTGTAAACCAACTTACTTTTACCTTTCACCATGTAGTGCTTTGGTTGTGTCATATAAATATCCTCCTCCAAGTCACCATGAAGGAAAGCAATTTTCACGTCCATTTTCTCAACCTCTAAATCATAAGCAACAACAATAGAAAATAAAAATCTAATGGATGTCATTTTCACAATGGAAAAAGTATCTCACCATAAACAACACCCTCAACTTGAGAGTAACCTTTCACAACCAACCTTGCTTTGTACTTCTCAATACCTCCATCTAAACCAATATTTTTCTTGAACACCCATTTGCAACCAACATATTTTCTTCCCTCAATAAATGGTACAAGATCCCATATATCATTCTTTTTCAAGGCTACCATTTCTTCATTCATAGAAATATTCCATGGTTTTACATCATTCATACCTAATGCCTCTTCTATTGGTCTGGGTTCATCCATGTTAGTATTCAAAACAAAAATATATCTCCATTCATCAAGTGAATACCTTTCAAGTGGTTGTCTATGCCTTGTATACCTATGAACAAGCTGAGTTGGAGGTTCCTCCTCTTCTAGAGATTTAGAGCTAGATGAGCTCTCCTCAACTTCTTGTTTATCTATGGTTCTCGAATCAACTTTATCAAGGGTTGAAGGAAGTTGAATAACATCTTCCTGTTTACTTTTTTCTAGTTGCAATGTAACAAAAGAAGGCTTATTTTCTCTAAAAATAACACTTCTACTATATATTACCTTTTGTGCAACATGATCCCAAAGTTTGTATCCTTTCACACCATAACTATACCCGATGAAGATACATTTCACAGTCTTGTTCTCCAAATTTTTTCACTTCTCCTTTGGCACATGTGCATATTCCTCACAACCAAAAACTCTAAGATGTCTTAATGAAGGCTTGTGACCCGACCATGCCTCTATAGACATCTTATCAACAAGAGATGATGTAGGAGACATGTTAATCAGGTAACAAGCAGTAGCAACAACTTCAACCTAAAACCTTTGTTCTAGACCAACACCACTCAACATAATCCTAGCCTTCTCCATTAGTGTCCTATTCATTATTTCTGCAACTCCATTCTATTATGGAGAATATGAAGTTTTCTTTTGTTTATGAACACCACAATATTTATAGAATCTATCAAAATCATTAGAGAAAAATTCACCGTCATTATCAATCCTCAAGCATTTTATTTTATTTCCATTCTACAACTCAACCATCAATTTAAATTCTTTAAATTGACTGAAAACTTTAGATTTACTCTTTAGAACATACACCGATGTCCTACTATAATCATAAATAAATGAAACATAATATGTGGATTTACCAATTGAAATAACATCTATAGAACCAAACATATCAGAATGAATAAGATCCAATACACCAAAATATTTATGAGAATTCGAGTAAAAATGAACGTGGTTAAATATTTTCTATAAATGTAATGCTAACAAAAATCAAATTCAAAATTACAATTAGATAACCTTTAAAAATATATATATTTTTCTAGGTAATTTTGATTCAAAATAAAAAGCACCCTTGGGTACCCAAAATCCATGACCATCTGTTGAAGATGAAACTCTCACCTCTTCCACAAACTTACATTTCACAGAACTAATATTGTACTCAACAGTGCATGCATCAAGCTTATACAATGTGCCATATTTGACACTTATAGCAATCACCATAGCTCATTTAACCATCTTGCATCATGCATCAGAAAATACTATCTGCACATCTGCATCTATTAGTTTGTTCATAAATAACAAATTTTGTGCTAATCCAGGGATATGCATCATCATTAATCCTTTTTTATTCTACCATCAAGAAACCTGATTCTAAATTTACCACGACCAATAATATTTAAATAAGAATCATCACCCAAGTACACCTTACCTCCATCAAATTCTTCATATTTAAAAAATCAATCTCTATTAAAGGTCATATGGAAAGATGCACCTGAATCAATTGACCATGCATCATTACCTGCATGAGTTGCCAAAGTTGCAATGAATGCATCACCATCTTCCTTCTCGAACTCGGAATCAGAATCAAATCTCTTATTTTTCTTCTTCTTTTCTTCTTTGCAGTCCTTACGAATATTTCTATGCTTACTGCAATTCCAATAAATAACTTTGGATTTTCTAAGAGGTTTGGATCTCCCCTTGGACTTGGATTTATCACACTTTTCATTCTTCTTTCCTTTTTCCTTAGGTCTTCCACGAACATTTAGGGCCTCCTTGGCACTGATGGATACCTTCCTCCTCATCTCTTCATAAAGCACAAAACCCACCATATCTCTAGTCTTCTAAATAGAAGAAGTACCCCCAATAGCCACCACAAGAGAATTTGGTACAGGAGCACGCAAGCAAACGAGCAATTATCACCAACAACAAAAAAAATGGGTTTAATTTTCAATTTTGGATTTTTTGGTTCTTTATTGACAGCTGCAGATATTTGGTCTTGTGGTGTCATTCTTTTTGAAATGCTTCTCTCTTTATATCAATGCTGATATAATTAAATTATCTCATAAGATCTGTCAGGTGAAGTATTCTTTTCCTTGAGGAATTACTTTGGACGACATATGTCTTGACTTAGGCAACATATAAGAACGTTTGCAAATACAAAAAGAGGTTTAATTTTTGATATTCCGCCAATTATAAGATGTAATGGAGGCATTAGCCAGGGTGATGAAGATCAAATAAAATGTAGAGCATCTTCCCTCACAACTGTGCCAGGAAGATTGACCATCCAAATAAAAGAGGACACCATGTAATAAATATGTGGAATACATAAAACTGCCCATGAAGAATTTCAACAGGGCACACATCATTGGAAGAAAAAGACAAAAATTCCAACTTTATGCTGATAGCTTTGGGGAAAATGGTAAGGCACCAAGGGCTACAAAGGGATGGGAAAGTTCATGCACATATGAAGGCGATCCATTTTTATTATTATTAAAAAATGGAAAAATAAGGAAGGTGGAAGGCACCATAAATTGTGAAAGACATGGATGCATCAAACTCAAGGTTTTGAGGCACGCAAAAAGAGAATTGCAAGCCAATAAAAGGAGGGAAGGTGATTGAAAAGGTAACACCAGAGTGAAGAGAAGTGTGTGAGGCTGCTAGGGGTAGCGTAGAAGAGGAAATGAGCAGGAGAGTATTGAGATAAATTGCTAGAGGATCAATGTAAGTGCAGTTATGAGGAATTGTGCAGACAATTTTGAGAGGAATGAATCATGAGATGACCAAGCCATGTGATGTGGGAACATAGACTATAACAAAGTGAAAAATAGAGAAGGAAGTCTTCCTTTGAAGGAGGCCATGAGAGGCCATTTATTTTAATTTTTAGTTAAATAAATAAATTTGAATTTTTTCTTGCAATCTTGTTTCTTTGAATGTTGATTTTGGTAGTGTTTTTCTAGTGAAGTTTGTTTGTGGTTTGAATTAGTGTGTAGAGGGGAGGATACTCTATATCAAATTGGTATCGGAGTAGGTAATTGTCAATGTGGAGAGAATCCACTAGGATTTGTGGGAGTGATTAACAGTAGTGCAGGGCTCAAAAAGATTGTTGTGGGTGAGTTGTGGCCCAAACAATTGAGAGTTGAAACCGTTGATTGGAAGAGATGTTGCCTCAAAGAGGAAGACCCAAATTAGAGGCAGTATTGGAAATATTTCAAGATATGGTAATAGAAGGTATCAAAAACCAGGGGAATTAGGTGATGATAACAAAAGAGAAAGAGAAAGAGAATGTGATAATGAGGAAGAAATCAAAGGTGAAGAACACGAAAGAGGAGAAGAAGAGGAGGAAGAACAACTAGTAGATGCTGAACAAGAAAGATTTTTGAGAGCTCTTTCAAGAATAACAAAGAGCAATAAGATGGATTTTCTAAACTTTTCTGGAACATTAAATCCAAATTATCTAATCGATTGGATTGGAGAGTTGGAGGAGTACTTCGAAATGGAGGAGATTAGAGACACACAACTAGTGAAGATAGCTCAAACGAAATTGAAAGGGCGGGTTACATTATGGTGGAAAGGGTTGCAGAAAGAACAAGAAATGGATGGAGATCCCCGGATAATGAGGTGGAACCAGATGGTGACGAGGTTGAAGAAGAAATTCATACCTGGAGATTACGAAATGGAGTTGTTCAAGAAATTGCAAAAATTGAAGCAAAAAGATGAGTGTAAAATATTACACAAAATAATTTTACAAGTTGGCTATTCAATTTGGAAGGCATGAAATGGATAGGGAAAAGGAATCCAAGTATGTGAATGGATTGAGGTTAAACATACAGGATGAGATGAGTATGCTGAAGATTACCACAATTAAGGAAGCATACCAGTATGCGTTGAAGGAAGAGGAGAAATTAATGAAGAGGCAAATAAATAATTCCAAAAGTCGGGGAAGATTTGGAACTGAAAAGGGACAAGTGAGCAGCAGCAAAGGAAAGTAGACTAAGAATGCAAGCCCAAATGGAACAAAGAAGTGGGCCAAAACACCAAAGAAAAGGAGGTACCAGCAAGAGGACGTGGTGGCAGCAGCAGAGGGCTTCCATTCAGATGTTATCAGTGTGGAGAAGTTGGTTGTCATGCTTTTAAGTGTTCTCAAGTACATGAAGGCAGTAAGAAGAGTGTAGCAAGAAACCACTTGGCACAAGAGGATGAAGAACGTGATGCATTGCCACAAACTATAGACCCAGAAGAAGGTAAATCTCTCATGATGAAGAGAGTGTTGGTGAACCTAGATATGATGGAGGAGAAACCATCTCAAAGAAGGAGTCTCTTTCAAACTGTGTGTAAGGCTGGAGGTAAGTGTTGTAAAGTTATAATTGATAGTGGTAGTACGGATAACTTAGTTTCAGAGGAGATGGTAGAAAGTCTAAGTTTGAAAAGGAGTAAGCATCCTAGTTCGTATAAAGTTTATTTGTTGAAGAGGGAACATAAAATGACTGTGTTTGAGAAGTGTTTAGTCAATTTTCAAATTGGTTCATTCAGAGATGAAGTGTTGTGTAACGTGATGCCTATGACTGCATTTCATGTGTTGTTGGGTAGGCCATGGAAGTTTGATAGGGAAGCCATCTATGATGGTAGGAGAAATGTGTATACCATCCAGAAAGATGGATAGAAGTATATGTTGAACTCTTTGAAGGAGAAGAAGAAGCAGATGAAAGAATCCAATTATATTGTTTGTTGTAGTGCAGAGAAGCAATGAGTAAAGGAAGAGGAACGAAGTGAGTGCAGTGATTTGCAGCCATTAAGAAAGCATATTTTAGGGGGAAAGAATAGATTGGGTTTTGATTTATTGCAGCAGTGCAATAGAGGAAGAAAGAATAGCAGTCCAAGAAAATGTAGAGGGAACTGAGATGGACCTATGGTAAGAGGTTGTTCAAAGGAACGAGATAATGCTAGTGGAGATGGTTCAAATGTTAAGGATGAGTTGAAGTATAGAAGAGGGAAGGCTCCCGTGGACAAGGAGCAGTGTTAGATTAAAAAAATAGGGGATTATCATCCCATGCACTTTTGAATGTTCCTAAGTTTACCAACTCAAGGAACATTCCATTTTACCCAACGTGTCTAGTGCAGGAGCACGCGGGTGAACGGGCGATCAACACCAACAAAAAAAATTGCATTTAATTTTTAATTTTGGATTGTTTGGTTCTTTATTAATAGCTGAAAATATTTGGTCTTGTGGTGTCATTCTTTTTGAAATGATTCTCTCTTTATATCAATGTTGATATAATTAAATTATCTCATAAGATCTGCTAGGCGAAGTATTCTTTTCCTTCAGGAATTACTTTGGATGGCATATGTCTTGACTTAGGAAACACATAAGAACATTTGCAAATACAAAAAGAGGTTTGATTTTTGATATTCCACCAATGAAAAATATGTAATGGAGGCATTATCCAAGGTGATGAAGATAAAATAAAATGAAAAGCATCTTCCCTCACAACTACACCAGGAAGATTGACCATCCAAACAAAAGAGGATGCCATGTAATAAATATGTGGAATACATAAAACCGACCATGAAGAATTTCAACTGGTTGAGCATCATATGAAGAAAAAGAAAAAAATTCCAACTCTATGCTGACAGCTTTGGGGAAAATGATAAGGAACCAAGGGCTACGAAGGGATGGGAAAAGTCACACACATATGAAGGTGATCCATTTTTATTATTATTAAAAAATGGAAAAAGCGGGAAGGTGGAAGGCACTAGAAATTGTGAAAGACAGGGTTGCATCGAACTCAAGGTTTTGAGGTCTACAACAAGAGAAGTGCAAGCTGTAAAAGGAGGGAAGACGATTGACAAGGTAGCGCTAGAGTGAAGAGAAGTGTGTGAGGCTGCTAGGGGTAGCGTAGAAGAGGAAATGAGTAGGAGAGTATTGAGATAAATTGCTAGAGGAATGATGCAAGTGCAGTTATGAGGAATTACGCAGACAATTTTGCAAGGAATGAATCATGAGATGACCAAGTCATGTGATGTGGGAACATAGACTATAACAAAGTGTAGAATAGAGAAGGAAGTTTTCCTTTGAAGGAGGCCATGAGAGGCCATTTATTGTAATTTGCAGTTAAATAAATAAATCTGAAGTTGTGCTTGCAATCTTGTTTCTTTCAATGTTGATTTTGGCAGTGTTTTTCCAATGAAGTTTGATTGTGGTTTGAATTAGTGTGTAGAGGGGAGGACCCTCTACATCAAAATCTCATGAATCAAGCAAAGAACAAAGCATGATTTGACATTTCTCCTCCTCATCCATTTTGACACCAACTTATGCCAATTGAGCCACCAACATATTGAATGCTTCTAGGTGGTCTGTAATTTGTCCACCCTTTTCCATTCTCAAGGAATATTATTTCTTCCTCAAAAAAATCTTGTTCACTAAAGATTTGGCTTGATACATCTCACCAAACTTCTTCCATAGTTTTTGTGCAGAGTTCTCTTCATGGACATTGATTAAAATAGAGCCTACCAAACACAATTTGATTAAACCCTTGGCTTTACTATCCATACCATCATATTGAGCAACCAAAGCAAGATTTTCAAGCCTTGAAACATTCTCATTGACAACATTCCATAGATCTCGATTTATCAACAAATCCTCCATCTTCAGCTTTCACATTTCAAAATTATTTCCAAAAAAAATCTCCATTTCTATTCTCCCTGATGAACTTGCCATCTAAAAATTCCTACCACAAGATCACAAAGTATCTTCTGCACAAGCTCTCACTCAAATATGGATTGGGTGAAAAAACCCAACAACCCACAACTAAACCAAAGGTGATCAGGCTCTGATACCACTTGTAAGGAATCTAAGGTATCAAAACAACCTCCTACACTAATCTTGAGAGGAAGATAATGCAAAACTTTATAGATTTTTCAATAGTTATAAAAAACTTAAACAAAAATAAATATAAATATCATGCAAAATCACAACACAGTGATTTACATGGGGAAAACCATTTTGGGAGAAAAACCTCACACTCCAAAAGCCACCCAATATAATATTCAAAAATCATGAAGATTATAATCTACTTCTAGAGAAAGCTTCTCACAGGAATATCTCCAACCTGAGATCCATAGGCAACACAACGGCTATCAGACTCTCAAAATACATCACAATGCACAACTGTAATACATTACCCTCATAAAATAGGGTTACTTTCTACGACAAGTCAAGCCAAAAAAATATTGACTGTTAGATCTGAGACCTAATGATCAATTATTCAGATTTAAAATAATAAAATATACATAAAATTTGGCTTTCGAGGGCATTTCCCCCAAGCCCTCACCGAGGCATGCATCCCCTAGATCCCCCGCCAGGGGGATTATCCCTCAGAACCATCATGGGGGTACCCCCCCTCGTGCCCCCCACACTTACCTATCAACAATAAACCTTATGTAATTGCAAGGTTGAGACACATTTTCCCAATAATTGTTTCCATATAATTTGTTTTCTAAAAAATGTAAAAAATAAAATATTATTAAAAAACCCTGTTACTCAAGTTTATGGACGAATTTCATCAAAAATTATTTGAAAATTAGAAAAAAAAATAATCAATTTTTTTTTAATATATATTTGAAATCTAGATAGTCTCACCTATAATGGGTTTTAATTTAGTTAAAAAATTCTACCAAAAAAAGTCATCAAACAAACGTCCAAAGTTACTCTTTTTTAGTGACACTGACATGACCTTCAAGCTATAGGTCAAAGCAAGTCCAAAGGTAAGGGTCGGCTCCCCAAGCCTTTTTCCAACCCGAAACCCGCAACATAAACTGGGACTAGAATTCAATAACTTTGGAAAGGGATCACATTTAATAATTAACGGGATCTTGTTTAGGATATATGATCCCATTTTGATCCTATTTCATTTTGACCATTTTTTAAAAATGTTAACTGAAAACAATTTACCATTGTTTTAGTGCAACTTGATATTCAATATTGTACAGCTGCCAATGACTTATTCTATAGTTTTTTAATGATTTTTATCTTGTGCAAGCTCTTTACATGTAATATTCTATTTAATTTTGGAAGGAGTCAACCATTGCAATAATTTTGAAGTGGAATAATGTACTTCATGAGTCATTTTGAAGAGGAATAAAAAGAAGGATTCTTATTATTCACATTCATTTGTACTTTAGAATTTGGTAACTATGGGATCGAAACATTGTCAAAAGAGGAAATAAATGAGGGTCATGACCCCTAAATAAATTGAAGCAAATAGAGAGGATTTAAAACGATAAAGAGATAGAAGAATGAGGATTTGAGAAATGAAGAATACTCAAGCATCTAGTTCCATGACTATTGAAGAGAAAAAAATTGAAGGGACCATGGAGGATGGGATGGATGTAGATGATGCAAATATGCAAGAGGTGAATGTGGAAGATAATACAATTATAGAAATAAATCCTGGTATGTCTTCAAATCCACCTTTCAATGATATGGAGAATGTGACAATAGGCACAAATCTAGGTACATCTTCAAATCCACCTTTGAATGATATATAAAATGTGATTCTAGATTAAATTCATATTGTTGATTTAAAAGAAGGTAGATATACCAATTTTGAGATTAATTCTATTCCTCGACAACTTATAGAAACAAAAAGTAAAAAAAAAATTCCTTGGGTTGGTGAAAAAGAAAATATTTAAAAAAAAATTGAAAGTAATGTTTTGGAAAATCTTCCTAGTAAGATTTCTTGGAGATAAATAAGAACCTATGCTAATAGATTATTGTTACCTATTTTAGCTACCAAGCTCAAACAGGTAAATCTATTATGTTTTACAAAGTGAAACAAAAGGTACATTCTTTACTGCTAAGTTTCATTCGTATGCATAAAATAAATTATCAAAATACTGTATTATTAGATTATACAATTGCATACAATAGAGAAGAGAGTCAACATTTGTTGCAAAGGCAGTCTTTATTGATAATCATAAGTGTATAGTGTCCCACACAAGCTGAGGGATTGACTATTTTAATGCAAATAAGGAAAAAACTATACATTTACAGACACAAGAAAGAAAAATACATATATAAAGAAGGGGGACTCATCATTGCCTGAATGACAAATCCCGGTTGAGTTGCCTTAGCATCGGCTTCAGCCCTCCTACTTATCTAGCCTCCAGTCATTGCTTGCCCTGCAGCTCCAAAAATTCTTGCATGTATGAGAGAGAGTTGGTTAGAGCAATGAAGGATCACCAATCAATACATATGAAAACATCCATAAACATATAGCTCGATCCTTATAAACATCAAAATAGCTTGCATACCATAGGTGTCCAGGAAAACAAAAGAGTTATCAAAAACATCTATCATATGCTTTGTTTTATCTAACATGTTTTCTCATTGTGCAAGTATAGGTGAAATCTTTTTTGGTGTTTTGTTTCATCTAGTTATAGCATGTGGAGTAAAATGTGGCTCCCACGAGGGTTGAGCCCAACATGATGCCCTCTTGTGTTCTAAGAGGGGTAGGAATGTAAGAAAAATTGAGCAACTTTATCAAGTTGATGATAAACCTATTCTTGATGCGTTAAATCAATATGGAATCATACCACTTGATCAAATTTCATTATCAGATTCAAAAGATGCAACAAAACTATGTGAATTATCAAGAAAGATTGCTCTTCATCATTTCACAATGAACCAAACAGAAGGTTGCCATCGTGTTGATCAAAGGGGCAATCATGGAAAAGAAAGAAATGTAATGAAAAATATAGTGCTTTCACTAATTGAGAGAGATGAGAAGTCATTTCAGTCATCATTTACAGTGAAACAGCATATTGGTATTCCTTATAATCAAGGAGCAAGTTTTGAAGGAACAATTATAATGCCACTGAAACATTATTGAGAAACCATTCAAATACATTGATATTTATCATAGCATACAACATTATGGGGTGACATATATTTCATGGAATGCTTTGGTTGTCAGTATTCCTAAGCATATTGGAGAATGTATTGCAATGGTTAAGTTATATCTTTATAGGGAAACCTACTTACCGGTCATGTTCTTCAACAACTTTTTCTTCTTTGAAATCTTACTCTACTAGACATGTCTTTCAATATTCTTAATGGACCCATTTTATTTGATTTTGCAAGACTTCAAAATTAACACATATTTTTTATCCTAACCAATAGGAGCATGACACAAAACTAGTCTGCAAAGATTCAATGATGTTTTGTTGTTTCAAGCTCATATGTATAGGGTTATCATGTTTTGAGGCATCAAGAAAACTGAGGAAAGACACAATGAATCACTTAGAAGCCATGTATAAAGGGTTTTATTCTTCAAACCCTAGCACAGTAAAAATCATGAAGTCTTCAATAAAGTTTTCCAGATGCAGAAAAGGTATAGTCTAATAGTGAGCAATGCTCATACAAGAAATTCAAGTGAAGGTTTGAAAACATTTAATCTTTTTTTTTCCTAAAATGAATGTAAATTCATTCATGATCCTTTGAATTTTAAAATATCAAAACACGGTATTGTTGTTTCAGTGAATAAGAACAAAAGGCATTTCGAGTGATCAAGTAATGGGACAACTGTAGCAAAGCGTAACATGAGGTATGATAGCATGTAAAAGATGTTACAAAATTTGGAAAGATACTTAGAGATATCAATACATATTGCCTTTTGAACAAGACAGCAAGGTCCAGGGTCAACATCTTCACAAAAGCACAATCATGAGTTGTAGTATGGTATGGAAAACACAGTGGCCATGAACCCTATAGAATGACACAATCAATATAGCAAGGAAGTGTTCTATAAGAGTTCCTATAATAAGGATATTTTACTGACAAAGAATGAGATCTAGAATGATGAATGCTAGAACGAAACTCACAAATGCGCATAATGTAGAATGAAAGCAAGGTGACCACCCAGAAGCCTCTAAGGTTGTGGTCATAGAAATACTGAAAGTCTTTGTATTTGCAAGTGATAAAACAGAGTTAAGGTTTCAAACTGTTGATTTCCATAGGAGAAAATACAAACCCTCATTCATTGTGTAGGGTTTGAATCAAAAAAGGAAGGAATATATACCAAGTGTTTCATTCAAACACTGAGGCTCACCACGGCCATACAGAGTGCACATTAGGTATAGACAAATCAAAAGGACAAGCCATGGCCATTCCTAAAGAAGGAGAATGTGCAAAATAGAATAGAAAAGGTGCAAGTTTTAATAACCCAGAGTTCCCATGAAATGAAAGACATATTTTAAAAAAAAATCAAGTTTTTGTGAAAGGTCGAGTTATTCAAACCTAGAAGCAATTTTGGTACCTGCAATCAAATGCATAGCTACGGCCAAGAGGAAAAACATAAATCCTCTGTGTTTGAGACCACAAACACCAAAGCCATGAGGAATAGTAAGAAAAAGAACAGAGGTTGAGTGTCAAGGAAGAAGGAAAAGAAGAATTTTTTTAGAATCTGCAAGAATATGGAGATCGAGCTGCGGCCTGTGTGTTTTCTCAAGTACTCCAGAAACCTGCAAGGGAATACATAGCTATGGCTATTGTATAATGAAACTTCTTTTATTCACAAATGTAAAGTAAAATACAGAAGAGTGTCATGAGAATACATGGGAAAACAAGGAATTTCCATTATTTCTGTAGAATAACAGAGCTCGAAATGATCTGAGAAATCAAAAAATGGCATGTTTATGCAAAAATAACTTACAACTGAGAAACCCGTTTGTTTTTTCTATGAGAATAACCTCCAAATGAAAATAATGTTGGTGGCGCCATAAAAAACTCCATGAAAAGCACCTAATACACCCTAGGTCGTCAGGCATGAAGGCTTCCAGAAAACTCGGTGGAAAAATGAAATGCTTTGCAAAGTTTTGGGTTGATTTTGTTGATTAAGGTTTCTTACCCTAAGTTATGTCACCACACTTAGGCATTTTTTTCCTATCTTTTAAAAAATGTTTGCAAAAATATTAACCTTGTGCTATTTTCGTCCCTTGTGAACTCATATGTTCACCTAAATATGCCAAGTATGGAGGACTTAGACACTTCTGCATTTATTTTCCTCACATGGTCAAATTAAAACCTTTGTAATTTTGCATTTGTTTTAACATGTAAAGCATTTGATTTGAATGATATTGTTATCAATCATTAAATCAAATTGCTATTTTAAATGCAAAATGGAATATCATGTCTTGTAAGTGTTATGAGTTTAGTTGAGTCCTTATGCTTTTGCAAAACACACCAAAGGTATGAGTCAGAATAGTTTGAAGACATGTTTGAATAATAATGACTTGTGTCATGCATATGGGGAAGTTGGAGGAGGTTGAACAGCATGTGGAAAGTGTGGGTTGTTTCTGAGTGAGTTTTTAGAGAGAATGAGAGCATTTGGAGGTAGTTTCTCATGTTTTTAGTGTGGGTTGGGTCATGACTTGACTTTTTCTTTACTTTGGAGACCTTTTGGAGGGGTTTTTGGTGCTTTGTTTTTGGATTTTCTATTGCTTCTGACCAGGAAGCTTCTAGAAGTATTTGTGTGGGGTAGGTTTCAAAAAAGCTTAAGTAACTTCAAACAAAGTTTTTGGAGTTAGCTCTTTCTTCTTTTTCAACAGGTATTGTAGCTTATTTTGGGTCTCTTTCAAGAAAATACAACATTGTAACTCTTCTACAAACTTGTATAATAGTGGATACCTTGGATATCAATGAAGTAAAGTTATTTTACCTTCTCATTTTTTTGTTTTATTGTGTGCATGTTGTTTGATTGATGATACTACATGTGAAATTATCTTTTCCTTGTGGTTTTGTCTCATTTTTAGCATCTTTTGTAGAAGAATATGCAAGTTGCAGGTTATAGGTTGTGTTGAAAGCATAATTTTCTAGTTGTGAAAGCATCTTTCCTCCTAGAATTTAAGCTTTGAAACCTTCTTATGAAATGTTTATGCAAGAAGCATATGGAAATGAGTTGTGTATGTGAAGCTTTTTCATTATTTGAACTGTGTATGTGAGTTGCTTTATAGGTTTTAGTTAGTGATTTGGTGCATCACCTTTTAAAGCTATCAGTTAGTTTTCATTTTTAGTTATCCGTTTACCCCATTTCCTCAAAAAACCATTAGTTTAGCAATAGTTTAGGTGACACCATTTAGGAGCCAGCCTTATCTAGAGGTCCACTCCAAGTTTAGGTGACCCACAGCCTAGAAGTGTTCCCATGTTACTCCAAATTGCTAAGTTTTGCAACCTAGCAAGGGTGCAGATTTGAGAGCTAACAATTTTGGCATGCCCAGTGGGACTGTGAACTGATTCTCAGTCCATTTTATATGTTTTTCTACTACTATTTAGTGTGTACAACAGTTGATTACTACCAATTGAGAAGTTTTTACTGGTTTTAGTTTGATCAAGTGTTGGTTAGTTTCAAGTAAATCTGATTTTTGTCTATTTTTCCAGCTTCTGAATGAATAAACATTTCTATTTTTCATGGAAACATGTCATATCACCCAATATATCATGAAAATGTTAATTACCCACCACCTTATCAGCCATTTCAGGCATGTCATGTTGTTGGTTTTACACCTAATTCCTTTGATTTACAAAGAAACTAGCATGCACAGTACTTTTTCCACCCACCCACCCCTGCTCAAGCTTTGAGTAGTATGCCTATGCTCATAAACAATCCCAAAAAGGTTATCTTATTTCCAACCAGAAAATTTTCTTTTCTAATGAGCCTTGAAACTTTGATAACATGAGCATAGAGGATATGTCTTTGTACTTCCAAGAACAGTTTGATGAAATCGATAGAGAACAAGAGTATTAAATGCATCAGTAGGAGGTGGCTCATCAGGTTCAATGTCATCAATAGGAGATGGAGGCACAAGTAAGGTATGAGGAAGAGAAAAGTAAGCTAATGCTTGTTTAAACTCAACCACAAGAAATCATTTCTATGCAAAACCAGCATGGTTATTTAATAGCCAGCCCCAAAATGCTGACAATATGGGGATTACTAATATCGAAAATATATTGTTGGATTTTCGTAGGCAGTTGGATGATATCAAGAGGCAGTAAGAGTTTGATATCTAGTAGGAAGATCTCACTTATCAAGCTTGTATTCATCAACAGGAGGTGGAGGCACTAAGGTATGAAACCCAATCAGCCCCCAGCATTCCTAGTTTCAATTCAACTTTTCCTGTAATGATGAATCATCCTTTGAAGGAAGAGATTCCCAAGGTTTCATTTCCAACTTTCAGGTTAAATGATTCTACTCAGTCTCCAAGTAAGTCTTCTAAATTTGAAATTCCAAGTTTTAGAGGATTTCATTTAGTGGAGGAAAATGTAGTACCTAAACAAAATCAATCCACCACTTCTCAAGAATAGCTTTTTCAAGAGCCTGCATGCCTTAAAGAATCCCAATCACCTATTACCTTTCCAAATCCTTTTTTTGAAGAGAAAGTTTCCAAGTTCAAAATTCCAAGCTTCAAACAAGGTGAACCTCTTAAGCCTGCTCGATTTGAAATTCCAAGTTTTAGGGGTAATGACCCTTTGCAAGAGCCTATACTTGAGGAAAATCAATCCATCATCCCTCAAGAGCAGTCTTTTCAATTGCAAAGTCAGCCCAGTAAGAAAAATATATATATATATTTTGAGGTAGAGAAAGAGATTTTTGTTGTAGATGCACTTGTGCATGGGGTCCAAAATGAAAAATCAGAGCTGTTACAAATGATTGACGAGAAAAACCAGTTAGGACAGCAAGGTAGTAAACAAGAAATGAGTGCTAAACATGAGGATGAAGTTTCAAAACAGCAAGAGGACATCAAACAATCTGAGAAGTTGTTGGTTGATGACAATCAATATGACAATGGAGCCTTGAACCATGTAGAGGAGCATAAATCTGAACTTGAGACCGTCTTCAGAGGTATGAGCTTTGATATCTTCAAGCATGTTATGAATGAGAAAGGTAATGATGAGCTTTATGAAGGGGTGTGCACAGATATAATTGAGTAGTTTTGTTCAAAGTTGGATAACAAGGAATTAGACCTATTAGAAAAGGTTGACAATTAGGATGAACAAGAACAGTAGGTTCACAAACTTGAACAAGTATTGAAGCAATAGGAGGAATATGGTCTTGATAAAGAGGAGTTCATTCTCTCAAATCAAGAAACTTCTCATGAACCTAATTTGAAAGGTCTTAGCTGGTTGGAGGAGCTTCCTTTCTGCTATACAAAAGAGCTGGAGGCTGATATATCAGTTTAAAATCAGCTTCAAGAGGCTACTTCATTGTTTGAATTTTTTCCTTATTTCATTGAAGAAGAAAATCCTAATTTGGAGTGTGCCTCTTTGGGAAATAATGAGGAATTTGAGCTTGAACCAATCATTCCTAAAATCCTTACAAGAGCTAACAGCTTTGATGAGTTATTAGCTACCTTAGTGGAAGAGGATTGTTCATTGACCATGGAGGAAGAATCAACATGGCAAGTTATTATGCAAGGGGAAGGTAATACTTCTATTTCTAACCATTCAAATTGTCTTCTCTCTAGGCCAAACTTAGCCACAAAGCAAGACAACCATGAAATACAGGAAGAAAGTGAAGCGGCCAGCAATTGGATTCTAAGTTTTATCCGTTCAAGGGGCTATCCTATCATATTTTTAGCCAATATGGAGGCCACTGAGGTTCCACAGGTCATGCTTGTACCCAAGCATGAGGATGCAATTGAAGAAAAAGTTGAATTTAGAGTTGCAGTTGAAAGGGATCAGATTCAGCTCACTTGTCCAGTCCAAGACAACATTAGGAATGATCAAGATCAAAGCATAAGTGACTTTATTTTCATTTTTCATGAAGCATTGCATCAACCTATTGAATATCTACTTGTGTTTCATATCCTTTCAGCAATGCATGATCATGTAATGCACCCTTTATTGGTTAGGAGGGGTAGTTATTTCACAAAGCCATTCAATGGTTTTGTTTGACTAGGCCTTGCTATTTGTTAGAGTAGGTTAGAATAAGTTTCAGTTCAATTTTAGTTTTATTTTCCTCTAAGTGTTGTTTTGCACAATTAGTTAGTTTTTTCTTAAGTGTTTCGGTGTGTTTGGAATAATTTGTCAAGGTGTCATGTACTGATCTGATGAGTTACAACAATATCCAATACTATTTTCAAGTCTTGTTTAAGTTTCCTATTGACTTTGTGCCCAATGGATAAGCTCAAGCAACTGGTCAAGATGTTTAGCAGGCAAACATTTAGTAGATGTCACCAAAAATGTTACCTATTTTAGCTACCAAGCTCAAACAGGTAGATATGCTATGTTTTACAAAGTGAAACAAAAGGTACATGCTTTTCTACTAAGTTTCATTCATATGCATAAAATAAATTATCAAAAGACTGCATTATTAGATTATGCAATTGCATACAATAGAGAAGAGAGTCAACAATTATTGCAAAGGTAGTCTTTATTGATAATCACAAGTGTATAGTGTCCAACACAAGCCAGGGGACTGACTATTTTAATGCAAATAAGGAAAAAACTATACATTTATAGATACAAGAAAGAAAAATGCATATGTAAAGAAGGGGGACCCATCATTGGCTCAATGATGAATCCCGATTGGGTTGCCTTTGCATCAGCTTCAACCCTCTTGCTTATCTAGCCTCCAGTCGTTGCTTGCCCTATTGCTCCAAGAATTCTTTCATGTATGAGAGAGAGTTTGTTAGAGCAATGAAGGATCACCAATCAATACATATGCAAACATTAATAAACATATAGCATGATCCTTATAAACATTAAAATAGTTTGCATACCACAAATGTCCAAGAAAACAAAAGAGTTATCAAAAACATCTACCATATGCTCTATTTTATCTAACATGTTTGCTCATTGTGCAGTTATAGGTGAAATCTTTGTTGTTGTTTTGTTTCATCTAGTTACAACATGTAGAGTAAAATATGGCTCCCACGAGGGTTGATCCCAACATGCTACCCTCTTGTGTTTTAAGAGGGGTAGGAATAAAAGAAAATTTGAGCAACTTGATCAAGTTGATGATAAACCTATTCTTGATGCATTAAATAAATATGGAATCATACCACTTGATCAACTTTCATTATCAGATTCAAAAGATGCAACAAAATTGTGTAAATTATCAAGAAAGATTACTCTTCATCATTTCACAATGAACCGAACATTAGGCTTCCATCGTGTTGATCAAAGGGGCAGTCATGGAAAAGAAGAGAAATGCAATGAAAAATACAATGCTTTCACTAATTGAGAGAAATGAGAAGTCATTTCAATCATCATTTACAATGAAACAACATATTGGTATTCCTCATAATCAAGGAGCAAGTTTTGAAGGAGCAATCATAATGCCACTAAAACATTATTAAGAAACCATTCAAATACATTGATATTTATCATAGCATACAACATTATGGGGTGTTAGATCTTTCATGGAATGCTTTGGTTGGCAGTATTCCTAAGCAGATTGGAGATTGCATTGCAATGGTTAAGTTATCTTTACAAGGAAACCTGCTTACCGATCATGTTCTTTAGCAACTTTTTCCACTTGGAAATCTTACTCTATTGGATATGTCTTTCAATCTTCTTAGTGGACCCATTTTACCTAAGTTTGTAAGACCTCAAAATTAACATATATTTATGATCCTAACCAATAGGAGCATGACACAAAACTAGTATGCAAAGATTCAATGATGTTTTGCTATTTTAAACTCATATGTATAGGGTTATCATGTTTTGAGGCATCAAGAAAACTGAGAAAAGCCACAGTGAATCACTTAGAAGCCATGTATAAAGGGTTTTATTCTTCAAACCCTAGCACAATAAAAATCATGAATTCATCAATAAAGCTTTCCAGATGCATAAAAGGTATAGTCTAACAGTGAGCAATGCTCATGATGAGCCAAGTCTTTGGCACATTTTGATCATACTTTCATAAATACTTTGTTGTTTTTATTATGCTAAAACAAACATTCAGTGTGTTTATGGGATAGATATAGACCTTTTATGACTTAAATATGATGAGTATATTGTGATAAGAAGTCCCATGATTATTACCTTTAATGTTTTATTAGTCTGATAAATACCTTATGGTTTTGTGTGATCTTAAACCTTCCTGTAGCCATATCTGAAATAGTGTTTGCCTTAGTTTAATACTTAATTAATGAATGAATAAAGTAATGGATTGTCTTAAAGGATGAACGTGTTGAGCTAACCTTCTTCCTCAGGAAAAGATGGCGAGATATTTTGCAGGTACCATGATTGAAGGGAAGGAATTCAATTTCCACTTGAAGAATTGAAGACCAAATCCATAAAGACTGGTTCAACAGAAAAAGATGAGGAGACAGTTTCAACTCATCCGCCATGTAGGGAGAGTGTTCCGGGAATCTAGGCCAGTCGTCTTGGTGGTGCATGAATCCAGGATGATGGCGCTTTAAGACTGCTCAACTAATTTGACTTAGTTCTTCATTGTCATTCACCTCTTTACTTAAGTTAGTTAAATGTAATAAATGCCTCACGTTTTATAAGGGAAGGTTGGTTAGTAGTTAGGATCAGTTTTCAATAAATAGCCCATTCTCCTTCAGAGAAGGGCCTGGAAAAATCGCTTTTGTAATACACTTTCAGTTTTAGAAATTCAGCTAAGAGATTGTGCCATGTACTTGTTTGCACTAAATCAATAAAGCTTATGAAGTTTTTGCCTAATTTGTTATCTGCTTTTGGCACTACCTAAGGGGGCCCACTTAGGGAATTGTCCATACTTTTATTCTGCAAGGTAGAATAGCTGCATTTTCCTTCATAGAAGTTAATGTGACTGTTCCTGCAGCTGGTAGAAACACAAAGCTATCAACTGTTCCTGCAGCCACTAGAGGCAGAATAGGTTATCTTACGAGTTTTTCATTTCCAAGTAAAGTTAAGCAGTAAATTTGTTTCCAGTACTTAAATTCTAGTATAAGGCATTTTAGGAATCATGTATGTCTGGAAGGGTGATTAGTGCATATCTTATGCCGTCCCATTTCAAGTTTACGTCCCTGGGTTGATAATTAAATGAGGTTCTTTAGTAGGTCATGACTGCCAGTTGTGATTTTCAATCCCTGAGTAAAGGAATTCATGATTCCTAGTTATTGAGCTAATTAAAGAACACTACATTTTTGGCGCCGTTGTCGGGGATGGTGTCAAACTAAGAACCTATTACAGGCATGCTAGTAAAGAGTTTAAGATTTCATTCTTGGTACTTTTAGTTTATAATTTTGCATTCCAACATCTCCTTAGTTAGTTTACTTTTGCTGTATGCATAGAAGAAGAGACCAATTTGGAAGATTCCTTCCTGGGAGCATAGATATTGAAGAGATTGAACCGAACCTATTCCAAGACGACTCATATTTGGATGCTAGCCAAGACTTAGTTACTTCATCTTCTTCCTCTGATTCCTCTTAACTAAGCTTTAACCTATCTGAAGAAATTGAATCAAATAATCCACTTGCTCTTGTAGTTCATCAACCAGGAGCTAATCCAAGAATACAACCAAGAATGGCAAATCCTATTTTTCCATTTCCAATCCCTGACCTACATGGCAATAATAATCTCAAGAACATCCCTACCTCTTTACTGCCAAAGTTCTATGGACTTATTACTGAGGACCCTCATACCTTCTTGTTTGAATTTGAAATCCTTTGTAGAAGCTATGACTATACAACCTCAGAACACAAGCTGAAATTGTTTCCTTCAACTCTAAAGGAGGTAGCCTTGAGATGGTTCATGGGATTGGGAAGCAATATAGCTAACACTTGGGATCAAATGAAGAATTTTTTCTTGAGTAAATATAAAGAGTATTGTAGAGGAAATGATCTGAGAGGAGATGAAATCTTCAAAATGTCACAAAAGGAGGATGAAACCTTGGAGGATTATGTGTCAAGATTCTTGTTTAGCGTGCAGAAAAATACCCATCATCAGCTGAATGAGGAATCTCAAAAACTTCTCTTCTTAAGGGGAGTCAATGATACTTGTATGGAGGCTCTTGACCTCATGGCAGGAGGTGATGTCACCCAAAGTGATTGGGATGATATCAAGAAAATATGTCTCAATTACTCCAGAGCAGCTGTAAAGAAGGGAAGGGGGTTTAGACCTCTTCTATAAAAGGAAGTGGCTCTGGAGTATCTAAAGTGGAGATTACCAATCTCTTGTCTGACTTCAAGCAGGATATCATCAATGATGTAGCTACTCAACTGGATACTATGCAAGCTAGAAGGAAGAAAGAGGAAGCTGAGGCAATGTTAGCTGAATATTGCCCCCACTGCCGACAAAAAAAGAAAGACTGTCGATGCAAAGAAGTGGCCAATTTGGAGGTACAGCATCTCCCTACTGAGTTCAAAACCATTGAAGGAGAGGAGGAAGTGTTCTTTGTTGCTCAGCACAAGCCATGGGCCCCAAGACAAGGTATGCCTCAGGATCCTTTGCAAAAATTTGGTTCATATAATAATCAATGGCAAAATCAGTACCCTCCAAACTATGGGCCATACTCCCAACCTCAGTGGAATAACCCTTGGCCAAATGCCCACCAAAACCATTGGCAATCCTCACAAGGGAATTTGCAATCACCACAGCAAAATCAGTGGCAGCCTCCGCAAGGGAATTGGCAGCAGTCTAACCAATGGAGAGGAGGCCAGCAATGGTCAAATCCACCCACTAGTTTCCTGCAGCAACCGCAGCAGCAATCCATTATGCCACCTCCTGCAGCTAATCAAGGTCAGAATCCAAAATCAACCCAACTACCTGCTCAGGCAGCACCTAATCCAAATAACCAGCAACTGCAACAGCAGCAGCAAGTCTATTTTGTTGATCCTAATCATCAGCCTGCCTATGCTCTTAACCTAAATAATATTAATTTACGTTCAGGAACCGTGCTGCCCACACCATCTCCTCCCATAATCTCAAAATTACCATCTGAGGAGACTAACCAGGCAGAAGATACCAATGACCAAGCCCAACCAAATGAGCCAGTTCAGATTCCATCATTACCTAAGCCGTCTGATAAAGTGTCCCCTCCTTTCCCATGAAGGTTGGAAGGTGAAAATGTAAAAAAACAAGAGGAACCTACCTTTGACATCCTTAACCAGCTAAAGCATATATGTGTGAAAATTCCCTTGTTCCAAGCAATCAAATAAGTACCTATCTATGGCAAGGCCATCAAGGAGGCATGTTTGAAGAAACCGATAAGGAAAAAGAAAGACCCTCAAACTATCCATGTAATAGGCCAACTCTCTGACTTAATGCTAGGGAAGCTTAGCATCCCAAAATATTTAGATCCAGGAAGTCTTGTTGTGGAGATCAATGTTAATGGGTTGCAAATTAAGAATGCTTTAGTAGATCTTGGTGCAGCTATCAATGTCATGACAAAGGACCTGGTTGTAAAACTTAATATTTCAGACCTAAGGGCTACACCTACAATATTACAGCTTGTTGATAGCTCGACTGTCAAACCTGATGGGGTAGTTGAAGACCTGGTAGTCACTTTGGATTCCTGGGAGTACCCTGCTGACTTTATGGTCTTATCTCCAAAGGCATCATTGGGGGGATACCCTGTCATACTAGGAAGGCCTTGGTTGGCTACTGTTGATGCTTGCATTGGTTGTAGGTCGGGTAACATGACAATATCTGATGGATATAGCACAAAGAAGCTTACCCTCTATTCTCCAGCCCTGCCCCAACTTGAGTCTAGAGAGGTTGTTTGGCCAGATTTGGGAGAAGAGGAGGAAGTGAACTCCGTGGCCAATTTAATGATGATTACCAGAGAGTCTTTCATTGCACAACAAGAAGAAGAAGATATATTGTCCAATATCTTGCTGAATAACTATGGTACTAAATGCTTTCATTGTGAAAAAAATCCATGTTCTTTGCAGACTATTCTTCTTCCGTCTACATCAGCTCATTATCCTGCAGCAACTAATTGCTTACACACCTTACTACCCCATGAGGTAGGTATATCATTTCTGTCTGAAGTATCTATGGTGGACTTGACCTCCCAAGTTGAGGTAGCTACAGGAAAAACCTTGAGCATTAATAAAAACCTCATCAGTGAGCAACAAGAATCTATGATCAAAATGTTTACCAGTCATAAGTCAGCTTTTGCTTGGGAATATGGTGACATGAAGAGTTTAGACCCAAAACTCTGTACACATCGCATATACATTAACAGTGAGTTCAAACCTGTCAGGCAGCCTCAAAGAAGAATCAATCCAGCTTTGAGAGAAATTGTTAAAGAAGAATTGCAGAAAATGTTAACAGTAGGCTTTATCTACCCAATCTCGGATAGTCAGTGGGTTTCCCCATTGGTTATTGTTCCTAAGAAAAGAGGAAAATGGAGGGTATGTGTAGATTACAGAGAGCTCAATTTGGCAACAAAGAAAGATTACTTTCCTCTTTTGTTCATTGATCAAGTTCTAGATAATTTAGCCGGGAAAAAGTACTTCTCATTCTTGGATGGCTTCAGTGGGTACAATCAAATTAAGATTGCTCCTGAGGATCAAGAAAAGACTACTTTTACATGCCCTTGGGGAACGTTTTCCTATTCAATTTTTCCTTTTGGTCTCTGCAATGCACCTGCAACTTTCCAGAGGGCAGTCATAAGTATCTTCTTAGACATCTCATATGATTGCATGGAAATATATATGGATGACTTTACTACTTATGGTACAACATTTGAGGAAGCTCAATCTAATTTGGAGAAAGTACTACAAAGATGTGAAGATCACAACCTATCGCTGAATAGTCAAAAGTGCTTCATGATGATGCGGGAGGGAATAGTACTTGGTCACCATATTTCTGCTGCAGGAATACAGGTTGATCTTGCTAAGATTGAGGTCATCTCTAATCTCCCCTTTCCTGCCAAGCAGAAAGAAGTAAGGAGCTTTCTTGGCCATGCTGGATATACAGAAGATTCATCAAGGACTTCAGCCAAACAACAAGCCCCTTATACAGTCTGCTAAAGAAAGATGCAGATTTTCTTGGACTGAGGAATGTGAAAAAGCATTCCTTGATTTAAAAGTCGCCATTACACAGGCACCTATTCTGAAAGGACCTGATTGGTCACTTCCATTTCATATTCATACTGATGCATTGGATTATGCCATTGGAGCGGTGTTAGGGCAGAAGGATGGATCAACTGAACATGCACTCTACTATATAAGCAAAAATCTGCAAGGGGTTGAATTCAACTACACTGTTACAGAAAAAGAAATGTTGGCAATCATTTATGCCCTCAATAAATTCAAGCATTACATCACTAGTTATCAGATATTTTTCCACACTGATCATGCAGCAATCCGGTATCTCATGAACAAAAGCTCAATATCTGGGAGACTGGCAAGATGGTTATTGCTGATGCAGAAATTTGACATTACAATTGTGGACAAGCCAGGTAAAGCCAATGTGGTTGCTGATTTTCTTTCTAGAATTCAAAGGCAAGATGACTCTGCACTTATTGAAGACTCATTTCCTGATGAGCACCTATTTGCAATCAAATTTATTCACCCATGGTATGCAGATATAGCAAATTATCTGGCCACAGGAAGAACTCCTCCTCAATTCTCCCCTAAGGAAAAAAGATTATTAGCAGAGAAAAGCTTCAACTTTTCTTGGATTGCAGATTGCATGTTTTATACAGGGCCAAATCAAGTTATGAGGAGATGTGTGCAAGAGGAGGACACTCATGATATACTGCATGCAAGCCATGATGAGCCGTGTGGTGGACATTTTGTTGCCAAAAGAACAGTAATGAAAATTTTAAATACTGGCTACTATTGGCCAACTCTGCATAGAGATGCAGCCAAATATACTAAGAGATGTGACAGATGCCAAAGGATGGGAAGACCAACTCGATCTGATGAGATGCCTCTATTTCCACAAGTTGTCATTGCACCCTTTGACAAATGTGGATTGGATTTTGTTGGACCAATTGATCCACCTTCCAATGGTAAGTCCTACATCCTTGTATGCACAGATTATGTGACAAAATGGGTTGAGGCTAAACCTATGAAACATGCTAGGGATAATAAAGTAGCTGAATTCCTCTATGAGGAAATATTCACCAGGTTTGGTGTCCCTAAGGAGATAGTGACAGATCAAGGAGCACAATTCACTTCTACACTTATCACATCCTTAGTAAATGAATACAATATAAAGCACAGGAAGTCAACTCCTTATCATCCCCAAGCCAATGGCCAGGTTGAGGTCACCAATAGGGACATAGAGGCCATTTTGACTAAAACTGTAGATTTGCATAGGAAGGACTGGGCCGCAAGGTTACCAGAAGCTATATGGGCCTACCGTACTACCTGGAAGACTGCTACAGAATGTATACCTTTTGAAATGGTGTGTGGTAAAACAGTTGTGATGCCAATAGAATTCGAACATAAGACTCTAAGAACAACATTAGAGATGGACATGGATTTAACAAATGCACAAAAGGACAGAGTCATGCAGCTTAATGCTCTAGATGAGTTTCGCAAGAATGCCCTGCAACACACTGAGATGATACAAAATCAGAGAATAAGGTGGCATGATAAATACATCAAGGAAAATAAATTCAAAGCAGGAGATGGGGCTCTGCTTTATGACTCACGATATAAGGACAGTCTAGGAAAATTACAAACCAGATGGTTGGGTCCCTATGAGATAGAGGAGGTATTCACCAATGGTGTTGTTCAATTAAGGACCATTGATGAGGTTCGATTCAAGCTGCTAGTTAATGGGCATCGCCTCAAGCTCTATTCTAAACCCATTGACAAGGAAACATTTCTGAGACAATTCGAAATTGAGCAGGATAGCAACGATCCTGCAGCTAAAGGAATTGAGCCTCGGTTCAAATTTTCGGGCCATGCATAAACGTGCATACCAAATCATAATAAAGGGGGTTATCTAATAAGATCCCCATTCCATTCATTCACTTCATCCACAATCCGTACTCACTCTCTTTCTTCCACATCATCCACCTGTCATTTTCCATAATCATCCACATTTCTCTGTGTCATGTTTTGCAATGAAGAAGGAGGCCACATCAGATAATTATGGCAATTCTCTCCAGGTACGCTCTCCACTTCACTTTAAGATTGCTTCAATTACTTTATTTATTGCATTTAATTTAGTATTAATTAACGTGAATAATTTTCTATATGGTTGCCATTTCCTTCAGCTCATTCGCACGATTGAGCATGTTTTTCTACGATATTATTTCACCACGTCTTTATTCTCGCTGCCATAAGCTTGTCCCGTTGTTGTCAAGAACCCTCAAACAGCCTTTCCTTCCTGCAATAATGAACCTACATGTATTCCGTTTATCCATGATTACTCTCAACCTAGAAGATTGTATGATCACGTTGTTTTCCCTATTTTTCTGTCACTTTTGAAAAGAGGTTCAAAAGTTTCGATTGAGGGGAGGGACAAAGTTGTAAAATTGCAGAAGGGTTCATTAATTGGGTTACAAAAAGTTCAGTCAAAGCCAGGTGAGCACTACTTAACGCATTTGATTACAGAAAGAAATGGGAGGTCAGCCGATTCGGCATGAGCCTACAGACCATAGCATCCTGCTGCAGGATGTGCTGCATGTACCATTATTCAGGCAATATGGGTGGCTCGATTACTTCCTGAAGCTCAGGAATTTTAATACAGACATTGCAGAAGAATTCACAAGGACATTTCATGATGGGGAAGCAAATTTTAGAGGCATAACAGTCAATGCGTCAATTGATAGAATTGTTGAGGTAACGGGATTACCTCAAGTCGGGGAAACATTTCCCAGAGGAAGAGATGCAAGAAGCGCTAGGGCTGAGTTCACTCAGCCAAATGACCCTCCTCTACGGGTAGATAGGCAAGGTGCGCAAAGAATGAGTCTGCCGCAGGATTGGGTGTCACGGGCAAGGTATATTATCAAATACATAACCTGTGAAGGTAGGTTTTTAGTCCTACATTCTCATCACTTCAAAATTTTATCTCATTTGCGCCATGGATTGTTGATGAATATTCCTAACTTTCTTTATAATTTGCTATCCAATAGTGCTACTAAATTTAAAAAGGGTAGGGTTAACTCTGTATCTCACCACTGCCTTATTAAATTACTTGTTGAAAAATCTGTTCAAGACGCATCAGGGATGACTTGGGAGGAATTCACGGTCCAATTCAACCCTAAAATTCAAATGTAGGACCTAGGGGTAAACCTCTTACCTTTAAGCAACGAACCTCCCAGTCTGCAGGCCAAACCTCTGTTGCTATGTCCTCTCCTCAAGAATCATCCAATTCACAGGATGATGTTCCTCTTTCTTAAAGAACTTCCAAGCAGCCGACACAAGGTCCTATCAAAATTCATGAGCCGTCTCCCAAGGATAGGAAAGGGAAGTCACCTGTTGTAGCAACCCCTGAACCTACAAAAAGAAAGAAAAAGGAAAACTTATCTGTTCTTGCAGCAAAACCTTCCAAAAAGCATAAAACAGTTCCTACTTCCATAAGAAGGAGCTCTAGGCTCCAAAGCCAGGCAGTCCACCAATCACTTAATACTACTCCTGTCGCACCGCCTTCAAACCCTTCCAGTCCTGAACTGAGAGAAGAAGAACCTGTTATCAAGGAGGTTGTGAGTACACCTGAAGGGGCTGGCCTGAATAAGTTGGCTGCCATTGCAGAGCAACTACAGGAAGATATGGAATGTGATGAAAAGGAGGAGGAGTCGGTTGTGTTTCCGTCGAAAGAAGAGCAGGATAAGACGGATGTGTTTGAAGAAGTACAAGAGACACCTGCAGTGTGCTATAACCATAGACTACCGCTCCATGTCACAAACTTTGCTACAGGAATGGCATGTTTTCAAGAACTTCGGCAACAACAGACTGCCTCTGCACTTGAAATTGAGAGACTACAAAGGATAATCCAAAACAAGAATCTGGAAATTGCTAATTTGAATGACACTCTCAACCAGATGGTAGAGTTGGTTCCACAACTGATGCAATGTCGTGTACCTTCACCTGTCTACGCAATGTACCTCAAGGAGCTGTATTTGAACTTCCAACTAATTAGAGTCTGGAAGGGTAAGAATCCTTCTTTGGATACCCTTGAAGAATTTTATGAAGCATACAGGGATTCACCTCTGCACATCAGGAACCTCCTGTGTGAATTTTATCTGCACAATTTGGTTGTATCCCAGGATAAGGAATGGAATCCCTTATGTTATGTCGGTGATATTCATATCAGCGCTCTAATCTCCTGGATCGCCAATGAAATAAGCAAAGGAGAACAATTTGATAGCCATATGCATGATGAAGTAAATATGCCATTATCTGTAAGAAATTAATCTAGTAATGGAATGGGCATTTACTTTGATTGAAAGAAATTGTGGAGAGATGAAAGAGCCAGGCCACTGATTGAGCCTCTAAGACAAGAGGTATTTTCTCAATACTCTCAAATTATAAACAATGATTTTAATGCTACAACTTTGCACATCCAGAACAGATGGGAGCATCTTTCATTTCCATTAAAGAAAGCAAAACCACATACTCCCAATACCTTGTATGCAGCAACCAGAAGGGCAGAGAGGTACATGAGGAATGCCAGAACAAAGAAGGAGAATTGGTTGCCCTTAGTTATGCAGCCGCCTATTCTCCTATGGCCATTATTGGCTATATAGGGGGATAACAACACTTATAACAGAAGTTCTGAGGATAATAGATGGCAAAGGCTGGAGGCAATTCTTGCTCACTTCTAGAGTTTCCAGAATGGTGAATGTGGACAACAATTGATTGCAAATCTAAGAGAGTTTTCCAGAAGAAAGAATGCTAGACTTGCTGAAGGGTCTAGCAAGTAGTTGGTTGAGGGGAGTGATGAGCCAAGTCTTTGGCACATTTTGATCATACTTTCATAAATACTTTGTTGTTTTTATTATGCTAAAACAAACATTCAGTCTGTTTATGGGATAGATAGAGATCTTTTTATGACTTAAATATGATGAGTATATTGTGATAAGAAGTCCCATGATTATTACCTTTAATGTTTTATTAGTCTAATAAATACCTTATGGTTTTGTGTGATCTTAAACCTTCCTGTAGCCATATCTAAAATAGTGTTTGCCTTAGTTTAATACTTAATTAATGAATGAATAAAGTAATGGATTGTCTTAAAGGATGAACGTGTTGAGCTAACCTTCTTCCTCAGGAAAAGATGGCGAGATATTTTGCAGGTACCATGATTGAAGGGAAGGAATTCAATTTCCACTTGAAGAATTGAAGACCAAATCCATAAAGACTGGTTCAACAGCAAAAGATGAGGAGACAGTTTCAACTCATCTGCCATGTAGGGAGAGTGTTTCGGGAATCTAGGCCAGTCATCTTGGTGGTGCATGAATCCAGGATGATGGCGCTTTAAGACTTCTCAACTAATTTGACTTAGTTCTTCATTGTCATTCACCTCTTTACTTAAGTTAGTTAAATGTAATAAATGCCTCACGTTTTATAAGGGAAGGTTGGTTAGTAGTTAGGATCATTTTTCAATAAATAGCCCATTCTCCTTCAAAGAAGGGGCTGGAAAAATTGCTTTTGTAATACACTTTCAGTTTTAGAAATTCAGCCAAGAGATTGTGCCATGTACTTGTTTGCACTAAATCAATAAAGCTTATGAAGTTTTTCGCCTAATTTGTTGTCTGCTTTTGGCACTACCTAAGGGGGCCCACTTAGGGAATTGTCCATACTTTTATTTTGCAAGGTAGAATAGCTGCATTTTCCTTCATAGAAGTTAATGTGACTGTTTTTGCAGCTGGCGGAAACACAGAGTTGTCAACTGTTCCTGCAGCCACTAGAGGCAGAATAGGTTATCTTACGAGTTTTTCATTTCCAAGTAAAGTTAAGCAGTAAATTTGTTTCCAGTACTTAAATTCTAGTATAAGGCATTTTAGGAATCATGTATGTCTGGAAGGGTGATTAGTGCATATCTTATGCTGTCCCATTTCAAGTTTACGTCCCTGGGTTGATAATTAAATGAGGTTCTTTAGTAGGTCATGACTGCCAGTTGTGATGTTCAATCCCTGAGTAGAGGAATTCATGATTCCTAGTTATTGAGCTAATTAAAGAACACTATAGCTCATACAAGAAATTCAAGTGAAGGTTTGAAAACATTTAATCTGTTTTGTGTCGGAAATGAATGTAAAGTCATTCATGATCCTTTGCATTTTAAAATATCAAAGCATGGTGTTGTTGTTTCAATGAATAAGAAAAAAGGCATTTCGAGTGATCAAGTAATGGGATAGTTGTAGCAAAGGCTAACATGAGGTATCATAGCATGTAAAAAATGTTACAAAATTTGGAAAGATACTGAGAGATAGCAATACATAATGCCTTTTGAACAAGACAGCAAGGTCCAGGGTTAGCATCTTCACAAAAGCACAATCATGATTTGTAGTGTGGTATGGAAAACACAGTGGCCATGAACCCTATATAATGACAATCAATATAGCAAGGCAGTGTTCTATAAGAGTCCTTGTAATAAGGATATTTTACTGAAAAAGCATGAGATATAGAATGATGAATGCTAGAACGAAACTCTCAAAAGGGCATAATGTAGAATGAAAGCAAGGTGAGCACCCAGAAGCCTCTAAGGCCGCAGTCATAGAAATACTGAAAGTCTCTGTATTTACAAGTGATAAAATAGAGTTAGGGTTTCAAACTGTTGATTTCCATAGGAGAAAATACAAACCCTTGTTCATTGTGTAGGGTTTCAATAAGAAAAGGAAGGAATATATACCAAGTGTTTCATTCAAACCCTAAGGCTCACCACGGCCATACAGAGTGTGCATTAGGTACAAGTAAATCAAAAGGCCAAGCCATGGCCATTCCAAAAGAAGGAGAATGTGCAAAATAGAACAGCGAAGGCGCGGGTTTTAATAACCTAGATTTCTCATGAAATGAAAGAGATTTTTAAAAAAACTTCAAGTTTTTGTGAAAGGCTGAGTTATTCAGACCCAAAAGCAATTTTGGTACCTGCAATCAAATGCATAGTTGCGACCAAGAGGAAAAACATAAATCCTCTGTGTTTGAGACCACAAACACCGCAACCTTGAGGAATAGTAAGCAAAATAACAGAGGTCGAGTGTCAAGAAAGAAGGAAAAGAAGAAAGTTTTTAGAATTTGCAAGAATATGGAGGTCGAGCCACGGACTGTGCGTTTTCTCAAGTACCCCAGAAACCTGCAAGGGAATGCATAGCTATGGCTATTGTATAATGAAACTTCTTTTATTCACAGATGTAAAGTAAAATACAAAAGAGTGATGTGAGAAGACACAGGAAAACAAGGAATTTCCATTATTTCTACACAATAACAGAACTCTAAATGATCCGAGAAATCAAAAAATAGCGTGTTTCTGTAGAAATAACTATAAGGAAATCAATGGAGTGTATATAGTGAAAACTCCAAATAGTAGTGCCTTCGGTAACTTTCTTTTCGATTAGGTTGCCTCAAAGACACGTACAACTATGTCCAAATGCGGAACAGACACAGTTCATTTCCCACATTGATCCTTCTGAGAAAAACACATGTAAATTCAACAGCAAGCATTAACAAATTCTACTACATGAACCAACAGACATGAAAGGTGAAATAGAAAACCAGAACACAAAGATTTACGTGGGGAAAATCCTTTCGGATAAAAAACCCCACACTCCAAAGATCGGGCCATTGTATTATTTAGCAACAAATGGTTACAATACAATTTCAGGCTCTTAGCCTTTTCAGAGATTACATCTTGTTCATCTGGATACAACTGGTAGCAAACTCTCCCAGAGAGATCAACCATAGCATTCATGATCAAGAGAGATTCTAGCACAACTCTGCCTCTCTCTTCTTCTGCTTCGACCTCATGGCCTCAACCTTTCGGCCAGCCACTTGGTCCTCGTTATCTCTCTCTCACTGGCTCTTGGCTCTTCAGCTCCTTGGCTTATCAGCTTCCTTATCACCCTCATCCAAAACATCCAATGCATACATATATGCATTCATTCTCAACAGTCAAAAAATCCATCTCCGACTCAGCATCATCATCGTATCGAAGATGTTTCCACTCTGGTGTAGATTTTTCCTTCCATACAGAAACAGTTGCAACGATTCACGTTCTGCCTTCTTGGGTTGGTCCACATCACACCACGTCGAACAGTCTTCACTCGATCAACAGCGATCAACTTGTGTCGCATGTTAGTGAGACACATGAAGTGTCTCCCCAATGCCACAAGACCCATTTACACGTTGTCGCCAAGAGTCATCTCCATCGGCAAGAGGTTCCACCGAGCTTACAAGTTGCATCAACCTCAGCATGCTCATCGGTGAGACTATCGCTATCGCCATGAGATCACATCGAGCCTTCAATTCATACCGAAACCCATTGTATTCCTATCGGCATCCATCTATCGGCAAGAGTCTCCTCATCGGCATGATCGGCGAGACCTCTCATTGACCTCCAATTGAACTCATCCGCCAACGCTATCGCTAAGACATCCAACTGTCGCCAAGAGGTTATACCGAGTCTCCTCAAGTTTCACTGAAGAACTCGACAGTTGGCAAGACATTCGTCTTTCACCAAGACCTCACACCGAGCTTCATGTTATGTTGAACTTTGAACAATTGCCAAGAGTCATACCGACATCAAGATTCCCATCAGCAAGACCAACACCTGTCGCCAAGACTTCACGCCGAAGTCTCTAGGTTACCCCGAGCCCACCTTTCACTAGGAGTCATGCCGAACACATCCCACACCTTCGGTGAGACAAACGCTCGTCGCTAAGAGTTCATAGCGAACCCTTGTTTCACTCTGCAGACTCCTAGTGTATAACCATCGGTGAGACCAACCCACTCGGCAGAGAGTTACACCGAACACACCAGGTCACACCGAAAGTAAACCTGTCAGACTATCTAGTTGGCCAGACATCTCCCAGTCGCCAAGAGTTCATACTGATAGGAGCAAGTCATACTGATTATCACATCGGCCAGATAGACCAAAGGTCACGTTGATATCGGAAAGACTTCCTATCGTTGCCGAGACATCATTCCGACAGTCCAAGTTATGCCGAAGGTTTCATATGTCGATCACCAAGACATTCAGAAGGTCACAGTGACAGTTCAGGATCAACTAGCAGATCGGCCAGACATCTCACCAGTCTCAGCGAAATTTCTCACAAGAGGTTTTTTCCTATGAGATTGAGGCACATTTTCCAACAATCTCCCACTTGACGAAGATCACACAGGCACCTCCAAAGCAACTAGAAAATAAGATCACACTAGCTCCACTAGTTAGACCCCGCAGCACTCAAGACACCTAATCAACAAACTTCCGCAGATAACAGTCCACCAGAAAATCTACAACAAAGACCAGGCATCCAACTACAACTCACTGTCCAACAAAGCAACCGATCACAGCCTTCCAGGAAACCACATAGATCTCAACATGCTCTCATGCTCCATCAAGAATTATGCTTCAACATCCAAGATGTTCATCATTCAGGCAACAATCCTATCATCTTCCAACATGCCACCTATGGAAGAAGGATACAAAGCCAAGGTGTATAAGTACCATTCCAACAAACACAAGCAAAAGATCCCAGTGATATCAACAATGAGATACTGCTACCACTTCACTATGCTCAAACGCTATATAGAAGCAATTTCAACTTCAAAGCTTCAACCAGAACACAACAGTGAAGTCATTATCTAGAAATAAAATAGAAAACACCAGCTAGAACAACAATCAAACTGATTGCTTCCACCCAACTGATAAACCCACACGACTAAAAATAGCACTCACAGCTCGTGCTATTCCATCCAATCTCACATACCTCACAGGTATCGACAATAGTAAACTTATGCCAAACCAGAACCAACTTATCAACAACAAATACAAGCTCCAAGTGCCAACCAGTCTAAGATGACAAGACACATATAGAAACTCCCACTGCCTGAGTAATCCAGATATGAAAGATCAAAGGCATCACAAGTCTACAAAGAACAGCACATAGAAAATGTAATCATGTAGTACCAAGGAAATATCCACAATGATATGCACAACCAGCAACAAACTGCTACAAGAAACATTTCTCTCACCACAAACCTTCACGGCCATAGAGAGAAATTATGCACATCATCTTCTTGTAGAACATCCTCCTACATACACTTCTAACATCCAGCTGTGTCAAGAATGATCTTCTTCACATCCTAAAAGAAAAGCCTTAACAACATCCATTCGTTCAATCACCAAGATCAAACCGACTTTAAAAAACATGGATGTAAGCCTCTCAAAGAAGATCAAACTAGTTCATTTCCCATTTCAAGAAATCAGCCCATACATCATCTCCTACCAATTCTCATTAGTAACAAGGAGATAAAACAAAATTGTACATCTTTCACTATGAATCCTCCAGAACCATTAGACAACAATTCAAGATCCATATCATGAAAGTGAACTTAATAAAACACATCTGAAAAATATAATGGGCCAAATACCTTTCAGATAAACTGTCGAGTAGACCAAGAGTGGGAATGAGAATACTCCTCCAAGATATACAAGCCATCATAACTAATCCAAGAGCACTCTCATCATAGGTTTCTTATTGAACTCATGTTCAACCAAGGTGTAGGCTTCTCAAACTTTCTGCTGAAAACACTTTAACAAGAGTAACAAGCAGCAACACTTCTCTCATAAGAGAAAAACAGCCTCACCTTATTCTTCATGTATCCATGAGTACTAGTAACCGGTCATCTCATGCTAAACTTCGACTGCATTACTTGCAATATCATGAAGTATCAAGCAAATAATCACAGCACTCAATACATAAAGAATTACCAGACCACTGTCAAGGCTCCAATCATCTGAATTAGGAACTTATCATGACACCATCATCTACATATCCCCTTAAGAGATACCATGCTTCAGGTGACTTTACTATAGTCTTAAGTACAATGCACAATGCCAAAACTCCAGTGCACAAATAAGAGTATACCATGACATAAAGCAAACAGACTCAAAACCAACATCACCTGTCAAGCACCACCAACACCTCAGCCAAAGACTCCAAGCGTCCTCCATGGATCCAAGATGTTGCACATCTTCAAGTAATGTCCATGCAAATGCGAAAGAACCCTTCTGCAGCAACAGGACCTAAGAGCTCTCCCGAGAAACATCTGCAACACTAAAGAAAACCATTCACCACTACATGATGAATCCACAGTCACTGCTAAAGCTCCCACTGAAATGTGACACCCGAGCTCTCCAAGCATCATGACCAACTACTTCAGGTTCCCATAACTGACCATTCAGGTACTCAAGAATATCCATCCTCTCATCTCAAAACAGTCACACCAATACACAAGTGACCAACGACAAGGCCAACTAACAATTCTATACCAACAATGAATCAATCCTCGTGGATAAAGATAGTCCACATCCAAGTTATCTCATTTCAGCCAATGGGTAGCTAATCCACCAACCACATAACTCGTAGATCACAAACATCGAACATGCAAACTCGTCATCGCATTGGAAATTGCAACACTGAGATATCAAAGATAATAGCCACGTAGACAACATGACTCAAACATTAGATCACACCAAATCTGATTTTCCAATCATGTCCACAACGAGCACCATAATCAAGGAACCCTCAAGTACCACCACAAGAATGCTGAGTGAAAATCACGTACCAACACTCCCATGCAGAGAAGAAATCATACCTCCTCAAGCCATGCACCAAGCATGCATGCGGACCTGCAACTATCTCATCCAACAACACCCCAAAAGGCCAGTGTCTAGACAATAGCTTAACGACAACTCCACATGATCACAAGTTTTTCTTAACCATGTAAAACCTACAAAACCACAAAGCCATGCAAGTACAAAACTTCCTTAAAAGGAACATAGTAGTTCATGAGAATCTAGGCCCCTTTCAGACCAACTCTAAAACCACCAACATGTACATGCATCCAAGAAAGAGAGAAAGGCTATTTCAGAAGCTTGCAAATCATCTTAATGATTAACTTCATAGCCTTTTAGTATCTGAGGTTAACAAGAAACAGTGCCTTCCAACACCAGGAACCACCACCTAGCATAAGCACTCTCTTCCATGGCTGAGAAACAACCTAGGCTTCTCCATATTACCTAGGATCCTGTCACACAAACACCCAATATGAAAGCTTTACTGCTACACAGTCATGAAGCATAGAAATCCACCTCATACTCCAAGGTTAAACCTCTACCAGCTAGGAGACACATATCACAACATGATCAACTCCCTTTTCCATCTTGACCATCCTTCAAACTACATGTTGTCTCATAATACCACAAGGCTTTCACTCCTCAAAGGATCAATACATCAGTCCATTCCTCTAGATTTCTTCCAGCCTATTCAAGCTAAGAAATCTTCACAGGAGAAATATCCAGAACCAACGACCAGAAGAAGGCTCTGATACCACTTGTAAGGAAATCAATGGAGCGTATCTAATGAAAACTCCAAACAATAGTTCCTTTGGTAACTTTCTTTTCGATTAGGTTTCCTCAAAGACACATACAACTATGTCCAAATGCGGAACAGAAACAGTTCATTTCCCACATTGATCCTTCTGAGAAAAACACATGTAAATTCAAAAGCAAGCATTAACAAATTCTACTATATGAACCAACAGACATGAAAGTTGAAACAAAAAACCAGAACACAAAGATTTACGTGAGGAAAATCCTTTCGGATAAAAAACCCCACACTCTAAAGATCGAGCCATTGTATTATTCAGCAACAAACAGTTACAATACAATTTCAGGCTCTTAGCCTTTTCAGAGATTACATCTTGTTCATCTGGATACAACTAGTAGCAAATTCTCCCAGAGAGATCAACCATAGCATTCATGATCAAGAGAGATTCCAACACAACTTTGCCTCTCTCTTCTTCTGCTTCGACCTCATGGCCTCAGCCTTTCGACCAGCCACTCGGTCCTCATTATCTCTCTCTCACTGGCTCTTGGCTCTTCAGCTCCTTGGCTTATCAGCTTCCTTCTCACCCTCATCCAGAACATCCAATGCATACATATATGCATTCATTCTCAACAGTCAAAAAAGCCATCTCCGACTCAGCATCATCATCGTATCGAAGATGTTTCCACTCTGGTGTAGATTTTTCCTTCCACAGAGAAACGGTTGCAACAGTTCACGTTCTGCCTTCTTGGGTTGGTCCACATCGCACCAAGTCGGACAATCTTCACTTGGTCAATAGCAATCAACTTGTGTCGCATGTCGGTGAGACACAAGAAGTGTCTCCCCGATGCCACAAGACCCTTTTACACATTGTCGCCAAGAGTCGTCTCCATCGGCAAGAGGTTCCACCGAGCTTACAAGTTGCATCGACCTCAGCATGCTCATCGGTGAGACTATCGCTATCGCCAGGAGATCACATCGAGCCTTCAATTCATACCGAAACCCATTGTATTCCTATCGGCATCCATCTATCGGCAAGAGTCTCCTCATCGGCATGATCGGCGATACCTCTCACTGACCTCCAGTTGAACTCATCCTCCAACACTATTGCTAAGACATCCAACTATCGCCAAGAGGTTATACCGAGTCTCCTCAAGTTTCACCGAAGCACTCGACAGTCAGCAAGACATTCGTCTTTCGCCAAGACCTCACACTGAGCTTCATCTTATGCCGAACTCTGAACAATCGCCAAGAGTCATACCGACATAAGGATTCCCATCGGCAAGACCAACACCTATCGCCAAGACTTCACGCCGAAGTCTCTAGGTTACCCTGAGCCCACCTTTTGCTAGGAGTCATGCCGAACACATCCCAGACCATCGGTGAGACAAACGCTCATCGCCAAGAGTTCATAGCGAACCCTTATTTCACTCTGCAGACTCCTAGTGTATAACCGTCGATGAGACCAACCCACTCGACAAAGAGTTACACCGAACACACCAGGTCACACCGAAAGTAAACCTGTCAGACTATCCAGTCGGCCAGACATCTCCCAGTCGCCAAGAGTTCATACTGATAGGAGCAAGTCATATCGATTACCACATCGGCCAGACAGACCAAAGGTCATGTCGATATCGACAAGACTTCCTATCATCACCGAGACATCATTCCGATAGTCCAGGTTATGTTGAAGGTTTCAGATGCTGATCACCAAGACATTCAGGAGGTCACAGCGACAATTCAAGATCAACTAGCAGATCGGCCAGACATCTCACCAGTCTCAGCAAAATTGCTCACAAGAGGTTTCAGCATGTGAGATTGAGGCACATTTTCCAACAATAACTTACAACTGAGAAACCTATTTGTTTTCTATATGAGAATAACCTCAAGATGCAAATAATTTTGGTGGCGCCATGAAAAGCACCTAAGAAACCCTAGGTCGCCAAGCATGAAGGCTTCCAGAAAACTCCATGGAAAAAATGAAATGCTTTGCAAAGTTTTGGGTCGGTTTTGTTGATTAGGGTTTCTTACCCTATGTTATGAGGCCACATTTAGGTATTTTTTGCCTATATTTTAAAAAATGTTTGCAAAAATAATACCCTTGTGCTATGTTTGTCCCTTGTGAACTCATATGTTCACCTGAATATGCCAAGTATGGAGGACTTAGACACTTCTGTATTTATTTTCCTCACATGGTCAAATTAAGACCTTTGTAATTTTGCATTTGTTTTAACATGTAAAGCATTTGATTTGAATGATATTGTTATAAACCATTAAATAAAATTGCTATTTTAAATGCAAAATGGACTATTATTTCTTGTAAGTGTTTTGAGTTTAGTTGAGTCCTTATGCTTTTGCAGACACACCAAAGGTATGAGTCAAAACAGTTTGAAGACATGTTTGAATAATAATGACTTGTGTCATGCATATGGGGAAGCTGGAGGAGGTTGACCAACATGTGGAAAGTGTGGGTTGTTTTTGACTGAGTTTTTAGAGATAATGAGAGCATTTGGAGGCAGCTTCTCAAGCTTTTAGTGTGGGTTGGGTCATGATGACTTTTTCTTCACTTTGGAGACCTTTTGGAGGGGTTTTTGGTGCTTTGTTTTTGGATTTTTTGTTGCTTCCGACCAAGAATATTCTAGAAGTATTTGTGTGGGTTAGGTTTCTAAGTAACTTCAAACAGAGTATTTGGAGTTAGTTCTTTCTTCCTTTTCAGCAAGTATTGTAGCTTATTTTGAGGCTCTTTCAGGAAAAGACAGCATTGTAACTCTTCTATAGACTTGTATAACAATGGATACCTTGGATATCAATGAAGTAAAGTTATTTTACCTTCTCATTTTTCTATTTTATGGTGTGCATGTTGTTTGATTGATGATACTACATGTGAAATTATCTTTTCCTTGTGGTTTTGTCTCATTGTTAACACCTTTTGTAGAAGAATATGCAAGTTAGAAGTTATAGGTTGTGTTGAAAGCAAAATTTTCTAGCTATGAAAGTATCTTTCCTCCTAGGAGTTAAGCTCTAAAACTTTCTTATGAAATGTTTATGCAAGAATCATATTGAAATGAGTTGTGTATGTGAAGCTTTATCACTATTTGAACTGTGTATGTGAGTTGTTTTACAGGTTTTAGTTAATGATTTGGTGCATCGCCTTTTAAAGCTTTCAGTTAGTTTTCATTTTCAGTTATCATTTTACCCCTTTTCCTCAAAAAACCATTAGTTTAGCAGTAGTTTAGGTGACACCATTTAGGATCCAGCCTTATTTGGAGGTCCACTCCAAGTTTAAGTGACCCATAGCCTAGGAGTGCTCCCATGTTACTCCAAATTGCTATGTTTTGCAATTTAGCAAGGGTGCAGATTTGAGAGCTAACAATTATACAAACATTTTTTTAAAAAAAATCTATCATTTAATGTCAACTTATGATACAATTGATGAAAATGTGGAAAATGAGAAAAGTAATAAAAAATTTAGGCATTTTTGTGAAACCAAGAAAAAGGGATGAATCACTTAAATATGCTATGTCTACTATTGTAAGTGTCATTGAATCTATTGGAAAAAAGAGTTGATCTAAAGATAAGAATGGGACACGATGAGTTGTAACAACTGTTATAGTTAGTAAAACAAACTTGGATAAAATAATGTTAAGAAACATTAGTGGAGTTCGAAATATGCATCCTAAAACATTGGTAAGAGTGACAAAGAGAAGAAAAAAAATGAAAATGATCCAATCAACCAATATTGGAGTTTTAGTGATCGACTCCCAAGGTCTGACATGAAATTGAATATTGAAATCAAATCTTTGGTTGAAAAATATTGGCATGATAATAGAAGGGTATCATCTAATGCTAGAGATGTTTTGAATTTAAGAGTGGGGTCCAATATTCGTGATCCTCATCCAAAACACGTATTAGACACAACTCAAACCAAATTTTCTAGAAAATTTTTAGATGATTCAGTGTTACTTGGAAATAAATTTACCATAAGTCAAAGAACATTTGAAAAATATAAACATTGGTATGTGAAAATTAATAAGCAATGAATCTCTTGTTGTAAAATTCATGTGCAATTTTGTTATATTATGATGTTTTTCAATATATATGTTGTACTTTACATACTAACATGATTATGTAGGAATGTGGTATTAATATGCCACCCAAAACAATCGATTTTATAGCAAATTTATTTTTTGAAACATCTAATGGGAAATTATTTTGTTTAAGTTCATGTATTTATAGACAATGCACTAGTTGTGTCAATCTTTCATTCTTAGGAGAATGTATGCATGAAAGTATTTCACATAATTTTGGAAAGCAATTAGTGGATGTTAAAAGATTTAAGAATGTTGAGTATTTTTTAAAGGATGGAAAAACTGGAGAGAATTGTGATTTAATCACATAAAACATTAGTGTGCATGCATTCATATCAGAATTTAAGAGTAAGGTTGTACCAAAATATGATAAACGCTCTCAACATGCCCAGTGGATTGATGGACAATTTTGCACATGTAGAAACACTTTTCTAATTAGAACTATACTACCAGTGGTTGACTTTGCAGAACACTATACTCTTGCTCCACAAGAGGAAATTCAATCTCAATATTGTAATTCAGTGTAGGTGGCCATATTTGTTCATATTGTATATAAACATGCAAATGATAGTATAGAGGATGATAGAATTTTTTTGAGGGAGTACCATTTCTATTTGAGTGATAATCGATTACACTTGTCAAAGTTTGTTCAATATTGCTTCAATATATTTTATAAAAGTTTAAAAGAAAAAGGAATCTAGATGACATAATATCCCATATGGTTAGATAATTGTATGAGACAATTCAAGAATGCTCAAATTTTTTATTAGCTAAATAGGGCTCACAAGGAAAATAATATCCAACATATGTGGAGTTTTTTGAAGCTGGACATGGTAAAGGAGAACATGATGGAGTTGGTGCATGTGTTAAAATAATTCTTAGTGGCTTAAGGGGATTAATGAATATTTCTTTATACCATTTGCATCCTCTTAGGACCCCTTAAGCCATTCTCTTAAATCTCAACCCCTTAAGCAAAGAAAATAATTTCCTCTATGTATCTTGTATGAAAATTAGAACATAGAAGATATACCTATTGTGAAGAGATATATAGAATCTTCAAATGGAATGTCGCTCGTGTGGTTTGTGTGGTTGCAGGCCCGTGACTTGCATGTCGCTAGCTCTCTTTGCATGTGAGTGTAGGTGTACGATGGGTGTGTAGGTAGTGGTTAATAGTAAGGGGTGGGTGTTTTGTGCTTTTAGAGGGGTTTGATCATGTTTTTCTAATTTTTTTGTTGCTTGGTATTTGTGAGGAGTGAAAGGGTTTTGGTGTGCTTAGTAGTTGGTTCTCGATCTCTTTTTGCTAGTTATGCCTTCAAGGGAGGTCATCAATTTTAATCAAAGAATGAATTACAAGGATTCTCTGTATTCTAATAGTTTGTTTTCATCAAGGCCTTTTGATGCCAGTGATTTATTGAATAAGGCTTCGAGGTTGGAGGGGATGGCTTCGACAACGGGTCCATGTATACCAAAAACTAATGGCTATTTGGAGAGGAGCCAAGATAGGCTTGTCCTAGTGATTAATCCTAAAACTATTGCAGAAGATGTTGAATACTTCTCAAAACATGCTTTGATTTGCAATTTTATAGGGTTGTGGGTTTCTCTCCCATTTTTGGAGTCTTGAGCTAGATAAACATAAAATCTTGAGGGTGAAATGGAGGTGATGTTGATGGCTAACAATTTTTGTATGGTTGTATTTAATTGTATGGTTGATCGCAACAAAGTTTTTGAGGGGTCCCTTACTTTCATAACTGGATTGGTTTGTTTATCAAGCCATGGCATGGTGGTTTCAATCCTCAGAGGAGCTCCTAAATTATGCTCTTGTCTAGGTGTGTCTTCCTTGGTTCCTGGTTGAATTTTGGAAGAATGATATTTTGCATATGGTGGCATTGTTTCTAGGGAAGTTGATGGGTCCTTCTCAGCAAACACTAGATAAAAAGATACTTTTGTACACATTTGTGTTGAAATTGATTTGAGTAACCCTCTTACATATTCTTTAGAAATATGTGTGGGATCGTCTTCATGGGTGTAGCAGCTTGATTATGAGGCTCTTTGAAATGGGACTAATTCCCAAATTGAAAATGTAAAAATTAAATTGGTTCCACAAATTAATTCCAAAAACTTATATGCACAAATTTTAATCTAATATTTAATTCCCAATTCAATAGTTTGAAATTAATTGAATATAATAAATCAATCAACAATTATGTTCAAATACATTCAATCATGTTGTAAATAAATTATTAATTCAATAAACACAAAAGATTTAAAACAACTTTATTTCTCATATAATTTATCAAGCATTAATACTTATCTTTTGAAATGTGCAAACAAAATCCCAACAATTGTTGGAATGGACCTTGCTTCAGCCTCTTCTATCTATGAGCAATCTGGGAGGAAAGAGTACTTTTCCGCTCTACACAAGTGTTGGTTCCACCAGAACAATGCTCAACACTTGTGCCACAAAACCATGCTCTGGCCAGGATCATCTTGAGTGCACGCACCTGTACCTCATGTTGGACACACACTATAGGGGTGCCCTTTCTCTGTCTTTCTCACAACCTGCTAACCTGGAACCCTATTCATGCAATGTGTTGTACTTGATTTTCTCCTTTTCTTTTCTCTCCCTTTTCTCATGTCTCACATAAATGCTTATACAAGCATTAAGGGGTGGTTTTCCAAACCATCACACCCTTTCACAAGAGTTTTATTTTAATAATTATTTAATAAATAATTATTCTCCCTTTCATAAAGAATTCTCTTAAATATTCTTCATTACTCTTTATTTAAACTAAAGAAGCATATTATCCTTTATTTTTCCATCTCCTTTTTAATTCTAAAGGGTTGTTTCATAACTTTATCTTATCTTGGGGAAAAAGTCACATAACAATTCTCCCCCTATAAATTAACTACTGTCCTCAGTAGCACAAGATGCATCTGCATCACAACTCAAAGAAGCACATGATCAATAATTGAAGAAACTGATATTGCATGATCAATAATTGAAGAAAATGATATTGTATGATCAATAATTGAAGAAATTGATATTGAATATATTATTCTTCATAATGTTTCTATTTTGTTTTTTATCTACATAATGTTTCTATTTTGTTTTTTATCTACATCCTTTTCTTCTTTTAATTTATAGTCTCTCCTTTTACAATTTTATTTTAAATTACAAGTAATATCGAGAGAATCATTTTTCCAATCAAAATCTATGACTAGAACTATGGATACATACATATCAAGAATTTACAATAAAAAGCTAATGGTATTTTTAGTCACATATTTTTTAAATTTATCAGTTTTCTCTCATGCAACTCATTATCTTTAACATAAATATTTTAATCACTTACATGAATCTTCAATACTAAATTTACAAAATTATCATAAGGTGTTGTCATAAAGTTTACCTAGTCACTCATCATTGAACTACGTATAATTTACATAATCAAATACATTCCAAAATGATATCCATGCATTCCAGACTACATGAATATCCTCTTTTCATAATATACAACCAGAATCTTAGTCTTGTACAATTAGGAGAATGCACAAGGTTATTGGGTAGGTCAAGTCCAATAACAAAGTACAATATAACAAAAGATGGTATAAAAAGTGTCAAAAATGCATCTTAAACAACAATAGAATAATAGTAAAATATCGTCATCTAGAGAGTACTTAATACAAAAATACAAGGTTTAATCTTTCTTTAAGAAACTGGGTTAAGTAAATTTCAAGTTACTTCTAGGATGAAGATTTGTTCAATTAAGTTCTTGGATAAATATTTGGCTACAATGATGATACAATCATATTTAAAACCATGTTGTAAATTTAATAGTAAAGTGGAACACAACTTAATATTAACGGTACATAAGGAGAGGAAATATTATGCCATTCCATAAATACATCCCTAGGCTTGAACACCTATTGATATATGATATTATTAGATTGTGTATGATAAAATAATTAGTGTTAATTATAATTTTAATTTCCTTAGAGGTTGTCTTTCCCCTTGTAAAATTCAACTTGTCCCCATGTTTAACCTTAAAAGAACCCATTTAGTTTCATATCCTATAGTTATGTTATTCTCAACAATTCATTCCAAACATATTATCATTTCTCTAAGTTTAAGATGTGAATCCAAGGACCTGTGGGTTATGGGCCCACGATGTACTTACATTAAATATGCCAATGTGTTGGTTTTAACTAGTCATAACAAGAATAGTAAAAACTATTTTCTTGAATATACAAATTTCACTATCACAAATACTAATTCACTAATTGTTATTGCAAATACTTGCAAGAATATTGGTTCATATGTTCATTGAACTACCCTCACACTATGCCCTAAGTTCCATAAAGGTTTTTAAGTGATGTCTTTGAAATCTAAGGACAATATAATTCTTTATGAATATATAATATCTTCATTCTCTTTATTTAAGATCATGCTTAAATTTGAATTTTAAATTTCTTACCTTTTTCTACTAGCTACCACGAGTCAATTTAACACATGTTTGCATGACTTGTTGTTACGATATATAAAAAAATTCAATGTGGAATTAACTCATCATCTAAAAATATAGGACATAAAGAAGAATTGTTAGAGCATATTTTGATTTATAATAATCACATAAACCATTTGCATGTTTGTGTATGTTGTCTTTGATATTGCTCATTACTTTTAATTTAACCTACCAAGGGGTTTGACTTAGGAGAATACATTCACATATTAAGACAAACTCTTAATTAATGTCACGAGAAACCACCTTAATAGGTTTAGATACTAGAAAAACGAATCATTTTATTTCCACGTGATTGATCAACTTTTCTTGTCAAATAAGGTTGGTAAAGCTTGAGAGGGACCTTTATCATTTTCTATGTAGCATTCAGATATATTCATTGAAGCCTCTGGGGTAGTAATTAGTGAAATGAAGACATGAGCCATTTATTATTATCAAAGACACAATGCATTACTATTTACCATCTTAGAAAATTACTAGCCCAACTTAAAATAAATATCCAGTTATGATGTTCCCAAGTGATAGATGGAGAGTGGTATTATACAAGTTTGAAGAAATCACAGAATTTATCTGTTAAGTTCTTGAGGCATTTTCTTGGTAATGAAACAAACACTTTTTGACAATATATTCATGATAAATGACACATGTTAACTTGTCATGAATTTCTCTTCAAGAACAAGATTCAACAATTTAAAATTGTTTTTTTAACTTTGAACAATTCCTATGCAGGAAAACAAGGTGGAATGGAAAGGATATAATTTGTATCTTGGAATAGGGGAGAGGGGCCCATAGTGGAGCACCCTAACTTCGTGTTTCTCAAAATTCTATGTGGAAATTTCAAATCACTCTCAATTTTGTACAATAGTTTATTTGGCAACTCACGTGCTTCTATATTTCGTTTTAGGGCCACATCATCAAATATGATGCCACATCAACATGCTTTCTGTTGAGGTATCCAAAAAGGCCCAAAAAAAAAGTGAGACTGATAGTGGTGCACTAAGTCATGTTTTATTGGTGCGCTGATGTGGAATCACATGATTTGTCAATTTGTGTACTTTATAGATAAAAAGCGTTTTGCAATTGGATATTAAGGTGCTCCACTATGGGGCCCACTAAGGACTACTTATATCCCCACTATTGAACCCCACTCCACTATAGGCCCCTCTCCCCTACATGCTCCTCTAGTTGAGAAGCCAAAACTTATTGAAGAGATATTTATAGCAGGTGATACACTTTCCTTGGCATACCTTTTTTCTTTTTCTTTTTTTAAGGCAAGTTTCAACAAATTAAAATCAAAAAGTCCTAGCATTACCAACATCAGAGAACAAGTACGGTTACCCAAAAAAGGGATGCTTTTAAACACTCAATAGTGCCTTGTCGCAAGCCCCAGTCTAGCACAGGATTGTATATAAGTCTCACATGTAGCAGGTACTCGATGACACTCCCACATTTATAGTAAATTTGGTGGGAAGTGTTCAAGATTGATGGTTAAGACATTCTCAAAAAGAATGACTTACACTAGAATTTTGATACCCACAGGACATGTAGAACCCAGCTGCCATGCGCAGTTGGACATTACCCTCACCTAGAAAACAGTTGGATAAACCTCACAAACTTAGCAGGAAAATGTTGATCACAACATGGGTTATTTGGGGAAGATGTATGGGGTAAAGAACAAACTGTTCAGAAAAAATAAAAAACATTGAAGCACCTGCAATGTATGGAATTCAACACTGGCCATGTATGGAGCTTAATAAGATTTCTTGTAGAAAATAATACTCTTGAGTATTTTTTACAGGCATCTGACTCAAGAAATCAAGAGAAAGCTTCGACTAATGTTTAAATTTTGAAAAGATAAATAATTGAACCCAAAGAAAATGATAGTGCCATAGCCTAACGTAAAAGTGTGAAAATTGGACGCCACAATTATGCTTGAGGTTGCCTTTGTTTAAATCAATTCCTATATTACAGAAGCCTACGAAAAAGTATAGCCTATTTTGTGTTCATGTTCTCATTGGGCGAGCAAATACCATGCAGTACATCAATTAAGATGATAATATATGATATTCTAAAATGATCGATACTGTGTTCCTTTAAGCATTTCCTTCACAAAATAAAAGAACAAGTTCATCTTTTCTCAAAATAATAATGTCACTTTTGACGGCTTCAACATTTCTTTGTGATATCACCAATGAAACTGGAATAACCACCAAAAATACAAAACCTAGTTATTCCAAATAGGAAGCATTCAAGTAACCCATACAATAATTACATTTTACCACATTTGAAAATGACTTAACGATTAAACTATTCAACCAACTACATGCACGTTAAACAACCATGTTCTCTGTGTTCTCCAATTTGAAAGAACACTGATTAAAATTACTTGCAATCAAAAGCATCTTGCAAATCTACAAATTAAATGCCATGTTTCTTAGTAAAAATAAAACACTATGAGTAAAGAAAACATGCAACAAGCCTTGCAAGTCCACTAATATGAATCGGATTACACGGCTCTAGGAAAATTCACTGCCGTGACAAATTCACCACCAGAAAAATCCACCACTAGCAATTCACCGCCGTGGAAAATTCATCACATTAAAAGTTTGTGTAATTTTCCCTGGTGGTCAATTTTCTTTGAGACGAATTTGTCATGGCATGAATTTTCCCACAATGAATTGTTGATGGTGAATTTTCCAACAGTAAATTACAAGCGGTGAATTTGTCGGATGTCGGATTACACACGTATAGGGCTCTGCTTCCTGACATGAAGGAGGCTACTAGGCGAGCACACAATTCCATCAATTGTTGATGTTGAAAATATTATGAGTATTTATGCGACCCAACCATTTGAAATTGCAATTTCATTAATCTTATGTATTTAGTTTAAAGGCCAATCTGTCTTGGGTAGTAGAATGTAGCTGAATGTGCAAGAGATTGTCGTAAAAATTAACAAGGAATTTCTTCTCCTAAGAACATTATATTTAGATCAAAGTTATGAATCCAAAGAATTTATTCTTTATGAAAATTCTTGGAAAGCTACAATTTTAAATGCCAATTCTTTCCTTGTTAATGTAGACATGTGTATCATGATTTTATTTTTATTTTCCTTTGGTGAGAATTGAAAATAAAGATATTTGTTTGTCTACGAAATTTTCATATTGCTATGGCTCTTAATAAAATCATATTATGACTTTAATGCACACAGATTGGACTGTGAAACTCCTAGATATTCTCACTCAACTTCACATAGGGAGAAAAAAAAAATTATGCAATTGGCTAATTTTTTACTTGTCAAAATCTCTAATAAAATGAAATGCACAGAGTTGTTGCTCTGTTTTCCAGTCAAAATGGAAATACCCAAATGTGGAATAACAAAGAACAAAAAATCATTGGAGACACACAGAACTGGGAATGTAATATTTGCTTTTGTATTAACCAGAAAATGACAAATATAAAATGTTTTCAAACTAAAACTATAGATTACAAATAAAACACACAACAATTTGGAGTTGCACCCAAAAAATTCAATCAACTATCAGGAGCTGCACAGAGCTCTTATTTCCTTCTATTCGACTGGAACTATCAGCTGTGCAAACACTGAGTTGTTAGGAGCTTTCAGCTGCTCACTACAAACACACCTAGAACAAACTACAGTTGTTGTTGTTGTTCAGGAGCTTCTCTGAATCACATAGAGAACTCACACAAAAACATTCTTGTTCACAAACTATTGTTGCACAAAAAACTCCTTCTTCACACTAATTATCAACATTCATTCATTCATTTTTGTCTCTTCAACATTCCCTCTCAAAATTTGAAATTACCTACCACCATAAATTTGGAAATTCAAAATGACCAACCACAATAAATTTTAGAGTTTTCAGGAGTTGCAAGGATGAAGATCCCAAAAAACTGTCGTTGAAGAAAGGAGCTCCTGACGGTTAGGTGAAACAACTGGGGGTTTGACATGAGAGCAGGCTCATGAGAAATAAATTCCAACACTCCCCCTTTGTCCTGAGCTGATGAAATAAGATTAATACTAATCCTAATCAACAACGCCCAATCTGCTCCTTAGGTGCTCGAAGTTGTCCCTACTTAAAGGCTTGGTGAATAGTTCTGCTAGTTGCTGCTCAGACCTACAAAATGCCATTTTGATTTTACCATTTTCAACTAACTCTCTGATAAAATGATACCTGATTTCAATGTGCTTGCTTCTTCCATGAAACACAGGATTTTTCGCCAAAGCTATTGATGAAACATTGTCACAAAAGATTGTTCTTCCATCCTCTTGTTCTTCTCCCAAATTTGCCAAGATTCTTCTCAGCCAAATAGCTTGACATGCTGCTGCATTTGCTGCTATATACTCAGCCTCTGTTGTAGATAGGGAAACTATGGGTTGCTTCTTGTAAGCCCATGAAATCACTCCCAATCCCATATGAAACACATATCCAGATGTGATCTTTCTATCATCCAAATTTCCTACCCAATCACTGTCTGTGTAACCAACCAGCCCAAAATCATTTGTTGCACCATACAAAATACCATATCATTTGGTGCCATTCACATACCTCAGGATTCTTTTACCTGCTTGCCAATGGGTGTCCCTTAGAGTCTCCATAAATCTGAAAATAAGACTCACTCCATGCATTATATCAGGCCTAGTTGCAGTCAAATACATCAAACTTCCAACCAAACTTTTAATCATGGTCGGATCCACATTGCTGCTACAATCTTCCTTACTCAACTTTATACCTATGGTTGTTGGAGTTGGGGCAGGGTTTCTTTCAAGCATCCTAAATCTCTTCAAGATTTCATTTGCATATTTTTCTTGAGAGATAAATATACCATCATGCATTTGCTTTACTTCTATACCTAGAAAATATCTCAAAAAACCTAAGTCTATCATTTCAAACTCTCTTTTCATAGCCTCTTTAAAATCAACAATGAGGAAATCATCATCCCCATTGAAAACTAGATCATCAACATACAAGACAACAATCAAAATCTTACCATTTTTTGCCTTGATGTAAAGAGTGGGCTCACCATTGCTTTTGCTAAAGCCATTGCTCATCAAATATGAGTCAATCCTGTTGTACCATGCCCGTGGAGCTTGCTTCATCCCATAAAGATATTTCTTCATCCTATACACCTTTTGTTCTTAACCCGAAACTTCATAACTAAATGGCTGCTCCACATATACCTCTTCTTTCAACACTCCATTTAGGAAGGCGGACTTCACATCCATTTGAAATACCTTCCACTTGTGTTGGGCTACAATTGCTATGAATTCTCGCACGGTCTCCATCCTTGCAACGGGGGCATATGTCTCATCATAGTCTCTCCCAAACTGTTGTTTGTACCCCTTGACAACTAATCTTGCCTTATGCCTTTCTATTCTTCCATCGGTGTCGCTTTTGGTCTTATAAACCCATTTCACCTCAATAACTTGCTTGTTGGGAGGAAAAACAATTAACTCCCATGTGTTTTTCCTCTCTATTACATCTATCTCCTCATTCATGGCCTCACACCATTTCTCCTTTTTCACAGCATCCTCAAAATAAATCGGATCACTATGAGAAAATAATGCAAAATTCACACTCTCATCAAATTCTTCACCATACCTTTCACTTTGGTAGATCTCCCTTAGACTCTTAGTATTTCTTGGAATTATGGAGGTGAGAGTGGGATCTAAACTTCCACTACTATTGCTACTTTGTTGAATAGACCCTTTCCAGAGCTGTTGGGAGCTCTCGAGAGCCAATCCTCTGGTTGTTTGTGGTTGCTTGCCTTTCTGTCTGCTCAAATCAGGAGCTATTAAGAGCCATCAGGAGCTCTTTGCGACCAATTCTCTGGCTATCTGTGACTGTCTTCCTGACTATCTACCTGCGTCAAGAGTTGTCAGGAGCTGTCAGGAGCTCATCTAGAGCTATCAGGAGTGACTACAGGCTCAACTTGTTGCACTTCTTGTTCCTTTTCTTCTTCTTCAAGAGTTGTCAAGAGCGGTTCTGAGTTGTCAGAAATTATCACTCTGTCCCATGACTCATCCTCTAGGAACTCCATGTCTCTGCTAATGACGATTTTCTTGGTGACTGGATTAGACAGCCTATAGGCTTTGGACTCTTCATTGTAGCCCATGAAAATACACTTCTCACCCTTGTCATCCAATTTCTGCCTCTTTTCTTTGGGCACATGAGCATATGCCACACACCCAAACACTCTTAAGTGCTCAATTGTCCACTTGCATTTTTTCCATGCCTCTTGATGGATTTTGTCACGGACCACCTTTGTTGGACTTCTATTTATTAGATATACAGCTATTGCTATAGCATCTCCCCAATATTCAATTGGGAGTCCCTTTGCTTTTAGCATGCTCCTTGCCATCTCCACAATGGTCCTATTCTTTCTCTCAACCACTCCATTTTTCTATGGAGTATAACTGGTTGTTAGCTCCTTCTTGATGCCATTTTCCTTGCAAAAATTTACAAACTAATTGGAGGTATACTCTCCTCCTTGATCTGACCTTAGGACCTTGATAAAATGTCCACTCTCCTTTTCAACCTGGGCCTTAAAGAGCAAAAACTTATCAAATGCTTCAGACTTATGTTGCAAAAAATAGACCCACGTCTTACGGTTGTAATCATCAATGAAGGTCATAAAATATTGGATTTTACCAATAGATATGGTTTACATAGGGCCTACCAAATCTGTGTGCACCAGTTCCAATGGTGCTCTTGCCCTTGTAGAGTTCCCCGATTGAAATGGTTGCCTATGTTGCTTGCCCAAAATGCAAACCTCGCACTTAACATTAGGCTCTACTATTCTTGGAAAACCATCAATCATTTTGTTCTTGGACAAAAGACTTAAACCAACATAGCCTAAGTGTTCATACCTGAGACGCCATAGATTGCAGGGGTCTTGAATGGTGCTTCTGAGGGCTACTAGTTGTAATGTTGTACATTTTCCATTCATGAGAGGCGCAGCAATGGACTGAGATGAGAAACATGTCTCAATCTTCAAAGGAAACATTTGGTTCTTTTTCATTTGAACTGCTGCAAACACTTTCATTCTCTCATTCTTGTCATAAATAATGCATTGACCCTTCTCCATCAACACTTTATATCCATTTTCGATCAGTTGTCCAACACTCATGAGGTTATGGTTTAACCCAAGAGCAAGAAATACATTCTGAATTTCCTTCTTTTCACCTTGCTTGGTGCAAATCATGATAGATCCTCTACCCACAACTGGAACTAATCCATTGTTCCCCATTCTTATCTCTGACTTTACATTATTATCAATGAAAGAAAACAAACTTTCATTACCACTCATGTGGTTGCTGCAACCGCTGTCCAAATACCAGACTTCGGGGCTGCCTTCTTCACCAATGTTACACATGATGAAGGTTGTGGATTGATTTCCTTCAGCCACATTTGCATTTTTTTTGAATGATTGTTGTGATTTTTCCAACACTCATTTGCATAATGACCAAATTTATGATAGTAGTAGCATTCAACATTGGTTTTGTCATTCTTTTGATTCGAACTACTGTTCTTCTTGCCTTGTCAAGAGCTGGTCTAAGAGCTGCTCACTCCCTCTTGGCTGCTTGCTCATCCCGAGCTTTCTCCTCCAACATTTCCTTTTCCGGAGTTTCCATGACCTCTACCTCTTGAGCTCCTTCCACCATTGTTTCTTCTCCCCCTTCCTCTTGCATTTGACTGAGCTTTAAAAGCTTTCTCTTGGGAAGAAGTAGCAAACCTATTTAGGCGTTGCTCATGGGTTTGCAGAGAACCCATCAGCTCATCAACTAACAACATTGAGAGGTCCTTTGCCTCTTTGTGGGTAAGCTCCTGAGGATTTTCTCCACAATCCTCTGGTCATCCATGACTTCTGCATTCACCCTCAACTGGTTTATCAAACTTGGGAGTCTTGTATGAAAAACTGAGATGGTCTCATTGTCCTTCATTTCGAGAATCTCAAAATCTCTTCGAAGCATCTGGAGCTTCACCAATCTGACTTTATCAGTCCTTTTATAGTTGTTCTGGATGATTTCCCAAGCTTCCTTTGCATAGTTAGTTGTTGCTACTCTAGGCAAAATGGCCTCTGTCAAGGCTACTTCTATGAGACTCAATGCTTTTACATCTTTCCTCCTCAACTCCTTCAACTGGGTCTTCTGGTTATTTGTGAGAACAACATATGTTATTGGATCAATCACATCATTGAACCCACTGATCACAAACTCCCACAAATCATTTGCAACCATTATGTTCTTCATCTTCTTTTCCCAAACGTCGTAGTTTTGTCCATTAAAGGATGATGGTTGCTGCCAAATCTTCCCTTCATCTCCAACCATGTCTCCAACAAGAAAACTTAATACCCAGAAAAAATTCCCTAACTCACGAAGAAATGGGGCCTATGGCTCTGATACCATGTCAAAATCTCTAATAAAATGAAATGCACAGAGTTGTTGCTCTATTTTCTAGTCAAACTGGAAATAACCAAATGTGGAATAACAAAGAATAGAAAATGATTGGAGACACACAGAACTGGGCATGCAATATTTTCTTTTATATTAACCAAAAAATGATAAATACAAAATGCTTTCAAACTGAAACTACAAATTACAAAATAAACACGCAACAATTTGGAGCTACACCCAAAAACTTCAATCAACTATCAAGAGTTGCACAGAGCTCTTGTTTCCTTCCATTCGATTGGAACTATCAGTTGTTCTTGGAAAACATTGAGCTATCAGAAACTTTCAGCTGCTAACTACAAACATGCCCAGAACAAACTACAGCTGTTGTTTATCAAGAGCTTCTCTGAATCACATAGAGAACTCACACAAAAACATTCTTGTTCACAGACTACTATTGCACATAAAACTTCTTCTTCACACTAACTGTCAAGATTCATTCATTCCTTTTTGTCTCTTCAACATTCCCTCTCAAAATTTGAAATTACCTACCACAATAAATCTAGAAATTCAAAATGACCAACCATAATAAATTTTGGAGC
>VDFB02271358.1:37175710-37537502 GCA_007258455.2 Sequoia sempervirens
ATATATTTTTGGTGTACTCATTATACTTTGAAAGGGAATCCAAGAAACTAATTCCTAGTGATACATGGCACTAGAAGGGATTTTAAAGGGTAGATCTTTAGAAAACCCCTAAAATGATAGTAAGCATATACTAAAAAATATGTAGGTGGTGCAACAAACATGAGATTGATACTTATCTAATGTTACTTCATAAAGGAGATGGATATGAACCAATAGTTCATAAGATGACTAGGTAATAATATTTTATAGACAAGGGTATGTCCATAGCACAAAGTTTAATCATAAGAGCATTAAATAGAAATTTAAAACATTGTCATTGAGAAAAAATGTGGAGAATAAATATAAGACTACTCAACAATATACACCATGTGGTACCACAAATTTAAGGTGCAATCCCCTCCATAAGCTACCATGATGAATATTTAAAAAGAGGGTGTATGATAGTTTTGCACTAATAATAGCAATGGTCATTAATAATAGAGGTGATCAATTCAAAGGAAGAACCCAAAGAGCCACATACTACAATTGTGGTAAAATAGGATATTATGCTAACAAATGCATAAGTAAAAAGGAGAAAAAATCCACATGTGGTTTATGTGGTGACAACTCACATGATATTTACAAGCTATGGAAATAAAATTTGAGAAGGAAGAAATGTAAATAAAATCCGTATATGATACATTAGTGCTAATTGAAACAAGACGTTGGAAGAGACACAACTTAAACATAGAAACTATTGGTGTGAACAAGGATTTTTCCTATCTGGTTTACCCTTTGTAGTGTGAACAAGGCACATTATCTAACTAGTTCCTAGTTAAGCCCTATTCACACATGTTCACATGTTAAGTTTATTTAGTGAGTTAGGAATATTTTTAGAAGTCTTAGTTTTCTTGTCACATGAAATAGGATTAAGACACTTTTCATCATCCTAGTTTGTCCTGCCTCTCTATTAGGAAAAGGTGTGTCAAGTCCATCTTGCCTAATGTTACAATTTAATATTTTAATATTATGTGGGAAACCTAGGAGATATAGGGATGTGTGCATCACATGGGTTAACATTCTTGGGGCCACTTTATATGTTGCATGTAATATTGTGATAAATATTTCATGTTGGGTTGCACATTGGGGAAATATTTAATATTGGAAAAAATTAGTACCAAAAAGTAAATGCAGGGGTTAATGGTTTTGTAAGCTCATGGTATTAGCCACATGGTTTTATGCAATACTACTTGGTGGTTTTGTGTGAGATTATTTCTATAAAAGCAAGCACATGATTAGTTGTCTAAGGTTGGTTGGTTGTCTAACTGGTCAATTTGGCTAACGGGTTGAGATCATCTCTTGTTAAAACTTGTGAGGTTTAAAACATGGCATGGGATATGTGGATACATGCTTGTTCACATGGAGCGCTTGTTGTTTCAAATGTGTTCATGGATAACTCTAAAAATGTATTATAATCTTTATTGTTAAATAATATGAGTGATGGATGCTTTTGGGGGCTAGTTTTCCCCCCTCGAGGATTTTTCTCCAACATATCTTGTGTCATCTTTAATGGTATGTTGTTTATTCTTATACATATGGATTTTGAAAACTTGTTTGCATATATTTCTATATTTGGGTTATGTAGAAATTATCTTGGGTGGATGCATATTTCCTTTCACTCTCAACCTTGCCTATATAAGCAAGGTCTCATATGTATATTTTGCATTGCATTATATTGCATAGTATCACATTTGATATAATATGTTTTGTATCTATTATTGCAAATTTATGCTCTTGATTTTTGGTTTAATGGAAGGATATTTTTGTTTTGCAAGTGATCTTGGGAGCTTGAGTCCTTGAGTGACTCTAACATGGTATTAGAGCTTAAGATTTGTAAATCCATTTATCAAATTTGAGTGATTTGTGATTAGATTTTATTAGGTTGAAAATCTTGGTGGATCTTGAAGATTTATTTCAAGCTTGTTGCTAAAAATATAAGCTTACCATTGAGTTCATGGTGTCCAAGAAAGTCGATTTTTACTTTTTTTTTGCTCAAATTGGACATGTGAGGCTATATCTACAAGGGTTTGAAGTTGGATGGTAGTTTCCATATCTATATTATAGCTACAATTTTGGAGAATTTTGGGTGAAAAGGCCCCTGTTATCGCATCTAGAGGGCCCAAGGACCCTAAGATCAATTGTAAATCATCAAATTGGGAGTATTTTTCCTCAAGCCCTAAGAATTTTTTTGGTCCCCATCATCTCTTTGACCTTATGATCATCATGTAGTCGTATGACCAACATAATTGTATAGGTATATATGCGCACTATGGCTTATAAATTAAAAAATTCTATTTTAATTTTTTTTTTTAGAATTTGAAAATATCATAAAATAAAATTTTGCAAATTAATCCATAGCTTGTACCTCGTCTTTGTAGGGTATCCTATACTCATAGTAGGGTACACCTCCAATTTAAGGTTGCTATGTGCCATGGGCACAAGCACTGCCATGACTTTATTGCACACTAGGGAATCTTGGTGGCATATTTTAAAATACTCATTAGCAACAATATATTTTGAGCATATTCCAATGATCAATCAATTATTATCACTTAGGGAATATTCTAGTAACCCTAGTTTTCAAGTAAAGGAATATTTCGGTGATAAAGTAGAATATTCTCGTGAAGGGAATGTTCTGGAAGCTTGCAACATATTTTTTTGTTGACGTCAACAATCCCTTCACCCAACCAACTTCCCTCCTCGTTGGTAGTTTGAATTTTACAATCCAACTTTGAATGGCCATAACTTAGGCTCATGACCTCCTTTTTGCAAGCAATTTTTTAATTTAGGATAGAATTTCATGCTCTTTATAGTGGTACAATCAATTTCTAATTTGGGTGCTTTTTTCAAGAAATTACATATTCTCATAGGTGTTGTTGAACCGTTCTCATTTTAGGAACTTCCAAGGCTTCATTTTATACTCCTACAATAACATTTTTTGTTGCAATGTTTTTAAAAGTGCATAATTTTTTGTGTAATTTGTAGTGGTATTATTAGATTGATCTTATTTTTTCAAAGACCTATAATTTTATTTTTTTAGGATAAGGTAACATTAACCTTGTAATCATGTCATTTTTATGTCTTCACATTCCTTATAATATGTTCTACGGGACACATGCAAAAAGTATTAAAGTTTGGCGTCCATAATGGAAGTTGGAAGTTCTTGGATGGGGCACCCAAGATTGGAGAAGAAAAGGTGTTCATTGATGTTTCATCGAGGAGTGGAAAGGTCACTGGAGCATCCAGAAAATCAAGAGTTGGATAGATTATGGGATAGGTGCCCATGTGGGAGTCTTTTAATTCCATTTAATATTTTATCATGTCATTTGAATATCTATGGAAAGGGGCGTAGGTTTTTTCAAGTGATTTTTTACCTTTTTTTTGGATTACCATTCATGGTTTTACCTCACACAATTTCTATAAATTGGAGCCATGAGATGGTAGTTTCATGTTTATTTTTTGCAGGTAATAGGGTGTTGTCGAGTTGATAAGAGATCAGTAGTGGAGTGTATTATAGTGTACTCTCATTCAAAGATTAATAATATACTTTCCCCCTTTTCTTGTGTGGAGTTTTTTCCTGAAAGGGTTTCTCCATGTAAATCTTGTGTAACATTTTTTTTGTTGATTTTTATATTGTGATGCATGCTGCAATCACATGTTTAAATATGATATGATAATCTGATTTTCAAATCTGAATTCACTTGCATAAGTTCATATTGTAGCTTTCCTTCACCTTGTTTTCAACATTGGTATTAGAGCTAACAGTTCTGTCGAGAAGAGGACACCTTTCTCTTAAGTGTTGGAGGTTTTTTAGTTGTAGTGGAAGCTTTTGTTTTGTGGTATATTATAGATTTGTAAAGAGGATTTTTTACCGTGGCTTCTACCTCTTATTGGGATATTGATAAATTCAATGACACAGGCGATGAGATGTAAGATCTCCTTGAAGAGAGAGATAAGTGGTTTCTAGTTTCACAAGCGTAAACCAACTCCAATATTTGATGAAGATTGGAAAAAGTTAAAAAAGAAGGCACGAGGAACCATACTGTTCTGGCTCACAGATTTCATCCATTTGAATGTCTCCACAAAAGACACCACATACAATTTATGGAAGAAGATAAGTGATATTTATCAAACTAAAATTTTATCTAACAAGTTATATCTCAAAAATGGTTATATTCATTAAAAATGAAATATGGTGATTCTATTGCAAACCATTTAAATGATTTTAATCTGATTATTAGTCAAGTTGCATTAGTATATGTTAAATTAGAAGATGAAGATAAATGCATCTTGTTTCTTTGTTCTTTGCCTGAATCTTGGGAAAATCTAATTATCACCATAAGTAGTGGTAATGTAGAGCCAAAGATGGAAAAAATAATTTCCTTTCTTCTATCAAATGATATGAGGAGAAAGTCTATGAATGTTGGCTCCCAATATTCCTTTCATGTGTGAGGAAGGTCCAAAGAGAAATGGCCAAAAGAGGATAAAAAGAGGGATAAGTCTAAAGGAAATTCTAATACCCCTAGAAAGAGCAAAGTAAAGTGTTGGAATTGTGGCAAAAGAGGGCATGTAAAAAAGGAGTGTAAGAACTTGAGAAAAATAATATTGATTAGTCCATGAAAAATTCCTTTGATGATGATTCTGATGCTTTGTTTATTTTGGATAACTCTATTGCTAATGATTCTTGGCTTATTGATTCAGTTTTCTCCTACCATATGACACCTCACAAGGAGTGGTTTACTTCTTACAAATAATATGATGGGGGATATGTTTTCCTTGGTGATAACAACACTAAGAATATTGTTGGTAAGGGAAAGGTAAAGTTGTGTTTCAATGATGGGAGGATTAAATCTCTTGATGATGTTTTGCATATTCCAGGAATTTCAAGAAATTTACTTTCACTATCCAAGTTGATTGATTCTAGAATGCATGTGACATTTGACAAGTCCGATTGTTGGTTGGTAAGAGGGAGTTTGGTGATAGCTAAAGGATATTGGATAAGGAATTTTTTTAGGCTAAATTCCTCTAATTTATGTAACTTTCAATGTAACTAGCAATGAAAATGCATGTATGTTGTGGCACCATAGATTAGGTCACATTGGTGAAAAAGGTCTTAAAACCATTCTTAATAAAAAGTTGTTTGACAATATTTTTGATTATTCTGTTAGCAAAAATATTTTTTGTGAGCATTGTTTGTTTGGTAAAAAAAAAAAATCTTCATTTCCTAATGGAACTAATAAGTCAAAGCGAATATTGGAGACCATTCATTCAGATGCATGTGGACTAGTGGATGTTGACTCTTTGGGTAAATTTCAATATTGTCTCTTTCATTGATGATGTCGCAAGATACACATGGATTTATTTTATGCATTTTAAGTTTGATGTTTTCAATAAGTTTAAGGAATTTAAGGCCTTATTTGAGAACCAATTAGATTATAAGATAAAAGTGTTGAGATCTGACAATGGGGGTGAATATTGTTCAAGGGAATTTGATGAGTCCTATAAGCATGTAGGTATTGTTCAACATAAGACTACTCCTTACACACCCTAACAAAATGGAGCTGCAGAAAGAATGAACCAAACCTTGGTGGAAAGAGCTAGGATCATTTTGAGTGGTGTTAAGCTTGATAGATAGTTTTGGGTAGAAGTGGTTGGTACTACTTATTATTTGATTAATAGATCTCCATGTTTAACTCTTGTTGATGAAATTCCTTATGAAGTGTTGATAGGTATAAAGCCTTTTGTTTCATGCTTAAGAGTCTTTGGTTGTGAGGATTGTGTTCATGTACCTCAAGAGAAGCAATCAAAACTATATCCAAAAGCTAAAAAATGCATCTTTGTTGGCTACGGTGAGAATGTAAAAGGTTATAAGCTTTGGAATTCTCTAACCCATTAAATAATCTTTTCTAGATATGTGATTTTTTAGGGAGTTTAGAGCTTACTCAGGAGAACAACCAAAGAAGAAAGATAAGACAAAGATAGTACACATCGAGACAAAGATTGAGAATTAGGAAGATGCACATGTGGAAGAACAATTAGAAGAATCTAAGGATGGAGAAGAAGAAGAGGGTTCAGATAGTTTAGAGGTTATGTAGGATGAACACACATAAGAAGAAGAATAGGTATAGCCCATTACTCCTACCTTGAGGAGATCAACAAGACAAAAAAATCTAGTTGATAGGTATAGCCCACTAGTTTACCATTGTGTATTTGCTTTGCTGAGCACTGACGGTGAACCTAGATCTTTCATGGAGTCTCTCTCTGAACAGAGGAAAGTGTGTCTTTGTTGCAGTCCATGTAGAGGAGATGATGGATTTGGATAGTTGTGACACTTAGGATCTTATTAGTCTACCCAAAGGAAGGAATCCCATTGGTTGCAAATGGGTATTTAAAATTAAATTTGGAGTAGATGGCCAGTTAGAGTGATACAAGGCCAAGTTCGTGGCTAAGGGCTACTCCTATAGAGAGTGAGTTGATTTTGGTGAATTTTTCTCTCTTGTTGCTAAATTGACTTCTATTAGATTCCTATTATCTATTCCCAATGCTTGTGATTTTTAGATAAAGAAAATAGATGTTAAGACTTCTTTCTTGCATGGGGATCGTGAGAAGGAAATTTATATGTGACAACCTAATGGTTTTGTTGTAAAAGGAAAATAACAATTCATTTAGCAAGTTGAATAGATCTTTGTATGGTTTGAAATAATCACCTAGGATGTGGTACCAGAAGTTTGATGGTTTTGCATTAAAGTTGGGTTTTCTTAGGAGCGAGGATGATCATTATGTGTATATTAAGGTTATTGATGATCATATTATAATAATTTTCTTGTATGTTGATGATATGTTATTTATTGGTAACAACAAGGTGATGATTAGTGAGCTCAAGACATAACTTTCTGGAACATTTGATATAAAGGATTTGGGCGCTACAAAATATATTCCTAGGATGGAGATCATCAGATATCGAGTTCACATAAAGCTTTGGTTAATTCAGAGTAAGTATGTTGATACCATTCTGTAGAGGTTTACTATACATGATTGTAAGCCAATTAGTATTCTATTTCTGGTTGGTACTATGTGTAGCTTAGATATGTGTCCTAATTTTAATGATGATTTTGAGGATATGTCTGTGATTCCTTATGTTAGTGTGATTGGTAGTTTATTGTATGCAATGATTTGTACTAGACTAGATATAGCCCAAGCAATGAGAGTTCTAAGCAGGTTTATGTCTAACCTTGGTAGAGAGCATTGGACTTAAATGTTAAGAGGGTGTTTAGATATTTGTGAATTACTTCTTATTACTGTTTGGTTTATTATGGTATTGATGATGTGGTTAATTCATTTAACATACATGAGTTTGTTGATGTAGATTGGTAGGTGACTTGGATAGTCGAAGGTCCACTAGTGGCTATGTATTTACTTTTTTTGGGGGAGCAATGAGTTGAATGAGTAAGAGGTATCCTATAGTTGCATTGTCCACCACTAAAGAAAAGTATATGACCAATAACATGCCTCTAAGGATGCAATATGGTTATAGAGGCTTGATAATGGCATTGGTTTTTATTACAGGATAGTGAGGATTGGATGTGACAGTTAGAGTGCTATTTGTTTGACCAAAAATCCTATTTATCATGCTCATACTAAACATGTTTATTTTCTAGTATCACTTTGTGTGAGATATGGTTGAGAATGGTAAGGTATTTATTATAAGGGTTGAAACTTTGGATAATATTGAAAATTATCTTATGAAGCTAGTGACCATAGTTAAGTTCTCTTGGTGCAGGAAGGTCATTGGCCTTGTTTATTGTACTTGATTTTATTCATATTGTAGACTTCCTTCAACTTGTTTTCAACATATTTTGTGGCCAAATTTGGAATTTTCATGCACTAAGATAAATTCCACTTAGTTCTTTTTGGAAAGCGACATATGTAAATGCACAAAAAATAAATTTTCAACTTCATATCTTATTGGGGGGTCTCATGACTAAGTAAAATTTGGGGGTAATCTTATTCTTTCATTGGATTGAGTCTCTTAATTGGTTTACTCTGTGGCTAATTTTGAGAAGTTTATCATGGCTATCAAAAAGCATCCAATTGTAATTGAATTCAAAACAAAGAACTATAAGTCTTGGTGATATGGTATGTTGGAGAATTTCATATGGATAAATCTTTGGCCCTGTCTCTATGAACTTGTTCATAAACTTAATCCTGAATCATTTGAGAAAAGCATAGCATGGTATGAAAAGACTAGTCATGTAGTAGGTTTTATTGGTTTATATGTGGATTCTTACACATTTAGTATAATAGTATGGATTGATTCCCCTCATACTTGTTGGACAATGATTTGGGAGATGTTATTTGACTTGAATGAATCTCCATTCGAAGAGGATCTAATTCTAAATTATCTAAAACCACTTGACGTTTTTCTACCATATGGTTTTTAAACAACTATGAAGTTTGAATAATGGGTAGAAATTGAATGCTTGTATGACATAGAGACTTCTTCTGATACTTATCTTTGAAAGGCTTCATGTATTCCAATATTAAATGATACATTTGATGTTCACACTCAATAACATTGTGTGGACACATAATTTGGGGATGGACAATGTAGTCCAATAACATGCATTAAGATCTCATCTCCTCCATTTATTGTTGCTTCTAATGATACTTGTGTTGCTATATTCATGGCTTATTGTGATTCAATGTAGTAGGATATATATTGTCTTCCAAATATAACTACTTGGGATGAGTACTTGAAACACATTATAGGTTTGTTTGTAGGGTCCCACACTTCATATTTAAGAGACACCATTGATTGTATACATATTCTCTTTGGTGGTGATGATTATTTTTTAGTTTTTATGAGGGAACATTCAAACCCTCTTTTTCATTCTCCACATGATCATTCATCACAGTTTGACATGAGTGTGGATACTTTTGAGAAACATTTGAAGGAGGCATATTTATCTTTAGAGGAGGTACTTGAGACTTTGGATCCTATTCTTGATTCATCTCTATTATATTTTGGGTTGTCATCTTCATCGGTGTGGCCTAGAACACCTAACTTGGTAGTGGTAGCCTTCAAAATTAATATGGAGACACATGAAGAATTTTTAGAGACTTTATACATCTTGAGTTTTCTTACCTCATATTCATTAGGAATGAAAATAAATCATTCATACAAAAAAAAAATTCATCTCAAGGGGAGGAATGTTATTCGATGACCTTGGATTATCTTCTATATTATGTTTCAAAAATATACCATTGATAAATATTCTACATTAAGGGGGGGCTACATGATCTCTTCTTCTCTCTATGGGGGGAATTTTTTCTCACATGGGGTTTTCTCCTTCACATCTTCTAGAGAGCATTTTTCTCGTCTTCTATCTCTTTTGGGGAATATTTTTATCCCACTAGGTTTTCTCCTTTTCTCCATTTGGGAGCGATTGCATTTGTATATGGACCTACCTAACATGGAATAATAGTCAATACCCATCCTTGAATTTTTGAATCATTTAGAACTATTTATCATTCTCCCTAAGTTTCACTTAAATGGGGTGTTGGTGTGAATATATATTTTTTATATTTGATTTACCCTTTGTAGTGTGAACAAGGCACATTATCTAACTAGTTCTTATTTGGGCCCTATTCACACATGTTCACATGTTAAGTTTACTTGGTAAGTTAGGAATATTTCTGTCTTAGATGTCATGTGATCTTATCTTATTTTATTACTTGATGTTTGCATGGCATAGGATTGAGACACTTGTCATCATCTTAGTTTTTCCTACCTCTCAAACCTGCCTATATAAGAGAGGTCTCATATGTAAATTTTGTATTGCATTGTATTAGATATGATCACATTTTATCTAATACATTTTACATCCATTATTGCAAATTTATGCTCTCACTTTTCTCTCTTGTGGAAGAATATTTTGATTTTATAGGCAATTTTAGGAGCTTGAGTCCTTAAATAACTCTAACAACAACTTGGAAGGTGATAACCATTCTAATCAAGAACATTTTCATGGAGGAAGAATGAAATATGGATGTAGTAGAAGAGTATGATGGGATTACAAATCCCTAGTGTCATATTATTGAATGTGAAGAAAGTTGGAACAAAATTGGAAAGATAGATGAAAGACTAAGATATAATTATTTTCTAGGATCCCAACCCTTATTGTAAAATCATGGTATATTCATCAATAGTAAAGTGTGTAAATCAAAAGTTGGGACATGATTATAGTAGAATTTTGTAGAAATTTAATTTTAATTTATATGAACATAATCAAATCCTCAATAGTATGTTGTAAATTATCAAAGAGGTAATAACTACATTGCTTGATGAAGTAAGTATAAAATTTGATAAAAAGAGAACTTTAGTAGTACTGTAAAAGGAGGATGGGACATGAAAGATGAGTAAATGGGTAAGTGAAATAGAATAAATACTAAAAAAAGCCTCTTGTTCAAGTGAAATACCTTATTTAGGAAGATTAAAAACCCAAGAAGTTGGATGTACAAATAGGAGAAGATGAATGAGAGGTAATAGATAAAAATGAGGACAATACCTAATATTTATACCAATCATTAACAATAAGGGAAGTAAATGTAGCTAAATATGGTGAAGCCAAGGTAGTTAATATTTCTAAAAGTTAGGGTAATGAAGAGGTGATGGAGATAGAAAAATTATTAAAATAATGAGAGAATCTATTCCCTAGAACCTTCATAGAGTTGAAGGCTATAAAATAATAGAAATAAGAATCTAGTTGAAACTAGATGTGAAACCTTAGAAGATGAGGCATTATTGGTTGAAACCAAATGTGAAGGTGAGACTTAAATATGAGTTGGATAGAATTTTTTCTAGAGTAATAATCAAATGGGTTAAAGATGTAGAATGGATCAATCCTACAATGATCCAAAATAAGGAAAGTAGAGAAATAAGAATGTGTAGTTTTTTAGGAGCTAGATAAGGCCCATGTCCATGACCCATTCCCAATTCTTTTTTATAGATTAAGTATTGGATATAGTTACCAAAAGGTAGGTATAATCCTTCATTGTTAAACTATTTGCCTATCATCAAGTGAAGATAAAGAATGATATCAAGCTAACACCACTTTTTCTACTAAGTGGGATATTTTGTGTACACAATTATACCATTTGGATTAAAGAATAAACTTGTACGATTTGGTAGGATTATAATAAAAACATGTATATATTATATTAAATTTGAAGAAATATGTATTTTCCACTCCATCTAGTACTTTGCTAGGACATATCATTTGTAAAGAAGGTATGATGGTGGATCATATTAATATAACCATAATTTTTAATCCAACCCCTCCAACAAACGTGTCAAAAACTAAGATATTTTTGGGTATAATAGTTAGCATTACAAAATTGTTAGAAACTATGCAACTATTTTAGATACAATTGAATAATTTTTAAACAAAAATAATAAGAAATTGAATGGTCCAAAAAATGACAACATTCTTTTGACGTGTTAAAAAATATAATTATAGAAGCTCCCAATTTGATTTTTCTAAATTGGAGATAATTATTTCATCTGTATTTGAGTGTATCCACTACCAAAATTGGTTTGATACTTGCATATCTAAAAGGTGAAATGGACTACCCTATTACATTCATTACCATATAGCTTGTGGTGGATAAAAATAATTACACTACTACCAAGAGGGAAGCACTAGGAATGATATTTGATCTACATAAGTTTAGGAATTATTCATTAGTGATTTCATTCATTTTTGATATTTACCATGAACCACTAAAATAATTGAAAAGTAGTCCAGTCATACATGATCACATATGTATATGGTTAATATTAGTCCAATGGTTTAAGTTCAAGATAATAGAAAAAAATAGGGAAATAAAATTAGGAACTAGACTATTATCCAAGATTGAAACTAGAAAGGATGGAGGTCTAATAAAATATGATTTTCTATGAGTATTTTTTTTAAGGTTAATGCAATATTGAATGAATAAAGAAATATTTCTAAGTTAAATTATCTACAAGATAAATTTTCAGGGGAATTTTAATAGAGAAAAAAGAAAAAAGGCTTATTGTAAAGCCATCCAATATAGTATAATTAAAGGTGAATTATATCACACCTAGGTGAATTATATCATCTAGGTGTGAATGAAATTTTATGATAGGTCATTTTAGAACATGAAAGAAGAAATATACTAAGGTACATGAAGGGATTTATGGAGGACACAACTTTAGTAATGATACATGAAGAAATGTGTTATTTATAAGACTTTGGTGGCCTAATTTTTTAAAAGATGTCAAATAGCATGTGTAAAGATGCAATATTTGTTAAAGAGTTGGTAAGACAAGTAAAAGGGATGAAATGCCATTATGAATAGTGTTAGCTATTACACCATTAAAAAATGGGCCATTGGTTTTATTGATTGAATTAATTTGCATGCTCATAAAATTTATTCATGATTTATTATAATTAGTATTGAATATTTGACCAGGTGGGTAGAAGAAAAATTAGCATAGGATTGCATGGCACATACCAAGGTAAAATTTATATATCAAAAAACTATCACAAGGTTTGGATGTCCAAAAAGCATCACAATTGACTAGGGAAAAAACTTTGTAAATAAAATAATCTAGTATCTCTTAGAGACCTTCATGATTAGCCACAAAAAATGTACACCCTATCATCCACAAGTTAACAAAGAAAGAAAAGCCTTTAACGAAAAATGGGTAGAGTATTAAATGGTATATGACAAGAACATAATAGATAGGGAATAGAAAATACTTGTGGTACTATGGGCCTACCTTAGAACATACAAAAGATTAAGAAAGGTCTTCAAATTCAATCTAGTATACAAGTTATATATAATGTTTCCATTATAATACATTGTTCCCAACCTAAGATTAATAATATCTACAAGGAAGAACCCATTAAAGAAATATTTATTTAGTTGAAAAACTTGAGTGTGAATTGATTGATTACATCCTATAACCAAACACAAGAAAAGAGAAAATAAAAGACATGGAATGCTTGTAGTATTAAAAAAATAGAACCAATAAATATAGTTTTATTTTATGATAGTAAGACCATGGACTTCGGGAAATTGAAAATGTCATAGCTTGGTCCATACTACATAGATCATATAAAAGCAACACGAGTAGTAAATGTAAAATATTTGAATGATGAAGTATTAATAGATAATGTAAGTGACACTTGGCTAAAATCTTATTATGGAAAAGATTGAGAGAAGAAAATAGGGGTGTTAGTCACACCATGTACTATATGTATCATAAATGTACTATAATAATCTTAGCTGGATAAAAACGTGTTCATGGAAAAATAAAAAAATAAATGAAAAAGAAAAAATGTCAAATATATGTAATACAAGGAAAAAGTAGATGGAAATGTGGTTGAACTAGAATCAACATTAACAAAATGTCTAGAAAAGTTATAGAAGAGAGTTGAGGGAGAGTGTGAAAGACACCAAAAATCAAAGTGATTAAGGATAAATCACATAGGAACTAAGTGGAAAGCAAGATATGGTTTTTAAGCTAGGGATTGAAAAATTAGAGAAGAATAAGAAATGATGCTGAAGGTATGAGAATTTTTTTATAACTTTAACTCATAAGTAAACAATATGTTTCACAACACATATACAAAGTATATCCATTGAAATATATGGAAACAAACCCCAAAAGTGCATTTTCAAACATAATGGAAGGAGTAATACATATAGACCTGATGTATGGAAATTCATGTATGCACACATCAAAGAGATGTATCACTCTAAGTCTAAGGTAGAAATAAAGAGTTGAAAAGACCCCACTATTGGTGAGTAATTGACCCAATATATAAATATTACAAAGTTAAAACTTGACATATGGGAGGGATTCCCAAATTTCAAGGATAAACACAAATAGATCTAGTTAGTAATCAACACAATTCATAGAGAATTCATATATCTGGGTCACCCATATCACGAGTTTATGGGATAGGGGAAAGAATTTGAAGAAAGTAGAGAACAATTACATGACTTCACTAGCAAGAGCAATTTTTAGGGAAGTATTTTAGTAATCAAAAAGATCAATAAGCTCAAAGTAAGATATACAATATAATGTATAGCTTATAATATTTTTTCATATGGGATGAAATGACCCTACTATAGAAACATGCATATGTGCCACTTATAAAATGGTCACATATTGTAAGGAGTACAACCTCTACAAAATCCTATGGGAGTAACTCAAGGAAATTTTGAAAAAGAAAAAAGAATGTTGATACAATTTTTGGTGTGAACATTGATCATGTGCTTACTGTGAATTTAAATTCCTCGAGATCCCTTCAGGTGGTTTTTATTTTACTAAGTACTGGCCTGCACCCCATCTATTTAACATCCTTGGGCCCCTTTTTGATGAACTTCGCTCACTGTCGCTATGTCTGTGCCATGCGCTCTCTGCAAGGACTTCTTCCTTCATGTTTCTATCGGCCCTTGCCATGCTTCCACATGTCAACACCATGGGAACTTCAAGGATGCTTGCCTTCGCTTTGCAATCGAGCCCTATTCGAGTGCCATGTAGCATCTATTCGCGTTCACTTTTTGGTGGATCCCACAGTTAGCGCTAACATGAAGACTTCTCCATGTGTCTTCTTCACGTGGGTTTTGATCACAAGATGGGAGGAATGAACCACAAGCTCCGACCTGCCGCCACATGTCTCCTCTGCGGGGATTCTATCGAAGGGAAGAATGGAGCAAGTAACGTGCCCCGCTAGGTTGCCACGTGTTCTAACTGCCTTTATGGGTGAGTGACATATGTCAGCACGATGTTCTATTGGGACCACCACCATCATTCAGAGGGGATGCATCTGGTTTGAAGGTGATCATGTTCCATGGCCTGAATATTTTTTGTTGTAACGAATTAAGGAAATCATTGCTCTGGGAATCATCGCTCATGATACGATAATCTTTTATGTTATTGGTCCGCCAGGCGGTGAAATTTTTATCTATAAATATTGCTTCTTCCTTCTGAAAATGAGTTTGGAAGATACAAAAAAATTGTGAAAGACACAAGGCCTTTTTACTATTTTTGATTATTGTGTGAGACTCACAGACGATGCCATTGTCCGGCCTTTCTATTTTCTTAAGCTATTTTACAAAATATTATACTGTGCCATTACTATACCAAGTTGTTTATTTGTAGGACTTCTATGACTTCATTATAAGTTACTAATTTAGACCATGTCTTTGACTCTTCTTTTCAGTAAATGTATATGGGAATAATTTTATGTCATTGAATAAATTATTTAGGTTTTCATCTTTGATTTATGTTATTCTGGGACTTAGCAGATTGTTGAATGGGCCCTTAAATCACATCCCAAAAGATAGATTTACTGTGCCTATATCTACATCTTGGCGCATCGTCTTAGTTAGATTTTTATTTTTTATATCTGCTTCCTTTTCCCTTTCCAAAACCCCAAATACAAAAGAATACGACTTCTTTGAAAACCCAGAGGTCACTTAGTTTAGTGCAATTGGTCCCCCCATTAACCGAGTTTCCATAATGCTATTACCTTGCTAATTTTTGGCATCAACAATTTCTTTTTTCTGGCACGCTCAGTGGGACTACTTAAATGTACCTAAGTCTTAAGTGGGTGTATGAGCCATCGGCCTATTACTAGATCCCAAACAACAAATAACCTTAGTTTGTTAGTACCGCTACTAGGAACAGTACAAGCTGCAACCCATATAGTGAATGTTTTTCCCCCTCCGCTAGCCATATTTCCAATTGGTAACATAAATTATGTGGCATGGGATGCTAGAAGTCCCCTTGTAGCACTAGTAGCACCCGCCGTTTGGGCCCCTATCCTAGTCTCTTCTTTAAAAGCTATACCTAAATTTACCAGGGATGGCTCAAGAACACCATCCAAACATCTGCAAAATGTGGCTAACGTGTGTTTGGTGCACAAAGTTACAAACCAAAATATAGCGCTAAGGTTGCTCGCAACCACTTTTAGGGGTAAAGCGGTGGATTGGTATCACACTCTGCAAGCTAACACCATCAATACCTAGGATCAACTCAGAGACCCTTTCTATGAAATATTCTCGAATGATAGAGACAGGTCTTTGCAATATCATCAGTTGTCAATCATAAAGCGGGCCCCATATGAAGCCATGACTGACTTCAATGCCTAGTTCCATATAACTTGGTAGAGAATTTAGGCTGCTATCCACTCACTAGCTAAGTTGGCATTCATGTTCTACTTAAAGTCCATCAATGCTGACATCTCGATGATGATTCAGTCTCTTGGCATAACCACTCTACCAGATGCATACAATGTTGCAGTCAAGGCGGAGAACAATCTCATAGAGGCCAGGAAGTGTTGATGGTCAATTTAGCACAACAACATTACACAAAATATTTCTACCCTATTTCTCTTGAAAAATATAACTGATCTAAAACCACCTATCTTCCAAGGTCCTTGTAGTTGGTTATCAACTGTGCTAGTGTGATTCAGTGGCCAATGCAACTATAATATTCAAGGGGCCTGCTAGTAGAAAGGAATACAAATTGCATCATATGAATTAACCTACGTTTGGGCCTCGGTATAAATAAATAGAAAAAAGATAGAACACAACTTTAGAACAACAAAATATGAATATAAATCTCTTCACATCCAGGCATGTATCTTAACAATGAGTGTTCCCTCAACTAACCAAAACTATAACATGATGCAATTCATAGCATGACCTATACTATTGCATACATTCATAGTGCAAATTCAATAACCATAACCATTTATCAAAGCTTCATTTCAAGATAAAAACACATCACCAACTCATTGCTAAAATTAATAGATCAATGGATATAAATAAACTCCATTCACAAATAACTCAATGAAATAGTCTTAGATCCATATTCTTCTATTGATTTGCATCAAATAAGAAATAATTATGCACAACATTCACTAGCATACGAATGACTATGATTCATTAACATTACCATTGAGACTCAAACTTGACAATAACACGAAACTATATAAAAACTATAAAAGTATCCAAGTATCCTTGCATAAAAGCTATAAAAAGAGTTTCTTAAAGTATCTTGCTTGAAAACTTGTAAAAATCCTAAAAAATATGACAACACTATCTTCTATCTCCTTAGGCCGCTAATCTTGCTTCAATTAGCCGACCTTTACAAAATGGAGCCCAAAATTACATATATACAAGCCTTGCATTAATTCCTCTCAATCAAAAATTGAGATCCACCAATTAAGGGACAACTAGACTTGCATGAAGTAACTACTCTGCTGATCTTTAGTTCACCTATTGGAGAAATCTCTGACACCTAAAGGAGGAAGGTAGAACTACTGGAAGAACTTTAGTTAGACTCATGTTCAGATCCTACAAAATAGGGGAGAAAAAGAGAGATTTGTCCATTAGGAACAGAACGTTCCATTGCCACCTCATTCTTGCATATTTTTCTCAAGAAGGTACTCATCATAGCTAGTGAAGAGTATTTTTTCATCAGGCCCATCTACCCAATCATCTTCAAATTTGATTCTTTTTAATTCTGTAGAGGCAAACTCTAGCATATCTTTCAATTTAGTTAACTCCCTCCTAGCAGCGTTCACTTCATCCTTGATATCCATGAGTCTATCAAGCAACAAGTCATCACCATCCTCCTCTTTTTGCATCACTTCCTCAAACCTATTATTCCATTTTTCCTTTAATTTGTCAAGATGAAGACCTTCCTTCATAGGGATATGTAGATTAACCAAAATGGCAATCACTACTTCCAATTAATCAATTTGCTCATTTAGATCTTTACTAGCCTATTGAACTTCATTTTTGTGTTCATAGATTAATATGGATTTGAACCTGATAATGTTGATTGTCTTATCAATGAAGTCCACATTATCCTCATCGAGGATAGACTGTTCCAAGAGAGTTTGCTTTGGCAACTTGTTGATGTCTTTTAGCTTCTTAATATTCTCTCTATACTCATCTTCTTGACTTCAGTATGTAAGTCCATGTCCTCAACCAACTCCAATGCACCCTCATGTGCCCTATAACTATCAACAAGCATCTCATCCACCTCCTTGTTCAACCGATCTATCCATTTATCAAGCATTCCAACCTTACTCCTCATTTGCACAAGATCATCAGCCTCCTTCTTACTCAACAACATTGGTGTTTCTGGAGCAACAAATTGAGAGGAAACAGGGGTAGATACATCCTTCAAGAACCTATGCAATTGGTCTAATTGAGCCTTAAGCTCATCTTTTATTTTTTTGTCCTTCATCATCCTGGATTTGGTGGAGGATGCCACTATATCCATAAGGTTCATTTGTTGATTTCTTGTTGGTTTCTCCAAATTAACCGTACCCAACTGATAATTAGTCAATTGCATATCTTGCCTATCCTTGTCTACCATTGGAATGGCACATTCAACTATGATTTCACTTTCATTTGTTAGATTTTTTGAATGGAGGGCCCTAGCCTTTTTCTTGGGCCTCTCTTTCTCTATTTCTTTCATGATGTCTTCCCAATTCAGGGGATGAGGTTGGACTACTTGTTTCCTTTCAAGGTTGGGTTTCAACCATGTTGGAGCAACAAGAGGAGTTATCACTTGTGTGGAAGGAGAAGTAGCAACAAATTTTTGAGTTTGATTCTGATTCTGGTTCCGCTCTTGGCAAAAGGAACAAACATTGACACAAGGATAGCGATAAAAGAAACAAAAGGAAGAAGGACTAGGACAATAATTGGACCCGGAAAAGAAACCAAATGAGGACAAAAAACACAAAGAAAATGAGCAAGAGTGAGATTGGAGCCAAAATCAAATCTTTAACTTTTACAAAGTTCCAAGTTCGGTTCCACTTCCGATTTCATTTCTGCCAGAGCAAAAAAAGACACAAGAAAACAAAATACAACTCAAGGGAGAAACGGACCTAAGAGCACAAGAAAAACCAAAAAGACAAAGAAAAAAAACAAGGTAAGGCCGGGACTGGGACCAGAACCGAACCCAGACTTGGAACCTTCACAAAGTTCTGAGTCTAGTTTCCATTCCGGCTCCGCTTCCGCCAGACCAAAAGAAACAAGGACTTAGGAGGAAAAAGAACAACTCCTAAGACCCAAAAAAAAACACCAAGGACAAAACAAAAAAAACAAAGGGGGCCCATTTTGACCAAAAAAAAAAATGGGGTGGTTATGCAAGGCATAACAGGAAGTTTCCGCCTCAACCCATCATGCCTATATTTCCTCAGATATGAGTTCTCGCTTAGAAGTTTTCATCTACCAGTGTGCCTGCTCCTCCCAAATCTATGTACACATATCTGAATGTGCCACATAACATCGCTTCTACATCCAGATCTTCAAAGGATGAGAAGAGTGATGTCAAGGAGATGTTGTAGACCATCACCAATGAATTAACTATCATCAAGCAGAACCGGTTCGTGCCTCCAAATCCAACCTACCAAAATTATCAAGGCAAAAGATCTTCCTACCAACAAAATTAGTTCCAAGGAGGTGCTCACACAAATTTGTAGGCTCAAACAACTAATCAAATAGTGTCGGTACCTACTCTGCTGCAAGGTTCTCACCCAAGCTCGAGCAAAGAGTTGACAATAGGGAAAAACAATCTCGTTGATGACACTAATCCTTGGTGCTTCCCCTATGGTGATGCACATATGCCCCGAAACTGCTCACACAACAATCTACAACAAAAGATGGTGAAACAACGTAGCCAAGGTGCGACGTTAGACCCTGGAGGTTATGTATATGCCTCTTCACAAATAGAAAATGCAGTACTCACTGTGCAAATGCAAGGGATGTCCTTGGAGCAAGAAACATATATTTCTCCTAATCATGTGCTCTTCTCATGGATGGAAGGAGAAGAGGCAATGTTTGCAAATGATGAATCTACATCCAAAACCCCACAGGTGCAATCCAATTATAATACTCACTTAAAGAGGAGATTCATGGGCAAACTAGTTGTCCTACTACCCAAAAGTGCCTCCGACCAATCACCTAGTACCTTCGTAGTGACACAACAATGTCCATCGTGAAGGGAGATTGTTATAACCAGGGCTAAGGAGCAGAACCCTTTGAATCTGCCACCATTTAATGGGGTGGAACAATTGAAAAGGTCCACTAATGTGTCCCTGTGGGATATCTTAGCTATTCTAGAGCAGAAGAAATTGCTACAGAAGGCCCTTCGAGAAGATCCAGTTATTGAACCAACAAAGGAATCACTCAAGGAAAAGTCATTGATCCATCACCTCCTACTAAAGTTCTTACAAATAACACAGAGGAAGCCTCTACTGAAGTAAGAGATAAGCTGAAACCCAAACCCTTTTTCCTAACTCTTATTGTGGGTAAAAAAATACTACATAATTCCATGATTGACTCTGGTGCTAGCACCACCGTCATGCCCAAGCAGATAGCTAAAGCCTTAGGCCTTAGCTAGAAACCTTTAAAAAGGGGGGTTATGTAGCTTGATGGGAATAAGGTGAAAACAATAGGTGTCATTAAGGACCTTCCCTTGACTCTGTTCTCCTACCCTAGCATCACAGTTCTGCAAGATACTACGATCATAAACATTCCCCCATGTTCGGCCTCTGCCTATCCCGAGAATTCACTTCAAAAATAGGCAGGTATCTTTATTTGGATTGGTCATACTTGATCCTTCAGACCAAGCACAAAGCTAAAATGAAGATAATATCTGAACCTATGCATTTGGAACATGTGGCTGATGAAGCCATGATCAACATGAGGCTGCCCATACCTCTTTCACCAAAGAGGAAATGCATTGCACCGAGCTACTGGAGTATGAAAAAGTGACGAGAGTTCAGACTGATCAAGAAGAGGTTCTCTTGAGCGAATATATATATGCTAATCCTTTAGACAACTATCATGTTATCAGGTTGGAGACTTATGCCATATATAATGAAGATCAAGTTCTTCTGAAGGTCATGAAGGAACCTGAAAGCAGTCAAGCCTCAGAGAGCTATGGACGCTGCACTTTGAAGGAGAAAGATGAAAAGTTGGTGTAGGAGCCAGGATATGTTTAACATCTCCACACAATGAAAAGATGCTCTGGTCCTTCCACTTCGAGTTCACTTGTTCGAACAATGAAGTTGAATATGAAGGTCTAGTGCAAGTTCTAAGCCTTGCGGAGCAGATGGTCATCAAGCAAATAATGGTGTTCAAGGGTTCCAAACTAGTGGTTAATCAAGTTTGGGGGCTCTCTGCAACTAAGAATGTTTGCATGAGATCCTATAGACATAGAGTCTGGGACCTGATCGAGGGTTTTGAAGACTTCAATATCCAGACAGTGCCTAGAGAGAAAAATACAGAGGCCGATTGCCTGATAGCAATTGGATCTCAATTTGATCCTGCTTTTGAATTAATTCATAACAATTAATTTTTATGAGTGATAGTCTGACTGTAAATTCCAGATAACAATTAGAGCTGGCAAGTATTTGAGAGCAATGAACACATCACCTCATTCATCCAACAGTTAGGAGAGTTTTCTTAGCAACTCTAGCCGAATTTTTTTGAGGCCTACGATGGACAAATCATTCAGCTGAAGTCCAACAAGCTTTTGAAAGGACTGGTCAATCTTGAAAACCTGTTCGATTGTGATGATGTGAGAAATGACAAAATAAAGTTTGTAGCGAACAAAAGCGACTATATAGACCTTCAGGTTAGAGACGATAGAAAAATCAAGTTCAAAAAAGACGTCCCACATCATGACAAGGAGAGGCTCATCCATTTCTGTGAAAAGTATGAAGGAGTAGTGGCCTAGTCATATGATGACCTCAAGTGATATAATCCAAACATCATCCAACATATGATAGAGCTAACAAAAGGTGCAAAACCAATCCGCCAAAAGCATAGGTCAGTGAATCTTATGATTGAGGCACTAATGGCACAAGAACTGAAAAAGCTAATTCAATCCTAGATTGTCTTCTCGATCAAGCACAACACATGGGTATCCAACTTGGTTCCAGTTCGAAAGAAGAATGGAGATATCTGCTTGTGTTGAATTTTGGGACTTGAACAAAGCATCTCTAAAGGACCACTACACGTTGCCTTCTATGGAGTCAATCTTGCAAACAGTGGTAGGATCAAAAATGTTTTCTCTACTGGATAGTTTCTCTGGTTACAATCAGATCTAGGTCAAAGAAGAGGACTGACACTAAATGGCGTTCACTACCAAGTGGGGAATGTTTTCATATGCAAAAATTCCTCTCATCCTCTCAAATGTAGGAGCCACTTTCCAACGGGAAATGGATATCACTTTCAACGAATTGATCAACAAGAAAAATCCTAATCTATTTGGATGATCTGACTACATTCTCTAAATCTAAGGATGATCATTTTCATCACCTAGAAATTGTTTTCAAAAAATTCCAAGAGTTTGGGGTATCCCTGAACCCGAAAAAATGTGTTTTCGGAGTGTTGCAAGGAAAACTATTAGGACACGTAGTGTCCAAAGAAGGAATTGCAATTGATCCTAAGCGGGTAAAAGAAATCAAGCAACTTCCCCTACTAGTCAACAAGAAAGGAGTCCGGGCTTTTTTGGGGAAGGTGAACTTTGTAAGAAAATTCATTTTGGATGTTGCAGGAATAATTAAACCAATCACCTTGATGCTGAAAAAGGATCAACTATTCAAATGGACAAAGGAAGCTAGAGAAGCCATCGAGAAGGTTAAGGATGCTATTTCTTCAACTCTTGTGTTGATAAACCTATACCTGTCAAAGGACTTCATAATGTACGTATTCAGTAGAAAATCTAGCATTGCTACTGTCTTAACTCAAAAGAATGATGAAGGAAAGGGAGAACATCTGATAGCATTTCATTCTCGGACCTTAAAGGAATACGAGATGAACTACAAATTCATTGAAATGCAAGTGTTTGCCATTGTAAAGGGACTGAAGAAGTTTCGACATCTTATATCTTGCAACAAGGTGGTTGTTTATGTAACTCATTCTAGTGTGCACGAGTATATCATGGAAGGAGAAATCACCAAAAAGAGGGACAATTGGATCACTAAGGTTCTTGAATATGACATTGAGGTAAAGCCTACAAAGACCATCCAAGGATGAGGAATATGTGAATATTTGGCGCATGATGAGGAAATGACAGTTGAAGAAGAGCAGCTAGAGTTGGTTCTAACCAATGAACTTGAGTCCGAAGGCGGTTGGCTAGTGAATAGAGTGAGATTCATGCACACCAAAAGATATCCACCAGGCCTTCCTTCTCAAAAGAAAAGATTCTACCAACTGCAGAACAATGGATACACACTTATTGAAGGGGTCCTCTTCAAAAGGAACTTCAATGGCATTCTACTGGAGTGTGTCACCACAGAACAAGTGAAGAGAATTCTTGACACTTTCAACAGTAGTCCCGCTGGTAGACACTTCTCTATGAAAACCACCACCATTAAAATCATGTGCGCTAGATACATCTCACCTATGCTATTCAATGACTCATACTCCTTGGTAAAAGCCTACAAAGAATTCCAATTCTTTGTAGGAAGAAGAAAAAATTCTGCAATGCCTCTCAATCTGATAGTGGTTGATGAGCCATTCACACAATGGGGCCTTGATTTCATTGGGATGATCAATCCCACCTCCAGCGCCAGACACAAATGGATCCTCATGGCCATAAACTACTTCACTAGATGGACCGAGGCCATGCCCTTGAATAATGCAATAGAGGCAGAGATTGTGGACTTCCTTGAGGAACTAGTGATGAGATTCAGCCCACCTAAGACCATCATCTCTAACAATGCCAAGGATTTCCTAGGCTCTAAGGTATGTCAATTCGCACTTGCGCATGGCATATTCTTGAGAACGTCATCAAATTACTACACGCAAGGAAACGACCTAGCAGAGTCGACTAACAAAAAATTAGTCTGACTCATTAAAAGAATTGGGTCAGAACATCAAGGAGAATGGCATAAGAACCTTCGGGCAATGCTCTGGGCAAATCGTATAACTCCCAAGAAAGTCCTCAAGACTTCGTCGTACGAGCTAGTATACATGAAAGAAATGTTACTGTCCATCTCCACGAAGATTCATGTGCTACAAATGCTCAAATCCCTAGAAGTTAAAGAAAATGGAGCCATAGAGGTTCGGTTCGCGGAGTTACTAGAAGTATAGAAAAAAAAGGGAAAAGGCCCTAATAGCCATGTCTAACTGCCAACAGGAGGTTAAAAGATGGGTTGACAAGAAAGCCTCAGACTGTTTAAAATGCAAAGACCTAGTATTATAGTTCAATAAAAGGGTGGCGAAGCTTGGCCAGCATGGAAAATTTGACAGTTTGTGGGAAGGCCCTTTTAAAATAATTCAATGTAAACAACACAACACGTTTGAATTAGAAAACATGGAGAAGGAAGCATTGGTATTCTGGTTAACGAAATCCACCTTAAATTGCTTAATTAAGCTTCACTATTATTTTGTCAGTGTTAATATGTAAGTATTGTAATTATTTCTTCTTTCGTGTTTTTGTTAGCCGATCTTTCCAACCCATTTACAACCCATGAAGCAGGAAAATGAACATGTATGTGCAGAAAATTTAAATGAACCCATATGTGCAAAATTGAAAAAGTACTCAAGAAATGAAGAAAAGAGAACCCATATTACAGAATCACAAGAAAAAGAGCCAGGAAGTTGATATAAGTTGTATTTTCATTATATATACTTTGATAAATACATTTGCAAAATGGCTCTGAGGCTATACTTTTAGAGTATATCTATATAGTATGTAGTTTCTTCATATATATATATATGGTAAAGAAATTTTTCAAGAATATATACAAAAAATAGATTAAGAGTGATTTTCATTGAAATAGAGAAAGAGGAGTGCATCTCAGGTAGGAGCATCATTATTAGTAGCAACATCTAGGAAAAAATCATCAATAGCATCAATAGGAGCGGCAGGACCATGAACAACAACAACAGCTTCAACAGGAGCAATGGCGAGTGGTAGAGGGAACACCAAGTTCTTGAAGTTGGTATACCAGTCAACATCGTAGAAAAGCACCACATTGTAGCAACGAAGCAGGAAGTGGCAAGCACGAGTCACACTTTGACGATGCTCTTCATGTGACAGTAGGCGAAACCCACTTAAGAACGATACACATGGCACTACTGTGTCTTCTTCAATATTCTTACGAAGGTCACTTGCCGTTGGAATGCCCAAACCATACACAACATTCACCACCACCTCTCTAAGGCCGCCTAAGTAGTGCTTCAGAAATATTTCAAGCGTAAGGTATAAGATCATTGGCTTGGGAACCTCAATATCAAGCAGAGACGTGACAAAATGAGAACAAATGTTGATATTGACTCTTTACTTATCTTCATATTCCATGCAATCTCGGCCTAGCACCCACTTCATGGCTATGATAGCCAGTGAATGCTTGTTTTTGGTCATTCTTTTCAAATGCCTATTGGAGATCTCACCTAGAAAAGTCATCTGAGACTTGTTGCAAACTAGCCTAATGGGAGTATTCATGATGCTAAGCTCTACACAATTGCTAATGCAAATTCTAGCCAATTGCCTAATACCAATTCTTGCTAATTGCTAAGTATGATTTTGCGATTGTCTTAGAGCCTATTTATAGAAATATGTGAGGTATCTGCGTGCCATAAGCATGATGCTAATCGAGTACCAACTCGAAAATCCCACTAGAGGCCAGTTCAAACTTCCCACCCAATTGTGTCTATTTTGTACGAATTGATGTGTGCGAAATTAATAAGAGGTAATTAAGTAGCGCAAATTGGTGGAATTCCTAAGTGATGTCTATACAGTTAGGTGTTGATGTGTCATACTGCAGGCGCTTCTCAAACTCCAAGGAGGAACTCATATCTTTTCAAGTACTCATTGCATCTTTAGCTTAATTATTCTTTTTCAGATATTAATTGTCAAAGCATGCGAAAGCTTAAACCGCCTTCAATCGCCAACTCAATTTCCAAGGAAATTGTGCCGTACAACATGATTATCAATTGTCATTATGAATTCTTATCTTTTCAAAATGGCAAATAATTCATTTTACACGAGCAAAGGGAGTTGGCGTTACATGCCGAATTAAATGCTAAAATGTAACCCTTGTCTACCACTCCAAGAAAGAAATCGCTAAGTATTGCATGCGAAAGGCATCCATTGTAAAAGCTTCCTGAGTATGCTACCCATAGCAAATAGTTTTGAGTGCAGATAGAGCCAAAGTGAATTGAAGAAAATTTGAACGTTGCAGAAATTTACAGTACCCTAAAATGGCTGAGAGTTCTTAGATGGAAGCACAGATCGAGGCAACCCAAAGTTTATTCAACGTCATGATAGCTGCACCATTCGTCAATATTTTTGATGACATCTCTTATGCATCGCCCAAGATGCTAGAAAAGCAGAATGGATTCTCATACGGGTTGTGGACAAGAAAAAAACTCACAAGGACTAGAGCTAAATAAAGGAGGAATGGGATAACATTCATGATCCCGTCCTCACGAAGAACCCTAAGAATCTTAGGGAAGGAGCTTGTGAAAGAATGAAAGTGGTTGATAACCAACAAAAAATGGTGTACAAGCTATGGTTTAGTGGTCTTCCGTAGTATATGGTCCCCTTTGTGCATTACTGCCCAGAGCTCGTTCACGAGGGCATTGAACATTTTAACCTAGATACCAACACCATCGAGGGTCAAGAGCTGAGAGTTAACATCAAGGTAGATGCTATCTAGAGCATGCTATGCATCCTTGTAAGTCACTCTAAAGTGGACAGAATGGAGTCAATCACTCCAAAATATGGGTGCACCTTTTGGAGAGGTAGAGACAAGGCCTTGGACTTTTATAATGAGGAAACACGGAGGCCCCAAGAAGATTGCAACAAGCCGCCACAAATTCCGGTTGCGTATAATGCCTTTAAACAAGATATGCAGGATGTGCTCTCTATGATGACATTTGTTTGCGACATTGACAAAGACAAATGGGTGTAGGAATTTCAACTGGATTTGGGTTTTCAATTACTTAGGAATCCTTGTTCTGGTATGATTTCACATGAATCATCTATCATGAAATGATGAGCCAAATCAAGGAGTGCCTCATGCAGTGTAAGTTTAGCTTTCCTTCTTTACTTGCTCATAAGTTTTTATACCAGAACCACAAAATTTTCAATAAAAGGATGTTATCTATTTTTATTGAGAAAGGAGCCAAAAAGTCAATTTCTGTATGGACTCCCATCCTTTTCGCAACACATGATTATTATGCATTTTCAAAAAAATTCTTAACTCTGATTCTGTGAGACTTGAGTAAGGACGACAATCTCTATCAACTTATCACTGACCAAACGGAGTGGATGCATAGCTCCAATCCTAAATGCAATTGGTTCCTCATGAGGTATTTTAAGTTCATTTGCATGCGTGGCTTTACCAAGGAGCCATTCTAGTTCCCATAGTGTGTCATAGACAGGGTATTAGCCCTTGAGATGTTCCGGCAGATGACCGTTATTGATAATAAATTTTGCAGAGGAAAGGGAAAGAGATGATTTTTCAAATGCACACTAACCTTCAAGTGGGTGGTAATGGTGAAAAAGCAGTCACATAAGCTACTTGAAGCAAAGCTGGCTCATCTGGGGTTAGTGATGATCTACGACAGATGGTAGTACAACCCCTTCAATGACTTAGGAAACACATTCATCAAAGTAACCCACAACCCTCAGCCTTATTGGGAAAAGCGGTGGAGTCCCACAAAGGAACAAGATGATCTGTTGGTGGACCTAGCTCATATTCCTACCAGCGATAGTAGGCCACCATGGCTTAAGTTATACTTCCAGTCAACAAAGTATAATGAGAAGCATCAAATAGGGGCCACCATTCACAATGATTTGATGAGGAATTTCAATTGGAGGAAGGAAAAGATTAGGGATTTTTGGATTTACCGACAAGAGATCCAATGCCCTAATATCCCTTATTAGGGCATAGAGACAGATGAAAGATTCAATAAATTATGGAATGACACACATACTGATTCTGACACAAATGATGATGAAGATATCAACCAAGAGGATGTTGAAACATATATAGGGAAGGGAAAGGAGAATGAAAAAGAAGTACAGACAGCCCCAACGTAGCAGAAAGAAAAGGCGATGAAGCAACCTAGCAAGGTTTCTTCAAATGTGGGACTAAATATATCGCATTCGCGAGCCTCGCAGACTCGTACCTGGACCACAAAAAGGACCAGAACAACCCAACATCAACAATCAAAGGGCCCTTCTTTTTCTACTTCTACCGCAGTGGTCGCGAGAGGTTTCTCCTAGTTCTCCTAGGTGGGACCATTTTCGCTTACTCCTCCGTGGACCTTTCCACCTTTTGTCAAATCCCAGTCTACATCTGCTATTTCTTTTCCTTTTACCTCCGTAGCTACCATTGATCCCCTTCTTGCTACTATTGTGTCAGCCCCAACTCAGTCCGCCCATCAAATGGAATCCACCTTGACTCTGCTACTGCCACCACACCCAATGAGTCCTCCCACTGGTTCACAGACTGGGATTTGGCATATTCCTCCATTCTTCCCACAAATAATCTCTCTTTCGAGGAAGAGATCACCCAAAACCACCACCCTCTTGTTCTCTTTCGCTCTTCCTCCTGATTCGCCTTTCGCAGGCAGGCTCATTAAGTCGCCAACATAATTTTTTTCGGAGGGTGATAAAACAAAACAAGCACGAGCTCTCAGGATCTAGAAGCAAAAGGCCAAGGATGCTAAAAGGTCGACCGAGCCAAAGGTATAGACTATTTTCAATGAGGCTCAACAATCACTGCATTTTATGACCATGCATCCAACCATCATCAAACAACAAGAGGAGATGCAACCCGATGATTACAACCTCTATGCTATGGTACTCGATCTAAGCATAGCCCGACCGTATGATAAGGTTGATCTCATGGAAGAGACACAACAAGTGGTGACCACTAACTTCCTCAAGTCTGATCATTGGATGAAGAAGAGGGAAGAAGAGCTGAAAATTTTCAAGGAAAGAGTTGAGGTCCTGCTAGCGAAGGACAAGGAAAAGGATGCAAAAATTGCACACTTGTCACAACAAGCGAAGAAAGAGTAGGCTAAACTCCAGGAGAAACTTGCAAAGTTCCAATCCTATGATCCCAATCAGGTTGTCGAGTTGCAGCAGAAAAATTAAGAATATAAGGACCAGTTGGCTCAGGCGGAGCAGGAGATGCAACAAAAAATGAGGAGTTTGAGCATCAATGCGCTCAATTAGAGAAAAAATTAAAGTAGAAGGATGCAAAATTTAAGGATCAACAGGCTCAATTGGAGAATGAAGTCTAAAAGATGAAGCTTTCCCTTGAAAGGGAATCGATAAATAAAAACAAAGCTAAAGAAAAGTGGCTTGTAGAATTGAGAACCCTGTAGGGACAACTTTCAGCTACGAAAAAAAAGATTGTGGAACTGACACAAGATGTTGGTTCAAGGGATGTAGAGATTAGCTCTTTGAATAATCTTCCCCAACCCCCTGCTACCCAGTCGGACCTCGTTCAAGTAGCCCAACGGCTATATATTTCATAATGGGAAAAGGTCAAGTCCTTTTGCTTGACTCTTTAGCCGACACTCCAATTCATGGCAGAATGAACAAGTTTAGGCAGGGAAGTTCATGGAACGATTGAGCGGTTCTCGCAATTCATCACAAAAAAGGTTCCTGAGGCAAAAAATTTGTTGAATAAGCTATACACAATATCGGATGAGGACTTAGCAAATGCGGGGATCAAGGACCGAAAAGTCACTGCCAAAATAGCAAAGGAGTTCATCAACTACCACACAACCATCTGCCATGCTAGCGAGTGTGCTGCCACACTAGGTCAAACTATGAACAACATGCAGGCAAAGTTATCCCAGCTAACTCATATGGGCTTACCCTCCCCATTTCGTTTCGATGACTTAGTGGCCACAACAGAGCAGATTGTGGTGAAGAGTGAAGAGAAGTAGCAAGACACATCCACTTTCCAAAGCTTCAATCAGCTCCCTACTATATAGGATATTGAGGGCGCCACTCATCTGATAGCGCGACTGCTCTTCCAACTTGAGTTTGAGGCCGATATGTCCACAACACTGCCATACAAAGAAGTGATCGATTTGCATAGAGCGTAAGAGAATCTGTGCGACATATTGATGCCATCCGAGACTGACTGGCTGCCTCTTCAGACCGCTCTCTCCAAGCTTTGATTGTGTCACCCCATAGATAAGGCTTTGGTCTGCAAACCATAAAATTTTGAGTTCCTCGCTCTGCAAGCGAAATGCCCTTGGTAGTTGCCAAAAGCTATGAATTTAAATTCCTCAAGCTCCCTTCGTGTGGTTTTATTTTGCTAACTACTGGTCCGCGCCCCATCTATTTAACATCCTTGAGCCCCTTTTTGATGAGCTTTGCCCGCTCCCACCACATGTCCACAAGGCACTCTCAGCAAGGACTTCTTCCTTCGCATTTCTACCAGCCCCCGCCATGCTTCCACATGTCGACACCGTGGGCACTAAAAGGCTTCTTCCCTTCGCTTTTCAATTAGGCCCCGTCTGAGTGCCACGTAGCATCTATCCACATTCACTTTTTGATGGACCCCACGGTCAATGCTAACATGAAGACTTCTCCACGTGTCTTCCCCATGCAGGTTTTGATCACAAGATGGGAGGAATGAACCATAGGCTCTGACCTGTCGCCACGTGTATCCTCTGCGAGGATTTTATCAAAGGGAAGAATGGAGCAAGTAACATGCCTTGCCAGGTTTCCACGTGTTCTAACTACCTCTATGGGTGAGTGACACATGTTGACATGATGTTCTGCTGGGACCACCTCCATCATTTGAAGGGGGTGCATCTGGTTCAAAGGCGACCATGTTCCATGGCCCAAATATTTTATGTTGCAATGGATTAAGGAAATAATTGCTCTGGGAATCATCGCTCATGATAGGGAAATTTTTTTGTTATTGGCCCGTTAGGTAGTGGAATTTTTATCTATAAATATTGCTTCTTCTTTTTGAAAATGAGTTCAAAAGATATAGAAAATTTGTGAAAGAAACCAAGCCTTTTTACTGTTTTAGATTATTGTGTGAGACTCACAGACTGTGCCATTATTCGACCTTTCTATTTTCTTAAGATATTTTACAAAACATTATACTGCGTCATTACTGTATTGAGTTGTTTATTTGTAGAACTTTTATGATTTCAATATAAGTTACTGATTTAGACCCTGTCTTTGACTCTTCTTTTCAGTAAATGTATATGGGAATTATTTTATGTCATTGAATAAATTATTTAGGTTTTCATCTTTGATTTATATTATTCTGGGACTTAGCAGATTGCTAAACGGGCCCTTAAATCACATCCCAAAAGATAGATTTACCATGCCTATATCTACATCTTGGCGAATCACCTTAGTTAGATCTTTATTTTTTATATTTGCTTCCTTTTCGCTTTCCAAAACCCCAAATATGGAAGAATCTGACTTCTTTAAAAACCTAGAGGTCACTTATTTTAGCGCAATTGGTCCCCCCATTAATTGAGTTTCCCATAAGGCTATTACCTTGCCAATTTTTGGCATCAACACTTACCATTGTAGTTTGTGACTAATTTACTTGATTTTAGGAAATTTCTATGGGGAGCATATAAATTAGTGGTTAATCAAATCCTTGAAGAAAATTTTCTAATAGAAAAATTATGAATTGGGCAACAATATATTTTCTCAAAATTATAACCACAAATATAAACATAATAGTGGTTGAGTTGTAATATTGTGAATAAATTAAAAAAGAAGGTAATTTTTATAGTGGATGAATACTTCATCCATATTGAAGCCATATAACCTATTGTGAATTAATTTGATAATACCAAATTTTTCTTGAGTTCGAGCCCCCCTTGTGCATTAGGCAACATTCTATCCATCATATATAATAGATCTAAGAATTTTTTTGGTGGGTTCCTCTTTACTAACTTTTCCCAAGTGTTGTTCTTTTTTTTCTATGTCCTTATCTAATGTTGGAAATTATAAAAATCCAAGGAATTTATAGGTTTGATAGTGTTTTGGTACTTTTCTACTATTTTTATAGAGTTATATTTTTTTTATGAAATACAAAACACTTCTTTCTTATCCAATGTCCAATCATGATGTCCAATTTTGCATAAAATCCCCACAAGATCTTTCAATTCCTCCCATTCAATTCCCTCAATTTATTCTTGTTTATTGGATTTTACTGGATATATAGACTTTTATCCTTATGTCCTTGCCTCCATTCCTTTATTTAAATCTTGTATTTCCTCTATTTTGCAGACTTTAAGGGTGATTTTGGACTTCTTGCATTACCCTTAGTCTTGTCATGTTCCCATTTCCAACTTTGTATTAAATTCAATTCACTTATTCACGCCCATATGTAGAGTTTTGTTTTACTTCTAAAATTTTATTCCCATGTCCACTTCCTACCTCCAGTCCCACACTAAAACTCTACCCTTCTTATCCTTCCATATTTTCTTGTATTCCCTTCAATCCTTCCATATAGACTTTTAGTCTACCTCTAGGTTTCTACTCAAATTTCCTATTCTTATGTCCACTTTCACATCAAATTATAACAGAAGTATCTAATGATTTTTTTTTGTTCCCATTTCTTTGTGTGAGTTCGAGCTAACTTATGGATGTCCACTGCAAGATTTAATGAATCCACGAGATGCAGTTAAGCCATGTCATGAACCCTAGCATTGCGTTGCACAACACAAGGAGACCAAGGGCACACACCTTGCAACATTTTCAACATTAAAATATAATGTTCCCATGTCTAGTTTCATATCCTTTACTTATATTCCTCCATATTGATTCCTCTACTTAATCCACTACTTTTGTAGATCTTTGGTGGACTTCAAGACTTCCTTATTACATCTATCTTGATCTATAATTTCCTACACTAAAATTTTACATCCCCTTTTATGATATCCCAACCTACATCAAAATTTTTTATTTCTTAGTACTCACTCAACCACTCCCTTAACCTTCTAAAAATGTTAACAACCAAATTTGACTCTACAACTGCTCCAAAAGGATTTTCTTAACCAAAATATATGGTCATCCTCAAAGGCACTAATATTTTTACAAACTTAATGGTGGATGATAAAGGCGACCATTATGCCATTAATGTGATGGTTGATTTATGGATGTAGATGACATTTGTGCCAATTATAGGTCTCCCATTCAATAATTTTTTGGAGATTTCAATTTTTTTCAAAGACCATGTAAATGAAATCTAGTTCTTAGTTGAATTCCAAGCAACTAAACAACCAAACAAAAATATATGAATCTAAATTTATTTTCTAGAGTTTTTGTTCATTTTCATATTTCCATGTGACTATAAGTGTTGAGAATTATCTAGGTTTCAACTCCTACAAGTCTAGCTGCCTGTTGAGCAACATAGTTTATAAATCTCAAAGAGGGAGGTAGTTTATAATAGATGTCTACAATTGAATGTCTCCTTGGCCATTTGTAGATCTTTAGAGAAAATTTTAAGTGATGAATTGTAACAAGTTTCTAGCTTAGGGTTTCCTCTTTCCATATTTGTTAGTATGATGATAATAAGAATTTGATAAGTATCACAATAGTTTATATCATTATTGGTATTGTTTGTAATGGTCTCTTCCTTATTATAAATTTATTTCTAGAGTTTGGACAAAGATTATTAATTATGTTTAGTTGTTTGATATCATAGCTCCATTTTATATAATATATTATTCTTCTTGGTAAAACTTGAGTTTATAACCCACTAAATAAGGTACCGATCCTATAAACCTATGAAACATTGTGCATCCGATTAGTCCTCAAATTAAAATACCTAAAAATTTACATAATTAGATAGGTTTGTGTCCCCTTTTGTTACACTTGTTCTATTTACCCACCATTTGATAAATTCAAAGTGGGCCCCTCATGTGATGTGGTTATCTATGATCAAGTAAATCCCAAGTGTGTATACATTTCTAGGGGTTTTTATTTCTTTCTCGCATTGTGGGCTTGTATGTGAACTTGAGATCTATGTATCAAGTCCCAATGTTCTAGGTTCCCTTAGAATCCCAAGTCCCACGTTGTATGGAAACTTTTGTTACATGTCCTAGATTACAGGTCTATAAATGAACCGGGAACCAAGGGAGTCTATCTTGAGGTCCTCAATCCCCATCATTCATCTTATCTCAGAGTTCTAGATTCTCCATGGAATCCCAATATCCATTACCCATTATATTTTATGTACTATTGGGTGTGGACCTTGAGAAAAAAATAGGATATTGGAGCCTAGTTCCAAGGCACGTGTTCTTCTTGATGCCTTGATATACTAATTTTTTTTTTTTATCTCCCCTATATCCTAACCTCCAAGAGGTCATTGCACTTCTAGATCCCTCCCTAAGTCTTAAGTTTGTAATCTAGATCCCGGCTCCATCGAGGTTCCCAATCCTTGGTTCCTCTTTACCTTTCCAACTCAATTTAGTAAAGCATTTTGTCAAAAAGTTGGTATGCTTTCACATATTTTTTCAATTGCATAATTTTTATTGAAAAATTATCCCAAACAATTCACAAACATTTGAATGTATCCATAGTTCAAATTAATTTCTCTTTGGGAAATTTATCAACATTTTGTAGGCTTCTACAAATAAATTTTATTGAATAAGCATTATAAGATGGGTGTAGATATTATTTTATTTTATTTGGTGGTTTGAATTATCATCTAGTGATCTTATCAATGATCTAATTTGCAATATTTTAATTATACTATATGTGTACTATAATATTTTTAAAGTTTCTTCTTATAATGGATCTCATAGTGAAGTAGGCCCGAGTATAGGAAGTGTAGGTCCAATGACTTCTCCAAGGATCATAAAGCACCTTTTCCATTGCAACTTGTTATATCACAACACTACATAGATCTAGATTGAGGAATTTAAGCCAGTTAAAGAACAAAATTTAAAACTTCTAATATTTGTTCTTGAGAGATGATTGTTAAAGGAATTATTCAAACCACTAATAAGTTCTATGCATAACACTTTGATGAAGAAACTTTTATAGATTTTTTATCTTTCTACACTTGTATAATACAACACATTTTAGTTAAACACTTATAACTTTTGTCACACTAATCAAAATTTCAATTTTACAAGCATTGGAAAGCTAGTTCAAAGATCTACACAACAAATCAAGTCTTTTTTAGAATTTATACCAATAATAAAGTATAATCATTTGAAATCTATACTTTATTTTGAAATATTTAATCTCTTATAAATTATGTAAATCAATTAAATAATTGTAAGGAATTTAAATGTGCTATTTGTTTTCACTTTGGGATATTTTTTTTGAGTTTTTTTATCACAATTGAAATTGGGCTTAAAATTAGCTATCAAGTTTTAATTTGAGGCTTAAAATGTAGGTGTGTCTTTTGATCCCAAAGTTGCATTTGTGTATGCTCTCCTATTATTCCTTAGTATCCTCCAAAGTGAGTCAAGTTAACAACATTAGTTAGTTATAGAGTTTAGTTTTGACATTGAACTAGTCACAATCTTTAGCTACAAGAACCCGTAGCAATAGTTCCAAATTTAATTCTTTTTATTGTTGTGCGGCTTATGTTTTTCCACATGTTTAAACACCTATACTAGGATGATATAGGTAGTATAGAGTCTCTGGATGCACATACCATTCCAACATCATCACAAGCTTATGTTCGCCTTGGTTGATAACTAAATGAAGTCTTTACAAGGGTTTAGTGGACTGTTCAGTTAGGTACCACCTCTGAATTGTGTGAATATCACCAAGTTTACTGAACATTAGTTGGACCTTTCACTCCCAACCAAATCAAGTTCAATACATCCAATTCAATTCCATCCATCCTATCATAAAATCCCAAGAAAAATAATCCAAAAAAAATCCTATTTACTATCCAAATACCTATCCTTCATATGATGAGACACTTGACCCCATTGAACACATAACAAGCATAATAATACTATTGGAAACCAGCTTCTAAATGATATTAAATATATTGAGCATGAGGATAAGAAAGTCATGATCAATCACACTAAGCATATAATTGATCAAGGTACCATAATTGTGGTAAGGAGAAAGTATAACAATCCTACCAGATTGGTCCAACCACCATTATTCAATTTAGTCTTTTTATAGAGGAACATATTAATCTTTTTAATGATTCTTGGATATCTAAATATGGGTTCACATATTATTTTTGAAATAATGTCTATTTAATAAAAAATCAAATATATCAAAACATGGAATTCCAAAGCAAAGGATTAGGTCATAAAGTAAGGAGTCTTCGAACCCATATATGTTAAAGTAAATCAAATCTTTCAGTGCACCCATTACAAGTCTCTTCATGAACACACTAAGGATGTTAGTGACACTTTTTAGATTATAAGGAAACTTCTTCCAATAGAAGAAATTGGCTCCTCTCACCACTCCTACAAATATTTTGTTACCATCAACCCCTTTATCAATACTACTATCCTTATTACTGAACTTGATATTCTATTACCTAAATCCATTAATCAAGATTAAGGGAATCACACACTATTTTACTTATTCCAAAATGATAAAACTATGGGATTTCAAGATGGTATTTCCACAAGGGATGGAAAAAAATGATTTGAAATTGATTTGGATGCATGTATGAAGCTAATCTTCTAAAATAATCTATGGATCACCATGTCACAAAGAAACATCATGTAATATAAAATAAATATCAATTCAAAAATAAAAATTACCCCAAAGGGCCACATGGGTCCACTAGTAAAAAAGGAAGTAAAAGCGCAATTTGGATCACAAAAGAAAGAAAGAGAAGCACTCAAAAATTGGAATTCCTCATTTAAATCCCAATATCCAAATATCCCAAATCCTAAATCCAAAAGTGAAAAATCCATGTAGATCCCCAAATCCCAATTTCCAAAATATAAAAGTATAAAATCCCTTTGGATCCCAAATCCTGAAATTTGAAACCTAAAAGTATAAAATACATGTGGATCCCTAAATTCCAAAATTTGAAGTCCAAATGAATAAAATACATGTGGATCCCTAAATACTAAATTATAAAATAAAAAAGGCACAAAATTCATCTGGATCACTAAATCCTAAAATATAAAATCTAAAAGTCCAAGTGCTTTCAAAAACCTTGAATCCCATACATTGAAAATCCAAAATCATGTTATTAAAGATTCCAAAATCCATCATCCAATCCAAAACAAGTCCATTTTAAAAATTTAGCATGGTGTATGGGGTTTTTCTTGATTCTCCTTTCTCTTGTAACATTTAATCACACCTTTACAATCCTATCCTTCCACCCAACCCTTTTTCACAACCAATTACCTTACCCAATCTATCTCCACAATCATACTCCTTTAATACAATATTTCACAAAATCCCCATCCATCGTTCATCCAAGATACCTCTTGTTCCATTTCCCTTGGTAGCATCTTTTAATGTAGGGACCATTATGGTACCATGATTAAGGTAGAAGCCAACTTAGAAATCAAATAAGTTCACAAATTAGTCATACAAAAGACTACAACAACATGGTCCATGCAAAGTTATTATTAGGAAAAATATATTATCAATTTATCAAGGAAAATGCACTCAAGAGTTATCTAACATATAGTGAAAATCATGCATCTCAAGTGCTTTATGCAATGGTAATTTTGAAAAACCAAAAAAAAAAAGAAAACAAAAAGTTAAAAAATTAAAATAATAAAGAATTTTTTCACCCAACGGTGAAATCCATTCTTATGGCACCTTGGGAAAGTACCATGATGAAAACTGGCAAATAGGTTTCATGTGTAAATTAGCTATCTATGTGTTCCCTACACTTGGGGGCAAGTTGTCTCATCCTCCTACATTATTCATACTTTAAAATCCCTACCTAGCCATCCATACCATCCTCATATCCACCCATTGTATCCACATTGTACTCATCCATCCTCCTTTTCAACTTTTGATCTTGATAAGGACTGGGGTAAAATGTTGACACATGATTTGGATACTTCTTGACATATCCCATCTCATGCAATAAATCCTCCCTTCTTCAGATAGCATCATAATGCAACGTCATGACTAGCCTATCTAGACTAGAGGCATGTTGTTCCTATGTACCATAGTCCTTGGACATCATATCCTAAATCCTTTTATGAATCGTACATCCATTTCATCCACTATTTACAACCCCTCCACAATTCCATCTATTTTACCCTCCATCCCCACTTCTAGAATTGGTTTTACCTTGTCATTGGTTATAATGTTGAGACAACAAAACCTTATAGTAGTAAAAGAATCAAACCACCCAAAAATAATCTATCCAAGTGCAAGCACAGTGTGTCTTCATGCCTAATCAAAATCTAAAGCTCCTAGCCATTTAAGCACAATAGCAAAGTAGACATGTAATCTAAATAAATATCACCAAACAACTTATCTCCCATCCAAAAGCATCCACATGCTTTGTTCCTCATCTTGCTAAAAGCCTCATTCAGTCCTAAATAAATAATCATACCATTATTAGGATGTATAATTCCCAATCCTTACATTATTTTTAGGGCATATCACTCCCAAATCAACAATGCTTTCATCATCATCAATCAATTTTTGGCTTTTATCTTGAATAGGGGCAAAATATTGTTTGTTTTTTTTAGCTTTTTATAGGTTTTCTTTCTTGTACATATTTTGTTTTTAATTTTCATCTTTGTTGGACCTTAAGGAATCTTTTGAAAATCAACATGGTCTTCCATATCATGTTGTTATTTGTGAAATGTCTTCTTATGACTTCTTTTTTCTTTGAGTCAATCCTACAATACATGGCAACAATGTCATCATAGTTTTCCATATCATGGTACATCCTGTCACGTGCTATAATAAATAACAAGGTTTATGATTTCCAATTTTTTAGCATGTACCTTAATGATCATTCATCTTCCCCATACTTCCCTCTTCTTAGCCAATTCTATCCCCCTATACATCTCTATCCTTTCCTCTCATCCTTACCCATCTTATCCTTCCTCCATTTCGAGAGAAAATTCATCTTCATCCTTGTTTGTCCTCTCAAGGGGCATCTCTAAAAATCCTAAAATCCCAAGGCCCATGGTGTGTTCCCCTTTTCCCACCGAGTATCTATATATACTTTCTTCAGAAACATCATCATTTCACAATGGCATCTTAAAGAGGGGAAAAATATAAACACCTATTTATAACCATCACCTAATATCACATCCAAATTATACCATGTCACATCCTAGTCACAATCCATTCCATTTCCTAGTCCGCTTTCAAATTCCCCTTTCATCACCCATCCATAATAAAATAATATCTCCAAATATTCCCTTTTCCAATTAAATAATTAAAGATTATTATCTATTTATCCATATCTAAATAAATATAATATCTATTAAATCTATTTCTAATTTAATTCATAAATATCTACTCAACATTCCTTTATAACTCCCCTCATTATGTCATCTCTAATTTTATCTTTTGCACACTTATTTATCCAAAGTAAATAAAATATAGGAGATAATCATCCTCATCCATTTGTAAATGCCCTCACTACTCTTAATAAGTGAGGATTCCCCACTTTCTTCCATTTGATCTTAATTATTCACTAAGATTGAATCTCCACCATTCATATTCATCTTTGCAACTCTAAAAATAAACCCTTTCATCCTTCATTTTCATATATTTGAATTTTTATTTTGTATGTGCATGTTGATTTGAACATCCACATTCCATCCAAGAGCACATATATAGTATCACAATGGAGGTTCAAATATTATTTTTCCTTTGTATTTCCTTTGTGTTTTTCTTTAATTGTTGCTTTATTTGAGTGTAGTCATTTATTTGAGTTTTTTGAGTTTTTCTATTGTTCTAACTTGGTTTTTGTAGCTTAGATAAAGGGTCTACAATGTTCAATTTATCATATCCACTATTAGACTATAGATAACAAAGAATAATATAATTTTATTAAATAAATTCTCTAAAGTTATTCTAGAGTTAGGATCTCTTATTCATTAACCATATAAACTATAATGACTAATTTTGTGAATTTTGAGAGTTGGAAATCTATATGCTAGTGTATTATGGGAAAATATATTTAGAGAACAATATTACAAGTTTATAAATCTTATGTAATACAAAAGTGTATAGTTTTGAGAAGGTCCAAATTATTTAATTGTTTGATGAAATATTAGAATCAAGTAACTAGTATGGAAAATGATTCCACCTAGATAACACAATTTCTTATTGAGTGTTGATGATATTATATGGTTTTCTTAAAAATTTACTTTCTAGATCTATACTTACATCATATATTCAACTTCAATTTATTTATAATTCATTCAATTCATAATATTTAGTTTTATAAATTTAAAATATAAGTTAAGTATAACATAAATACTTTTCCTTGGGGGTACTCCACGGCCCCCCTCCCTTATACCCTCCTAAAAGCGCTCTCCTTTCCCCACTTGTATTCCCACCCTCCTCGAGGGTCCCTCCCCTTTTGTGGGTTTTGTGGAGGTGCCTGTGATTCTCATCATTCTAGAGTCCAAGGGCTAGAAGGATGTATTACATAATTCTTCCCAAAGTCCTTTTGTTGATAAAACTCACTCTCGACCTGAAATTATGAATTCTATCTTTGGTATTGAAATCTCTCTCCCAGATTCCACAATTGATAGAATAGTTTTATTTATGGAGAACTTTGTTGTGGGAGATTTTTTCTCCTTCTTCCCAACCATTGATATGGTTCAGAGATGGATTATGGGTAAATGGTGCCTAAAAGGCAATGTTGACGTTTGTGCTATGGCCGAAGGGTTTTTTCTCTTTAAGTTTATTGCTCTTGAAGATTTTCTCTTTGTTATTTCTTTAGGTCCATGGGTTTATGAGAAGCATATCCTATCTCTCTGCCATTGGAAGCCTGGTTTCGATCCTATTTTTGACCTTAACAAATTTTCTCCTATTTAGATTTAATTGTCGGGTCTACCGTTGGAATATTGGGACAAGTCAATATTTCAATGTATTGGTGATTGGATTGGCCACTTCGTTACCTCCGAAATCATCACTAGAATGAGTTCTAGGTTATTCTTTGCTCACTTTTGTGTTAATATTGATATTAATAAGACTCTACCCAACTCAATGACTCTGAGTTCTAAGTTTGGGTCATGGGACCAACAAGTATTCTATGAGAATGTTGTTGTTTTTCCAGAAATGTTCCCAACTAGGGAACCTCATTTATGACTGCAAGTCCTCTGTGACAAGCTTTCAAAACCCTATTAAGATTGATTCTCCCATGGATGATATTACAACCAAATATCCTTTCAAATCTCAGATTTTAAATATTCTTGAATCCCCTACTAGAAATCTATGCCTTGTAATGACCTTGTTATAAACCTCCTTGTGACCTCGCCCAACAAACCTTCAGATAACCCTTTGTTGACCAAGAATCCCTTGAAAAGCCCACCAAGTGGTCCTATAGCCACAACTTTGAAGGAGGCTGAAAAGCCCACCTCATATTTACCAAACCTCCTAGTTACCCAAGATCTGACTAAAGATCTGGAAGAGGGTGAAATAACTAAAGTTATTGAGGACAGAGAAATGGTTGAAGCCCTATTGACAAGCATAATTGTTGAATCTCAAACTAACAACCAAATCAATGATGAGGATGGATGGTTAAATCCAAAGAAAAGGGAAAACAAAGAAAGACTAATGTTGGTGTTGAAACCAAACTTGGAAAACCCAACCAGAGACAAACTAGAAATAGAGAAATGACCAAGGAGATAGCTATTAGAAAATAGAGGACATTGGAAGCGTTCTCAAAGAAGATGTCAAAATGAAAGTTCTTTCCTAGAATATAAAAGGGCTCAACAACCCTCACAAACAACGAGCCCTAAAAAACTGTGTTTGGGAGCACAAGCTTGATATACTTTTATTATAAGAAGTAAAAATGAAAAAAAAAATTGAAGTCATTGCTAAGAATATTTGGCCTAATGCTCACTTTTCATTTAGTGATGCTAATGGGGCCTCAGAAGGCCTTTCTGCTATGCGGAATCTGAACATACTAAGTGGATATGACCTATTTCAAACTAAGAATAGCTTGGGGGTTCATTTCACCCATCCTGGGTCTACCTGGATTCTAATCAATATATATGCCCCTAATGTGAGGAATGGTATAAAAAGTCTATGGCTTGAAATTACTGATTGGATTTAGAATAATAAGAGGCCCACTGGTTGCTTACGGGTGACTTCAACTCTCCTTTATACCCCTCTAAAAAATGTGGGTGTCTTATGGATTATTTTGATAGTATGAAAAACTTGGAAGATCTACTAAGTACTTTTGGGCTTGTGGATATTGATTTATAGGGTCAAAAATTTACTTGAACCAACACGAGATTGGGAGATAACCTTATACAGGTTAGGCTTGATCGTTTCTTGTTCTCCCTTGACTAGGTTTTCCTCCTTAACTCTAGTTTATAGGCTCTCCCTCATACTGTATCTTACCACAACCCTCTCCTGCTCATCTTGAATGGAAATTTTGTTGTTGGACCCTTCCCCTTTTGTTATGATATAATGTGGAGCTCTCATCTAGAATTTAAAAATAAAATTTCTAATTGGTGGAATATCCTTATTCATGGCTCTCCCATGTTTAGAGTTTTTCAAAAACTTAAGAATATAAAAAATATAGTGAAAGGCTAGAACAAGTGGGTTTTTGGGGATGTCTTCCACTAGAAAAGAGATCCCACTGTTAAAGTTGAAGAGGCCCAAACAAGAATAAAAAATGGGGATGCTAATGAATAGATCTACCATGAGGAGAAGGGTTACCGCATTGAATGAGACAAAATTCTAAAAAAAAGAAGAAATATTTTGGAAACAAAAGTCCAAAATTCCATGGTTGAAAGAAGGAGACCACAACTCTTCCTTCTTCCAAATCTCTACTCTCAAACATAGGAAAATGAACCAAATAAAGATGTTGAAGGATCACTTGGGGGTGGAAGCCAATACTCCTTCTTAGGTTGGTCATTTGGCCTCTAGATATTTTCAAAAATCCTTATATAAGCTTGTTGTTGTTCCTAACTTTGCTTTTGATGGCCATTTTCTAGACTTCATCCCCCACACTTTAACCAACTTGGATAATGTTGCTATTCTCAGGGTTGTCACTCCTGAGAAAGTTAGAATGGAAATTTTCAGCATGGGATCCTTCAAGGCCCCTAGACCGGATGGTTTTCCTCTGGCCTTCTTTCAAGAGGATTGGGAGATTGTGGGAGAAGATATATTCCTTACTACCAAAGAATTTTTCAGGTCAGGAAAACTTCTAAAACAACTAAACCATACCTTTTTGGCCCTTATTCCCAAAAATGATGACCCCCAGACCATGGTTGACTTTAGGTCAATCAACTTGTGTAACACTATTTATAAGATCTCTAAAATCCTTTTCAACTACCTGAAACCTTTTCTTGAAAAAATGATTAGTCCCTACCAAAAAGGCTTTGTCCTTGGTTGCCACATTATGGATGCTACCATTTCCACACATGAAAACCTTCAATCCATGGATAGATGTAATAGTGCTAGTATGGATTTCAAACTTGACATTTCCAAAGCATATGACAAAGTTCTATGGAGTTTTATTCTCAAAGTGTTAGTTAGGTTTGGCTTTAGTCATACTGCTGTTAATCTCATTTTTGAATGTATATCTATAGTCAAGTATTTTGTTCTAGTTAATGAGGTCCCACATGGCTTTTTCAATGCTGGAAAATGGATAAGACAAGGAGATCCCCCTTTCTCCCTATCTCTTTATTATGGTTGTTGATGTATTAAGCCATAATATTTCAAGAATGTTAATAGATGGTACTATTAAAGGAGTCAAACCTACAACTTCCATTGAACCTTCTTCTATTCAACAATTCATGGATGACACCATCCTCTTTAGGAAAGCCTTGGTGGTGGAAGCTAGGAAATGTAAGAATTGTCTAAATAATTATGCTTCCAACTCTGGTCAATACATAAAATACAATAAGAGCATGACCTACTTCTTCAATAGTCCTCAAGCCCTTCAAGACAACATGACTGCTATTTTGGGTTGTAAGAGTGCTTCTCTTCCTTCTGTGTACCTTGGTATCCCTCTCATGGTTAAGGAAGTCACCCTAGCTTTTGGAACTCAAGCTTGGAAAGAATACAAAGGAAATTAGTTGGATGGAAAGTCTCCATCCTTGGCCATGCTAGTAAGTTGCAACTCTTGGCTATTGCTCTTCAAGGGATCCTTGTGTACTTTCTCTGGTCTGGTACAAAGGAAAAGAAGTTGGCTTTTATAAGTTGGGATACTATCTATCTTCCTAAATCCAATGGTGGTCTTGGTAAAAGGAAAATCCAACCTACTAACAAATCCCTTCTTGTGAAGGTTGGCTAGGATTGATTAAGGAACAAGAAGGATTGGTGCATGTTTATGAATGCAAAGTATCTCAATAACACCCTCTGATCTAATGTCTCATAGATGAGCATTTCCTTGGTTCTTTAATTTAGAACAATATTTGTAGGGTCAAAAGGTTGTTGTACTCTTGGCTAAGATGGAAACTCAGTAACGCTAGCAAAATAAAGTTCTGGGAGGACCCCTGGTTGCTTAACATACCCCTCAATCAATTTGAATTGAAGAATTTGATGGCCCTTGCCTCTATATTTTTTTTGCAATAATGTGATAGATTACTTGAGTGGGAAGCATGGATCTATGAAGTGGAAGATGTTAGAGAGTTGTTCCCTTCACTCTCCAGAGTTAATGCATCATGCTAAGACTCTTCAAGGCACACTCTCGCTAACTAGAATACCCATTTCTGCTCAGGAGGATGAATTTTACTGGAACAAGGAAAGCAAGGGTAATCTCTTGGTAAAGTTTGCTTACAGTCAATTGTCTCTGCAAGGAACTCAAAATAGTGTATGGAAACATATATGGAATAGACAACTTATGCCAAAAATTAATTTATTTTGGTGGAAAATGAGTCATAATAGGATCCTCACATAGGAAAACTTAAGAAATAGGGGATTTCAAATCCCTAATAGATGAATGCTATGCAAAAATGACGAGGAGTCTGTCCCTCACCTGTTATTCCACTATTTGTTTGCTGCTGAAGTTTGAGAGATTACCCTTCAAAAATTGGGTATCTATTGGAGCATGAATGAAGATCTTAAGAGCTTTGTGAATAACTGGCTATATCCCTATTACCACCCTCTACCCAAAAAGAATTGGTGCGACAAGTCCTGCCCATTATTTGTTGGTGTATATGGAAGGAAAGGAATAACATGATATTCCAAACTATGGAAAAATCCCAAAGGAGGTCTTTAATATTTGCTTTAGACTAATTACTGAGAATATATCATTGTATATTTAGAAACCTTTGGACAAACCTTCCTCTTCCTTGGAAATCACTATGGCTAATTCCTAGAACAAGACTTTGGATCTCAACTCCTTTGACAACTCAAAAGCCTTAGCTAGGATAAACACCATTTGGAAACCCCCTTCTAATGGTTGGCACAAACTTAATTTTGATGGTGCTGTAAAAGGAAATCCTAGCTTGGTTAGCATTGGGGGAATCATCAGAGATTAGAATGGCATAATGATTGTTAGGTTTGTTGGTGGTATTGGGATTCAAACCTTTATGACAATAGAGGCAAGAGCGCTTCTGAGTGGAGTCAAAATTGTTGTTACTCTAGGTATAAAGAATCTACACATTGAGTGAGACTCCAAATTTGTGATTGACTCCATCAATAATAAATATTGTCAAAGTTGGAATATCAGGGATATTTTGATTGATATACAATTATTGCTCAACAAATTTGAAAGGATGAAACTAATTCACACCTTCTGAGAAGGAAATAATGTTGCCGACTCATTGGCCAAGTTGGGATCTTCTTGGGAATCCTCAAAATGTTGGAGGAATATTGCAGCCCTCCCCTTGAATGTTCCAGGATTTATTCTTGAGGAGAAAAAGAAACTTAATTATTTATGATGAAGACCAATACCTCCTTCATGGACTGGACAACCTGTCTTTTCACCCTTGTTATTAGTATGATGTGGAGAATGTATGATGAGATGGACAAGTACATTTGGATGATTGGGATGTGGTCTATGTTGTATTTTATGCCTAACTAGATTCTCCATGGGATTAATGTACTTTCTTGTCATTTGTATGAGGCTTCTCCCAATATTAAGAGTTTATTATTTATTTGGAACGTGCGAACGACTAATATTTTTGTTAACCCTTTTAAACCTTTGTTTGATTATGGCCTGATAATTATTGCTTTTGATGTCATGATGGATTTTCACCTTACCTTTAAGTACTTCATCACTGCTTGTAATTTCTCCGTTACCCTAAGTCCCTCGGAAATGCCTAATCATACGTTGGGAGATCTCATCTCCTTAATTAGGCAGGATATGCAAATTTTTTATGATGGTTATTCCTTTGATAAGATTTTAGTTTGCACAACGCTTCTGTAATTTGAAAAAAATCTATTTCTTACCTTTCTTACCGTTCACTCCTCTCTGTGTTCAAGAATATGGGTGGTGACCGTGTGATAACCGAACCAGGCTCCTGCGAGGAATTTCATCATGATGCTCTTGTTTGGCACATTTGCATGGAAGGTGGTATAGCCCCTCTAATGGAGTGTTTAAAAGGCCATGCTAATAAAATTTCATCTCAATTTGCTAACAATTGGTGTGACAAAAGGGTTACTATGGGAGGTATTTCTTTTGAGGTAAACAAATATGTTAATGCCAAAGCCACAAGGCTTTCTTGTTATGGGTAGAAGCTTAAGAAACACACTAAGGTGCAAGACATGTATAATTTACAAACCTTCTTTAAGGAGAATGAACGACCCACTAAACTCCATGTGGGTTTCGAATAGAGAAAACTTACTACACCGTGTGATTAGGTTTTCCTAGTTCTAATGAAATATATCACATTAGAAGGTCATTTTAAAGTTTTTTATTTTTATCATTTGGTGCCTCTAAATCATCTTTGCCATAGGCTGCTTATTAGTTTCCCATTTTTTTTTGCTTTTGTCCCTTGAAATCTCTATCAAGGAAACCCTGTAACTCATAGCTAAGAATCTTGAACCCCCCCTTTACCCCTCCACCAAGGGCTTATCCTTCACCTTTACCATTTTCACCTAGCCCTTTTTCCTTTGAAACCCATATTTGCTATCAGAGTTGATTTGAACCCAAGGCTTATGATCCTTCTCCTTCAAAACCCTTCCCTATTGTTTCTGCGGGCTCTAAGAGGAAGCTCCCTCCCACTACCAACCAATCACCTGAAGATACTAAACCCAAGCCTCCTAAAAAGAAGAAGGGAAGTGTTGGGTTGGCTCAAACCAAGGCCACCGTTGGGCTTTGTGAACTAAAGAACACCCCTAATAAGAAAGGGGGAAAATTCCTACCAAAACCAAAACTGAATAAAAAAAGGGGAAAAGAGGCATAAGCTTCTATGTCGAGGAACCACCCACAAAAAATGACGAGGATGACACTGGGTCTAAAGATTATGAGGAGGAAACTATGGCAGCCACAAGTGTGGACACGAGGGTGGAACATGCTAGTGTTTGGAGATCCAATCAGTTGGCTAAACATAAGTCGAAGGTCTTGGTGGATGATATCTCTAGTAGCTCAGAGCATAGTAAAGGTTAGGATGACAACGAGCCTGACATGGTTGAGGAAACACATGAGTACAAAAAGGGACCTAGTCACTTCTTGAAGTTGAAACAGATGATTTTGGAGGAGACCACATCATAATCCTCCAATCATCAGGCTTAGGCTGAAGTGACTAACAGGTTGGATGCTACGAAGGAAGAAGACTGCAATGGCCTGCTTGCTCACGTTTGCACCCTGGAAAGAAAGCTTAACAAAATGACTGAGCGGTTCACCATCAAGGTCATTCATCACTCGATTGTCACTCTATCGATGGTTCTAAAATAGATGATTTTGGAGGATTCCACATCAGATTCCTCCAATCATCAGGCTCGGGCTAAAGTGACTAACAGGTCAGATACTACGAAGGAAGAAGACTCCAATGGCTTGCTTTCTCGCGTTTTCACCCTAGAAAGAAAGCTTAACAAAATGACTCGGTTCACCATCAAGGTCATTCATCACTCGGTTGTCACTCTATCGGTGGTGCTGAAGGATGAAGTTAACAAGAAGGTTGCTAATTCTGACCCCAATAATAGTCTGGCTAGTGAACATGTGTTTAAATTCCTCATGGAGGAATGTGAGGGTATTGCTAGGTGATGGGGTGGTTTCTATTTGTTTTTTGGCGGGTTATTATTTTGTTGTTGCTGTGTTATTTCTATGACTGGTCTATATGCTGTAACTGGATATATTTTGTTGTTTTGATTTGATGAACTTTGACTCCTTGGGATCTTTGTGTTAAGGGTACTGCACCCTATAAATGTAGCTTATATTATCAAAAACATAAATTTTTAATGTATTTTAACTTAATACATTCTATTAATCTACCCACAAAATATAACTAATCATGTAAATTTTAATAAAAAATTTTTAAATGGAATTTTTAATTGTGTCTATTAAAATAGTATTCACTTATGGGAAAATCCCACTCCTCATATCTTCTGTAAGAATCCCTGGTTCTCCTTGAATCTAGTTTTGATGTTTTTGAAGATTTTACTAGATAAAATGCATAGAATTTACAGAACACAAAAATGTAGAAGCAAAATATATTATTATTCCAGATAATGTCATGAAATTACAATGAATACATTCATACCTGGATAATTATCTTCAGATGATGAAATCCTTATTCGGAAACTCACTAATCTACTCAATGATGACTCCTGAATGAAGCCAACTTTCAGGCAATGATTCGACTAATCTCTCACAACCTCAAGATTGCATAAAAACTGAAGAGGGCAAGCTGAAACCCTAGGTCTCAAGCTCAAATCCCAGAACTGACAAAGACAAATTCAAATGCTCATAATGGATTATGTCGATTTTCTTTTTGAGTCCTTAAATACTTCTCAAACAATTCCCTCCAAAATGCTTTTTAATCATTTAAATATATCTCAAATAACTTTTGTTGTTGACTTTATATTATATCACCTAGTTATGGCAAGCTTTTTCATGAAGTATTAATTGCACATTCACTTTAAAATGGCCCCACTCATTATAAAGTTAAATAATAACTTTATAATATACTTTTATAATTAAATATCATTTAAAAGCCATTAAAATATTAATAACTCATTAAATGCACAAAATTACGCCATATCAACTGAAACTGAAGTCAACACTGCATATCCACATATGACCAGGTGCCCTGCTAATAATAGTAACTCTGACTCACTGCCAAGGTGACTTACTATAAATAGTAAGTGCATTATTCTGAGCTCAAAACCCACTATCAAAGCCAAATACTGAACCTAGCAAAGCACTGGAGAGAAGTAATGTCGCCAATCAACCAAGTAATAGTCCCTAAAGACCCTCTAATCAAGTCCATTAGCCTAATAGGGTCAAAATGATAAGCTAATCCAACAATAACTGATGCTCGCAAAAATTGGGACATTACATCTTCCCACATGATTAATAATAAAGCACAAAATATAAACCATCATATGTTGCAACCTAAAGATAAACCATATATTGAAACTTAAAAACATTATATAACATGAAATAAGATCTTCAATTACATTCTTATTAGTTCCTACAAGAGGTAGGATACTAATGCATACAACAAATTAAGTAATGAGAAAGCATAAAATAAAGTATTTTAACTATCTAATGTATATTTTCTCCCAATTTTCTTATAAAATTTTAAAATTCATTTATTTGTCATTTTATTGGATAGTAAATACAAACCATTTTATTATTTTCCAATGTAAGCTATTGAATTGTCAATGTAATAGAGTAAAAAAGTATTACCTTGATGACTCTAACAATAGTAATACTTTTTTAGATCCCATTTTTCTTCAAAGCATCCATTCAATCTCAATGGGAGGTCTTTTCATAGTCCTCAATGTAAGAGGTACATCCATTTTGGCTACTCCTTTATTTATGTAACATTGCAATGCGAGCTATTTATTATATTCTTGAATTTTAAATTATGTGATTTTTTTTCTATTCTATTAATAAATTTTACCTAATTGCATAAATCCTCACTCAAATCTATGTGTTTACATGTGGTAAGAGCAATCCATTCATTTTCAAAAAACAACTAAAGTAATGGTGAAAAGAAGTTAGAAAAATAAAAAAGATGTGGATGTGAGATAATTGTAAATCAAGATCATTATAAATCATGAGGGTAAATTGTATTGCTTGCGCTTGTAGGAGGAATAGTTTGAAGGTCCAACTTTGACAAGGTAACTTAGTGCAAATGGTGGAGATTCAAGGAATCAAACTTGGGCATAATGGCATGCTCAAAAGAGGGACTTGGAAATCCTAAAAACTTGCAAACACTTAATTTTTTTAGCATATAACCTCTACTCCTATAAATTTTTAGGACCTTTGCAACATCCCACAACATTATAGGCATGTGAGGATGGTAGATAAATATACTTTTGTGAACCTTGACCAAGGGAGACCCATTTGGAACTATCTCATATTGATTATCTACGATGGGCTAAACAAGGCTAAAATACATAAGGGGGCATGACTCAAGCAAAAATGACACAATCAAAATGAGGCGCTAATAGATTTGAAATTGATTTTTTGTCTGTTTGGTGAACTTCTACTAATTTAGAAAATCACTAGCTACTTGCACATGATGTAGTTGTAACTAATGATCTAGATATGACATTTTATCTACAATAATCTCTATGTGGAATCTTTCTTTAACACCAACATATTAAAATTTTAGTTGGTAGCATAATATTGATGTGTAAGTGGTTTGTTAAAATATATGGAATATAGATGATCAAATTTTGTTCTATATGAAATTGATTTCAATAATGTAAACAATGGAATGATATAAAGGTTGTATTCTTATTAGTAGGATAGTTTATATGCCCTTGGTAAGTTCAATGCTAAAGTACTATGAATGAGTCATATATTTTCACATTATTTCTAGGCCTCTAGTATTTCATAAAATACACTAACAAAAGAGATCAAATTGACAAATTTAATACCATATAAAACTCATTGAAATTTTTTCATATTTGAAAAAATTGTAGACTATTCTATGGACATGAACAAGGATTTTGTGCATATTTTTGAATTTTCTGTTTCTCCTCAAAGAGTTGAAAAGCAATAGTATTTCTAAGCTAGTCTTGAGTTGATTAACTTTCATCTCGAAGAAGCATACTCAAATTATTAAAGGTCCATTCATTAGGTTGAAAGAGCTTTTAAAAACTGGTTTGAGAAGAGAATTTTAAAAGTGCTTTCATTAACAACTCTATGTCAGTAAAGTTTTATTTGCTGATTCATTGCAACATTAACTATATGTAGATGAATTTGACAAAAAAATATAGTTTAGCTTGTTTGCATGCCAACATATATTTTATATGTTGTACACCTATACATGATATGAAATATGTGTATTTATAGACAAGGTTTGCAAATGGTTTGACAAAATACCTTACAAAAATGTGGTCTCATACAATCACATAATTGCATTATATGCTTAACTAATCATTTTGATTTGTTTTTCTTGTCACCATAATTTACAATATCAAAGAAAATGTGATTGCCAATTAGAATTTACTCTTATTATTATAAGTTTCAAATGAATTGATGTATATATTATTATATAGCAAATTCAATATCACCCATATACATATGCAAATCCAAATCAATTATATATCCTAACACTCCAAATATACCCCAAATCAAATGATATCAAATAATATATATTACAATGTATGGTGAGCTGTCGCATTTAAAAGTGCAGACAAGAGGTCCCATCCAATCAATTCATCAAAAGCAAATCACGATGATCCCTTCCATTAGGTATGATGTCACTTTTGCAAATAAAACACCACAGAATTTTTGTTTCCAAAGCTTAGTGATTTGTTGCTTAGAAAGAAGCAGACCCGCTCGAGCCTCTTCTACCTATTTCACAAAATATTTTCTTTTCATCATTTCAATTCTCATTGTCGCAATGTGGTTCAAATGGCTTACAAATCGAAGCAATGGGAACTGTTTGTTGTGCACAAGGGAAAAGACAACGATGGAGTGCCCACAAAGATTTGGCCCAGTTGGATTTATGTCTTCACGACCCAAAGATTGACTAGCATAAGGAAGCCTCTAATGGGTCGTGCAACTTTCCCACCAACATTCCTGATAAAGGAAGATTGACAGACTGGTCACAATGGATTTTTCTACTAGTCAGGCGATCAAACTACTCACACTATTAAGAAGAGAATAATTTCGTAGACCACCTTGTAGTCTATTTTATTGCGCAGTTAACAGAATTAATTGATGCAGTTAAATTGTGTGAATAATTTTTTTTATCAATATTTCAAATTACATTATATGATTTTTTTAGACTGCAGGAATGAGTAGCCTTTTATAAACTGTAGAGTGTCTAGTAAATTACACTGGCACAATGCCCTCGGTACCACGGGGAGGGGGAGACTAGACCTCCTGACCTCTTGCACAGGATGCAAAAGTCAATCCAGCTAGATCCCCCTAAGCCCCCAACACTATATGATCTATCATCAAAATGGAAAAAAAGAAAAGAAAAGAAGAAGAAAAATTATAATTGATTTGAAGGAGCAAGTTTTTTAATAGAAAAAAAATATCAAAAGTTTGATAAAACATTATAGTAATACCCACATCATCAACAACTGTTGATAGAAATGGCAATTAATAAATTTATAAATTATTTTACAAATTTAAATAAATTATTTTATAAATAGATTTAAACAATGAATTTATATATTTACATTTTGAAAAATAAATATTCATATTAATTAAAAATAATTATTTTAATTGATTAAAAATAAATCAATAACAACCAATCATCACTTATCCTTCACGATAAACTTTCTCAATATTTTTAATTCACCCAATTCTAAACCGAAGGCTCCAATTTCTCTCTTGGCATCAAAGTTTTTTCTCTAGATTTTTGGCATTAAGCGGGATTCCTGTGAATTTCTTCAGCTATAGGTATCGAGGTCAGGAATTCGAATTTTTACAATTTTCTCTTCCCTGTGAATTTGCAAATACTTACAGTTATATTTGCGTTTTCATTTTCTTTTGGCTTTCCGAATCTTGGAAAGTCTTAAGCCGAAGGAGTATTTCTTGGAAGATAATGCTTTGTTTGACTGCGGAAGATGATTTTCTGGCTTGATTCTTGTGCTTTCTGTGACTTGACAAGGGTTTCTTTGGATGCACAATACAATTGCTCATATTCGCTCATTGTTTTTTTCCCCCTTATATTTCTTCAATAAATATTGTCCATTTGAAATCAAAGATCCACCGATATATATAAGATGATCTCTCTTCTTAGAGCACACTAAATTTGATCTGAAACACATCAAATCTATAAGAAAATTAGTAAATATTATTATGATTAAAAGGATGTAAAAACGTGAGAATTTAGTATTGAAATATTTGCCAGCAAGCTATTTTTTCAGCAATCAAATCTGAATTTTGGCTTACGTGTTTAGAGTGTTAACGTATTTATTCATCTGAATTCCTATTTTATTTCTTGCCCATTTCTCTTACCTATTCTGCCGTGCCATGGGAATTTCATTGTAAGTGTTTAAAGACTTTGTTATATTCTATTATAATGGTAGAAGCCATTTACAGGGCGTTTCATGTAGTTGTTTATCTAGATTTATTGTCTAATTTTTATCGATATAGATGGTCTCATATAAATTTTGAATCAAGCATAAAGGATAATTTTTTTATTTTTTATTTTTATAATAAAAATTGAAAATAAGTTGTCAGTACATAATAAAAATTAGCCATTTACATGGTGTTTCATGCAGTTGTTTATCTAAATTTATTGTCTAATTTTTATCGATATAGTTGGTCTCATGTAAATTTCGAATTTTAAGCATAAAGGATAATTTTAATTTTTTTTTTTAATAATAAAATTTAAAATAAATTGTCAGAACATAATAAAAAATATGTTCCATGACTGCATTTCTTTCCTCCTGTTCAACATTGTCCTTGAAATTTTGTCTACAAATTTTTCTTAATAATACAAATAAATATACATCTATCATTATTTAATAATTGTTTAAAATTAAAGTGGGTGGAAGGGTGTGCGCCCCTCCAAGCTGGCGGAGGGGGTTGGCATCAATTGCCACGGTGGAAGAATTGGTGGGGCAAAGGAAGTATGCGTTGGCATTAATGATGGCAAGTGAAGGTTAATGCTTGTCTTAATGCCTAGAGTACAGAGTTAACAGAGGACAGCTACGACCCCATTTTCCATGCATTGTGATGAGTGTAAATCTTGCCTGAAGGATTTAATCCTCAGGGCAAGGACATTTGCATGCTGGTTAGCGTACCATTTGTGCAGGATGGCGGCGGCCTTGTGATCAACGTTTTTATTTATGGCTAGTTTGTCTATTTTTGGCTAAGTCTTTTTTGTAGGTGTGAATTGGAGTTTTCGAGCTCTCCTTCCTGCTTTCCTAGTGCGGTTTGTGCAGGGTTGGCGATGGCGAAGAGCTCAAAATTCGTCATTGAAGTTTCGGTGGAGGGCCTCGCAAGGTTTGGGGTAGACACTCCAATCTCGTTGCAGTCGAAAGCGAGGCAAACTTCCTTTAGGGATACCGACCAGAGATTGAAGCGCATTCTTCTCAATTATGATTCTTTGGTTGTTGCGGCTGTGAAGATGATTTTGGGTGCCGGCCATTTGGAGTGCCAGGAGTATGGAGAGATAATTTGCATGTCTCTTCTCGTTTCTTGGCTTCTCTCCTGGACAATAAGGTTCCCAAGGTTGAAGCGAAGGGGCTGCTGGTTAAAATGTTCAGAGAAGATTTGGTGGAAGGTGTGGACGAGGTGCTGAGTGTGGTGATCGAAGGTAAAGGCTGCCCACGACCTTGTGATGTGGAGTGACTCTGGTCAGAGGAGACTATGTGGATTTTTCTATTTCTTCTGGATTTGCGTGGGCCGAGCCTTATGAGGCATCGGATGATTGTGGCGGTGGCTGTAGAGTTTCTTAAGATATTTTTTGGGTTGTTGGCAGTTGATGGGGTTGATTGGATTAAGGATTTTGAAGCCTTTGCCAAATCAAATGGCTTTCTGTAAGTCGGGCTCTGGGTTCTGGTTTTTTTAGCTGATGGGGTTGGTAGATTTTGTTAGTTTTGATGGCGCTTTGCATACAGCCATTAAAGGACTCTTTTTGCTATGATCGTTTCTAGTTACAGCTCTGTGATATTGGTAGGGTGACTTTTATGAATGCTGGCATATAGTAGGCGTATTGGCTCGGGTAGTTATCTGGTTTTTTGGTGATGGAAATTATCCCTGCTATGCAGACGTATTATAGTTTTGTTAATATAATTAATAAAATAAATACTCATCTTATGTATCAAAAAAAAAAAAAAAATTGTTTAAAATTAAAAAAATAAGTCATAGGACCACTAATTCTACAAAAGACGTCAAAAAATTGTGATTGTTAAACAAAATAAGCTAAATAGCTGCATGAAACCTTCCTCTTATTGTGAGTTTTTATTGGATGCTTTAATTTTAACAATTTATTATAACAAATTCATAATTCTATTTAGTACTTATATGTTTAAAACAATGAACATTTTTTTATTTTAAATTTTGTGTATAAATGTAAAGGGAAGCTTTCAATTATTAAAGATAGATAAATGATTGGGTCATCGATGGGTTAATAACTTAATTTTACATTGATAAGAACGATTAGATAAATTATAAATGTACTTTATAAGGAATTGCATATAGTAAAAAGTTTTCCAATATGAGAAGAAGTTAGAGATTGAAATCTCAAAGTAGTAGATTATATTCACCCTTCATTTCCTACTAGGCAACACTTAAATATTTTTGTGTGCAATGTGGTACCCCTTGCTTTGTTATGTCTACCAACATACATGAAGAATAATATCATTAATGTAATCATTATTTGTGGAGGTCATCTTGAGATGTTTTATAAACAGAAGGATCAACCCTTCAAAATAAAAAACCTAACTAAAAACATGTGTGGACCACTATAAATTGATTGGGTCAAATCTCATGGCGGTAAAAGTTTTGAGATAAGAATGATTGATCAAATATTAGATATTTCTAAAAACCTTCATTTGGGAAGGAGGCTAGAAGGTGAAAATCCTACTGACACCATGAGTTTTATGACTACCTATAAAAATTATCTTAAAATAACTTAAAATACACACAAGTCAAATTCTTTAAAAAATAAAAATCTATCACAATTACCTAGCACCATATCCTCATTTGACATGTTTTATTCAACTTTATTTTTTGTCATTAACAAAGATATTCTAAATTTTAAAATACCAAAGAAGATGTCCTTGAAGGTACTTTAGGGTTTAGAACTGTTTCCTGAAATATTTCTTGGTGAATTTGTTAACATGTTAAAACTAGGCTAAAGTTTCATTTTTTACAAAATCTATGTGTTTCTTTATCCTCAAATTATTTGCTTGTATATAGCCACCATCAATTCACTATTAATTCATGCTCTTATGATGGTGTTCTACAAAGTGATTCTTATTGTAAAAACCAGCCATAGGAGCAATTTTTTTTTTTGAATTAGCAAGCTTCAACACAAAAATCATTTTCCAATTCAGACAACAATGAATAAGCTAATATCAAAACACAATGCTCATAACTTAAGAGTACCTGAAGATGTGTAAGAGCTTGAGTTGTCATGCATATCAACTGGATGTTAGTTTTCTTCTTTATCGACCCAAGGGTGCGACAAACCCAATCATGTAGACAGCTATGCCATCCACCCCAACCAAGTGGACTTAAGAAGTTATCTGGAGAACAATCCTGAGTATGGTGTCAAGGTTAGAGGTAGGGGAAAGGAGTGAATTATGGGTTCTTTAAGTAGATGTCTGTAAAGATGACTATAGTGCATCTCATGCTACATTGGGGGTCCATCCGCACCCCATAAGGGTCATGTATGCCAACGAACAACTAGAAGGAGGACTATGATGCATCCCATACTACAATCTTGAAATGGTTGTGTAGGTTGAAGGTAATATTTCCACAAGCGATGAACCTTTTCAAGTTGGTGCATTCCAACGTCTATCACCCCTAGGCCATTGATGACAATTTTGTCCACCAAGGAATGGAATAGTACCGAACATATAACACCACATGGCCTTGGTGATATTGTTGATCAACCACTTCACAATATGGGTAGCACCTAACAATGGTCACCTCTGTGCTACTAGTTACAACCATCTAACCCCTTTGATCCAATGGTCAACTCCTAGTATCTATTACCTACACGACACTTGTAATAACTTTTTGAACTACTCCAATATCACAATTAGGATAGCTCTTGGCACTCTTCACCTCCGTGCTATAGGGGAAGGCTGGCTAATTCAAATGATACAGCAGTAGCTCCTAGCATCAGTCACTTAGTACAGGTGACAACTTGCTAATTGCTTTGGTATCATGAAGGTTCAGGTTTGTGGTCATCTACTAGCTTGGAATTTATTGGTGTTCTAGCCACAATAGGCTTAAGATGGAGGGCATTACATGGTGAATATAAGCGAATTTAAGGCAGCTAGAGACAAAGGAATACTATCCTCCAAATTTTGAACTACATCAACTTCAAAGGTCATTAATGTGGAGAGGAAGCTACGAGGTATTTTATGATATCAGAACAACAATGTCTAAATTGACCACAGGTTGCCAAGAAGGCAACTAATTTTTTCAGTTTTCAGCTTCATTAGTGAAATACATCCTTAGGCTGTATGATTCACATAGGCCATACAAAATTTTGGGGTCCGAGTGTTATCACATCTAGCTTAAAAGGGAGAGTTGCACAATGATAGTTGCATGGCCAACTAGAGGAATATACACACCCAAATTATACAAGGAATCCCCTCAGCCCACCATTCTTTTTATATAAATATGCTTATTGAGAATTTAATAACTCTTGAAATCCAAGGCCTTTTAAGCATAGCTATGGTCTATAGAATCTTGTTTGAGCTCTATGATTCCATATTCTTGGCTTCAATCAATTTACCTATTCTTGCCTACAAAGGGGAGTACCTCACTTGCTGCCCCACAAGGCTGTAACAGGTGAAATAGCTTGCTGGCTATTGCTGTGAACATTTTCATGAGGGAATACTATAAATTTAAGCTGCTCGGAAATCTACCCCAGCATAAGAGAGTATAGTTGTAACGAACTAGTAAGTAAGCATTAATGATTGTTTATGATCTACATAGAAAAAGATAATCAGCAGTGGAGAATTCATAGAGGATTGTAACAAATAAGGGATTGTCCTTCAAATTTGGGCAAGACAATGAATTGATAATAAATGTATTCACAGAGAGAGCATCCAACTTTAAATGGTCTGAAACATGTTCTATCATTAAAATTTTAGATCTATAATTTTCTTGCAATCATCTTACCCCGTAGGTAGCCTAAGAGGAGACTTGGACCAGGAATTTAAAACCAAAAGAAATTATTCCTAACCAGGTCTAACCTCCTCTTGTTCCTGATGTTTTACCACACGTTTAAGCGACTAGTTTGAAAATTGTTAGTGCAAGGGAAGACAACTAGTATGGCTAATTTATCTTTCTCTCATTTGAGTGTATATGATATATGGCCCTTTCATAAATTCTTTTATTAATTAATACCCTTATCCATGAAGCAATCTACTCTTTTCTTTCTATCAGTGGTAGGGTTCATATATTTATTGGAGTTTTAAAATCCTATTTCATGATTGTAAAATTAGTTTTGCAATTTACAAATCAGTAATATTTTCAAGCTATTGGATTTGACATTTTCCGAAGGCTTGCAGCTGCCACAAAATTGCTCTCCATGCAATTATGAAGGATTGTAAGGCTAAAACAAAAATTCATGTGATGATAAACCTTTTAACCAATGCCTTAGTGGGGTTTCAGGCCTGTTTTGGTCCTAGGGCTAATGGAATGAAACCAAACAAATTGTAAGATGTCAATAACTCTACATGCAGTGTGGAAAATTGCTTTGCCACAAGAAAAATTAGGATAGCTAAAACTTTAAGGCACCAAAGACAGAGAAAATGGTAGCTATTCACTGTTTATGAAACTTTAATGACCAATTTTTAAGAGCATACCAAAGGAGCAATGCCTAACTTAACATAAAGATATTCTACCTTGTAATAACACCCCCAATTTGTCACACCCAATTCTTAATTTCCCTTGCAACCTTCCCCAACTCTGGTTGACCCTCTTCCCATGTGTTTTTTCTCTTCTTCCCTCAAGATCTGCCCAAAAGTGCATTTTAAAGAGTCACAGGACTTCCTTTTTCCCTGCGCACCAGATTTGATGCCGACCTACAATTTTTTTTCCAAAGGATGGGTCGCCATGCCCTCTTAATGGCACATACATCCTCCTCCATTTCCCTCTGTCATTCCCTTGCAATAAAGGTTGTCTCCCCACAGTAGGAGGGGAGTTTAACTCTATTAATACACCCATTTTTAGTTGGTTTTGGTCTTTGGTGAAAATGCCATGACCTAACTTATTTTTTTCCATTTTCATTCTATTTGTTTTTATTTTTATATTATTTCATTCCTTCATTTTATTTTGATGATTTTTGATATCCTATATATATATATATATAGTAATTGCGAAGGCCATCCTAATAAAATATTTTTTATCTTATTTTTACATCATACTAGTTAGTCGAGATAAGGTGTCGATTTTCGGAATAGGTTTGCTGATACTTGATCTATAGGATTGGGGAATCCACCGGGCCACTATCAATAATTCTCATAGATCATTTAGGAAAAGGGTAAGGGTTTACTCAATTCTTGTTCTAGAGTGAAGCAACTAGCTAAGGATCAAGGACACAACTTGCACCTAGTAGGGAATTCATAGTTGGGTAGTCCATATAATGCAACTCAATCTCATGGTTAAAAAGGTAGGGTTAAAAGGCTTTGGGACTATTCTCAAGATAAGTTGCTAGGTCTGCTTTATTGCACCCTTGGCACCTGCAAAACCATTCCAATTCTCATGCACACATGTCACCACAAAGTGTTACTTCGTTAGTCCAAAATGTAACTTACATGTATAAATATAACCATGTCGTATACTAAGACGAAACCAATTAGTTCATAACTTTAGTTACTCGACAGTTGTAGCAGTTAACAATTAAAGTACTAAGTCTATAGCATTAATCATTAAGTCCATACAAACATTCAAAGATCTTAAGTATGATTATAGTTTCAACGTTAGGGTACCCGCCTTAGTCCAAATTACATTGGGATGTTAAACGGTTAATAAAAAAGAAAAATATAAAATTTACGGGGATGTGTGTCATGTTCCCTCCATCGTGACAATAAGATAATAAAATACACATTTAAAATATTACCCATTTGACATAATTATAATTGTCATAGACAATATTATAATTATAAATATAAACATTAGAAATTTAATACTATTATAATTATAATTATTATAAGATAGTATTATAATTATAATTGTTAATATAAAAATATAAATATTAACAAAACAAATGTCAACGATTTAATATTAATTATAATATAATAATATAAAACATATATATGAAATATAATAATTGATTATAAAGTAGAGCAGTTGATATTATTTATTATAATAATAAATACTCACAAGAAACTAATAATTAAATAAATGAAATAATAATCCCTTAATGCTAAGGCAGCAATGATTATTATTAAAACCAAATGATGCAGCAATTATATTTAATATAGCAATTGATATTCAAATGCAGCGATTCATTATGGTTTAGTTAAGACATCGGTTAATTCCAAGGGGCAGCAATTAAACTAAGAGACATGTCCTAGTCAAAGAGATGCAAGGAAATGATATGACTATTATCGGGGGTATTAAAGAGAATCACTTCCAAACAAGATCATCATCATTTGGAGGAGGAAGAAGAAATCGAAGGGAAATAGGAAGAAAGAAAGGAGAGAAGTCAAATAAGACAAAATTTGTCTTATTCAAAAAGGGGAAAAACCTTGTTTTATTCACATTAAGAGAAGAATGCATAAATGCCACGATCTAAGTAAGATTATTATGTTAACGGGGCACAAAGTATTATATTAATATGCAATGATTAAATATATGTTAAGAGCAATAGACATCCAACAAAGGCATGGGATTAGGGAATTAATATTCTTTAGACTATAAGGATATGAGTAGAATAGAGAAATGTAATTCTGATGTATATTGGAGACAAGATTTAGGGTTATTCAACAAGGGGACATTACAGGCTCATTGCAATGTGACACTTACCCAAATTGTAATTTGTAGCTCAAGAACAATAATGCATAAAAAATAAGAATGCTTACTTCCTTGCTTGAGCACCAAGGGACATCAAGAACAAGAGTTGCATTGTAGCCTAGTTCTTTCCAAGTATTGTGTAATGTCCCCATTTTTAGCACTGCAATTTTTAGTGATTGATGGCCTATCCCCGGGGTGCTGTCGGCTAGTCAGTGGCAGAATTAGGGTTTCCGGCTGTTTGGTGGGTTCTTTTGAAGATTCAGGGGTTTGCATGTTGGAGTTTGGCTGTTTGGATTCTGGATTCCTTCCGGGTTTTCAGAGAGCTTCGTAGAGGTATGACATGCAACGACGTCGGGCAACCTTTCCGAACTTACTATTTTTAGCAAGTTATGATGGCTACATCTCGGAGTTTGGGATTTTGGATTGCGGATTCTTTCTGGGTTTTCAGAAAGCTTCGCAATGGTGTTGCATGCACTTTGATCCGAGCAACTTTCCGAATTTACTATTTTTAGTAAATTCTATTTCTGGCAGTGGTCCTGTTGGCTTCAGTTCAATTGGCTTCCCTCTGCAGTCAATTCAGTTGGTATGGTTGTTTGGGCCTTTTGATGCATTTTCTGGAGAGATAAGTATTTTAATTAAAATAATGTTATATTATAATGTTATACCCCTTGGCCTAGCTTCATGACTTTAAGTTGTTTTGAAAAGGGGGACCTCATGGGTGGATGCATCATCAGGGAAAGTTTTAATATTTCTAACGTCAAATATTGCTCTTGGAGATGGGACGCCAACTTTTGGAGAGAAGATAATTTTAAATTAAAGAAAAATTGCCTTTATGAAAAAGGACGCCACCTTGAAGCTTGGTCAATGGTCAAGTCAAACCCTAAAAGCATCTTGAGGAATGGGCGTACCTTCTGGAAGCTTCTGGAGGTGTCTTCTCAAAGTTATAAAAGGGAGCCTTGGGTCTTCATTTGATTATCTTTTGTCTACAGTAATGATATGCTGCCGGAATGGTACTGGGATTGCCTCGAGGAATGTATGCCTACTAGCCTTGGCATTGCTTCTTGCTTGAAAGATAGCAACTAGTGATGAGATAGTTGTAGTTGAGAGAATCTTGTAGTAAGGTTTTCTTATAGCATTTTGTTTTGCATATGTAGTTCAGTTTCTTGCATTTTAGTAATTTTCTGGAGTTGCTAATTATCTTGGCTGTAAGTGAGTTTCAATCATAGATTTGAAAATAAAAATATTCTCCTTCTGGGTATTGCATATTTGTGTCTCTTTGGCAAGGGCGACCCCTTGTACTAAATTGCAGATTTTTCTATGAAGAATGGGATTTTATCAAGCAAAATTGCCCTTCCTTGAGGGCCGTACATTTTGAGCTGCATTGGGTTTTGTGCCAGAAAAAAAATAGGGATTGTAAGTTGGTTTTCTCCATTGGGGTTTGGGCGCCATCATTCCAGAAGTCATCTGCATTCAATATTAGGTCATTTGGAGGTGTGTTGAGCATTTTATGAGCATAATAGTGAGTTCTAGGGTTGCTGGTTATGCATTTTAAGTGCATGTCTGTCACAAATCAGAGTATTAAGATTGGTCTTTGAGTGGAGTTATTGGTCTTGGCATTCTTGTTAAGCAAGGGAGAGTCCTCTTTATTGTTGCAGCACTAATTAGTTATCATCTTATGCTCTTGGCAGGCATTCTCTATTATATTGTAAGCTGAACAGTAGTACTATCAGCATTTCTTCTAATCTTTCTCTTCATGCTTGTAATACCCATTGAATAAGTGGAAGAGGCTGGCTTGCCACCTATTTACGTTTGAATTGCATTGTAGTTAGTAGCATCTCCGCCATATGTGTTGTACCCAAAACCAAAATTTTTGCTTCACTAAGGCATTTTGCTTAATTGAGTCTTAATCTCGTTAAAGTGTTGTCAAAAGGTCGTTTTTGGGGTTTTTAAATATGGAGTTGGTGTCAGTACTATGTCAGTCTGTTACTGAAGAGATTTTAGAAAAGTGAAAATTTGACAAAAAAATCAAAATTTTCTATCTCTGGAGAAGGGAGCACATTCTGAAATAGGCGCCCTATCTTTTAGGGGCCCATATCCTGTTTTTAGGGTTTGTCACCTCCAGCAGACATTCGTCCGGCATCACGTCAGCTTCGCAGTGAGCTATCAAGCCTGTCAAACGGACCTGTTTTGTTCGAGTTACGAAGAATATAGTGCAAATCGAGGCGAAAGCAAGAATTGGCTAACATTGGAGAAAAGCAAAAGAGCACATTTTGAGAAAAGCTTTTCAGGCCTTTAATGCTTCTTTCTTTGATGATACCAGATATTCAATGTGTTCGTGTTACGTTCAGCTTTCCATTGCCTGTCTCCGTCAGATCAAAGATGTCTTATCAGCCTGCAGTCGAGGTTTTTATATTATTTTTGTCGTTTAAATGGCTAAGTCTGGAATGAAAAGAGCAACTTTTGAAAGGGGCTCTTGTTTTTCACCCCTCAGATGACGTTTTCGGAGAAATGTGCCTTTGCATGTCGTACAGAACGAAGTCAGCTCCAATGAACCGAGTTCCAGTCCTGAAAGTTAAGAAAATGAAAGTTATGAAGGATTTTGTTTTTTCCCTTCGTACGAAATGCAGAAGTTGAAATTTGACTAAGTCAGGGAAAAAGCGCAGCTTTTGGAAAAGGCGCTTGGATTTTGAGCTTTCAGATGTCAGTTTTATGACGTGTAGTCTCAAGATATCTTTTGATCGGTTTTACTCACCGCAATGCACAATCGGCACCGTCAACCAATGTGTCGAGAGGATGAACAGAGGTCAGCAGGTTTTAACCTAAATTTTCATGAAATTTGGCTAAGTCGAATTCGCCCAAAAGTTCAAAGTTGAATTTTCGAAAGTGAGTTGAATGGACGCTTAACGTTCTGAATTACTGAATTGGGTCATCATTTAATATTTGGCAGTGGAGTCTTTTTGCATGTCGAGTTAACTAGTTTGCATGTTCAGTTAACTACCTTGCATGTTGAGTTAACTTGATTGCATGTTAAGTTTAACTGAAGATTACCACTAAAAGTCAACTGAAGTTTGCATGCATGGCGATTTTGGTCAAAATTGTGAAGATTTTAGTGAAGATGGCGCTTCATCAAATGTCAATTGGAGTTCAAAAGGGACGAATTGAAGCATGACGCATTATTTTGTGAAGCATGAAGTATATTTAGTGAAGTATGGCGATTTTGAAGTTGATAACTTCACTCATGAAAAGGGTCGCTATTTTTAGTTTTTGAAAAGTGAAGCAAGATATTGGTGAAGATGGCGCACTTTTCAAGGCTATGGCAACTTTAGTTCCAAAAGGGTTGCTATATTTAGATTATTTTGATTAAAGCATGAAGTTGGCGCATTCTTGAAGGCCAAACTGAACTTCCAAAAGGCTAGCTATTTTTAGTATATTTATTGCATGAATAAGGCGAATTCCTTATCTCATTCTTATTGTTAACTAAAGTTTGCAAAAGGGCACGCCTTAGGTCAAGTTGATGAATCCAAAGCAAGGTTGAAGATGGCGAATTTGATAAAGATGCTAACTGAAGTTAAAATCGCATGGATGAGTTTAACTGAAGACTTGAAAGGCAAACCCTAATGCGTCCACTTATTGAGCTTGTTCGAGTTCCAGTTAACTATTATGAGGTCCAATGAGAAGCCAAGCGCCATTTTTATGCATGCTTTATTTAGTACGAATTTTCTATGATGAAATTCTATATATTTCAAAGATGGCATCCATTATTGCATCATCTTTTGCTCTGAAGCTTGTATTCTTTTGAGCGACCAGCAAGCTTAAGGTGATTCAGGTGTCCGTTTTCAGCGTTCTTCGAAGCTACGAATTCAGATTCTTCAGAGGAAGTCAATTCTAGACTTTATTTCCACTTTGCATGCAGGTTTTATAAAGATTCGAAGAAGAGATTTGCAGATTTTTCAGAAGCAGACAAGCAAAACTTTCTATCTTCTGTCTTATTTCTTCTATTTCTCACCTTAGGTACTTTCTTCGCATGCCAGAGTAATTCAACACATTTTCAGAATCTGTTCATCTGGGTTCTCATATTTCAGCGTTTGCCACAAGACCCACTTCTTAGATTTTTTCGAGAAAATCGCCCCGTAGTCTTCATTCTGAAGCTCTGAGCCTTTTTCCGAGAATCTCTTTGCATGTGGGCTTGAATCACATTTTTTCGAGAATCCAGCTATCTGGGTTTGTTCAGAATTCAATTGTGCACAAAACCCATGTTCCAGAAAAAACTTCGAAAATTTCTTCTGTCAGAGGCTATTTTTAGCTTTGTCAAGAGGTTTTCAGAAAGTTCTCCAAGTATATTCGACTTTACAGTCAAAAGTCATCATTTTCAACATGCAGTTCAATCTCATTGATTACAAGGTGAAATCAGCTCTTACACATAATTTCATCAAAACGTCAGATACAGACCTGAATCATGTTTATCCAGTGGTCAATCTGAGCAGTTTGGAGAATGTTAGCAGCAATTCGATGAAAAATCTTGAGCGTTCTGGGTTGCTAGCAGCAGCATCCATTCCTGTTTCTATTTTCGATCTTGAGTTTGTACTTGCTTGCATCAAGCATTATGACTCGTCTTCACGACAGATCAGATCAGTAGATGGAAGGGTTGTCTGCAGTCTTAAACCGAAGGACATAGAGAAATGTTTTGCTATTTCTCCTCGTTCAGATAACTTCACTGTTGTTCTTGAAGCTTGTGAGAAGATATGGAATGCTGATCAACAACGTTCACAGAGGAAAGTTGCTCAGAAATGGTTAACAGTGCAGAAGACTAATTTGCCTAAGAAGGTTGGTCGTGGAGAATTCAAAGAGGAAGTTGCTGTTTTGATAACCTTACTCAATCGAGTTACCGGTCAATCAGATGCTAATACTTTCCGTCCATGGATGTTCTACCTGATTACCAAAATCCTTGATGGCACAGAGCGTTTTGATTGGGCTATGTTGATTAGTGATTGCTTACATCAGCAAATTACTAACTTTCTCAAGTACCACGAGTTCATATGATATCCTATTTGGTCTACTTGGTTGCATTTCAAGGTAGCTACAGACTTCTTAAAACCAATGGTACTCTCGGTGTTCAGCGTGTTCATGAATATTATCCACAGCTAGAGTTTTCTCAGTCTGAGCAAAACTTCCAAGCAGTGAATGATCACTTTTCCATGAAAACCGTGAGAGATCTTGATGATGAGATGCACATTCGTATTTCAGCCGAGGCCAAATCAGCGATGGAGACTTGGGCGGATTGGTTTATCCAGTTTCCTACTTTTACATACCTTCGTGTTTATGGATATGTTGGAGAGCCCCTGATGTTACCAAGATACTCTTCAGATAAGCTCATTTTTATGGAGTTCCTCAGACAGATGCAGCACGTTCATTTCTTTCTTCGTAGTCGTCATAAGATTGCGGCTAATTTTCCATTCACATTGGGAATTTTCACGTGTGATGCTGCAACAGATGCCAGGCATATGTCTACTGAGATTGAAAGGTTCAAACTCAAGCCTTATACTGAGAGGCGTTCCTATGATCCTCTTGGACATTATGCAAATCGGTTAGAGCGAGGGATTGCACATGCGCCAGCACTTGAAGATTTCTGGGCAAATTGTGAAGATGAATTCGAGGTCCGTCGTCGTCACTACTGTAGACTCACTATTGGTCAGCTCTCTGATTACCTATCAGAAGATGTTGATGGTCTATCCGATGATGATGGAGAAGTTCTTCTCAATTCTTATGTTAAGGATCAAGTTGCTCGGCAGCCACTTCGCTCACCTGATTGGTATGCCAAGGAGAATACTTCTATCGAAGAGGTTTCCAGATCAGTTATCAAGACTAGCAAGTTATTCTTGGAGAGCAAACGGACACGGAAGTCAGTTCCTGTAGCAGAGCCGCCAAAGGATGTTTCTTCGTTGCCTTCTACTTCTAGAGCAAGACCCAGAGTCAAGGCCATTATTATACCTCCTGAAGGGGTTAGACTTAGTGGAAACACGGGGAAAAGGGCTACTGGTAAGAGGAAGCAGAAACAATTGAGAATGTTCCTGAGGTTCCGGTAGAGATAGTTATTCAAGCTGAGCCTCACGTTTCACCTCCTAGTTCTCCTCACGTGCAGCCCATTGACATAGATTCTGAGCCTGAGACACCAATTCAAGCTGGATCGGAGACACCTGAACCACCACAGGTTGATACATCAGGGACAGTCTCTCCGCGAATTGAGAATATTGTTCAGTCTTGTTGGCTCGAGAAGTCTTTAGGGAGACAGAGGCGTGAACCATCGTACAACCTGGATTTATCTGAGTTCGGTGAACCTTATCAGAGAAGGTCAAACAAGAAGATAAAGAAACAGGTGCACATTGAAAAGACTCCTGAGTCCGAGATTGTTATTGAAGTTGCCGTTCCTCCAGAGGGTAAAAGTTTAGATGAAGTCGAGGTTGGTGATTTTACATTTACTAAGGCTAATCTTGGCAGGACTACACGAGAGACAGATGTATCTCTTCTTAAGATTGTTACCAATAATCTTGAAGAGCGTATCACCAAAGATGGAGAAGATAAGGCATTACTTAAAGCTGAAATTGGTCAACTTCGTCAATACATTTCTAATCTTGTTCATGGGAATCCGAGTAGAGCATCTGTTCTTCCTCAGAGTACACCTGCAGAACAACAAAAATTGGATCAGTTGGTTAGTCATGGCAGACTTTTAGACAACTGGATTGATAATTTAGTTGCTGCTGGTAAAACTCTTCTTGCAGATCTATATCAGTTAAGAAGTGATGCGCATAAACTCCGTCAGGGTATTCAGTTGTTGGAGATTGCAGTTGCAGAGAATTTGGCAAAGGATCGGGTTCTGGTATCTCAGTTATCAGTTGCGTATGATGTTTTGGAGGTGGTCGAGGATCAAGAGAAAGTTTTTACTTGGAGAGAGCAGCACCTTCTCAGAACAGAAATATGTGAGAAGATCTCTACCAAATTGTTTTCACTCAAGGATGATGTGATTGGAGTACTTGCATTGGTCAGTGGCTTCGTTGTTCAGATTCCGTGTCATTATCTTCTCGAAGATGGCACGTATGTTGAGTTGGATAAAGTTCAAGCAGAGTTCGAGAAGCTGATTTGTGACAGCCTTGAAGGTGAACCTATGGCGCCCAAGTTGGAGAATGTTTCAGTGATTGCAGCCAGTTTGAGAAAGGCGACTGAAGAATGTAAAGATGGCTTGCACATGATTTCAGAAAGTGGCAGAGAACTAAAGAAACAGACTGTTATTTTTAGCAGTGTCAAAGTGCCAGATGACAAAGAGATCGATGAGTTCTTGGTCGAAGTGTTAGACCGAGATGACATGGAGTGATCTACCAGTTGGAACCTGCAGTTAATTTCGAGGGTTGAGTCATGAGCAGCAGTTAACTCGACTTTCAGTCTTGAGTTTACTTGCTGACTTAACACATGCTTATCTCATCCTTGGAATTATCAACACAGGAGTTAGGGTTAGGGTTTCCAGTTAACTGAAGGTAGTGTCCAGTTAACTTTGCTTTAAATAAGGACGTGCATGCTTGCACATGGTCCATTTAGGTTATTTGTATCAGTTAAACTGATGGTAGCTTTCCAGTTAACTGTATAGTTTACTTCATTAGGGTTAGGCGCATAACTTGCATGCATTGCAAGAACTGTAGTGAACTCAAGGTGATTTTAGGGTTACCTACACCTTGATGTATATAAATAAGAGCTTTTGCTCATTTGTAATTAACTTTTGCTTGAGAGAGAAATATATGCTGCGCCTACCTTGCCCTCAATATTACTCTTTTGGTATTTGTTCATGCGTCTTTGCTATTACAGTTAATTGTTATGCCACATAGGGTTTCATGCGATTGTGATAGTGAATTCTTTCCATAGTTTAGATAAATCTGTCTTGTGCATCTTTTATTGTTATGATCAAACGTTATGCCACATAGGGTTTTGTAAGATTGTGATGATAAAACCGTTTTGTGAAGTCTTTACTATGCTGACCGAGTGTTATGCCACACAGGGTTTCATAGAGTTGTCATGGTAAATCTTCCCATAGTTTAGATAAATCTGTTTTGTGAATCTTTTATCATTACGATCAAGTGTTATGCCACACAGGGTTTCATAAGATTTTGATGATAAATCTGTTTTGCAAGTCTTTGCTGTTATGATTAAGTGTTATGCCACATAGGGTTTCACAAGATTGTTATGGTAAATTCTTGAAATCTGTTTTGTGCCTTATAAACTTGTTCAGATTGAGATGATAGTTGCGCCACCTTGCCTTCAAGTAGAGAATCTGAATGCGTTTATCGTCTGATAGTCATAACCTTGCTCCGTTTCCTCATGCTCTGATTTTCTTGAGGAAACTGGATAGAATTTAAGTTATTAAGTTTATTTGTAGTTAGTGAATCTGCGAAACCAGAGAAAACTCAGCTGCAACGTATTAGTTTTCAAGAAAGCCTTGTACCTCTACAGCTGAAACAAAAAGACAGGAATTAGTTTAGTTTATTTCCCTTTGCAGGTATTTTTGTAAAGCACAACGAGGGAGCTTCCCCTCCTAATTCGAAGAGCACTCATTGCGTAGTGTACATAGGCTGTTCGTAGCAACTCTTACTCCAGAGGTGTTAGTTGTTACGCCAACAATATGGTAGCTCCATTCCCATCTTGGGTTGGAAAGCACATTCTTGGCGTCGAGTTTACTTTCAACATTGTATGTCATTTTGCAACTTGCATTGTAGTTCTTAGAATCTCCGCCATATGGTAGCTCCATTCCCATTCTGGGTTGGAAAGCACATCCTTGGCGTTGAGTGTACTTTCAGCATTTGTAGTTGATAAAGATCCTCTGACCATATGCTCACACCTTGCCCGACTCGGGATCCTGGTGTACATTCTTGGTTAGGGTTAATTCCGCATCGTTTGGGTTTTCTAGCTAACCTTAATGGGTGCATGTTGTTTGTAATTGCATTTCAAAAAATTGAAAAAATTGGTTCGGAATATTTCATATTGATAGGACAGTTTTGTTGGGAGGCTTTGATGCTTTTTATAGAAACGCTTACAAGAAACGTGGTCTCACGGAATCCAATGATTGTTGGACTTGCACAAAATTAGTTGTAAAAACCTTGAAAACATTTAAGCGAATGCCTAATTGAAAAAAAACACATGTATTATATTCTAGCCATGTAACATGTAGCATGCATTGTACAAATCCACAATAGAGGAAACTCATCATTGTGGTGCTATGCTTGCATTTTTGTCAAAATGTTTTCCGTTCAATACACTAGATTTACTGATAATTTGTCCTTGCATGCAATTGAAACGTGGATAGGCAGCTTGTAGACTGATGTTGTTAGATGTATCCATTCTATTGGTTGCTCACCTAAAATCTTTCATGTCTTCTATTTCCTTTTTTGGCTTAAGAAGTGGTTCTTTTGTCTTCTATTTCAAGAGTTTGAGTTGTTTAGCCTTCAAAAAAATGCAATTGGTAGATGTAAAACTAAACCAAATGTCTCTTTGCAAGCATTCTTCCAGCCTATGCCAAAATGGGAGCTTTGGAATAGGGTATGGACATCTATCAAAGGATAGAGGATGGGGGATTTTTGTAAGATGTTAAAATTGCAAGTAGACATGCATGCAAAATGTGGAAGAATAGACAAGGCATGCAAACTATTTGATATAATGCCTCAAAGAGGTACATCCTCATGGCCTGTAATGACTATAGGATATGCACAAAATGAATTTGTTCGAAAGGTTTTAAAACTTGAATCTGCCTAGACTAGCCTTTCCACTTGTTTTTATATATATTAAAAGGGGCCACTCAAATTTCAAGTCGTATTTTGATGAGATATGTTTTAGTTCATGGGTTTAAACTAGATTCATGAGCAATTTTTATCTCTATGACTTAGACCTCTGTTTTGTCGAAGTTTTGCATTTATAGAAATAATTTAAAAAAAGAAAGCTATTAGAATCTTATCAACATACTAATTAGAAAAACTTAAATGCCAAAAAGGAATTCGTGGAAGTCATTTGTTTTCTTCTTAGACAATCACATTGATAAGGTACACCGTACAAATGGATAGAAGAGATCAAACAATTCAAAATTGCAATATTTCTATTTGCTAAATTGTGGTTAGCAGCTTTGGCATTGCCCAAAATGTAATGTCCCTTCCTTAGACAGCTCAGTCGTAGCGGAGGTTGGCCTACTATTAGGGTTCCCATAGGTTAGCAGAATGTTAGGGGACCCTACTGGGGGTTGTGGAGTTTAGTTGGAAGCCTTATGAGCCTTTCAATTTGGAGTTTAGTTGATGAATCCAGGGAAGGTTTGCTTTAATGGAATAGTAAAAGGTGAATGTAACTGAAAATCATAAGGTGAATAGTGAAAAGTGCCCCCATCCTAGCAACTCAAGTTGTTTTTAAAAAGTGGCCCTTTTCTTTGGATGAGGAAAGACCCTCAAGAAAATTATTTTATTGAATTTTATTAAAAAAGTCCATGAGAGGTTATAAAGCAATGTGTTGGGCTCCTTTTTGGAGCATTCTATTCTCATTTTTACAAAAGCAATTGCAAGTTTGAGCTCTTGGAAGAGGGTTTCAGCAGCATACAGGTCTTCTGAGGACAAAATTCCTTGGAGGATAGTAGAATGGATGAAAAATCATTTCACAGAATGGGGAAATCTACTCTGGGTTTCCATTTGGGCATCATTGGACTTCATTACAGGTTAATCTGCACTTCGAATTGATTGCAGCAGGGAGTTATCATAAAATAATTGCAGATTTGATAGTTTATGGCAGCTAAGGCACATGGGTATTGGATTTTTATTGCATATTCTTCCATTGCAACAATTTATCTGCGATTTGGTACCTTATTCGTGGAGTTTTGATCAAGGCTATTTGTTGGGTATTTTGGGAGGCACCTAAGGTTTGGTAAAAGGTTGATGTTCCTGATTTTTATCATTATTTCCAGCCTATTGGTGATCCTCTACAACACTTATTTCGTCATCATACTTAGCCATACCATTTGAAGTTGTAATAGCGAAGTGATTCATGATTTTGACTTCAATAATCAAGCTACAATTGGAGCTATACATCTGGGTGTGTGTTTATCATTTTGGGTAGTCAAATATTGCATTATATAGGGGTTTTAGACTGTTGTTACAGTCTGATATAATGTATATCAAACCTCTAAAACTTGTAATCAGATCTGATATAGTTGAAAAAAAAAAGGGGTTCTATTGAGTTGCAATTGTTGTTTTTCACTTATGCAATAGTTCTCTTCATTTCTATGCTTTCCTCTATGATTTTGCAATGAAAAAAACAAGCAATGAAACTCAAACAAACAATCAGCAAACCCAAATCAGACCATGCAAGACAACTGTTTGACATTATGGCAAGAGGGCAAAACTGAAAAATTCAGGGTAGAATTGGTAAGGGATCTTTCATAGAAGAAGCAAAAGCATGGAGAAGCAAACTCAAGGTGCTTTTTTGGCGATAACATTAATTTGCGCAATCCGTTCCCATCAATCTTATGCACTTGAATAATCTTGATTCACTAAGGCAGGGGAAGGTTCTTCCATGCCAGTTTGCTTTTAGCGATTTTGTTTGGGTGCACATAAAATAAGTATTGAATAGTCAATAAATTATCTTGAACATGAAGTATTTGGGTGAGAGATGCACTAAAAAAAAGATGATATTTGACATTAATAAAATTACAAAAATCTATCTGCTAATACTCACTGTAATGTGCTGAGTAAAGGGAGTTTTCCTCTTCTCTGTATTTGTTATGTTAATGGAATGGCTTGTTAGATTTTACAATTGCCATATGAATATCAATTGAAGCTAGAAATCAAACAAGTGGGGAAGTCACCACCTAAAGAGTCAACGCGTACCTTGCTTAGCAATTCATGTGGCAGAAGTAAAGGGCACCGAAGGCCACTAGTGTAAACTCCATAAAAGTGGTGAGCTTCAAACTGTTTTACATGCTTGTGAATGCATAGTTCTTGGATAGAACAAGTGTTGACAAAGGAATTGACAATCACTTCTTCTTCAGGAAAGCTTTGCTCAATAAAATTATTAAATAAAAAATAAAATTTGAAGATTGAATGAAACAACATTGATCTCTATGCCTTCTCTTGTCTTGGAAGTCATGTGAATGGCTACAATCTCCATTGTCATCCTATGCACCGCAATGGAGTCCAATAGCAAAGTAGAAAAAACCAATTTATTAATATTTTGCCTAACAAATATGCAATTTACCAAAAAAAACATTATTCTAGAATTTTATTCACGATAATTCTGAATACTGATTGGCTGTAAATACCAATATTAATAACCCATTAAAAATAATGCAGCCAGAACAATTCCATTGGCAAGAACTAATAACACTATATTCTGAAAAATTTATGCCTTTGGAAGCAATACTACATGGCTAGCTCAAGCTCCCCACTATATTCTCTTATCCAACAATCATTGCCACATGACTACATGATATTGCTCCCCTGATTTTATCTTTAGAGAGAGCCAGAAGAAACATATAATTATGATTTAAAATATTCCAATATGAGCTGAAATCCTACTCAAATGCATAAGTCGAAATTACTGTTGTAGGTGTTTATGTTGTGTTCAATCACAACTCTCAAGTGTCTTGTGAGGTAAGGATGAGTGGGACATTCCTTACATCTTCCATGGAAAGTTGTTTAGGAGGGTTACAACTACTAGTTTTTTGGATTTGAATCGTACCATAGGAGGTCATGTTGTTTTGAGTTTCTTTCCTAACCTTGCTTGCAATAAAGCATTCACATTACATACAAATATTGGCATCTTTGTAGAACACACTGACATATACTAGTGATTTTTGACTTAACCACGATATGAATAAGAAGATCTCTCATATGTTTTGATTCAGCATCTCAACTTTGAGCCGATAACATTTATTTGTGGCATTTATACTTACAATTTTTTTTTTCTTACATATGAATCTTATGTTGAAACCAACCTTTAACACAATTGTATTTGACGAGGATATTTATATATCTTCAAGAGTATTTCAAAATGTATATTATTAAAATATGCATCATATTTGTTGAATGAATCCAAAACTTAATTTTGTTTAGAATTGAGCCATCAAATGAGAGATTAGTACTTGAAGTGCCTGCTGGAATTTCTCCCTTAGGCATAGGCATTGCATAAATTAGCCAAAAAACTTAAGTCGAAAGATTGTGATTTTTTAAAATTTCTCAATCTAGGTGAATAATGGATTTAATTCATTCGTACTCGTTGGGTGGTGTTTTATTGACTTATCCTTCCTCAACTTGGAATACAACTTAAAAATTAAGAATGTCTTGAAAATTAGTGTGGATGCACATATGCTCGAGTAATAAGGGAATGTTCAATATTACGAGCATAATCTCATCTTGAAGTATAGGTCAGATCTAAGACCATACATTCAATCTAATATGAATTTATTCCTCTCTCCTGGTATGCATGTAAATATGAACCAAAAGATTGTAATTATCATCTTTGGTTATTATTAATAGTTTCTACTATCATTTTATTATATTTTAATGTAAGTTTAATTAATCAAGTAATTTATTGGTAATCGAATTTCAATTTAAAAAAATCAAGTAATTTATTGAATTGTTTATTTGAATTGTGATGTCAAGTATTACTATAATTGAATTATTTATTTTAATTTAGAAGTGCTAGCTTTGTAACTTTATCAAATATTGCAATGGCAATACTCTATATCACAAACCTATATTCTTGTACAAAATAGGGTAAGCTCTCATTTCATGATAAATCCCTAGAGCTAACCTATTCCTTTGGGGATCATTCTAAATGACTTTGCCTACATATTTCTTTTAGGGAACCAGAGGCTTTGCAGTTTGCACCATAAACTTCCAACCTTTTCATTTAGAATGGATTCACACAATAACAACCTGCTAAATAAGGTTAGTAAGTCAAGTAAACAAATAATTATTGTTTACATCTCAAGGACTTAGCACAATAAAGACTACAAATGTCCAAAAGACTATTTCCAATAACAGGCAGTAATTGCAACTTCTTGGAAGAATAACATATCTGTCACAAAACTATAATATGCAAGACCAATCCACTACCACATCTTTGTACTAAAACTAAATGAAAATTTCTAACTTCAACAATAATACATAGAATACTAGGTTAGTACCCAATGATGATCATATATACTCAAGATCCTTGAATAATCCCATATTTCATGACGCAGGACATCATTTTATGGTTGATTACTTTCCTAAAGAAATGGTTTTTACTTTTAACATTATCATCTGGAAATTGATGATACATACCATATAACTGCCAATGCCCGTGGAGATAACCAACTTATCCCATGGAATGAGCAGTGGCAACATATGACACCAATTGTTGCCAAGAATTTCAAATTGTAAGGACTTAACGCATAATAGTTCAAAATCCCCACTATTCATGTAAATATAGTGTCAACTTACACAATAATGCCATACCCATCATTACCATTGCTGTTCATGATTCAAAATAGTTCTGCCACCCCAATTCTCAACAATTGCTCATAGATCACATTTACCATAACAAGCAATGTGCTCAACATTGTTACAAATTCCCACAAGTTATCATCCTTCCACAATTGAACACATAGTTAGAGTGATGATATTGCTAAGCAGCTCTCCATTTATCATTTTTAAGGTGTAACTCAGAGTTTAGCACAACAAATAGAATTTGCTTTCTTCTTATGAGAATACAGTATTAGATAGCCTCCAGTAATAATAGTACTTCATATTGCTATGCTCAGAATTTAATAGTCTTAAGAGTGAACATAATTTCATTCTAACTACAATTAGAACCCCCATATTGAACCACTTGGTTTTATGATTTATCACTTCTCACACAATTATAATGCAATACGAACATGGTCAGACTCAGGGCTATGCAAATTTACGGAATGCCGCAGTTATTAAGGTATAATCACCTATTTAAAAAGAATATCACATGGATTCCAAACCCCAAGACAAGGCTACATTGTTCTTTGCCTATTGAACTATTATAATTCACCATAAATTCATAAGAGCAGGGTTCAAATCCCACAGTGGATATATCAACCTTGTCCACCTCAAGAGGTTGACCTAGCAATCTTCTAGATTACAAAGGTCATATCAAGGCCTCACAAAGACAAAAGAATACAAGCAATCAATTTTATGGAACCATGTGTTCCAATAATATGCAAATGCACAGGTAAGAAGACACAGCAAAGTTTACAGCTCATCCTTCATGTAATATCATATAATAACAAATTGCATAATTCAGTCTAATTGATATGGAGTAGGGGTTAACATCAAAATCACTATATTGGCATCATACGAATTGGCATTAGTATTCTCTTAGTGATCCATGAGTTAGTCCCACCAATACCTATCTACCTAACTGGCGAATTGCTTAGTGTAATGTTTGCTGCGAAGGCATTCGAGTGATCTGAAATAAATCAAAGAACTGTAAGAAGTATAAACAATTCCCAAATCTTTTCCCTACCATAGTTAAGTGTCACAGCCTTTCTGACTTCTAAACATTTAATCTACATCCCCTTAATATTATCATTCAAGCATTTCTTTCCACAATACATATAGCATTAACAGCTGGAATAACACCTAACCAGCACCTTACCAACCCACACCAGAATGGGAGCTTGGAAAAGGGAAAGAAAATTCATTAACACATTACGGACAGAGGAAATCTATCATCAGTTATATTACAATGGCTGTGGTAAACATGTATGCAAAATGCATGGTGTATGATCTACTTGACAAAATTCCCTAGGAAATATAGAAGCATGCCTTGTGAAGGTTTCTGTTTTGAATCCATAATTTTATGAGGTGATTCTTAGCTTCAACTCGTTCACCTACTTGCCTTGCACTTATTGTTCTATATTTTGTATTTTTGTTATCAATATTTTTGTTGAAGTTACATAAATTTTAAGCACTCAATTTGTCTTATCTCTTATATTTCTATTGCTCTTTTGTTTTTTTTGGTAATTTGTGGACTTATTTCGATGTAATTAATGGTCCATTATAGCCAATCAAGTCTAATAATAAGCATCCGAATTATCTTTAGGATTTTCATTCTGTTCTGTAGGAATATATCCTTCTTTGTGGCTATCCTATGAATTAGAATGGCCTGTAACATGATGTATGTGGGAGATTCTAAAATCATTGTAGCTTTGAATGGATATGCTAGATTTGTTTCATTATGCTATAATTGCAATCAATTGTGACCATCTAATTGCACATCTAAGTACAATAGCAAGCTTGTATTTAATAGTTTATTTCAAGGCATTAGCACCACGTATAGGCTTTTTCATTGCATTAATTTGTCTTTATCCATCTGAAATGACCTTTTCACAATAGGTAAACCTTCCTCCTATGGAAGCCTGGTACTTGGATGATTTGGTTGAAGATCAAAGGTTACCAAACCAGACAAATCCTCCGCAATATGTCTCATTAGAAAAATTAGCAGGTACTTTTCTTTCCAATACATTCAGGTCTTGTCTCAACTTTCAAGCATTCGATTTAAATATAACTGAAAATATTTGTTTTGAAAAATAATCCTTTAGCTGAATTTAAGTGTAGGTGAGTTATTTTTCTGTAATAGCTGTACATTTTGTGGCCAATTTAAATGTAGGACTGTACACCCAAAGTTAGGGACATTCAATAAGAATGGAATGTAATGTCCATTTGCTCTAATTCCTTAATTTTCAAATGAAAAATGAGTTAGAGAATACTTTTCACTTGTTTAATATATATATAAACATATAAACTTGCAGTCCAAATATATCTTGCTATAATACTTTAATTCACTAGATCTCTTATCATTTATTTCTTTGATTTCAATCTGCTTTCAAGAACATATTTTATTCTTCCTTGATTCATGCCCTGTTCTTTCTTCTGATTTCTTTATGATTATATCTGCTGTTTACTCAGAAATATATGTCTCAGATTTCTTATCCTTTCTATTTCATTGCTGTTCAGAAATATATATATATATATTTCACCTCCTCAACATAAAGTAATTTCTGTTATTCTTTAATTGCTGCTTCTAATTCTTTTGCCTAACTTCTATCCCATTCGATGCCCTCCTTGTTTGCAAATACCTGCCTTTATATATAACCCAATCTTCCCACAGGAAATTGCTATTGGTCAAGAGACATGGCTTTTCTTATATTCCATGTCTTTTGCATTAATCACACCTCTTGTTATATAATAATCCTTGTTTGTTAATCCCTAACTTTGTATAAATAATAATTGTTGCATAATTTTCCTTTATTAACATGATCACTGCTGTTTAGGGTATTTAATATGTCTCTTTATTAGAATTGGTGCCCTTAGGATCATTCTTTATTAATTTGACTAGGTTTAGTCACTTTCAAATAATATTTTTTTTTGTGAATATTATTATTATTATGATATAGATTTTTTTTTGATACGTAAGATTAGGAATTTTATTAGTAAAGGAACTGTATACAGTACGTCTACAAAGCAGGAATATAGCGACAAACCAGAAGTAGGGAGCATAATCAAGAAGCCCCATAACATTCAAAACCCTTCCAAAATCGACCAAAAAAAGCAACCACCAAGCCAAAAAAACCAGAAAACGCCACTAACCGAACAAAGAAACACCTAGGGAGGTCAAGCCTCACAGAAAACCATTTAGGTTTGCAAATGATTCAAAATCTTCCATCCACTCCAGTCCTTCCGCCACCACCAGCCCACACTTCCGCTTCAAAAACTCCACAGCAACCGCCGAGATCATCCTATGCCACATCAACTCGACACCTTTCAAATCTAACAGGAAGGGGAAGACTCGCACCGCTTCATCCGAATTCCACAATTGCACCAAATCAGATGAACGTGGGATTCCCTTCCTGTTGATGTGATTTTCGTGACCGCACCAACACAGAATAAAGTTTCCCAATGGATACTCTATCTTCTCTTGAACAAAGTATTCAGCATGCTAAGATTGCGAGAGAGTTCATGCTTTCAACTCCAAGGTTTCAATAATGCAATAGAATACCCTTAGTTGGTTCGTTGTGATTTTGCTGGTATCACGAGGGGACTTACACAATTATTCGGCAGCTGATAGCAGACAGCAGATTAAGGGTTTCACGTGGTTCGAATGATTTGGCAAGTGAGCACAAGTTTCCTAACGCTAACCAGAAATGAACTGAATTTAAAATGAGTGTAGGGCCTAAGAAGTTTATGTTCTACCTAAGGACGGGACGTGGGATCAATCTCAACAGACTTCAACCAGACTCTGCTCCGCCTCACGTTGGACAACTTACACAAAGTCGGTGCAATCTTCAAGGGAGTGACAAAAGGTTTTCAAGTCACAGTTCAACATAAAGACACCATCAAGGCGATGCATGCCAAGACGTGAACCACAACCGAAGTTAAGTTTGTAAAGTTTTCCAGTTGACCACACAAGGCAAACTTGCCGTCAGCAAGCTGCTAGTGGTATGGATTAAAAGAAGTTTCCTTGATTAACTCCACAAGTCCACAGCTAACATCTACTTGCATGAAAATGAAAACTACTCTACTTTAAGCTACTTTACGCTACTTGAAGTAGAAGGGATGAAGAAACCTTGCTAGCTATCCATAACAAAGACGAATTTCACCATCAATGAAAGATCTTTTATTATGAAAGTTTTACACAACAATCTCTTACAAAGTTTTCAAAGAAAAACTTTCCTTCTCCTTCAAACTACGCTATGCTAAGCTATTACAACTAAAGTCTCTTTGCTCTACTCTCTAGTCTGATCTCTAAGCTCTACTGTCTAACTTATTCTCTAACTCTAATGAGGTACAAATGAGGGGGGATGCCCCTTTATATAGCTGGCCAAGTCCAATGGACGACTCAGATTACAATCGGCTGGATGGCCCAGATTGTGCCACCTCAGCCCTAAACAAGATTCACCCTAAAAACCGCCACCAAGAAGAGTGGGGTAATAAATAAGCAATTAATGTCCACCATCTTCTAGAAGATTCCAGCCTGGAAACACGTTCACACTGTTTTTGTTCTTGACTACAGACTTGATCAAACAGCTTCAACTTCTGGCATGGCAGGCACGTCCTCATTTTGAAATTCCAAGACTTCAACCTCTTTCTTCTGCTTGATGATGATTTTCCTCTTTAATGTTGTTCTTCAACCTTGAAGTACTTGAGGATCATTTCTAACCTCTGGGCCTTCATCTTTTCCCATCTTGGACTTGATTATTTCTTCCTTGCCACCTGCCTGACTGCGTTGGGTGCACATTGGGTCTTTGAGGAGAAACTCCAACACTTAGCCATTTCTTGCAACTTTTCTTCTTTCATGTTTTGGGTGCAACCAAGATCTCGTGGAGGAGCTTGAAACTCATAACTTTATCTCCCTTCGAAGGTTGTAATATCATCGTGCTTCATCACTTCAAGTCATCATGCTCTGGCCCCGACGTTCATCCTACAAAACAGATAAAAAGAAGAGTATTAGAACACTTAATCATATAAACTCACCTTACTTACCTAATTTTCATGCTCCGATCTTTGAGGTTTGAGTGATCTCTTCATCTGATAGGGTTCACCATTTTCCTCCAGCACAACTTTTTCCTTTAAATTCCTCTTGCCTTAGAATATTTCTGCATTATCATACATCCCCCTTAGAGCGCATCTGGAGACTTGAGCTTTTGTTTTCATTTCACCGGTTGAGGCATTCACTCTGACATTTCATTCAACTCTGGCTCGAGAAAATTGCTTTCATCAGGAATTTGATCAAAAATTATCTAGGCACCCAACTTCAAATTCATCCGCCAAAGCATTTTATGTCCACAACACATTTTATTCCTTGCCTTAGAAATATTTTCAAATTTTCCTTAGGAAATTTTCACCAACTTGGTGCCCATCAAAAATCTCCATCCTGAAGGCTTCAACGAACTTTAAAATCCATTCCTCATCGTAGACGTCCGATACCCAGAATAAAATTCCCTTCAGAAAGCGTGAATTCATGTGTCTCCAAACGAAGGGGTACATTTAATTTTTGAATTTTAACCCTTAGAAAAATATTTCTCCATCAAATTTATTTTCATTCTTCACATCTAGGCATAATTTCTTTGCTCTGCCTTGACAATTTTCATCATCTTGAAGCCGACACATTCTAACATATTTGTTACCAATTTTATTCATGCCTTAGAAAATTTCATCACCCTACTCAAGCCTAGGCGTACTCCTTTAGAGGTGAAATAAATTTTAACACTTGGAAATTTTTTGAAGTCCCATCACCAACATGGGCGCATATAGGGGGTCAAGGAGGAAATTTTGAATTTTTCCTTTAAATATTTTTCTCCATTCATCCTTCTCTAGACATGGCGCATATAGGGGGTCAAGGAGGATTTCACACTTAGAAACTTTTTCTTAGCCATCTTAGACTTGGGCGCATTTAGCACATTGAGGTGGATTTTCCAACGCCCTAGTCACTTTTCCCACTCTTATCTCTAACATGGGCGCATTCAAAGGGTCCAACAGGAAGTCAACACTTAAACTTGTGTCCACCTTGCATGTATAGGCGCATTCAAAGGGTGGTAAAGGATTTAACACTAGGAATATTCCCTTTCTTATGCACAACGCCTTAGATTCCTTTCATTTGTCTTTACTTTGCATGGGCGCATTCAAAGGAGAGAGGAGAAAGTCAAAATTTTTCCTTTTCCTACTTGACTTGGGCGCATTTGGCATGCTGAGGAGGATAATTCAACACTTAGAATTTTTTTATCATCATCACCTTGAGGGCGCATTTAGGGAGGGGAGGTGGACATTTACACGCCTTTTGTCTTTTCCTTGACTCAGAAACTTTTTACATGTCTTCATGGAGAGTGGGCACATTTAGCATAGGTAGGAGGATGAAAGTTTGACTTAGAATTTTTTTTATCAACTGCCAACTTGATGAGGGCGCATTTTGAGGGTCTTGCAAGACGAACTTCACGCCTTAGAAAATTTTAAACATATCCACTTTGAAGAGGGCGCATTTGAGGGTACCTGCAGGATATTCAACATTTTGCATTTTTTTTCTCAACATCCCCAGCTGAAGTGGGCGCATTTCCAAGGTGGAGCAGGATTTTGTTCAAACTTAGCCATTTTTCTTTCCTTCTGCCAATTTCTCCATGCCTTACTATAAGTATATATAGTAAGTCCTTCAATTTTCACACTTCTGGAGCTCGGATCAATTTGAAATTTTGAGCACAGGACCTTCATGACCTTGTCAGCCTGTTCACACTGCCACCCTAAGCTGGCCTGCTAAAATAGCACATTTCTGAAGGTGGTTTACTATTTATAGTCACTGCCTGTTTCTGAGGTCTCCACAACTCCGTTTGACTTGAAATTCGAATGACATGCTCCTCATCGGATGACCTGCCCGTTGGCACTGGCGCCTGCTGTTGGTTTACTATTTTTAGCCAATTTCTGGAATGCCTTACTATAAATAGTAAGTGTTCTGATTGCCTTCAAATTTTACCGGTGGATAGCTTGAAAGATGCTGATCGCTGTGGGATACACCAGTTTTCGAAAATTCTGGCATTTGATCCCTCATTTTGGGTCCCGAAGCTGGAAACCCTAATTTGACTTGCATGTATATCAAATGACCTCCGTTTGACTTCGTTTCTGTTGCACTTTGTTCTGTTAGTGGTATTGATGTGCTGGGAAGGGGCTGTTAGAGTGGATTTGCTAAAAATAGTAAGTTCCCGGAAAAGTGATCATCTTGCCTTGCATGTCACATCATTGCGTAGCTCTTGAAAAACCCATAAAGAATAACTCGACATGCGCTGAAAAGCCCTGCATGCAAACCCTAAAAATAGCCTCTGAAGACGGCTCTTGAAAAAGTCATGATCCTGGTTTGCATGTTATACCACTGCGAAGGTCTCGAAAAACCCACAAGGAAAATGTAGACATGCAAAGAAAATCTCAACATGCAAACCCTAAAAATAGCCTCTGAAGGCTGAATTTTGAAAGTTATCGGCTCATTTTGCATGTTATACCATTGTGTAGGTTTCAGAAAACCCAAAAAGAATCTCTAGACATGCATTGAAGAACTCTGCATATAAACCCTAAAATTTACTCTGAAAGCTGAACTGCTAAAAATAGCAAGTTGTTGGTTTTAGCTCAAAATTTGTAGGCGAGCAACCTGACATGTTCTGGATGCAGTGTAATGATCAAAACTTTGAAAATGTTGAGAGAACGCCCTGAATTGCACACTTACTAAAAATAGTAAGTCGCCGGAATTTGATGAAACTTAGCTGGGAGCCTGCTAGAAGCATGCTGACAACAACGTTAGTCTCAGCACTTGGCCAAAATCTCACGTCTAAGCTCACAGACGGGCACATACCCGGAAAGGCAGATAGCAGGAGAGAGAGAGAGAGAGAGAGAGAGAGAGAGAGAAAACCAAAGCCAAAAGACGAGGAACGGAGCGGAAATTTAGGGGGGTCCCCATTTTGAATGGGGTGATGTGTGAAAAGGTCACAACACTTCCCAACAAAAGCCGCTTTTAAAGTTTCATCTAAGCCTCCTAGCAAGTCCCCACAAAACAGACGCACGAGCATCTCTCTGGCCTCCGCCTTAGGAACATCCCCGTCCAAAAGCACAGCCAAAAACCACGACGAAATATAGGCATTGTCGCGTGCATATTCCTCCCTATCCAAATGCCCTTTCCTGAGCACCATCTTTACCGCCACCAAGACCAAAGGGTCGTTGTCAAGCAGAATTCGCTTGGGCCTTTGATCAGTAATCGCCATGAAAGTGGCCTGCCTCTCTGTCGCTTTCAAAGAGATGGGGTGTCTGCCCCAAAGGATTCCAATCCCTCCACCAACACTGAAATAATAAACTTCGAGCGACTCAACTTTGCCATTCGGGAAGCAACCAGGACCCGACAATCACCAAAAAGAACATCACTCACAGCAACACCCACCAAGCAAAACAAGCCAACCATAAACAAAAAACCAAACCCAGTTGCCATAAATAGAGCCCACGGCCAACGAACAGACCTCACTTCGCATGAGCGGAGAATAATAGAAGAGAAAGGCAATCTGTACTTGCAAAGATAGCCAACCTCTGAGAATGAATCGAAAAGATTGAGCATGCCTTGATATGATACTACTGTGCCAACTAAACACTCTGCATGAGAACACCGAAATCAACGTACCCTGACGCCTTCCACTTGTTGACTCCATAGCCCACACAGACTCTAGCGGCGGCCAAGTAATTAAATGCGAACCCAGGAGGCTAATGAAAGCCTCGAAATCGTCCCATCGCCATCGTGGCAGGGAGCCCACCCATCCACCCACATTATTATTATGATATTGAGAAATAATATCTATTATTCTATTTTGTATTATGATTATAATTTTATCTATGATAATTATAATTGTACTAATAATATTTAAATTGCTTATATTTATATATTGATATTTACTTGGTTTTGTTATTTGTATTTCAATACTTCATAGCATTAAATTGCTAATATGTGTTTTGTTATTTTGTAAACTAATACCTTATTCATCATATGCTTGCTTTATTATCTCTATGTTTTCTTTATCATATGTTGATCTCCTTATTCTTCATTTGCATAGAGAACTGGCTGTTAGTCGATCCTGCTTAAGCTGCCACTATAGCATCCGAGTTAGTCAGGAAAAATATTCTAAATTGTGAAGATATGAGTATTCTATCTGAATGTGTATATTATTAACATGTTATTGTATATCTAAAAATATAAATATATTAAGCATATACTTATCTTAGATGCCCCTTTGTGATGGGGACATATCATGGAACTCTTTACTAGGATAATAACTTATAAGGACATTTCCACCAGAGTTATAATAAAGTACAAAGTTAGCAAAGCCAAGGATTTTATGTCATCCTTAGCTTCAAAATGTGAATTTATCTGAATAGATTAGTATACCACATCAGTTTCTCAACATTAGATCTACCACATCTTTAAGGAGATTTGAGAGGGTTGGGGATCTAGGCTACTCTATTAGTGTTTTCTAAAGAGAAATGCCATTTCACAGAATCATATCCATCTGTCTGTGAATTAGTAGTATCCAAGAGGTCATTGACATTTTGATGGCATGAAAGAAGGATGATATTATAAATACCGGTAGCTCTAGGGGCCTCTATAAGGATCTACATTTGAGAGTGACACTTGAAGAAAAAGGGCCAAGCACCTCTTATTAGGATAGTTGAGTAAAGAGGGCAAAGGACTACTAGAATCTCTGTACACAAAATCATACACTAGATCTCATAGTAGATAGGACACTTTCCCCACTTCTTAGACGAAGAAGAGATTACAAATTTTGTTGTCACTTCTAGTATTTAGCCTCATTGAAAACTCATTTATGATCTCCTTTGATGGAGAAGGCAAGGGGCATCCAAGGAATATCTATATGAGTGAATGTTGATCATTAGATATGCCAATAGGTTGAAGGAGCCAATTGGCTTTAGGAATATACAATGAGACCCTACTATGGTCTCTTGCAATGGCGGAAGTTTAATCACAAGGAGTTTGAGTTTGGGAATTTAGAAAGTAACCTTGAAGAAATTCTCAATGAAGGGGTTGAGTGCCAAGTTCAATTTGGACAATATACTGAGAAAAAAATGTTGGGAATAGGATGCCATTTAATTGCAATCCTAAACATTATTTCATGTATCTCCTAAGTCCTTGGAAAGTGTTCCCCAACACTAGGATTAGAAAGAGATTAATTTTGAATGAAATAATCATGTTAATTGACATTTGCAATTAATTCTAAATGTTAGGAGCATGTGAGGGTATCCAATATGAGTTCCTAAATAATAGGGGCACATGGGGCACACACATCGAAGGTGGAACCCACCTTGAGTTAAGTTAATTGTTTGGAGTAAAAGATAACACTTCTGTAATGCATGTAAAGATCCTAGAAGTTAGGGATTGATGTTTACATGCATGAAGTTTAGTTTAGTTTAGTTCAGATCAATTTAGTTTAGTTCAGTTTAGTATTAGTTTAGTTTAGTTTAGTTTAGTTCAGTTTAGTTATCTTCAGTTAGTTTCAGTTGAATGCTAGTTGACTTCAGTTAACTTGGAATGCATGACTAATGACTTGAGTTGCATGACAAATAACAGGTGACTACTTTCAGTTAACAGGGGATGATCATTCTTGCATGAATGGTGGAGAGATATGTTTCAGTTAACAGAGATTGACTTGGACCCACCTTGGGCGCCCAAGTTGGCTTCTTGGAGTTAACACTTTTGCATGATAAGATATTTCAGAAGGCTGAGTTAAGTGGGCCCATTCTTGGGCGCCAACTTTGAGGATAAACTTTGAAGATATCTTCGGAATAAAGGTTGAGTTATGACTTTAGTTTGGGACGCCCAAATGGATGAAGGAGTTGATTTGACATTGTTCTTCACAGTAGAACTCTACTTGCAAGAGATAGGTGTAGCTTTTGTGAGATAGGGATTGAGCTTTGTAATTGTAACTCTTTGGAGTTTACAAGGTTGATTATTGCCTATTTATCTCAAACAAGTTGAAGAGAGTTTGGATCAGTTTTTATTGCAGGTTGTGAAGAAGATTTGTTGAAAGCAAAAGAAGCATCTCAAGCGGGGATTGGAATTATTGTAATCTTATTCTGAGATTAATAATACATTGATTCTTGGTGGAGTTTTTTCCCGAAAGGGTTTCTCCACAGTATATGCCGTGTATCTTCTAATTTCCTGTCTAATTTTTCTACAACCTTCTGTCTTCATTCTACAAATGGTAAAATGAATTAATCAAATTAATCACCCACAAAGAATCTGTAACAAAGAATACATATTTAGTTCAGCAATCATAAAGTTTTACAAAGTATTAAGCTACATAAACACCTCAATTTTCAACAAAAAAATGTTGCCACAGATCATACATTGAAGTGGGAGTTTAGAGCCTTTCAATGTGACCACCCTCTCACCCGTCCCCCAATATATCCCAAACTAAGACTCCAAACCTCTAACCCTTAAAGATGTCTCATTCTAATAATTGTATTGAGGAAACATATCTTCAAACTTTCAAAGGGGTATCCAAAAATCCATCTAAAAACACTGCCACTATATGACAAAAGGTGAGGCATATCCCTTGTAGAGGCTCAATTGAGAGGCTAACTTATTCTTTTAAATTGAATTCGTATATATAGCTTTTGTAATTTGTAATGAACTAAATTTTCTAGCTATCTAAATTAACAAGAATGCTATATATCATACATATTTAGCTAAATCTTGATGAAGTTTTTAATGATTTGGGATTTTCATGTGTAAACATTTAAAGCAAGTATTTGGGTACAAGTTTGGTTGGGTTTCTACTTCCAACATTTCGAGATCTGTACTATCCCCTTCCTAAGGAGTTGACTGTTGGTGATAGCCTATCCTTCGGGTTCTCGTAGGCTAATGTGGTCTGGTTAGGGGACTCCATAGATCTTGGAGAATGTGTTGTTCAACCATTTGGCATATTTCGTGTGTTGTAGTGAGTTCAGAGCTACAGGAGGTTCCTTCTGGCACTTTTTGGAGTGTTTTCGAGCACTTGGCCCGATTTTACTATTTTTAGTAAGTCACCTCTTGAGTATCGATTTGGCCTTTCCGTGTCGGTTTTCCCTTGGCATGATCAGAGTTTGCATATAATGTGTATTTGGTGAATTTTAATGGTGTGGGAAATTATTTTAAATAACCTTAATGTTATAAGTTAAATTAAATATTTAACTTTAACGTTATTTTGAATTATTTAAAGTGACTTTATAAAGTGGCATCTAGGGGACATAAGGGGACTTTCAAAAAGTAAACTTAAGTTGTTTTTAAAAGTGGATGCTTACTTAGGGAGACATAAGGGGTTTTATTAAATAAAATTAATATTAAATTCCCAAAGTTGGGCGTGGGAATTGAGGAGGGCATTAAAAGTGTTTTGGAGCTCATTTTTGTAGCTCATGCTTGAGAATTGATAACAAGTTTTTGCTGGTTTGAACTTTGTTCATCCAACGGCTTTGTGAGGACAAAATCACTCATAGAGGACATTAGTTACAAAAGTGAAAGATCTTTCTTGGCTGATTTGCTGGTGGTTTCATTTAGGAACTATGTAGGAGCTTCATTGATGCAAAATTTTAGTTTTTTTGCCAAGCAATAAAGCAAACCATTGTGGGCAGATTTTGTGAAGAGTAAACAACAATTTATGAGTGTCAAAATATTCAGTTTGGACCCTTCATTTGCTTGTTGTACCATCTTTGTGGAGTTCGTTTAGCTTGGAGGAAGGGCATGGGGTTCCCAGGGCAAGGCACCTAGGTTTTGAGGGGAATTTTGATAGGTTTGGGGGTGCCATGGTTTGATATTCAGCGTTGGTGCCTTATGAATATCATTGCAAGTATTTTTATTTGATTGCATTGGTTATATTACCATCAAAACACATTCTTATTCAAATATATATATATATATATATGGTGGTTATTTTAGTGTATTAGAGCAAAAGTATCCTGCTATCTTGGAGGTTTTGTGAAGGAACAATGATGTGACATTGGAATGAGTAATGCAATCGCCTTTTTACTCATCATTATAATTTGAGATGAAACAAATCAAACCCTAACATTGAGGAGCCACCAGAAATAGATTTGTTTGAGGGAGTTGAAAGAGTGGAAGTAAATATGGGTGATAGAGAACACAAAGACCAATAGGAACCTAGTACCAAAGAGATGGTTAATGATCTTGCTAGGGGTAGTGTGACATACAATAGAGTTTAGCTCAAATGGTGGCGTTAATGACCCCACATATGGTGGTAATAACAACAATGGTGGAAACAATGGTGAAAACAATGGTGGAAACAATGGGAATGGGGATGGTTCAGTAAATAGTAGAGCTGCAAATCAGCACTGTGATAGGAGCAGCCAACTGAAGACCTCTTATGCCTAACTTTCCACCAAGAATTAACCCTTGAGTTGAAAAGGAACCAACACAACAAGAGTTGCAGGATCAGATTTTAGAGGATTGGAGGAATTTAGGACTTGAATTTCAGGCTGAAATGTCCTTCTGTGATTACATGGACCTTAGATTGAAACATAGGCCCAATAGAGGTGGTAGACAACATAACCAAGACTTGTAGAGAAAGGTGGGAAAATATTATCCATTTTGTACTATGATGGTTCAGGGAAAACTACAGCTAGAGCATGGGTTCAAAAACTAGACACTTACTTTCAGCTCAACCCAATGCTAGAGGATGAGGCTATTAAGTATGTAGAAATACACTTGGATGGTAGTACTCATGAGTGGTGGCATCACAGAATGATCACCTTGGGTCATGATCAGATTGACTCCTATGTAGAGTTTACAAAGAGGTTAATTGATAGATTTGACAAGAAGGATCCAAAATTGCATTTTAAGGAGTTGGCGTAGCTTAAGCAGTGGGGTTCAGTTGATGCTTACATTGCAGATTTTCAGAAGTTATTTGTGTTCGTAACTTACATTTCAGAAAGGATATTGATTGTCTTGTTTATGGATGGGCTTTTAGATCCATTGAGAGGTTGGGTTAAGGCACTTAGTCCACCTACATTGTAGGATGCCATTAAAAAGGCAAGGGATATGTAATCCTGTACATCTAGACGTAAATTTCAGTCTAAAGGATTCTTACATAAAAGGGACTAGGATAAGAAACATTTTTCGAAAGACTCAAATCAGTCCAAGAACGTGCCAAACAGGTTGGATAGTGATCAACTCAATGAGCTTAGAGGAAAGAAATTATGTTTCCATTGTAGAGAGCCTTGGGACCCATTGCACAAGTGTGCTATTAAAGCAAAGGCAAAGAAGATTGAATAATTTTCAGCAGAGGAAACAACACCAGAAAATTCAGATGAACAAATTGAATCGGAGAATAATGATGAGGAAAGTTCAATAGAAGAGACAGAAAAGGAGCACAAATGTGGTGGTACCATTACCCAACTTTCTAGCTTTCAGAAAGTTGGATCATTCAAGGTTAGGGGATACTTTGTAGGCAGCGAATAATCACTCTCATCAATACAGGTGCTACTCACAATTTCATTGACGAAGGGCTTGTTGCTAAGAGGGAAATTAAAATAATTTTTTTTGAAGGATTTAAGGTGATGGTTGTAGATGGGCTTACCCTTACTTGCACATGCAAAATTTCCAACTTGGACATACAATTGGGGGAGTATGAGTTGAAGGATGATTTATATGTGTTGAGTATAGGTGATACAAATGTGGTTCTAGGCATAGTTGGAAGACTCGCCCCAACAAAAATCTCGCCAAGCCAAAAATTGGAGAGTTTTTAAAACTCGGCAAAAACTTGGAAAAAACTCAGCAAAAAACTCGGGAACTTAAAAAATTGCTTAAATTTCATCAGAAACACATTTTTTTTGCAAAATTCAATGACAAGGTGAATCCAATGAATCCATAAATGAGTACAAAAGTGTTTTCTATTAATTTTGATTGACTTTAATGTAAATTGATTACAAAATCACATTCTCATGCAAAATCCCGATGGCTAAAAGCTTGAAAGTCTGATACATGAAAACGGTAAAACTAGAACTAGAAGCAAATACTAAACAGTAACTAAATACAACATGCTAGGCTTTCCTCTTCCCTAGTCTAGCAACAGCTAGGGAGGAAGAGGTGGGTCCTCTGGTCCCCGTCCTGCCGTGTGTGTGTGGTGGTGGTGGTGGCGGCTGTGGTGCTACTACTGCTTGCTCCTCAACTGGCATGGAAGGCTGTGCCTGTGGCTCTGGCTGAATAGCATCCATATCCTTAGGAATGTCCTCCAACCCTACATCTCCTGATGCACCCACATCCTCCATTGCCTGTCTCTTGAAGTCAAGGATCTTGTCTGCGCTAAACAATGGAGGCTGCTCATCTCGCCTTGTCCAATCACTGTAAGGATCTATCTCATCTAAATCAATAGGATCCAGTGATTTTTCTTCTACTCTCTTTGTGTGCAACCAAAGATTGTATTGCACAAAGATTAGGTCATTGAGGCGCTTTGTGCTAACTTGTTCCTCTTCTTCGTGTGAATGGACTCGAACAAGCTCCAATTGCGCTCACAATTGGATGCACTACAAGGCTAACATAGAATGCGGAGGGCAATTTTTTGTAGATTTGGGGTTTTTCCACCTCGATTTTTCCACCAAACCTTTGCAAAAAAAATAAAATATTGAAGAGTTAGAAAACAAAGTCAAAGACTCAAGTCAAAACACATTTTATCAAATTATAAGATGCATGTGAAATAAACTTAAAAGTTAAAGACTCCCAATTTTATACCTGGTGGCAGAGTGGTTCTTCCTCCAATAGCCAGCTCCGAAGAAAAGAGATTACCAGTTGCTTCCCTGTACATATCCAACTTCCTGACGATGAAGTCTCTCATTGCAACCTCGGATTCCATCCCCTGAATGCATGTTGTGATCCCCTCCATAACCTCTCCATTAGGATCGAAGAAGCTCTCTGAGAAGAGATAAGAAGGGTTGAGGAAGTACCCTGCTACATGGATGGGTTGATGGAGTTGATTGTTCCACCTCCTATCAACAATCTCCCATATGGGATCAAATTTGAGGTTGTCCCCCATGTAATAACTTTTGATAGCCTCCTTGGCCCTATCCATGGCCTCATAAATGTATCCCATTGGGTTTTCATCCCCATCTACCAAGCAGAGTACTCTAACCAAGGGCTCCGACACGTAGATTAAAAATAAAAAAAGATCAAAGTTAGAAATTTATAATGAAAGGCTTAAAGTTAAATTAAAAAATATATATATTTATATTCAACTTGAGTTTCAAATTAAAGTCAAAGTTTTGAAGTTACCTTCACGATCTCTGTAGCTTTTTTTGCAAACAAGGGGTTGAAGACTATTGCAGCAACTCTCTGTCCTTCGGGATTCTTTGAATATGAGGAGTCATTCCATGCTTGACTCATGAACATTTGTTTTACAGAGCCCAAAGAATCCAAAATGCTTTGCAATGTTAGGAAAATCATTGCAAACCTTGTGGCACCCGATCTCACCAACTCCTTCCCTTGCGTATGCTCTCTCATCAAATTAAGAACCCAAGGGTGATTGTAGATATATTTTGTGATGCTCCTTACATCATCTACAATCAGTGCCACCCAAACAAGTTTGCCTATGTCCTTCGAAAGAAGGTCAAGGCAATGGGCTGCACAAGGTGACCAAAAGAGTGATGGATGTCTAAGCTCAAGCATTCTTGCTACCACATACGCTGTTGCATTATCTGTGATGACTTGCACCACATTAGCAATCCCCACCTCCTTCACAACTTCTTCCAACAATGTACACAATGTATCTGCAGTTTTTATCCTGTTGGAAGCATCCACTGACTTCCAAAACACTTCACCTTTGGAAGCAACAAAAAAATTAAGGATGGTGCAGTTTCTCCCATCCATCCACCCATCAGAAAGAATGGAGCAACCATATTTCTTCCATTTATATTTTTGCTCTTCCACCACATGCATTGCCCTTTCGGCTGCATTTGTGAGCAACCTGCAAGTACAAAGTAAAATAATTAAATAAGTACAAAATTGTAAGTTTTAAACAAAAAATAGCTTGAATTCAACATAAATAATAAATTAATTTAAATTTTAAATTAAAGAACATAAACTTAGCATAAAATTTAAGTTGACTTACCTCCTGTTGATGTGATTTTTGTGACCGCACCAATTAGCAGAACAAAGTATCCGAAGGGTACTCCATTCTCTCTTGATCAAAGAATTCCATACGCTAAGATTGCTAGAAAGTTCGTATGTTCAACTCCAAGGTTCCAAAAATGCTATGGAATACCCTCAGTTGGTTCGTTGTGATTTGCTGTTTTTACGAGGGGACTTACACAATTGTTCAAAACGTTTGCAGCTGACAGCAGGTTAATGATTGGAAGGGGATTTTATGAGTGATGCGAATGATTTGGCTATGAGGTACGTGTTTCCTAAAACTCACCAGAAATTGTACTAAATTGAAATAAGTGCAGGGTTTAGAAAATCTAAATTCTATACTAAAGGAGGACGTGGGATCAATCTCAACAGACTTCAAGCAGACTCTGCTTCGCCTCACGTTAGACAACTCACACAAAGTTGGTGCAATCTTCAAGGGAGCGGCAACGAATGTTCAAGTCACAATTCAACATAAAGACACCATCAAGACGATGCATGCCAAGACGTGAATCATAACCGAAGTTAAGCTTGTAAATTTTTCCATTTGACCACACAAGGCAAACTTGCAGTCAGCAAGCTGCTAGTGGTATGGATTGAAACGAAGCTACCTTGATAAATACCACAATCCACGATTAACATCTACTTGCATGAAAATGAAAAATTACTATAATCTAAGCTACTTGAAGTAGAAGGGGTGAAGAAATCTCGCTAGCTGCTCATAACAAAGACGAATTCACCATCAATGAAAGGTTCTTTTTATTATGATAGTTTTCACAACAATCTCTTACAAAGTTCTCAAAGGAAAACTTTCCTTCCTCCAAACTATGCTATGCTAAGCTATCACAACTACACTATCAGTCTCTCTGCTCTAGTCTCTGATCTAATATCTAAATTCTACTGATGTACAAATGAGGGGGGATGCCCCTTTTATAGATAGCCCAGTCTAATGGACGGCTTAGATTACAATCAAATGAATGGCTTAGATTAAGCCACCTCAGCCCTAACCCTAAAAACAGCCAGAATGGGGAGTGGTACAATAAATGAATCAAAAGATTCCCACTCACTCCCAAAATAGCAAAGGCAATTAATGCCCATAATCAATCTTCCAAAAGGTCATCATCTAGAAGTGCATTTCTGTTCTCCTTCTCCCTAGCTACAAAATCAATGAGTCTGGCGAGCACAGCCTCAATCTCCTGAACTGAAACTGGTGGAATGTGGTCAAGCTGAAACTCGAACACTGTAACTGTCTGCCCATGTCGTGTACAAGACTTTCTCCAAGCAACTAAGGCATCTTGAGTATTCTGAATAATACTGGAGAAAATGGAGGTGTTCTCAAAGTCGTTCTGAACAAAATTCTTCACCTCTGGAAAGAAAGGTGGCAGCCTATTCCTCAAACTATCAGCAGTCACCTCATCAAAATTCAGCCTACTAGCAAAGATAGCCTCTAAAGTGTTCAGGACTCCATCAATAATGTTCATCATAGGCTTCCTGACTCTGGTCGAATCCGCCTGTGCTGCATCAAAGAATCCACGTCTTGTGACTACTGAAGAGTACCAACCAGCAAAGTCATACCTGTCACCCTCCTGAATCACTCCTTCGTCAATCAACATCTGCAAGGGAGTATGCATCAAGGCCTCTAGACGCTGAATAATCTTGCTCTAATAAACATGAGTATCACCCTAGGCCTGATCATCTACCTCCATTCGTGCCATAATGCCGGAAGCTTACTGATAAGCATGAGCAAGATCTTCCATAAACTTTTTTGTCTCGGCACGAACACCTACAACCCATTTATCTACCTCCTGTGCCACCTTCCTCAAATCTTCCAGGGCATTAACTAATTCCCTAGACAACTCGGCTGGAAGCTCAAGTGCTGGAATCTCTTGCCCACAAGGACGAGACAAATGCTACATGTAGCCAATCAAAGTCTTATGCTCCTTTTTCAATTTCTTGTACTTGCCTTCAGTCCTGAGCAATCTGTCCTTAAGCGCCTGATAGGAGTTATCACACTCAATGATCTGTGCTCCTTTGGGGCGACCCAACTCCATGGTAGTGATCATATAATTTTCTGGTACAGCCTCATCTCGATCACAATCAACTCTCGGCACAGCTACGTGAAGGGTGCGAGAGCCATCCTCATCTATTGAAATATTTGAAAATTTTCTAGCTCTCCTCTTTGTTGGAGGTGCACTAATCCTACTCAAAAATTCCTCCATCTCTACCACTGGATCAGCCTCTTCACTGGGGCTCCTCCTCATCCTATCTCTGAGCCAATCTGGTACTACTTGTATAACAAACGGCTGCTCATCTCTTGCTTCTTCTTCACAAACTTCTTCTCTAATTTCATTTTGGCGAGGCTCATTGGCCTCTATGGGATGAGTATCTCCTGAAATTGTATCATCCTCTAGAGCCGCCTCAAGCTCACGCTGGAAGTGTGTATCGGTAGCAGTTTCCTCATCTTCCTCCTGCTGATCATCTCTAGTGGGTGCATTGACACTTTGGCCAATCGATTCTCTTCGTGGTGGCTGATTTTCCTCATGTAATTCTTGCTCTTGATTCAATGCATTTCTCTGATCAGCAAATAGTGAAACCTCCTATATACTTGGAGAACGTGTCTCCAATGGCATAGGTGACTCAACCACAATTCTCGGAGGCTTCGGCTGAACTGGCTCTTTCCTTTGAGACTCTGGACCTTGAGTAACTTGTTTCTTCCTGGTGGTAGTTGGCGTCCTATGATCTCCCATCAAATTGTAAGTCAAGGGAATTGACCTACTTTTCGGCCTGCTCACATGTCTTTCAACCCATGCTCTGGTGAATGTTAGGACTGGTATACAAAGTGTGTCCAAATCAGCAATCTCCGGCTCCGACCAATCTGGGAGTGGAAGTGGCGTGTCTCTCACTACCTCATAATCTGGATGAAGAACATTTATGTCCTCATCCCCCTGGTCTGGTACTGGAATAATTTCACACTCCCTAATCATGCTCAATGGTAGCCTCGAGAACATCCTCTTCCTGACTTCAGCCTCATCCAATGTATTATCCCAGTAATCCTCAATATTTGCCTTATGCACAAACTCTTCCGACAGTATCCATCTAATATTCTTGTGAGGATCGTAATACTGCCTGCTGGTGTGATAGGAAAAATGGAAGAATTGAAGCTCATTCTCAGCTTCCCTGGCTGCCTGAAGTGAAGGACACACCTCATCTGAATTTCCTATAATGATCGGGAAGTCAAGTCCTCCCTTCTTCTTTCTCTTCTTTCTCTTATCATAGACAACGAGTTGCCTAGATATCTCTAGCATCAAAATTCTATTTGTTGGGTACTTGGGCAATCTATAGGGATAGGAAGAAAATCCTTGCAGCTTGATATAACTAAATTTTGGAAACTGAATAAACCAGCACCCATACCTTTCTACTAATTCCTGAGCTTCCCTTGAGATCCTATGATGAGTCCTTTGCTGAAGTGATCTCGTTATATGCATGGTGAAGGCATCATTGATTCGCTTGTAATTGGATGTGCTTGTCAGGTGCAGTTGTGGACAAGCCTCATGGATTTTGAACTGATGAAAGCCACATCCAATTGGATCCTTGTATGAAATTCCCCTTTACTTCATCATATGAGCCAACATGTAAACAATGAATGAACCCATGTAAAATGTCTTCGTCCTCCTTAGACTCCGGAGCTGCTCATGCAAATTGTCACTAATCATCACCGCCTAGTTGATATGTTCTTTGCCTTCCAGCACGAGGTTGATGTAATAGAACATCCAAGGCTCAAAGATAAATGCCTGGGGGCAGCCTCCAACCCTGTTGAGCATCATGATCAGGTCACAGTACTCCTGCTTCAAATCATCTGATATTATCTGCTTCGGAAACTTCGTGCGAGAGGGCTTGGGCTTGTTCATCCAGCGAGCGTTGATCATGTCAGTACATCTCTCGAATGTTGAAGCATACATTCGCTCAACACGCTCTCTTGTCTTGTAAATCATCCTCTCATGTGATGGGATTCCAAATGCTTCGCCGATAGCTGTAGGTGTGAGGTTGGCGAACAATCTACCATCAGGTGAGACAATAGACCTGTGATCAGGGTCATAGTAGTTAGCGCACTCCATAATTAGCTCTGGACACTGGATTGCTAGTGGAAAACCAACAACTGCATATAATCCACTTCGAACGATATTGTGCGAAGTGATTGAAGGACGATGGCTTCCAACTCCCATCATTCGACTTTTGAAAGCCTCCATGTTGAAAGAGCCCAAATTTGTGTTAGCCAGCTTGCCCAACTTCGAAGAGAATTTCGACTCCGGCAGGAATGACTTGCTCAGCTTCTTAATAACAGCCTGCCTGGACGCAACATTATTATCTCTGCCAGTTGCTCTTACTTCAACCATCCTGCAAAAACAACAAATAGTCATTAGATATTTAACTTAGAAAATAAAGTCACATTGGGGCTGCCAGTCGACTTTTGAAAAATAAGGAGCTTCAACACGTAATTCTAACTTCAAACCCTAACACTTCCTTAGCAACTTTGAACTTAGAAAGACTTGGAAAGTTTTCCAAGCAAGCATTAGCAACTTCACTACTTAGAGAAAATCGGCCAACTTCACTTCAGCCACTTAGACTTTTTCAAATTTTGCACTCTTCAAAGTTCAACTTCAAACTTTCCTCTTCTACTTCAAATTGAACTTCTTCAATACTCAGCTATTCACTTGCACTGCAATCTTTACTTCAGAGCTAGAATCGAACTTCTTCAGCTAATGGAGAAAAATGAATAAACTTCACAGCTCAAATAGCTGAGTCGAATTCTAGAAGAAGCTATCTTTAGCCAGTTTATTAAATTTCCACTACTCCTCTGCAGGAATTCGAATTTCCCTCCTCTGACAGCAGTAACACTTGTCATCCGGCGTCAGGAATATTTGACCACCTAGAATTTCCAAAAGATTCACTTCACTGGTCAAGGCGTACTTAGCATTTTTAATTCATTTTTCTAACTTCAACTGCATCTTCAAGAAATTCACTTCACCAGTTGAAGTCTAACACTTGATTTCATTCATCTCCTGCTTGAGAAAATTCACCTCCATCCAAATCATCTAGGCAATCAACTTTAAATTCATCATTCAAGGCATTTTATTTCAACAACATATTTTATTCTTTTGCCTTAGAATTTTTTTAAAACTTTTCCCTTAGAAAATTCATTATTCAAGTGCCGATCAAAATTTCATCTCGAAATCCTTGGCGAGCTGTGGAAGACTTTAAAATCACTTCCTTGTCGAAGATGTTCGATACCTAGAAGAAAATTCCCTTCAGAAATCATCAAATTCATGGGTCTACAAACGAAGGGGTACATTTAATTTTTTGAATTTTAAACCTTAGAAAAATATTTTTCCATCAAATTTATTTCCATTCTTCATCTCTGGGCATATTTTCTTGCTTGACTTTGAAATTTTTCATCATCTTGTGAAGCTAGCACCTTCTGACATATCTACTGCCAATTTTATTCATGCCTCTGAAAATCTCATCTCCTCCATCAACTTGGGCGTATTTTCTCTAACTAAGGTGGAATTTAAATATTAACACTTAGAAAAATATTCAATCATTTCTAGCATGGCGCATATAGGTACCAAGGAGGAATTAAGTTCAATACTTAGAATATTTTCCTTTTAGAAAGCCATCACCTCTAACATCTTTGGGCGCATTTCACATGTGGAGGAGGATTACGCCTTAGTCAATTTTTATTAATCTCACCTTGCACCTAGGCGCATATAGCATGTTGAGAGGGAATTAACTTCTACGCCTTCCTTAGCCACCTTAGACTTGGGCACATTTAGGCTATGGTGAAGGATTTAACCACGCCTTAGCAATTTTTACCCATCTTCACCTTGTTTGACACCAACACCTTGGTAACTTCCCTCCATCTTTACCTTCACTTGGGCGCATTTTACACATGGAGGAGGATTTACCACTTTCAATGCCTAGCATAGGTCATGACTTCATGGGCGCATTCAAAGGGTGGAGAAGGAAGTCAACACTTGGAATATTATCTATCACATGCACAACGCCTTAGATCCTCTTCACCATGCATGGGCGCATATAGGCATCATGGAGGAATTAACTTCACTTAACATTTTCTTACTCCACTCTATTCTTTTCTTGGGTGCATTCAAAGGGGGGAGAAGGAAGTTTGACTCCCACGCCTTTGACTTCTTTGACTCTTCTTCAAGCATGGGCGCATTTTGATAGTGGAAGAGGATTTAACTTTCACGCCTTGTTAACTTCCTTACCTTCATCTTGAAGTGGGCGCATTTGGGGTATGGAGGTGGACAACTTCATGCCTTAGAAGATTTTTATGGCTTACTCCTTCCTTGGGCGCATTTAGGGGGTGGAGGTGGACTTAAGTCCAACACTTAAACTTTTTTCCACATCTCCTTATGAAGTGGGCGCATTTTCAGGGGTCTGCAGGATGAACTCAACACTTAGAAACTTTTTCCCTAGCTACTTCTTCCTTGGGCGCATTTGAGGTATGGAGGTGGACTTATCTTCATTACTTAGAATTTTCAACCTTCTGCCAGTCATTTTGGGCGCATTTGAGGGGGTGAGCAGGACGAGATTTAGACTTAGACAATTTCATCACCTTGGCTTGAAGATGGGCGCATTTTCAGGGTGGAGGATGAACTCCAGACTTAGCGTTTTTTCCTTATTCCTTCTGCCAGCTCAATACTTACTATATATAGTAAGTTCCAGGTTTTCCCTCTTATGAATATCGGATTGATTTGAAATTTTAAGCACAAGATCCTCATGACCTAGTTAGTCTGTTCACACTGCCACCTCGAGTTGACCTGCTATTTATAGCATGTTTCTGAAGGTGGTTTACTATTTATAGCAACTGCCTGATTTTGATACTTCCCCAACTCCGTTTGACTTGAAATTTGAATGTTGTGACCCTCATCGGTAGACTTGCCTGTTCACACTGGCGCCTGATGCTGATTTACTATTTTTAGCCTGTTTCTGGAATGCCTTACTATAAATAGTAAGTGCTCCGATTGCCTTCAAATTTTACCGGTGGATAGCTTGAAAGATACTGATCGTAGTGGGATACACTGGTTTTCGAAAATTCTGGCATTTTACCCCTCATTTTGGGTCTTGAAGCGGGAAACCTTAATTTGACTTGCATGTCTATCAAACGACCTCCGTTTGACCTCGTTTTTGTTGCACTTCGCCTTGTTTGTGATACTAGTGCGCTGGGCAGCTGCCGGAGTGGACCTGCTATAAATAGTAAGTCTCTGAAAATTGATCATCTCGCCTTGCATGTCACATCATTGTGTAGCTCTTGAAAAACCCATAAAGAATCACTTGACATGCGCTGAAAAGCACTGCATGCAAACCCTAAAAATGGCCTCTGAAGACGGCTCCTGAAAAAGTCCTGATCTTGGTTTGCATGTTATACTGTTGCGAAGCCCTCGAAAAACCCACAAGGAATGTTTAGACATGCGAAGAAAATTTCAACATGCAAACCCTAAAAATAGCCCCTGAAGGCTGAATACTGAAAGTGATCATCTCATTTTGCATGTTATATCACTGTGTAGGTTTCAGAAAACCTAGAAAGAATCTCCAGACATGCACTGAAGAACTTTGCATATAAACCCTAAAATGTGCTCCGGAAGCTGTACTTGCTAAAAATAGAAAGTTGTCAGTTTTCACTCAAAATTTGCAGACGAGTAGCTTGACATGTTCTGGATGCAGTGTGATGGAGAGAACTTCAAAAGTGCTGAGAGAACGCCCTGAATTGAACACTTGCTAAAAATAGTAAGTTGTTAGAATTCACTGAAATTTAGCTGAGAACCTGCTGGAAGCATACTGACTGCAATGTGAAGCTCAGATTCCAACTTATTCACTCCATTTGACCTCAAATTGACCAGAAAAGTACAAACCCTAATTCTCAGACTTAGCCAAAATCTTACGTTTAAGCTCACAGACGGGCACATCCCCGGAAAGGCAGACAATAGAAAGAGACAGAAAGAGAGAGAGAGAGACGAAACCAAAGCCAAAAGACCAGATTGGAGCAAAATTTAGGGGGTCCCCATCTTGAATGGGGCGATGTGTGAAAAAGGTCACAACACCTCCCACTCAAACCTTTGTGAGAAGGTGGCTTGTAGCCTTTTCTCGCAACTGTCAATGCAGTGACCATATTGTGCCAATAGGGACTACTCGCCACATTGAATGGTATGTTATTGAAATACCAAAAGTCAGCACATGCCATGTCGGCATGTTGATGCACCTCCTTGTTCCACCTTGTAGCCTCCAATGACATATGTGCTCTTGGTGTGTTTCTTGGCACAAAAAAACTCTGTGGATTGCTTGAAGATGAAGGTGGTGGTGGCACTGGCACTCTACTCGAACTAGAGGAAAAGGGGGGCCTAGAGGGCACTGTGGTTGAAATCATGCCAAAATATAATGCAAAAACATCAGAGTCAATTGCCATTTTTAAGTGGTTTTGCTAGGGTAAAAGTGGGACTAGTTAAGTGGTTGAGTGGATGTAAAGTCATGATCAACATATATGATGGCAAGTTTTAAGGAATGTCATAGTTTATCCTTGGTATTGCCACTCTTGAAATGTGACCCAACTAGCCATGGCGGTGGAAAAGTGTGATCAAGTAAAAAGGCACTTGAAACACTTACTTGTCATGTCCCACTTTCCTTGTGGCAATGCCACTCTAAAAGGGTGAAAATGCTGGCAATGGTGGTAGAGAAATACAGTCAGCTGAAAATAAAACCTCCCTCTTGCCTTAGATAAGCACTCAATCAGACATATTGCATATGGAATATTGGTCAAATGCTAGTGAATGCTTCTTAAACCATAAGTGAAAATCACATATTCTTAGTGGGAATGCCAAACTTAAGGCATGATCTAGTTGGCTATAATAGTTGAAAAAGAACATCAGTCAATTTCACACATTTTCTATTGTAACAACACTAGGGAAAGGAGATTAAGGTGGCAATGATGGTAGAAAAATGTGACTAGATGTGCAATTCATTTAAAAACAACATCAATGCCAAAATGGAAGGATTTGAAAGCAAAAAGTGACTAGTAATGACTAGCCCTTGACATAGGTGACTTGATCAAGGGCAAAGTTAGTATTTTAAAGCAACAAAGAAGCACATCTCAGCCATTCATTGACTTAGGCACTCAGATTAAGGAAATAAAGTGAATCTTAAAGCAAATGAAAGCCTTCTTTAGATTATTTTAAATGTCTTTTGCTTCTTTTCAAAAGGATAGGGATAGAATTGATTTAACAGCAGTTTTAAAGTAATATTTTATTATTATTTTTCCCTAGAAGCTTCTTTTAGAGAGCTTATATAAATACATCCCTTGTGTACATTTAGTGTAATGAGAGCTTGTGCCTGTTAGTTTTAGACCAGAAATGAAGATAAACAGAAATACAGAATAATGAACAATAAGACACAACAAATACCCTGGGAAAACCCTCCTTCTCGAGGGAGAAAAACCCAGTCAAAAATATATCTCTTATATATTGAATGAAAGAGCAGAAATCTTCTTACAGCTTGGCCCAAACTCAAGGCCAATCTGATGTAATGGAACACAACACCTCTCCTAGATGCAAATACACAATTATTATGATTTCTCCTTGATATTGATCTGCTCTATGCAATATGATGATCTGCTGTAGATGTGTGAACTCCTTGATAAGTGCAAATTGTCTTGAGAATAAAATTGATGATCAAATGAATGATCATCACCTTCTATATATACAAAGTAAGGTGGCATTTCATTTTGGGTCGGCTTCTTTCGAATAAATAAAATATAAAATATTATTTGTAATAAGGCGACTCTTCACTTGGGTCGGCCTCTTTGAATTATTTGTTTATTTCGAATTTGAGAGAGAGAGAGATCTCCCGCCGCTATAACATCAACAGTACCAAGCTTATGCTGTAGAAGTTTTCATTCAAGCGGAAGAGTTAGATTATCATGTTGTAAGTGTGAGATTTTGTCAAGTAATCAATAAAGAAGATGCATGTTTAACTTTGTATGGCATCTATCTTCTATCCTTCGGAGTACCTTTGCAGGCATCTAGGTTATTGTTCCTTTTCAATCTCATACTTTTTTCATTACTATTATTGATATTGTTTCCTTTGTTCAAATCCAATATTTTGCTAATATGAATTTGTCAATTTCTTTTTTAATCAATAGATAGTATTGTTTGTTGCAAAATAGAAAAACTTGTGGTAAGATAAAGTACTTTCAGTCCTTTGCTCCTACCTCCGAAATAAAAATGATAAGTTTAGATTGTTTCCAAGAATTTTAATTTAATGCAAAACACCTTGAAAATAATTTGTACAACGTGCATAAGTAGCAATCTAGTTTATTTGTTTTAGATTTTAGAAGTAGATTACATTAGGGAGCTTTCCCCACAAATTTGAAGAGAGCATTTCTTCACAAGCTGTTCCATTTTGTGTTGTCATGAAAGTGACTAGTGAAATCACTAAAAAATTCTTTTAGCAGAAGCTGCCCTCCCCATCTCAACCATAGAATTTGATTTGTGAGGCTGAAGCTTCGCCTGAGCTTCCCTAGGGATTTTCAATCAGAGTTGTTGCACCAATTCCCTCAGTTGTCTCTCAACAACTGCATAAAGATGTCTTCTCTTTTTTGAATCAGCAAACCAATGTAGAGGAAGAGTATTAGCATAATATGTCATGTCCCCTGAATTGCAACACTAAAATATAAAAATAACCAAACATTGAAATACAAATAAACAAATAAAATAAATAAAACACACACACACACACACACACACATGAGATTAATATTATTATAATTATAATTATCCCGAGATAATATTATAATTATAATCGTCAAAATATACAAGGCACCACCGGCCATCCACAACAGAGTAACACTAACAACACAGTAACAGTAGGTCAAAAAACCAGACCATCACCCAAAGCAGATCATTTCAAAAACATTCCAAAAAACACATATAAGAACTAAACTACGAGTAATGTCAATCTTGATAGCATGATTTAAAACAGTCTTAGCCATAGACCACCAAGGGTCATACCAGTCATAGAGTAAGATAAACACATTAACAATGTCTTTAGCAGAATAAAACATAAACGAAGGTTGATTAAGCCAGTCCCAGTCAAAAAACCTAAACCCCCATAAAACTAATCCTTTTTCCCATTGCATGGTTTAACAAGAGTTATGGTATCCCAATCTTCAGCGAGGAACTTAAGCAGTTCCTTGTTGCTAGCTTCTTGCTCCACATCGTCCGTAGACTTTTCCTTTTGCAGCAGACATAACTTAGTGGCAGACCTGTGCATAATCTTCAAAGTAAAGTGCGTAACCTCCTGTAGCCTTTTCTCCAAACTCTCAACTTTTGTTTTCAGGTTGTCAACCTCCTCCCAAACGACATCCTATTTACTGGAGGCTTCCTCCATGGGAGCCTTACCTTCAGTAATGTTCGAGGCCCGAGACTTGACCTCCTTGATTTTAATGCTAGCAGGGCCCCTTTTCAGGCTTTCAGAAACATGGGAGGAGCTACTAGCAGAAACCGAAAGAGCCTGCTCCCTCCCATCCTTTTCCTCCCGACTCTTACTCTCACTCCCGTTCCCATTGTCAGAATCCGATGCCTCCTTAAAATTCTTCACTTTTTCTTGCTTGATTACCAGTCTGTTTGACTTGCGAGGGGTATTAGTCTCCTCGGTGATCTCAATGTTAGAGTCAATTTGTTGGAGTCAAAATTTTGTCTTCTTGGAGGCTTTGGCCTTAGTTTTTGGGGTGGGGGCTATACGTTTTTTATCTTTACTCTTCACCACAGGCCCCTGAGATGGGGATGTGTCCTATGGAGAGGCTTTCAAAGCTGGGTTTTTGATGCATTTTTTCTTGCTAGGGCCAGGGGTGTCCATAATGCTAGTAGACGGGGGAGCAGAAGAAACCGGAGCCTCTTCCTCAGTGATGGGTCGAGGAGCTTCTTCAATAGTGATGGGCTGAGGAGGGCAGAGTGCCAGGTGAAAATGGTAAAGTCTGGACATAAGCCCTTGGTGGAGGATGGTGAAATTTTTGTTCGAATTCATGGCTTCAACCGCATCACTCACAGTACTTTCGAGAGAATGAATGAGAAAGAACGAAATGGAAATATTATGGTGGTTTCTAAGGTGATTGAGGAAATTGAAGTTGTAGTAGTAATACACACTGTACCTTCCTTCGAGAGTGAAGTATTTCATCACCACCATACAAATTTTGTCCCATGGCTCAGGAAGCGCCTCACGGTCATAGCCTCCACGCAGCTTGACAGATTGCTTATCACCCCAGAAGAATAGGTTGAGGCTGGTTTGGTCAGAAAATTTGGTGGTTTTCTTCCATGTACGCCCATCCATAGCGAGACCTGTGGCCCTAACGATGACCTCATCGATTTCGAAGGAAATGCCACCAATGGTGACCCTTCTAGCATTCCAAGAGGTGACGAATTGTTTGGAGAGACCCTCGTCATGGCCAGTCATGGATTCCATATACTGAGAAATTCCACCCTCGCATATATGCCAGATGATGGCGTTCGCCTTCCATTCATCACACTTATCCGGCTCCACACGCACCTGGTCCCCACCCATAGTGCCAACACAATTGATGCGGAAAGCTAGAACAGTGAAAGGTAGAACAAAGCAGATACAGTGAAAACCAAATGTAGAAACAACTGCAAAGAAATGGTCGGGAAAAGGTAACTTGTAAGGCCGTAAAAAATGACAATAAATGCCACTTCCCATAGCCAGCGCAGGCTTAGCAGTTGCCTTGTGCGAGAAGTCTAGGGCACGAAGAGAAATGATAGCGGTAATAAATCCGGACATCTCAAAAAATCAAACAAAATCCGCAAGGCTGAAAAAAATCATCACGAATTTCAAGGGGGTTCAAAAAATAATGACCCCATCGGTCATTAGGAACGAAATGATGAGTCCCAATGGCGATCAAAAAGAGGCTATACATGTCATGTGGAAAAATGTCCCCAACAATCTTCCCGCAAAATGACCAGTTATTCAAATAAAAACTCCCGCCAACATTACTAACGAAAGTTAGTAACAGCCACACTAAGTTTAGAAATTTTTTTTTAGGAATCATGATGGATTTCGTTAAGGTTCTTTCTTAGAAGTGCCACAGCCGAAGGGGGTAAAGACTCTTCTTTCCTCCAGCACCGTAGCCCTTCCCGATCAAGCCCAACCGTGACCAGACTGTCAGCAACCGCATTACCTTCCCTGTAGACATGTTGAATGGTAAACTCCCAAAGTCCGGTAAGAAGAGAGCGAATGTCTTCAATTATCCCTTGGATGGACCAACCAGCATCCATCATGCCTTTTGTGGCTTCCATAATCAGCTGCGAGTCACCCTCAATTTCCATAGACTTAACGCCGATTGACAACACAACTTTAAGTCCCCATAGGAGTGCGATACTTTCAGCCTGATTACTAGTGTGATCCTTCAGGTTCCCTGAGTAGGCAACAACTAAGCAACCATTATGGTCTCTGATGATACCACCTCCAGCAGCCTTCCCACCCCTGGCCACTCCATCAAAATTCAGCTTAAACCAAGGTGGTTTTGGAATTTTCCATTTCATGTTGCTTCTGACAATTTTCTTGGAGTTATCAAACTTCTAGAAGTCACTAGGAAATTTTCAGATTATGGCCATATTTTTATCCCAGCCCATTATTGTTATTATTATCCTATGTTAAATATATATAATATATATCAAACAATAACATATTCACAAAGATAAATGAATATATATTAATAATATTTACAAATGAATAAATATTAATATTTATGTCCCACAAAAATATTTAACATAAATATTAGAGATGCTAAATGCATCGGTCTCTAACAAAGAAATGATTCCTAAAATAACCCATAATAAAGCAATCAGCACCAAGCAAATATGTTAAATGCAGCAATTCACTAATATAATCCTTAGTTAGGATATCAATGGCAGCGATTCAACAAACATGCCTATTCAAAGATATTTAAATAAGTCTATAAACATGCAAAAAGGCATCGACCAGGAAGGAGAAAAAGGAAGGAGTATATATCAAATGCAGCAAACAGAATATAGGTGAGAGCAACGATCATATTTTTTAGGATCCAACGATTATGTAGGGGGGAAATAACAAACATAAATATATGAAATAGTCTAAACAGCAATCAATGAGTTGAGAGATTAATTCAGTTTCCATATGCAGAACAAGGTTGCTCCAAGGGAGCATACAACCTTCTAAACCAGGCTGCACATTAAGTGGAATATTTCAGACACCCAACCAATGAGTGAATCACATAAATTGAAGGATTGAAGTCTGTGTAGTATTCCCCCTTAATTTTTTTCAGTTTTAGCACAACAAAACCAACATCAAACCACTGATTAGCATTAGCTCCAAATCAAAACCAGCTTGTAAAATCCCTCACCAAGAATGTTCACCAAGATCCCAGTATGGGCGAGGTGATAGCATATGGTTCCGGCAATGAATATCAATTGAAATGAATTACAAAACCAATTGTAGGCAGCTGGCCGACCATGAATGAAGGAATGAATTACAATGTAGGCGGATAACCGACCATAATTCCGCTCTACCACTTATTCAGTGGGGGGAATTGTTGTGACCTTTTCACACATCGCCCCATTCAAGATGGGGACCCCTAATTTTTGCTCCATTCTAGTCTTTTGGCTTTGGTTTTGTCTCTCTCCCTCTCTTTTTGCTGTTTGCCTTTCGAGGGATGTCTCCGCCATTGAGTTTAAATGTGAATTTGGCCAAGTCTGAAAATTAGGGTTTGTACTTTCCTAGTCAATCTAAGGTCAAGCAAGGTGAATAAATTGAAAATAGAGACTAACACTGTTGTCAGTGTGCTTCCAGCAGGCTTCCACTGAAATTTCATCGGATTTCGGCTACTTACTATTTTTAGTAAGTGTGAAATTTGGAACATTTTCTTGACACTTTCGGAGTTTTAATAGTCACACTGTGTCCAAAACACATCCAGCTGCTCACTGGAAAAATTTGAGCTGAAATAGACAACTTACTATTTTTAGTAGTTTAGCTTATGGAGCAGATTTCAGGGCTTAGATGCAGAGTTTTTCAATGCATGTCTGGGTATTCCTTCTGGGTTTTTGAAGACCTTCGCGATGGTGTGACATGCAAAATGAGATAACAACTTTCAGAGTTCAGCCTTCAGAGGCTATTTTTAGGGTTTGCATGTCAGGTTTCCCTTTGCATGTCTACATATTCCTTGTGGGTTTTTCAAGAGCTTCACAATGATGTGACATGCAAACGGAGATAATCACTCCTTCAGGAACTTACTATTTTTAGCAGATGCATCCCGACAGCCGCCTCCCAGCTCTTCAGAATCACAAACTGATCGCAATGCAACAGAAACGAAGACAAACGGAGATCATTTGATATGCATGCAAAACAAATTAGGGTTTCTAGCTTCGGGGCCCGAAAAGAGGGGTAAAAAGTCAGAATTTTCGAAAACCAGTGTATACCACCGCGATCAGCGTCCTTCAAGCTATCTACTGATAAAATTTGAGGGCAAACAGAGCACTTACTATTTATAGTAAGTCATTTCAGAAACTGGCTAAAAATAGTAAATCAACGTCAGGCGCCGATGTCAGTAGGCAAGTCACGTGGTGAGGAGCGCTTCATTCAGATTTCAAGTCAAACAGAGTTGTGGAGGTATCAGAAGTAGGCAGTTACTATAAACAACAAACCACCTTCAGAAATGGGCTAAAAATAGCAAGCCAACATGAAAATCACGTCAACAGAATTGGCGCTAGAAGGAGGGCCACTAACAGCTACAACATACAGTTGTGTTGAAGTAGAAAGGGTTTGAAGTACAAAAAGTTCCATTGGAGAAAATTATCATAAGTCAAGATGGTGTTCTCTCAGGATTGAACAATCCCGCGCACTGCTAATAGGAGAATCAGCTACATCCTGGATCGTATTAGTTCGTTTTCGCCAGACAAGTTGAAAAGAATCTTGAGATCCGCTCCTAGTTCATCCAAAGAGTTTGTGGAGTTAGAGCTACCTACTCGAGCGAGGAAGAAGAAAGAAGTTCGTTCAAGCAAAGGAGTTAAAGTCAAGTGAAGGAATTCCATCAAGCGAAGAGGTTCAGTCAAGTAGAGGAGAAACAAGTGGAGAAGAAATTTCAACTTTGTTCAAAACTCCACCAAGCACTTCAAGGTTTGCTCAGCCAAGATCGGCCCAAGTTACTACACCTCAACAACAGCCATCCCAAGTTATTGTGTACCAAAGGCGACAACCAGTTCAAGCAATGGCTCAACCAGGAGGTCAACCAGGAGGTCAACCGGCTCCAAACGGTGCTACGTGGTTGGTTACCAACCCGTCTCCGCTAGAGTTTCCTGATTACCATGACATGCCAAAGAATCCTGAAATTTTTTGTACCAAGTTCATTGTCAATGATGTTAACCGCACGGCCGAGGATCATCTCAAGATGTTTGAAAATCACCTATGCAGTAGGCAGATTGGGTATGCGGATGTGGCTTGTCGCCTATTTCCATATTCTTTGGGAGAAGAAGCACATTTTTGGTTCATACATTTGCCAATTGGGTCTATAAGAACATGGGAGCAGTTGAAGGACGCCTTCATCGGAAAGTTTGGTATGCCAGTCACCCTTGTAGAGCTTTATCGTCAATTTGCAGAAGTAAGAAGACAAGACCAAGAGCCCATCCATGCATTCAACAATAGGTTCCAAAAGGCCCTCACAAGGTTACGCACTCCTTATGTTGTTGCTGATGCTTCAGAAAGCTACTATTCAGCACTTGATCCTTTGACTGCAATGTTTGTGAAATCTCACCCTACTCCACCAAACATGAATCAAGCTTACGCTAAAGCTATTGAAGTAAGTCAAGGTTTAGGACAGAATATAACTGGACCCGCACTATATACTGGCCTAGTCACAGTAAGCAATCAAGTGCCAACGCTTGGCTCAACATGGAATCAACAAATTCCGGCGCTGAATGCAATTCCACAGCCAGCTTATCAAGTGCAAGCACCATCAAGTCAGTTAGTTCTCCATCCTGGGATGCCCTTGTCCTAGACGCAAGTTACACAACCCATTTATCTCTAGAACACAGTGCCGCCAGTGAAAATTCAAGAGGAGAAAGATGAAATAAAAGATTTAATAGAACAAGTGAAGAGGCTGTCAACTGAGGTGACTTACCTCAAAAATCAAAATAATCAGACGCAAACTATGCCACGAAATTATCAGGTACACCAAGGTGCTAACCAAGGATATCAGAATAATCCTCCAAGTCATCAAGATACCCATCAAGGATACAGTCATGAAAACAGTCATGGGTATAGGAATAATAATCAGGGATTTTAGAGGAGGTCTTGGAATACAGGGCCCAACAATGGAGGTGTTCCGTCGCCATTAGATAATCCGCCACCTCCTGAAAACTGTCCTGCAGATAGAATTTATATGGCCGAAATTGCCTCGTCAGGATGGTGTAGGTTACATAACACGAACTAGCACTCTGAACTTCAGTGTCACGAGTTCCAAGTTGTGGCTGGTATTCTCAAGAGTGAAACAAGGAATATGGAGGCCACAAAAAACCCTCCAGTTACGGGATATGAGTTAGTCCCAGCGCCCAGATATGATCAGGCATTGATAATAGAAGATTGCAATTTCCCACCTGAATTTCAGAGTTACACGCCCCCACTAGTTAATCACCAATTCCCATCAGCTTCAACAAACGGTCCCGTGGGGATGCCAGAGTTTCAAATACCATTAGAAGTTCACGCCACGTATGCCTCACCAGAAGAGCCTCTTCATAGAGATGGTTATGTTTTTTCGCCTCTCAACAACAGCGTCTTGGTAGAGGGAAGAAGGGAGGTACAAGCTCTTCAGACTACTAGAGGTGAAACTCCTAAAGTATATCAGAGGAATTACCACCAACAACGTGAACCTCTGACATCATCGGTACCTCCAAATAATTTCACAACTCCGCCGCATCCCGACGCAAGCAACAACCCAGGTTTACCTAGAGATTCTGCAGAGTACAGACGACAGAATGCAACGCAAGGCGGAGGAGGACAACAAGCTATTCAACAGCTAGTTCATCAAGTTGGGCAAAGACAAAAGGAGAGTCTTCCTAGAGAGGACGTGAAAAGACTTGGCTCTTATGTACTAGAAGAATTCAAAAGGATGAAAGTTAGTCTCCCCCTGCATGAGCTAATGAAGATTTCAGAAGTAAGGGAGACCATTCTAGGAAGTTTGAATGAAACGCCTGTTGTAAGGAATACATCCCAAGATGCAACTAGTGCACCAAGAAATCCTCCTGTCATCACACAGTCTCGTCCCGCACAAAATATGAATGTGGTAGAAGAGGTGCCTTACGTGCCATTTGACGCTTGGGAGGCTCCGCAACAGCCTCAAAATTTTGTAGGTATGGTACAAGGTTCTCCAAAGATTTCTAAAAAGCCAGAGGAAGAGATTAAGGAGAAAGCTCAACCTGATGTTCTCACAGAGCAGAGGAAGAATCCAAAAGAGGTTGTCCGAGATAATCAATTTCAATCGAATAGAAAAGATGAAAGTAAGAATGCCTTAGCAAATGAAAGGAAAAGGCCAGTAGTACTTTATCAGGGAAAGGATGAGCCAACCCCATTCCTTGTTTCAGTCAGAATTTTTGGAAAGTTATTGCATAACTGTTTGATCGATTCCGGTGCATCAAGTAATGTCATGCCTTTGAAGGTATGTCAGGCATTAGGTATAATTCCGCTCCAGACCAACAAGAAGGTGACTCAGCTGGATAAGACTGAAGTTCCAGTTGTAGGAGAATTGAATAGCATCCATATGCAGCTAGAAGCGGATCCCAGAATTCAAAGTCACATTGACATATCAGTTATGGATATAGCAGGTGGTTACGGCATGCTATTGAGCAGAGATTGGTCCAGAAAACTAAATGGATACATCGCGATTGACTTCTCCCACATGTGGTTGCCTTGGAGAGGAGTTCCAAATCAGATAAAAATTGAAAGTACACCACGGCTCAGATTAATGATCACAGAATGTGGTGAAAATAGTGATGTTTTGTTCGTAGAAACTGATTTGGGTTCATATAAGCCCATTAAGAAAGAATTCCTCATGTTGCAAAGCTCGAAGGAAGAAAAGTTTTTAGGAGATACGCCCGCCTCCACCGAAGTATTAACTGAAAATGATTCAAGTGGGGATGAGAATGAAAGGATGTTTAGAGATTCTGTGATCAAAGGTGTAAAGCAAGAGACAGAAAGTGCCTCCATCAAAGACTTATCGTTACCCATTCACGAGGCTTTCCATTCAGAGAGTATAGGTCTCATGAGCGAGATCTACATGGAGCAAGTCCCAAAGATGATTCAACAAGTCACTTTAGAGGAAGAATGTGGAGGAGTTAATAAGAGAGAAAGGTTCTCTCAGTTGACGCACTTGGGGAAGAAAAGGGATGAAGCTTTGGAAAGTTTGGCTAAACATCAAAGGGTTATGAATAGGCAGATCGACAAGTCATGGTTGGACCCTCGTCAAGCTTCTGAGATCTTGGGAGATAATGCATTTAAGTTACGAACAGGAGGGGATATCCCATTGCCGGACAATGGGAAATTCCTCAGGCATTATTTCCAGTCCTAGGTTCTCTCCTAGAACCTGCTTTGTAATATAGTTAGATTTAGGCTTGCTTTTCTGTTTGTTTTTCGGCTTGTTCCGTTTTGGTTTTTGGTTTGTTGCCCTTTGGGTTTTTGGTTTGGTGTTCTTCCCTTGAGTTGTCTGTTCAAGTGGTTTTGGTTTGGAATGGGCAAGGATTTTAGGGTTTCCCATTGCGAAGGGGGTGATGATGGTTTTACTTTCACAACATGGTTTCTGTCCATTGGAATTTGTGCAAATTTTGAAAAGGCTAAGGTTGTTTTCCTCTTGTCATCATCTAGTTTTGATCCAGCTCATCTTGGGAGGTTAACCCGTTATTGTGTCTTAACACATGAGTCTAAAGACCTTTAAAACCTTACCTACCTTCACTCTGAGTCATTTTGGTTTCTTGGGAAAGGTCTTGGCAGGTGAAAATCTTACGTCTTGCTTCAACGCCACTACAATTCTCAAACCCATTGGAGGCTTCATTGCCTGCCAGCCAATTGAGGAATTGACGGAAGATCAAAAGAAAAAGTAAATGTGCTTAAAAGAAATATCAAAAGGAAAAATAAAATGAAAAATGAAAGAAAATATTATGAAATATTGGTTTTGGGAACATGCGAGTAACTCCACTGGGGCTATAGACGCCCGGCTGGTAGTGGAGCAATATTCGTGAGAATTGTAGCGACAACCTCGTCGGGTCTATGGATGCCCGACTGGCAGTGAGGCAATGTCCAGGATGCTTTTGAAGTTAAGATATTTATATAACTTGCTGTGGTCGATTTCGGAAGTCAAGATGGTTTAGAGATGGAACGAATGCACACACTCACGAGGTCTTGGATGAAAGTGTTCTGATCCAATATCGGATTCTTCTCCCCTTTTGAGTAAGTATCCTTCTGTATGATGATTTGAGGAAGATTAATCAAGGTTCAATTCTTAAAGTGTTTTTCAACACTTTCCCATGGGGATGCCAGATGTTGTGACCTTTTTACACATCGCCCCATTCAAGATGGGGACCCCTAATTTTTGCTCCATTTTGGTCTTTTGGCTTTGGTTTTGTCTCTCTCCCTCTCTTTCTGCTGTCTGCCTTTCGAGGGATGTCTCCGCCATTGAGTTTAAACGTGAATTTGGCCAAGTCTGAAAATTAGGGTTTGTACTTTCCCGGTCAATTTGAGGTCAAGCAAGGTGAATAAATTGAAAATAGAGACTAACACTGTTGTCAGTGTGCTTCCAGCAGGCTTCCACTGAAATTTCATCGGATTCCGGCTACTTATTATTTTTAGTGAATGTGAAATTTGGAACATTTTCTCGACACTTTCGGAGTTTTAACAGTCACACTGCGTTCAGAACACATCCAGCTGCTCACTGGCAAAATTTGAGCTGAAATAGACAACTTACTATTTTTAGCAGTTCAACTTCCGGAGCAGATTTCGGGCTTAGATGCAGAGTTTTTCAATGCATGTCTGGATATTCCTTCTGGGTTTTCGAAGACCTTCGCGATGGTGTGACATGCAAAATGAGATAACAATTTTCAGAGTTCAGCCTTCAGAGGCTATTTTTAGGGTTTGCATGTCAGGTTTCCCTTTGCATGTCTGCATATTCCTTGTGGGTTTTTCAAGAGCTTCGCGATGATGTGACATGCAAACGGAGATAATCACTCTTTCAGGAACTTACTATTTTTAGCAGATGCATCCTGACAGCCGCCTCCCAACACTTTAGAATCACAAACTGATCGCAATGCAACAAAAACGAAGACAAACGGAGATCATTTGATATGCATGCAGAACAAATTAGGGTTTCTAGCTTCGGGGCCCGAAAAGAGGGGTAAAAAGTCAGAATTTTCGAAAACCGGTGTATACCACCGCGATCAGCGTCCTTCAAGCTATCTGTTGATAAAATTTGAGGGCAAACGGAGCACTTACTATTTATAGTAAGTCATTTCAGAAACTGGCTAAAAATAGTAAATCAACGTCAGGGGCCGATGTCAACAGGCAAGTCACGTGGTGAGGAGCACTTCATTCAGATTTCAAGTCAAACAGAGTTGTGGAGGTATCAGAAGCAGGCAGTTACTATAAACAACAAACCACCTTCAGAAATGGGCTAAAAATAGCAAGCCAACACGAAAATCACGTCAACAGGAATAATCTCCACTCTACCACTTATTTCAGTGGGGGGGAAATAACAAGAATGAAGATAATTATTTAAACTCAATCACTTATTCGTGGGAGTGTATACAAAATATAAACTTGCAGCAATAATAAAATGATTGCTGTTAGTACTACTAACTAGATTTACAATAAGTGAATTTAGCTGCAAAACTCAAAGATATGCTTCCAAAATCATCCAATGGTTAGAGTAATAATTCTCTAACTTTTACAATACAAAATTGATATGAAATATGAGCTCAACCAACAATAAACTAAAATTCACTAAGTCTGATTAGAAACAGTATGAACAGAAAATCAGACCAGCAATGTTAGGATTCACCAAAACGGGCGTATCTTCTCCAATACAGCTCAGAAAGCTCTCAAACCACAACCAATTTACAGTTAAGAGCTAGGCATCCCAACTTCCAAGAGAAATCGAGCTAGAAACAACAAAGAACAGAAGGAACGAATCCCAATGCAGCTAAGAAGAATGGTATGGCCTCTAGGAAGGGTTGACCTTCTCCCAAAAATCATAAACTCAATAATAAATTCTGAAAATTTGCACAACTGGGCGCCCTTCAAAGTTGAACAGCATGAGAAAATACCCAGAATGAAATTAAATTCGATGGCGAAGCTATCAATGAATTTTCGCTTCAGCCATGTGAAACCAACAGCTAGATAACAGGCTATATAGCAGCAACCTGTCCAACAACATTAGAATTGAAGCTCAATCTATATCTCTGTGTGAAGCTCAATCTATATCTTTGTGTGAAGCACAGTCTCAGATAACCACCTAGGTAGCCATAGTTTCAGGCTCGAAGGATGGATTGGTTTGCTAAGCTTCCCCTTAGCCAGGTTCTAGATTCAGTCCAATAGCATAACTTTACTATCAAAATCCAACATAAGAATGAATGAGCAAGGCATCAATAAATAAGCTTCAATAGATGAGATGAATGAACTGTAACCTCCAACCAAGAAACTCTCCAACTTCTCCAAGAGGCATCTACTTCAAAAAGCATTTTTGAAATATTAAAAACTCCATATTATTCCCAAGTCATCCCACTTGAAGAAATAACAAAACTTTAATAAAATATTAAAGTGCATTAATGAGGCGTCCCCCTTCATGACCCCATTTTAAAAACAACTTAAAGTTCATTGACTAGGCATGGTGTACAATTGCAAAACATAAAAATTGACAAAGTCTGGAACTCAGTCCAAGGAGGTAGCCAAGAGCAACGCCCAAACTGCAATGGATAAACTGCTAAGAATAGCAAATTGACATTAGTTGAGCTAAACCAAACTGATGATGATGCCAAAGCCACAGATGGGATTGCTAAAAATAGAAAATGCTCAAAATAGTAAGTTTACTTCAACTCATTAGAAAGCCAGACTGATCAGCCTCACTGCCCAAAATAGAAATGTGAACTGCAGATGACTGAGTTGCTGCTAGAATGACACTGCTAAAAATAGACTTACCAAAAATTGCAAAGTGCTATACATAGTAAGTTTACAAAACTTCATATGAACACCGAGTAGTAATCATGACTTACTATAAATAGTAAGTGTTTTCCAAATACCTTTTGAGCACAAACTAGGTAGCCATCATGACTTACTATAAATAGTAAGTGTTCAGAAAGGTTGTCAAATTCAGATGCATGTCACATCATCCTGGAGGTCTCTGAAAACCTAGAAAAACCCAGAAACCTTTCCTGCATGCAAGGTATCTGCCAAAATTGCATGTCATTATCTTAACACGCATGTTACCTCATCCTGAAGCTCTCCAAATCCCAGAAAGCTCCACCAGACATGCGTCAGAAACTCACACATGCAAACCCTTGAAAATGCATCTGAAAGTGGAAACCCTAATTTCCCATATTGCTTAGCCTACGAGTTTCCGGAAGTAGGCTAAATCCAAATGAAGAGCGTAGGGCTAAATTGGGGACATTACAGTCTGAAATAGTGATTGAAGATAGACACAAACTGGTCCACATTCATATGCATATATTTGTATAGACAAATCAGAAACAACACCCATATTATAGTGTCGATTTGCATTCCTTAAAAACAATTAAACTTGTAGATTGCCTATCAAAATCTATGGCAGATAGAGGCCCATTTCTATCAGCATTTTATTAGTTATTATCAATATATATATAAGTCAAATAACTGAATCAATAATAGTTTTGAAGATTATTCTTAATCAGATTAAATTTTATCATTGGAATTATTGATTCTAGGCTTATTTATACCCTAATGTACAAGACTAAAAGACAAATCAAAGTCAAGTCTATAAAGGGACATTACATAATATGGATAAAACTTGGGACAATGAAGATTATTTCCTCCATGCACTTGATGAAGAGCAGGAATCCAACATGGATGATTTTCTTTATAATGAGATGGCCTGATTCCCCTCCTCAAGATCACTACTATCACCCAAACTAAAAGCAAAATCACCAAGACAAACTATGGGGACACCAGAAAGTGGAAAGAAAGGAAAACAGAAGTGGAAAAGTTATGCTTTGAGGCTCATAACTTCGTTGAGGAAGGTACCCAATGGAAAATGGATGCCTTACCAAAAGCAAGAAGTTTTTTAGGTCCAAAAGACGTTGAGGTGTTGAGACTCTTGGATCTGTTTTTGAGGACAGCTCAGATTATTTTGCTCTTTCTTCCATTCCCAATTAAGTGCTTTCATCAGATAGTGTAGTTATTCTTAATTTCTTGGTCTTCCTCTTCTGTAAAGGGCTGAGTCACACAGGGTTCTTTTTAGTATTTTACCTTGGGAGAAGGTAGTATTTTGTCTTCTGCTCCCTGTTTAACTTGTCTGAAGCTTTCTTTTGTTCAAATTTGAATTCTATAAAAGGTCTTGGGTCCTCATCCTACACTTAACATACCAAAAAGAATAGTCACTGCAAAACTATCTACATCTCTTTGGCTCTGGATGCTTGATAATTTCTAAATTATCAATGATATATCATACGTGTCAAGTTTTCATTTGATCAACTTGACTCACAATTTAATGTTATGATGCAGTTATTTCAAAATAATTTTAAGATTCTCAATTGTTAATACATGCTTTTATGGCTGATGTTTTTCTATATGCGCTGACAATGCATTTTCATTTTCCAAGTTGGATTCATTCTGCCTGATAAAATTGTGTACTTTTCTTACTGGCTATATATCTGCTATATAATTCCCAAAATATAAATTACCAGATTTAGGTGGGGACATGTGACATCCTAAATACACTATGCATTAAATGTAAACTTTGTCTTGTATACAGTTATTAGAGACAACCAAAATTTTATAAATTAATCAAATTGGTCCTATTTAAGCTTAATGATTTATGACAGCCAAAATTCAGCTATAAACAGATTGAAAGATTTTTCTCGACGACTGGGTAGAGTTTAAAAAAAAAGAAAGAAAATGTGGGTCATGTGGATTGAAATATCTCAAATGGATAAATTTTTTTAGTGCATTTGTGGAGTCATGCAGAGTATGAGACATGCTAATGTGACATATTTAGGGAAAACATAAATGTCTGAGCTGAAGCTATAATGAATAAGAAATATGAGCTGAATAATACTGACTTTTGTTTTTATTTTCAATTTAGATATTGGAGTTCTTTACTGGAAGTTGGATGCTGACAATTTTGAGACAGACCCAGAACTGCAAAATATACGGAAAACCAGAGGATATAACTATATGGTAAGTAGTTTGTATATATTAACCAAATTTTCTTTACTAACATTTTTGTGTCAAGGAATCAATGGCACATTAACCACCAGAATTTGGAATTAGGGTGGACTGGCTTGAGCACGCTTGTTGATAGGTGTATTGTAGATCCTTGTCTCAGGCCTTAACTTTCTTCTATCTACACCTGTTACCATTTATGATTCCTTATCTGTCCACCCTTTGTATACACAAGTACCTTTAGCTCTTTCTTTACCCTTAATAGATTTCTCAAGGCTTATCTAGAAATTTTTAACTGCATAAAGGCAATGCCAGTATCCACGATTGGTGCAGTCTAATTTTGTTGTTTTCATGTTGAACTATAGCTGACTACACCACTGATGGATGATGGCATCAGCTATTGGGAATTAGGACTTGTAATTTTGTATCCAAATTATATAGGCAAAGTCTTAGTCCATTTCAAAACAAGAAATCAAATAATTCTTTGTTTTGTATATGTGAATAAGCATATTTCTCCATAAAAATCTAAAGGATTCTAGTGACAAGGAGCTTAACCAAAGGGAAATAAGTTGCAATTTTAGGTCTTGAAGATTCAAGACTAGAGGAGTCAGGTCCAACAAAGTAAACCGGGTCTTAGGAATCCACAAACATTATCTCCTAGGTTTTCTTTATCCATCTTCACTCTGCCAATGGCATCTATCTCTAAAAATGACATCTATCTCTGCAAGTTGCTCATCCAAAAATTGAGATTAATGTACCAACAAGTTCACCCTAGGTAAGCATCTCTTTTCTCAGCCCCTTTCATTTATGATGATCCGATTATTTATTTTATATGGTCTGATCATATTGCTTGTAAATTGCCCTTATTTAGCTCCTGTGTATTTCTGTATCCACTTATTATCTTGAATATTGTCCTTTGGTGTAGGGTCTAGAAAGGCCTTTTCTTTTCTCTATTTAGAGATTAAGTAGAGAGCCTTTTCTAGGTATATACTGTTTAGACTTTTTCATGAGGTAGGTTGAACTCTAAGCACTTAATGTTTATCCAATATATTAAAGGGTTTAGGGCATTAACTCTTCTATTCCATTATGAAAAGTTACATTGTGATTTTATGAAGCACTGATCAATATTTTGTATGTGGTTAAACACAATAATTATTTATACTAAATCATTAATTTGGTGCCCCAGCCTCTGAAAGAAACATATAGATATTATTCTTCTCACAAGCCTCAAATACCTTTATAGAAGATCAGATCATTAACTTTATGAGGACATTTCATTTGAAGTCAATCAAATTTAGCTGTGGAGTACTAACTGCTTGTAAGTGAATGCAACAATAATATCTAAAAAAATGATCAGAAATTTAGGATGAGTTGTGACATGGTAATAAAATAAAGTATGAAGATTAAGCATGAAACATTTTCATTTAAAAAAAGAACCAAGAGTGCTTAGTGGTATAAAATTTTCAAAAATTATATTTGATCAAAGATATACTATTAGAAACAAAAATCCTATGAAAAAATCCTCTACAAAATGAAAGATCAATAAAAGGGTATCTTGGAAGACCTTTTTCAACATGCATAATTTTCCTATGTACCCTTGAGATGCATTCCCTACATATTTTGACCTGCCTCCTATAGGGGATGTTTTGGGGCCATAGGAATGGATCGAAAAATGACCCTAACTTGTACTCAGTTTTGAAAAAAATCATTTTTTTTTTGAATCAACAAATTTTGAGAAGGAAATGACAAGGGACAGCTAGGTAGGTAGTTATTTGTAGGATGGCCAGGGAATGTCTAGACGTCCCTTGACCATCCTAGGGGTGACTAGCCATCTCATACAACGTAGCCAACATAAAAAGCAATATCAAAAAAAAAGAAAAATCAAGATTGTAAAAAAAGGAATGGCTACACCCCTTTACACTAACCCTAAATCTAAAACAAATACACTAGCAAGAAACAAAAAACCATAGTTGCCAGGAGACTAGTACTGGTACTGGTATGGGAGACTGGTACCGGTACTGGTATGGCTTTTTTTTTAAAAATAGGAGACGGGGGTACTTGGAGACGCCATCTTTTTTTTAATATAAATAAATAATTTTTTTTTTAATAATTTATAGAAAATATCATGACATTGAACTTTCCTGAGCGCGAGACTTTAGGAGACGTGCGGGAGACGACACTTTCCTAAGCGGGAGACTTCAAGAGACGTCGGGAGACTTTGTCCTCGTCTTAGCGCTATTGGAGGCGTCTCAGGAGATGTCTCTGGTACCTGAGACGTGTCTCCCAGCAACTATGCAAAAAACAAATTTATTTTGCAATTTTTCAAATTGTGAGGAAGATAAAAGAAGAGAACAACTATGAGAAGAGAAGAGAACAACAATGGCAAGAAGGCAAGAGAACATCAAATCTAAGTCATTTGAGGTAAGTTTACTAGACTTTCTCATATTTTCATGGCTTCCTTTCATTCTCTGTTCCCCCACTTTCCTGATCTCCTACCTTTTGCAGCTTTCTAGGATTTCTTTTACCTTGATACTTTTTCCCACAATTCCCCAATCCACACTCCTTGCATTGAGTATCGCTAGTTCTCTATTCCCAACCCTTGTAGCATAAGGTATTGCCAACTCCAATTCTATGCTCCCTCCTATATCAATATCTTTGAAGCTTGATCCCCACTCCCTACATCATCAAGTATCTTCGAAAATCCACCCTCATTGTCTTGCCACTTGCTTCGCTCATTTGGACCTAGATCTTTGCATCCCTTGGCATCTCGACATTCTCACATCCCATTTCCTGAACCCTTGAATTCGGACTTTCGGAGAACATAATGCTGACATACTAAGTGGAAATACATTTGAGCAGCATCTAAATTCTTGATTCCTTTAGGTATGCATTTCTTTGGACCCTACTTATGGGCATGCTTTTCCTTAGACCCTTGTCGCTCAAACAAAGGATTTCACCAACCATGGTTGACTAGGTATGCCATTGTAATGTCCCTTTTCAATACTTTTATAAAGTTTGCAATTTTTTGTCCAAATTCTTATCTATACAATTCTAGACTAAATTTATTATAATTGTAGATTGTAATAAACAACAATGTACATTAGAAATCTTTTGTTTATTAAATTACCAAAATAAAGAGCGACCCAACTCATGAGATGTGCATGTGATAGGGATTGCTTCAGAAGGTACTATGTCTTAGGTACAACAAATGTACTTCAATTGTGAATTGCTGTTATAAATATAATAGTTGTTGATACAAATTGCTGTTATAAATACTCATCACAATGACAAGGTACTATAGTGGCAGTACAAAATAGTATCGTAGCAACATTGTAGCGACTGTACTACAACAATGTATTGGAGCAAAATGGAAATTGAAAATAAGTTGTGAACTTTTGGCACAAATGCTATTCTTGAATGAAACTGGCTCAAAAGGGCAAGAGGGTTTTTGTCCTCCCATCTATGTTGGAAACCAAAAGGGTTTTCATCCTCAGATGAGGACATGAACATAAGTGCTCAAGCTCTGAAAGGGGTTTGATTTCAATAAACAATGGTTGCTTTCCTTTGAGCAATTTACTTCCTTTTGTAAACTCCATTTTTATCCCTTTTAATGTGAATTGTTTTTTCCCTCTAAAAGTTCCTTGCAAAAGTGCACACTTAAAACACTTTAATAAATATATCACATAAGGCCTTAATATGTACCATTTAGATGACCGACTTTATAATAATAATATTTAAGTTGTCCTTTTACAATATTTTAAACTAAAGTTGCTAGAACTAACTTAAAATATTATTACTAAATCATTTCCTTAATTTCATGTCTTAGCCAGTGGGAATAAATAAATAGGCTATGGGTCTCCCAATTTTTTTAATGTTGAAAAGAGGACATGCTAGCTATTAATGGGCCTCAATTTGAATGTGATAAATTGATGCAAATAATTCAAATGCCTATTAGCACATGTGGGTCCACACTAGGCTTTCAACTTCTATATAAGGTAGGAAACTTCATCAGTTTGGATTGTCTTTTACCATTTCTATTAATAAAACCTAACCCTAGTTTGAGCACTTGTGTCTAACTATTTGATCTAAGGACGAAATTGCTTAGGTTCTAGAAATTTGTGGATGAAATCTCTTTGGTGTCTTGGACTTTGGAGGAGAAAACCGCTTTGAATTTTTGAGAGAAGCTTCATGTGGAGGTTGTATCTGTGCTTTAAGTTGGAGACTTCTAGTTGTTGTGAAGATTTCAGCATTTAGGGTATTTTTAGAATATATTTGTAATTGTTGTGTTGTACCCAAAATTAAATTTTTGCTTCCATAAGGCATTTTGATAAAATGGTCTAAATCTTGTAAAATTGTGGTCAAAAGTTAGTTTTAGGTCAAACGAAGCATGGGCTTTTTGTGGGTTTAATGTCTAGAAGATACTGGAAAATTTTGAAAATTTTGAAAATTAGGGTTTTTGAGCCCTTGTTTTTAGGAAAAACCCTAAAAATAGGATCTTTCCATAAATGACTGAAAATAATTTTGATTGGCTTATTTCACTTCACGATCACATTGGTCAAGTCAAAATCAAGAAAAAGTCAGTTTTGCTCTGATGGGTCTACTTCACTTTTTCAGGAGAAAAGTTAGGACCTCTAAGGTCAACAATGGCAGATGGCCAGTACCAAGTGTCGAAATCTAAGCCTTAAACACATTACAGAAGATTCTATGGTGAAAGTTGCTCGAAAAGATGCTTCGCGATGGAGGGGATTTTCAAAAGGTGAAAAATGTAAAACATATTCTAAGTCTGGAAACACTACGCCTTGCTACGAGGGAGATGCCTTTGCAGTCAACATCCAAGTCAACTTTGGAGTGTCTGTACGTGTAAAATGGTGAAAAAAACCACAATGGTGAATGTAAGCGTGTCAACAACAACAATGCTTCAATGTAGTCAACTCAGTCAAGCATCATGGTGATCGTGAAGCGCGAAAGAGGTGAAAATCATTAGAAAATGATCGTCTGGAGCCAAATATACCCCTACAGGCCAGGGGTGCCCTTGAATTTGAGAGGCCAAATGCAGTCATTAACACTTGCAAAACCAGTCGTCTTCTTTAGAATTTTGCTAGCTTTCCAACAAATCATCAAGCAAGTCTAACAAATTTGACAAACATAGGCAAACGACGACAGAGGCGGAAGATGTTGAAGGTCAACAAACATCCAAAATGGTAGTTAATTACAGAAATTGCACCCCTGTAGCTCAGGGGCGCCCAAGAATAAAGCTCATCAGATGTCACTTTTTGCATATGACTATCTCCAGATGGTCTTCCCAGCTTCAGTCTAGCTTCGTAACGAATCCGTTTGCCAGTCCACAAGACATATTAAATGGAAGTAGTTGTTGATCCAGCGAGCACGTAAACGGAGGATGGAATGAAAGTCAAAAGGTCAAATGTACCCCTGCAGGACAGGGGCACCTAGACTTTTGGTCAATCAGATGAGGTTTTCAACATCTGTCTTCTCCAAGAGATTTGCTCAGAATCCTTTCAGCTACATGATGAATCTAGCAGCCAACTCTCGTGACTTGTCGAACACTCATGAATGAAGATCAGGCGTGAAACATTGGAGGCAAAGGCAAATTGAAAAATGTGAAAATTTGACTAAGTGTTGAAAAAGATGCACACTTCTTGAGAAAGGCGCCCAACTTTTTGGGGCCTCAAATGCAACTTTCCAACTTTGTGACTCCCAACAACATCTCTTCAGATTTGATCCAGCTTTGTGATGAATCTGACAGCTTAGTTTTAGGATCAATTGGGTGATTGGAATTCAGGGTCAAATAGAGGTAGTTCGTCACGACGAAAGTTGAAAATCTTTAAAAGTTTTCTAACTCCCTCAAGCTTGGCCGCCCAAAGTCAAAGTGGGCCCAATTGACTGTCAATTATAATTTTTGCATGCTTCTTCTTGCATGTGGCATCCTAAATTTAGAGGATAAACTTCAGTTAAAGAGGCATGCACAAAAAATAACTCCTCAATTAGGGTTAGCACACCTAACTGGCACTCCCACCTCCAAAATGGTTATTTATTCTTGCATAGGCATCCAAACTTCATTATTTTTTGCAGGTTGAAGCTAAAATCAGCTATTTTCTCTCTAGACGCCATTTGAAGGATCTAACGGAAGCCATTTTCAGTGTTCTTCGTAGTTCTTCGTTCAGGTTGCATAGAGGAATAATTTTGCATGCTTCATCTTTCCAATACATTCTTGCCAGGAATTCATTAGATGGGGTTCATACAGAGGCGTTTTTCTTGAGGATTGAAAGAGGCAGTTTATAACTTCTATCTTCTCACCCTCACATTTCTTCTATCCTTGTCTTAGGTTTTCTCTTGCATGTCCAAGTAAACAACACATTTCACAGATCTGGCTATCTGGGTATGTTCAACATAGTATTGGCAACAAAACCAACGTGCCATAATTTTCTAGGAAAATTGCCTCGCTACCCCCTATTTTTAGGGTTTCCAAAAAAAGTCATTTCAAAAAACAGAAAAACTGGGTTTGTTTAGCTATCAAGCGTCAACAAAACCCACATGTTAGAATTTTTCAGAGGAAAAAAGCTTCTGAAGCCCCCACTGCCCTTGCAGCTTCTGCTTTGAAAAGTCATTGCATGCCAAGGGAAAAAAACACTTTTTCGAATTTCTGATGTTGTGGGTTTGTTTAAAAAGATATTCTCTACAAAACCCACGTCTTAGAATTTTTCGTATAAATATCCCCTTGACAGGGTATTTTTAGCCTCACTAGAAAAGTTGGTCGAACGTATCCGTGTTTATAGTCAAGGGTCTAGTTTTTTAGAATGCAATTCATTCAGACTGAATTCAAGACCAAATCGGTCTTGATTCACGATTTCATCAGAACAACTAACATCGTCTTGCATCAAGTGGATTGTCATGTCCCCTTCTCAGTGACATCTCTCGGAGCACAGGATTAGCCTATCACACGACCCTCGTAGGCTGATAGACTGGATAGAGGGTCACGTTGGAGCTTGGCTCAGCTTCAGTTGGCAGAGTTTGATCAGTTGGCTTTCGTTTGGACTCATTCGGAAGCTTTTTGCAGAAGTTGCTATTTTTAGCAGTTCTTGGCAGTCAGCGTGGGACCCCTGCTATTTTTAGCAGTATGGCTTTGGCAGTATTCAGGATCACTTCAGTGTTCGTCAGTTTCAGACGGATCAGTCATCGGATGAATAACGAGGGAGATATTAATATTTAATTGTATTAATTAAATATTAATTATTTGATGATTATAATATAAAGTTATAATATTAAATTATAACTTAAGTGATTCTATTTGAGGGGGTCGCCATCATCAGAAGGGGCCAAATTGATAATTATATTTTATTATTAAATTTTGGCTGAGACTATGGAAAGATTAAAAGAATTAAAAGTCAAATATTTTAATAAACCCTATTATTGAGGAAATCGCACTTTTGAGCAATATAGTGCATTTGCATTGTGTTTTGAGCCATTATGAGATTATTGAGAATTGAAATTGATCAACTTCGATATGAGCAAGAGACTTTAGGGTTTCAAGTTCGAATTCCTTGGGGAACGAGCCATCTCTATTGGAAGCAGTTCAGAGGGTGTGAAATAACACCTGATCTATTGCAGCTGAGAGATTTCTTCATTCAGGAGGAATCACAGAACATCAGAGTTATATATTTTCAGGGTTTCAGAGTAGATTTCATCCAGAAGGCATTTATCTATCAAGGCGCACCATTATACAGAGTTCGGACATTGATTCCAAGGGAGCCATACAAATTGCATTTATTGCAGCTGCAGGCCGTACCTTTCTGTCAGGCCGTACTTGCATTAAATGGCGTGTTTTTTGTCCTGAGCCAAAGCGCCTATCTTCTGGCTTCCAATCTTCATAACCTTGGAGCGCTGGGGTAGCTGGAGTCTTTTGAGATCATTAGACTGGAGGAGAAACAAATATTCATTGCAGCCGTACCTTCTCAAGCTGATCATTTATTGCTGTATCAAAAACCAGGTTTCTTAATTTATTTGCCTTTTACCTTGCATGTATCTGGAACATCATTGTAACTGTCTCAGAAGATTTATATCAAGATTGGCGTCCATACTAGCTATTGATTTCATCATTTTCAAAGTAGATTTATTAGTATTGAATTTATTATCATTTTCAAGCAAAATCGCAATTTCTCTATTTCATGCAAAAAACCCAAAAACCACAAAAAAACCAAAACTTCAGAAAAACATCAGAAAAACAGACAGTATTGGAAACAGGGGGAAACTAGGGTTTCTACAGTGGTATCAGAGCTAAATCCTGCCATCCTGAGGGTTTAGCCATCATATGCAGCCAGAAGAGTTTGAGACATACAGGTACTATACTCGCAGACGAGCCTTGATTGAAAGGCAACGCAGTTTGAGCAGGCAGCCAGGAGACATGGCTGACAGGAATGACAGGGTTGACAGAACAGATATACAGAACAGATATACTTGGGACAGAGATCCCACAAAATAACAGAGATCAGGACGATGCAGAGGTCTTGCATGCACTCAGAGATCTTCGTGCAGGACAACGGCGTTCCGATGATGTATTACAGCAGGTGGCAGTGGCACTGCAGAGATTGGGTACTTCGAGGAGACCGTCACCACATCGTGACGATGACAGGAGTGATGTAGGGTCACGAAGAGCTCCTAGGACAGTGTCACGGACAGCAGATAGGCCTACTAGGCCTACTTTCACGAGACAGGAGCCTGATGAGGCTATACCAAGTGAGGAGCAGGATGATTTGTTCGCTGATACTCTTATGGCAGTGAACGAAGAATGGGAGTTGGTATCGCCTGCGGTCAGAGAGAGGATCACTTTTGACCGTTTTATTACACAGAGGCGAGAACACAACAGGGCTCGACAGGATTGGAGACCTAGGCAGCAGAACAATGACCTAAAACATGCAACAAATAGGCTCAACCTAGCAATGTTTGATGGTAGTGGCAAGGTGACAGCCCAAGCATGGATTAGCAAACTAGATACATTCCTCACACTACGCCTGATGGCTGAGAGAGATGCCATTCGTTATGCGACGCTGCATCTGGAGGGGGTAGCTTACGACTGGTGGCACCACGGGATGGTGACGTTACAGCATGACCGGATCACATCCTACCAGGAGTTTGTTGACAGGAAGGATCCAGAATCCTACTTCAGAGACTTGGCACAGTTAAGGCAGAGTGGCAGTCTAGAGACTTATATCGGTGACTTTTAGAGGCTATCAGTCATGGTTCCGAACATATCAGAGAGGCGTTTGGTAGTACTCTTCATGGAGGGTTTGTTAGAGCCACTGAGAGGCTGGATCAAAGCCTTTGATCCTCCTTCATTACAGGAGGCGATGAAGAAAGCTCGGAGTATGGAGTTAGCAGCACCTTCCAGTAGATTTAACTCCAGAGGTTCTTCATCATTCAGGGATAACAAGGGCTTTAACAGAAATAAGGATAAATCTGATTTTAACAAAGAAAAATCAGACTTTAGGAACGATTCAAAAGGTAAATCAGCAGCCCCACCTTTGGATCGTGAGGCCCTTAATGACCTACGCAGGAAGAAGCTTTGCTTCTACTGCAAAGGACCATATGACGCCAATCACGATTGTCCTCTAAGACCTAAGGGCAAGGCAAATCGAGTGATGTGGGCGTACTACGAGGACTCCGAATCAGAAAATTCCGAACAGGGAGAGTTGAGGATTCAGAGTCAGAGGCTTCAGAGCCTAGAGCGGAGACAGGGCCAGAGCTTCATTACAGGAGGCCCGTTTATCTAGCATTCAGCAGGAGGGCTCTTTCCGGATTCGTGGTGTATTAGCAGGACAGAGGGTCATTACCCTACTTGATACAGGAGCCACGCATAATTTCATAGATGCTAGATTCGTTGAGAACGCGGACTCATCACTGAGGAGTTCGAGGGCATTAGGGTTACTGTGGCTGATGGATACACTTTGAGATGTGAACGCATGATAAAGGATCTCCCTTTACGCTTGAACAATTATGAGTTCAAGGCAGATTATTATGTTGTTAATATGGGAGACATTGATTTGGTCTTGGGAATGAAGTGGTTACATTCATTGGAGGAGGTCACACTTCGTCTCAAGGACATGGAGATCCGTTTTGATGTTGACGGGAAGACACACATACTAAAAGCAATACGGGACAGCAACATCAAAACAATTTCTTTTCGCCGGATGGAGCGGCTCATGCGTCATGACATGGTAGAGTGGGCTGCCGAGTGTCATTTAGCACCTATACAGGAGGGACAGCAAAAGATAGAATATCATCCGGACATTCAGAAGTTGAGAATCAAGCATGATAAGGTGTTCAGTGATATTCCGCCAGGTAGACCTCCAGACAGGGGCATAGAGCACATTATTGAGCTCGAGGAGGGCGCTAAGCCCGATGATAACTCCTTACAGGCATCCTAAAAGATTAAAGGATGAGATAGAGAAGACAATAAAGGAGTTACTTGCTATGGGTCACATTCGACCAAGCAAATCACCGTTCGCTTCTTCGGTTGTATTGGTGAAGAAGATGGAACGTTACGTATGTGCATTGATTACAGGGTCCTGAATAAGAGGACAATCAAGAACAGATACTCGATACCGAGGATTGACGAGCTTATTGATGAACTCCATGGAGCATGTTACTTTACTAAAATTGATTTACGGTCGGGGTATCATCAGATTAGAGTCCGTGAGCAGGACATAGAGAAGACTGCCTTCAGATGTCATTGTGGGCACTTCGAGTTCGTAGTGATGCCATTTGGGCTCACTAACGCGCCAGCCACTTTTCAGTCTACGATGAACAGGGTTTTTCATTCATTGCTGAGGAGGTTTGTGTTGGTCTTTTTCGATGACATCCTTATATATAGCAGGACTTGGCAGGAGCACTTAGCTCATTTGGAGACAGTGTTGAGTATCTTGGAGAGGGAGTCCTTGTACGCCAAGGAATCCAAGTGTGACTTGGGGATGACCGAATTGCTATATCTAGGTCACATCATCAGTGCAGATGGAGTGCGTATGGATCCTGAAAAGATCTGCGCCATTATTGACTGGCCTACACCGGCAAACCTGACACAGTTGAGAGGGTTTCTCGGTTTATGTGGGTTCTACCGCAGATTCGTGAATGGTTATTCACGACATGCAGCCCCGATGACAGATTTATTGAAGAAGGGGGCATTTGTTTGGACTTCTGAGGCACAAGAGTGTTTTATGAAGTTCAAGGAGTTGATGACCACATGCCCTGTTTTGGCACTACCCGACTTTACGAAGCCGTTCGAGCTTCAATGCGATGCATCAGGTGAGGGCATTGGTGCGGTGCTTATGCAAGACAAGCACCCAATTGTGTACGAGAGCCGGAAACTCAGAGGACCCGAGAGATTATATAGCATTTATGATAAGGAGATGCTCGCGATTATGCATGCCTTAGCAAAATTCAGGCAATATCTTGTTGGCAGCAAATTCTGCATTAAAACTGATCATAACAGCTTGAGACACTTTTTAGGGCAGCGAGATCTTAATGACAGACAGCAGAAGTGGGTCAGTAAGTTGCAGGCTTATGACTTTGATATCTCATATATCAAAGGTACACAGAACGTAGTGGCTGATGCACTTTCACGTAGACCGTATTTGAGCACTATGGTTCGTATCTCGGAGGATTGGAGGCATATGATAGTGGCAGAGTATGCCAAGGATAGTTGGACCTCCAGCATTGTTGAGGGCTCAGCAGTTGATACCAGGTATACGCTTGTAAATGACTTGATCATTTACAAGAACAGGATATTTTTGATCCCAGGTTCAGAAGTGAAGAACATAATTTTGCGAGCCTTTCATGACGTGCCTACTGTAGGACATCCCGGATACTTCAAAACCTATAGGCAGATACGGGAGAGGTTCACATGGAAAGGGCTCAAGGGAGATGTTCTTCAATATGTGCGTGAGTGCCCTGTTTGTCAGCAGAACAAGCAGGAGAACACGTACCCGGCAGGTTTGTTGCAGCCACTTCCGATTCCTGACAGGAAGTGGGAATGCCTGTCGATGGACTTTATTACGGGCTTGCCTAAAGCCCAAGGGCGTGATTGCATTTATGTAGTTGTGGATCGGCTACGAAGTATGCCCACTTCTTCCGATCACCACGACTTACACGCTACACGGTAGCGAGGTATTCTTTCACGAGGTATTCGGACTTCATGGGTTGCCTCGGAGCATCGTGAGCGCAGAGATAGTAGGTTCCTGAGTAACTTCTGGCAGGAGGTATTCAGACTTTGTGGGACCGAGCTCACTCCGAGCACTAGTTACCACCCGCAGACGATGGGCGACGGAGATTGTGAACAAGTGGGTGGAAGGTTACCTCCGAAACTATATAGCGGCAGCAGAAGGCGTGGGTCAAATGGATACATTTGTGTGAGTATTGCTATAACTCGACATTCCATATGACCATTCAGATGTCACCCTTCATGGCGTTATACGGGTATGGCGCCGAGTTTCCTTGATTTGCTACTGATGACAGTAGAGTGCCAGTGCAGGAGGTTGGTTGCAGGAGAGTCAGGACACTATGAGGGCTCTCAAGGAAAATATAGCCAAGGCACAAAATCAGCAGAAACAGTATGCGGATCAGAAGAGGACGGAGAGGCATTTCGAGGTTGGTGACATGGTTTACCTCATGCTGCAGCCCTACCGTCAGTCCACTCTTAGGAAGAGTGGATCAGAGAAGCCTAAGCCACGTTATTACGGACCTTTCAGGATCCTGAGGAGAGTTGGCGAGGTGGCTTACGAGCTTGAGCTTCCAGCAGAGAGCAGGGTACACAACGTTTTCATGTATCACGCCTCAAGAAGGCGTTGGGTCATCGTGTGGTACCATCTGCAGTTCTACCTCCCTTAGATGATGAGGGAAAGTTGATCTTAGTACCTGAGTCCATCCTGGAGTACAAGGAGAGACAGTTGCGTAGGAGGACTATTAGGGAATATCGTGAAATGGAGAGATTTGCCCTTGAGGATGCTACATGGGAGAGCGAGGATATTGCAGCATCCGGCATTGAGATTGCTTGAGGACAAGCAATTTCGTGAGGGCGGACTGTCATGTCCCCTTCTCATGACATCTCTCGGAGCGATTAGCCTATCACACCCCTCGTAGGCTGATAGGATGGATAGAGGGTCACGTTGGAGCTTGGCTCAGCTTCAGTTGGCAGAGTTTGATCAGTTGGCTTTCGTTTGGACTCATTCGGAGCTTTTTGCAGAAGTTGCTATTTTTAGCAGTTCTTGGCAGTCAGCGTGGGACCCCTGCTATTTTTAGCAGTATGGCTTTGGCAGTATTCAGGATCACTTCAGTGTTCGTCAGTTTCAGACGGATCAGTCATCGGATGAATAACGAGGGAGATATTAATATTTAATTGTATTAATTAAATATTAATTATTTGATGATTATAATATAAAGTTATAATATTAAATTATAACTTAAGTGATTCTATTTGAGGGGGTCGCCATCATCAGAAGGGGCCAAATTGATAATTATATTTTATTATTAAATTTTGGCTGAGACTATGGAAAGATTAAAAGAATTAAAAGTCAAATATTTTAATAAACCCTATTATTGAGGAAATCGCACTTTTGAGCAATATAGTGCATTTGCATTGTGTTTTGAGCCATTATGAGATTATTGAGAATTGAAATTGATCAACTTCGATATGAGCAAGAGACTTTAGGGTTTCAAGTTCGAATTCCTTGGGGAACGAGCCATCTCTATTGGAAGCAGTTCAGAGGGTGTGAAATAACACCTGATCTATTGCAGCTAAGAGATTTCTTCATTCAGGAGGAATCACAGAACATCAGAGTTATATATTTTCAGGGTTTCAGAGTAGATTTCATCCAGAAGGCATTTATCTATCAAGGCGCACCATTATACAGAGTTCGGACATTGATTCCAAGGGAGCCGTACAAATTGCATTTATTGCAGCTGCAGGCCGTACCTTTCTGTCAGGCCGTACTTGCATTAAAAGGCGTGTTTTTTGTCCTGAGCCAAAGCGCCTATCTTCTGGCTTCCAATCTTCATAACCTTGGAGCGCTGGGGTAGCTGGAGTCTTTTGAGATCATTAGACTGGAGGAGAAACAAATATTCATTGCAGCCGTACCTTCTCAAGCTGATCATTTATTGCTGTATCAAAAACCAAGTTTCTTAATTTATTTGCCTTTTACCTTGCATGTATCTGGAACATCATTGTAACTGTCTCAGAAGATTTATATTAAGATTGGCGTCCATACTAGCTATTGATTTCATCATTTTCAAAGTAGATTTATTAGTATTGAATTTATTATCATTTTCAAGCAAAATCGCAATTTCTCTATTTCATGCAAAAAACCCAAAAACCACAAAAAAACCAAAACTTTAGAAAAACATCAAAAAAACAGACAGTATTGGAAACAGGGGGAAACTAGGGTTTCTACATGGATCTGGAGGTTGACTTGAATGCTTCAAAAGGCATAGACTAAATCACACTTCAGAACATTGAGCAATTTGGATTGCTTGAAGCGGCTTCATTTCCCATCTCAGCATAGTTTATAGAATTTGTAATTGCTTGTGTAAAGCATTACAACCCTACTGCACAAGAAATTCAATCAATGGATGGGCAAGTGGTATGCAGTCTCAAGCCCAAAGACATCGGAAAGTGTTTTGGTATTCCTCCAAATGCAAATAATTTGGTTATATCCATGGAGGAATGTGCGTTCAACTTTGAAAAGGAAAAATGTCAAAGAAGAATGGCAGAAAGGTGGCTCAAGTGTAAAAAAAATAGCTTGCCAAAGAATGTAGGACATGGAGAGTTCAAAGATGAATACGTAGTAATGATCACCCTACTCAACCGTGTTACCGATCAGGCAGATGCCAACAGATTCCAGCCATGGATATATTACATCATGGCTCAACTTGTCAATGGAAGGGAACACTATGATTGGGCTTCTATGATCAGCAACATTCTCCACAAATAGATGACCAGTTTCTTGATTGCTCATGAATACCACATGTGTTCATACCTCGTGTATCTGATAGCCTTCCAAGGCTAGTTTAGAGGGTTGAATACTGTGGGAACTCTAGGTGTACAATAGGTTCATCAATATTACTCGTAGCTTGAGTTCACACAATCAGAGCTACACTTCAAGCGAGTGAATGAATCGTTCTTAATGTACACAATGAGGAATCTAGATCATGAGTTACATGTGTGTATTTCAGCAGAAGCCAAATTGGCGATGGTAGATTGGGTGGATTGGTTGATCCAATTCCCTACTTTTACCTATGTCCACGTGTATGGATACTCTGGTCATCCAGCCATGTTACCTCATTATCCATCTGATAAGGTGGTATTCATGGAGTTTCTATGACAGTTGCATGAAATCCACTCCTATCTGCGCAATAAGTGCAAGACAACTACCACTTTTCCATTTCAGATGGGGATTTATAGGTGTAGGTCTGCAGCTGATGCCAAGGCTATATGCCATGGATGACGAGACTTAACCTTAAGTATCTCATCAAAAGACACTCATGTGACCCTTGGGGTCACTTTTTAGCACGCCTTGATGGTCGTTCTTCACACAAACCTTCTATGGAAGACTATTGGATCAACTATGAAGATGAGTTCAAAGTACGAAGGCGCAACTATAGTAGGTTCACCCTTTCATAGATTGCTGACTTCTTGTCGAAGGATGTGGAAGGGTTATTAGATGACAATGGGGAAGTCACACTTCATTCTTCAGAGATCAAGTTGACACACAGCCACTTCCAGCCGTTGATTGGTACGCCAAGGAAATCACATCTCTTAAGGAAAGATCAAGTAGAGTTGTGAGAAATAACATACTTTACTTGGAAAGCAAGAGGACGAGGAAGGTAGTCATTCCAAACACAAAGCCGCCATCGGTTACTACTTCATTTCCTTGCATGTCGAGATCAAAACCTAGACAAAAGAAATGGAGTAACCCTCTAGAAGGTTTTCAGGGTAGAAGAGTGTCAGAACACTCAAAGGGAAAAGCACCAGTTGCTGATATAAATCAGCAAGAACAACATGTGTAGATAGCCACAGATACAATTGAGACAGTGCTAGAAACAAAAGCAGAGCTTCCCATTCCATCATCACCACAACAGTCTTCGATTCACATTGACTTGGAGCCAAAATCGCCACCACATAGCGTCTCAATGCAATCTCACTCATCAGGAGTTCCTAAGACTAGCACCAATCCTTCCAGCGAGATTAGTCGAGAATCTTCTTGGCATGAGAATCAACTGGGTAGGAAGAGGAGAAAGCCGTCCTATCAATTGGACTTTGCAAAATTTGATCATGTCTACTAAGACATGTCAGATAAAAAATGCAAAAAGTAGGTTCATGTTGAAAGGAACGTTGACAAAGAGATTGTCATTGAGACCGTTGCACCACCAAACTTGGATGAGGTTGAAGTTGATGACTTCACTTTGATAAAGGTCAACCTTGGTAAAAGCACACGCCAAGCTGATGTAGATCTCCTTGAGGTCGTGAAAGTAAGCATAAAGGAGAGTGATAAAGGATGGTGAAGATAAAACAACCCTCAAGGCTGAAAACCAGCAGCTTCACCAGTACATTTCCAACCTGTTGTGACCTTTTTCACACATCGCCCCATTGCAAATGGGGACCCCCCTAATTTTTGCTTCGTTCCGAACTTTTGGCTTGATTTTAGTTTGTTTTCCTGTTGTCGTCTCTCTTTTCTACTGTCTGTCTTTCCGAGGTTGTGTCCTCCATTGAGCTTAAACGTGAAATTTGGCCAAGTCTTAGGATTAGGGTTTATACTTTCATGGTCAATTTGAGGTCAAAAAAAGTAAATATTGAAAACAGGGATTAACATTGAGGTCAGTGTGCTTCCAGCAAGCTTCCACTGAAATTCCATCAGATTCTGGCAACTTACTATTTTTAGTAAGTGTGCAATTCAGGGCATTTCGTCAGCGTTCTTGAAGTTTCGACAGTCACACTACATTCAGAACACATCAAGCTGCTCACCGGAAAAATTTGAGCTGAAATGGACAACTTACTATTTTTAGCAGCTTCCAGAGCAAATTTCAGGGTTTATATGCGAAGTTTTTCAATGCATGTCTGAGGATTCCTTCTGGGTTTTTTGAGACCTTCGCGACAGTATAACATGCAAAATGAGATGACAACTTTCAGAGTTCAGCCTTCAGAGGCTATTTTTAGGGTTTGCATGTCAGGATTTTCTTTGCATGTCAGGTGATTCTTTATGGGTTTTTCGAGAGCTTCGCAATGATGTGACATGCAAACGGAGATAATCACTCATTTGGGAACTTACTATTTTTAGTAGGTGCATCCTGACAGCCGCCTCCCAGCACTTTCGAATCACGAGCTAATCGCAATGCAGCAGAAACGAGAACAAACGGGGATCATTTGATATGCATGCAAGATGAATTAGGGTTTCTAGTTTCGGGACCCAAAAAGAGGGGTAAAAAGTCAGAATTTTCGAAAACCGGTGTAAACCACTGCGATTAGCATCCTTCAAGCTATCTGCTGGTAAAATTTGAAGACAAACAGAGCACTTACTATTTATAGTAAGTCATTTCAGAAATAGGTTAAAAATAGAAAGTTAACAGCATGCGCCGATGTCGACGGGCAAGTCACGTGGTGAGGAGCATGCCATTCGAATTTCAAATCAAACGGAGTTGCGTAGATATCAGAAACGAGCAACTGCTATTTATAGTAAACCACCTCCAGAAATGTGCCAAAAATAGCAGGTCAGCACGAGGCGTCAATATGAACAAGTCAAACAGCTGACAAAGATCCCATGGCGCGAATTTCAAGGCGAATGGAGTTGCAGAGATTCAAAAATCAAACACTTACTATTTTTAGTAGGTTGGTACAGAGGAATTAGGGTTTCCTAAATTCAAGCGAAAAACACGACAATCGTACAAATGTAGCATCTAGCTATGATCACCACACTTCAGGCAATCGACACACAAAATTTGAAGGCATTCTGAGCAATTGCTATTTTTAGTAAGTTGTTAAAATAGCAGGTACAGACAGATATCAGGCATCAGTAGCACAAACACATCCCGAGGTTCGAAACAAAGTAAAATCCAGCCTTCTGGAGCTTGAAATTAGCTTGAAGTGCAAAGTTGACAAACTTTCTAAAAATAGCAAATTAGGGTTAGCATGATCGAGTTGCCCTAAATCATGCAAAGAGCATAAAATTCACTGAAATTGATAAATTTTCAAGTCCAGCCAGTGAAGAATGCCTTTAAAAGCTGAAGGTTGGTGGAAATTATCTAAGCACTTGAAATTTGAAGTTCACAGGTCAAAATTCACCTTGAGAAGCTGAAGACAGATGAAAATTCTACTAAGGCATTGAAAAATGGAAGCTTGCTTAGGGAAATGCGCCCAAGCTTGAGAAGACAAAGAGGAGGCCTTGAAATTTGTTTAAGATTGCTAAATTGGAAGTACAGGACCCCAGATGCGCCCTTGAAGCTAAAGATGGATGAAAATTTTGCTAAGTGTTGAAAAATGGAAGCTCAGGGTATGATTTGAGCCCAAGCAAGGAATGAAGGCAAGAAAAGTTTCTAAGTGTTCAAAACTCAAAGTGCACACCTTGAAATGCGCCCTTGAGGGAGAAGATGATAGAAAAATCTTCTAAGTACTTAAAGTTTGAAGTTCAAGGGGTCATATGCGCCCAGGGTCAAAGAGGAAGCTTGGAAATTGACTAAGGCATGGAAATTTGAAGTTGCCCCACTCAAATGCGCCTTGAGGGAAGGAGAGCTTGGAGAAATATTCTAAGTATTAGAAATTTGAAGTAACCCACCCTAAATGCGCCCCTCATGGAAATATCAACTAGAAAAAAATTCTAAGTCTAGAAAATGGAAGTAGGGGGTCCCATATGCACCCACCTTGTGAAGAGGTCTATGCATGGTCTAAGGTGTTGAAATTGGAAGTTCCTCTAGCAAAATGTGCCTAGCCTGAGGAGTGAGTTAGAAAGTTTTTCTAAGTGTTGAGAATTTGAAGCTCAAGGCTTTATTTGCGCCCTAGCTGAAAAGAGGTTGGTTGAAAATATTCTAAGTGCTTAAAAATGAAAGCTTAGCTAGTCATATGTGCCTTTGACTGGAAGAAGGTTGGAAAATTTTCTAAGTGTTTCAAATTTGAAGAAGGACCCTCCAAATGCGCCCTGGCTTGATGAGATGAGTTAAAGAAATGCTAAGGAACTCAAATTAGAAGCACAAGGTCTAAAATGCGCCCTTGAAGCTAAGTGGAGAGTAAAATTCTTCTAGGTGTTTAGAATGAAAGCTCAAGGGTGGAATTGTGCCCAAGACAAGAAGGAGGTGATGGTAAAATGCTAAGTGTTTGAAAACTAGAAGCTTGCCTAGGTAAATGTGCCTTCACTTGGAAGTGGAGGTGAAATTTTCTAAGGAATTGAAACTGGAAGTCCGCCATGTTGAATGCGCCTGGCTTGAAAGAGGAAATATCAAAAGTTTAAAATTTTCTAAGTGTGGAAATTTGAAGTAAGCCATGTGAAACGCGCCCATATTGATGATAAGATGTCAAGATTTTTCTAAGTGTTAGAATTTCATCTCTAGAAGATATACGCCCAGGCTTGTAAGGTGATGAAATTTTTCTGAGGCAAGAATGAATTGGCTGTGAAATATGCCAGAAGGTGCCAGCTTCATGAAATTGATAAAATTTTCAAGGCCGAGCAAGGAAAATTCGCCTAGAGATGAAGAATGAGGATAAATTTGATAGAGAAATATTTTTCTAAGGTTTGAAAATTCAAAAATTAAATGTACCCCTTCGTTTGGAGACACATGAATTCGATGCTTTCTAGAGGAAATTTTCTTCTGGGTATTGGACGTTTGCGATGAGGAATGAATTTCAAAGTCTTCCACAGCTTGCCAAGAATTCTAAGGTGAAGATTTTTGATGGGCACTAGGTTGGTGAATTTCCTAGGGAAAATTTGAGAAATTTTCTAAGGCAGGGAATAAATGATGTTTTTGAAGATAAAATGCCTTGGCGGATGAATTTTAAGTCAATTGCCTAGGTGAATTTGATTGAATTCTTCGTGGGACTAATCTTCCAGAGTCAGAGATGAACGAAATTGAGTATTAGAGCTCCAGCTGGTAAAGTGAATTCCTTGAAGATGATGCAGTTGAAGCTAACACTCTCGAAAGATGATTTTAAAAGTGCATCTCTTAAATACGCCCTTGAGGGAGTTGAAATTTTTGAAATTTGATGCACAAGTGTTATATGCCCCAGCCTACAGATCATGAAGAACGCGAAGTTGGCTAGTGAAGATGATGAACCCTTGGAAGTTAAAGGAAAGTAAGGTGAGTTTATATTGTAAAGTGTTTTGATGTCCTTCTCTTTGCTTGTTTTGCAGCAGGAATGACTTGAAGAGGTGGAAAGGATACTCCAAGACAACATTTCAACCTCGAAGGAAGGAAAGTTGCAAGAAAATGGCTAAGTGTTGAGACCTAGTACGTGCCCAACTCCAGTGGCAAGAGGAAGAAATGTTCAAGTTCAAGGCTAGAAAATCTTTCAAGCTCAAGCATTTGGAGTTGAAGAACAATATCAAGGAGGAAAATCATTGTCGAGCAAGAGAAAGAGGTTGTCACTTTGAAGTCTCAGATCAAGAAGGTCCCTGCCATGCCAACAGTTGAAGCTGTTTGATCAAGTCTGCAGTCATGAACAAGAACAGTGTGAACGCGTTTCCAGATGGGAATCTTCTAGAAGATGATGGACATTAATGGCTCATTTATTACCCCACTCTTCTTGGTGGCGGTTTTTAGGGTGAATCTTGTTTAGGGCTGAGGTGGCACAATCTGGGCCATCCAGCCAATTGTAATATGAGCCGTCCGCTGGACTTGGCCATCTATAAAAGGGGGAGTCCCCCTCATTTGTATCTCATTAGTTAGACACTAAGTTAGACAATAGACATAGAGTAGAGAGATAACTTAGAAGTAGCTTAGTATAGATTGATAGTGTAGTTGAAGAAGAAGGAAAGTTTTCCTTTGAAAACTTTTGCAAGAGATTGTTGTGTAAAACTTTCATAATAAAAGATCTTTTCATTGATGGTGAAATTCATCTTTGTTATGGATAGCTAGCGAGGTTTCTTCATCCCTTCTACTTCAAGTAGCGTAGAGTAGCGTAATTTCATTTTTATGCAAGTAGATGTTAGCCGTGGAATGTGGTGTTTGATCTAAGCAACTTCGTCTATCCATACCACTAGTGTATTTGCTGACGGTGAATGCGCCTTGTGTGGTCAACTGGAATATCATGGACTTAACTTCGATCATGATTTGTATGTCTATATGCGTCGTTGTGATGGTATTTTCATGCTAAGTTGTGATCTGAACACCTTGAACTACTCCTCTGAAGATTGCACCGACTCCGTGGAAGCTGTCCGAGGCGAGGCAAAGCGAAGTTTGGTTGAAGTTTGCTGAAGTTGAGCTCCATATCCCATACTTAGAATAGATTTAGACTCTCTAAACCCTGCACCATTTGCATTCAGTACTTTCTGGTTAGAGTAGGAAACCTGTGCTTCATTGATAAATCTGTCGAATTGTGGAAACCCCTTCCTCTGTTGTTGAACAATTCCGTAAGTCCCCTTGAAATACCAGCAAATCACATTGAGCCAACTGAGACTATTCGCATTGAAAGAACCTTGGAGTTGAACGCACGAACTCTCTCGCAATCTTAGCGTGCTGGATACTTTGATCAAGAGAGAATAGGGTAGCCGTTGGCGACTTTATTCTGCATTGGTGTGGTCACAAAAAACACATCAACACAACCTTAAGCACAACACTGAAAATGTCATTGCCTTGCTCCCACAGATGCTAGAGTTACTCGCAGAACAAAATCAGCTAAGTCAGCTGATTGTAAATGGGAAGCAACTTGAAAGATTGGGAAGAAGAGTTCATCACAAGGGGCCATTTCATAATTTCAAAGTTGTACCAGTTGAGGTACAATGCCCATGAACTTCGCACAGAGATTTAGGATTTGAAGCAGGACTTAGCAGTTGACAAACCACGAAATGAGATCATGGTCTCTCACTTGAGGATGCCATATGACTCAATCACTTCAGAAGAGGATAAGGAAGCACTTTTTACTTGGAGAGAACAACAAATCTTCAAGGTAAAAACACATGAAACAATTTTTGCAGAATTGATTGAGAGCAGAGAGGTGGTGACAAATGCGCTCAAGTTCGTGAGAACTTTCGTATCACAAATCCCTTGCTAGTATCAGTGTGAGGATGTGTTGACGTGGTTTTTGCGACCGCACCAACACAGAATAAAGTTTCCCAACGGATACTCTATCCTCTCTTGAACAAAGTTTCCTGCATGCTAAGATTGCGAGATAGATCATACATTTAACTCCAAGGTTCCTTCATGCAATAGAATACCCTCAGTTGGCTCGATGTGTTTTGCTGGTATTTCAAGGGGACTTACACAATTGTTCGACAGCTAATAACAGACAGTGGATTAAGGGATTTCGTGTAATTCAAATGATTTGGCAATTGAGCACAAGTTTCCTAATCCTAACCAGAAATGAACTGAATTTAAAATGAGTGTAGGGCCTAAGAAGTTTACGTTCTATCTAAGGACGGGACGTGGGATCAATCTTGACAGACTTCGACTAGACTCTGCTTCGCCTCACGTTGGACAACTTACACAAAGTCGGTGCAATCTTCAAGGGGGTGACAAGAGGTTTTCAAATTATAATTCAACATATAAGTACCATCAGAACGACGCATACACATACATGAATCACAATCGAAGTTAAGTTTATAAAGTTTCCAGTCGACCACACAAGGCAAACTTGCCGTCAACAAGCTGCTAGTGGTATGGATAAAAATGAAGTTGCCTCGATTAACTCCACAAGTCCACAACTAACATCTACTTGCATGAAAATGAAAACTACTCTACTTTACGCTACTTGAAGTCGAAGGGATGAAGAAACCTCGCTAGCTACTTATAACAAAGATGAATTCACCATTCAATGAAAGATCTTTTATTACAATAGTTTTTCACAACAATCTCTTACAAAGTTTTCAAAGGAAAACTTTCCTTCTCCTTCAAACTACGCTATGCTAAGATATTACAACTAAAGTGTCTCTGCTCTATTCTCTACTCTGATCTCTAAGCTCTGCTTCTACCAAAGTACAAATGAGGGGGACTCCCCCTTTTATAGCTGGCCAAGTCCAACGGACGGCTCAGATTACAATCGGCTGGATGGCCCAGATCGTGCCGCCTCAGCCCTAAACAAGATTCGCCCTAAAAACCGCCACAAAGGAGAGTGGGGTAATAAATGAGCCATTAATGTCCATCCTTCTAGAAGATTCCGTTTGTAGACACGTTCACATTGTTCTCGATCTTCTTTCTTGACGCTTGAGTTATACTAAGTCTCAACACTTAGCCATTTTTCGCAACTTTTCTTCCTTCATGTGAAACTCATAACTTTATCTTCCTCCGAAGGTTGTAATATCATTGTGCTTCACCATTTCAAGTCATCGTGTTCTTGGTCTCGACGTTCTTCCTGCAAAACAAGCAAGGAGAAGATAATTAGAGCATTTCATAATATAAATTCAACTTACTCACCAGGATTTTCACGCTCTAACTTCCAAGCGTTCATTGTCTTCACTAGCTAGCTTCGCGTTTAAATTCTTCATGCCTTAGCCAAATTTCCAACCTATCTTGCATTCTGCCTGGCGCACTTCACTTTGATATTTCATCCAACTCTGGCTCGAGCAAAATGTTTCCATCGGGAACTCGATCAAAAATTATCTAGGCGATCATTTTCAAATTCATCTGCCAAGGCAAAATTTTATCTTGAAAACACATTTTATTCCTTGCCTTAGAAAATTTTCCAAATTTCCTTAGAAGATTCATCAACCTGGTGCCCATCAAAAATCTTCATCCTGAAGGCTTCGGCGAAGCGCGGAAGACTTTAAAATCCATTCCTTGTTGAAGATCTTCAATACCCAGAAGAAAATTTTCTTCAGAATTTGTCAAATTCATGGGTATACAACGAATGGGTTCATTTAATTTTCTTGAATTTTGAACCTTGGAGAAATAATTTTTTAACAAATTTAATCCAATTCTTCGTCCTTGAGCGTATTTCTTTGCTCTGACTTGAAAATATTCATCAACCCTGTGAAGTCGGCACTCACTGACTTTCCACTGGCAACTTCATTCGTGCTTCAGGAAACTTTATCCCTTCAAGTCTAGGCGCAAATAGAGGGTCACACTTCAAGTTTCACATACTTAGAATATTTTTTATCTCTTAGCATATTTCCTAGCTCAACGCCTTGGAATCTTTCACTTTGCATGCATCACGCCTTGGAATCTCCACTTGCCTTCTAATACCTTGAGGGCGCATATGGCTAGGCAAGCTTCTAGTTTTCATAACTTAGAAAATCTCAAGGACTTCCCCCCCTTTGTTGGGCGCATTTTAAAGGGTGCACTTCAAATTTAAAACACTTAGAAATTTTTTCAAGTTCTTCTCTTTCCAGGCACATATGGAGGGGTCTTCTCCCAATTTTGCAACACTTTAGAACACTTTTAGCCAGCATACTACCTTGGCAAGGTGGGGCGCATTTCACCCCCTATACTTTCATTTACAACCACTTAGAAAAATTTCCATCTCTTCCTTGAAGCTGGGGCGCAAATGAGAGGGGCTACTTTCAATTTGCAACACTTAGAAAATTTACCCGACTTTCATTTGGCAAGGGCGCATTTCTACCATGGAGGTTCCACTTTTCATAACTTAGAATATTTTCCTTGCACCTTCACAAGCTAGGCGCATTTCATACCTTGCACTTTCATTTCTTCTCACATAGAATATGCCATCTCCCCTCAAGGGCGCATTTGGAGGTAGCTACTTCCACTTTCAATGCCTTAACCAAATTTCCTCATGACTCTTCAAGCTTGGGTGCATTTAGCCCCTGGAGCTTCCATTTTCATCAAACTTAGAAGAATCTTCAAGTTTTCTTCCTCTTCTAGGCGCATTTGGGGTGTTGGACTTTCATTTTTCAAGCTTAGAAACTTTCAGCCACCCTCTTCTTCAAGTTTTTATACTTAGAATATTTTTCTATGTTTCTTCAAGTGTAGGCGCATATGGAAGGGGCTACTTCTAGTTTCCAACACCTAGAGATTCTTAACTTACCTTCTTCAGCTTGGTGGGCGCATTTCAAAGGGTGTGCTTTCACTTCAAGCTCAAGGGCGCATTTTCACATGTCTACTTCCAATTTAAAATATTTTCAACCTCTCCATGCAAAGCAAGGCGCATTTTGAGTGTCAAGCTTCAATTTTGCAATACTTAGAAGATTTTCCACCAACTTCAAGGGTGCATTTGGAGGGGTCTACTTCCATTTTAAATGACTTAGAAAAATTTTAAACTCCATCTTTTAAGCTTGAGGCGCATTTGACCCTCTGAGCATCTAATTTTGAGCATTTAATGAAATTTCACCTTCCAAGTCCTTGGGCGCCTATGGAGGGGTCAATTTCAGATTTGTAACACTTTGACTACTTTTCTATCACTCCAAGTAGCTAAGGCGCAAATGAGAGTAGGAGCTTTCACTTTCCAACACTTAACCATTTTTCAACTAGCTTCAAGTTCAAGGGCGCATTTCACCATGGGAGCTTTCAATTTTGACACTTAGGCAAATTTGAAGTTTTTCAAAGTGGGGCGCATTTGACCCATGGAACTTTTAGTTTGATTGCCTTAGAAACTTTTTATCATCCTCCTTCAAGCCAGGCACATATGACCCCTTGAGCATCAATTTTAATGCCTTAGGCGAATTTTCAAGTCTTGAACTTCAAGGGCGCAAATGAGAGGGGTAACTTTGAGTATGTTGAGCTTCAAATTTCACCAACTCTAAGCTCAAGGGCGCAAAATCTACCCTGAGCTTCCAATTTTAACACTGTGTAAAATTTTCACCAATTTATTTTCTCAAGTCTGGGTGCATTTGCCATGGGGAGCATCAAATTTTCCATACTTAGAAGATTTTGAGTCATTAGCAAAGCTTTCATTCATCTTCAGCTTTTAAGGCGGATTTTGATGCTGGACTTGAAAATTTATCAATTTCAGTGAATTTTATGTTCTTTGCCTGATTTAGGGTGACTCGATCATGCTAACCCTAATTTGCTATTTTTAGAAAGTTTGTCAATTTTGCACTTCAAGCTAGTTCCAAGCTCCAAAAAGGCTGGATTTTGCTTTGTTCTGAGCCTCGGGATGTGTTTGTGCTACTGATGCCTGATATCTGTCTGTACCTGCTATTTTTAGCAACTTACTAAAAATAGCAATTGCTCGGAATGCCTTCAAATTTTGCGTGTTGATTGCTTGAAGGGTGTTGATTGTGACTGAACGCCGCTTCTGCTTGACTTTTGTGCTCTGCCCTTGAATTTAGGAAACCCTAATTCCTCTATACCAACCTGCTAAAAATAGTAAGTGCTTGATTTTCCATCTTCTGCAACTCCGTTTGATCTGAAATTCGCACCAAGGGTTCCTCATCCCATGTTTGACCTGTTCACCTTGAGATTTCGTGTTGGCTTGCTATTTATAGCATGTTTCTGGAGGTGGCTTACTATTTATAGTAACTGCTTGATTTTGAGACTTCCACAACTCCGTTTGACTTGAAATTTGAATGACACGCTCCTCACCACGTGACCTGCCCGCTGACATCGGCGCCTGATGCTGACTTTCTATTTTTAGCCTGTTTCCAAAATGACTTAGTATAAATAGTAAGTGCTCCGTTTGCCTTCAAATTTTATCAGCAGATAGCTTGAGAGATGCTGATCGCGGTGGTATACACCGGTATTCGAAAATTCTGACTTTTTACGCCTCTTTTTGGGCCCCGAAGCTGGAAACCCTAATTGGTCTTGCATGCGTATCAAATGACCTCTGTTTGTTCTCGTTTCTGTTGCATTGCGATTAGCTCGTGATCAAATTAGAGTTTGGGCCTCTAGGCAAAGTTACTCAATCTTCTTCTAGCTTCGCAACGAATCCAACGGTGCAGTCATCAGATCATCCAATCATCCGGGATTCGAGATCAAACAGGGAAGATCCAAACAGAAGTCAAAATGAAAAAGAATGAAAATCACCAAAATTTGACTAAGTTTGGGAACTTTGAGCGCCCCTGGTGAAGAAGGGCGCCTAGCTTTTTGAAGGGGAAAATCCAACAGTTAGGGTTTGCTAAAATACTCAAATCTCTTCGGAATTCAGTTTGCTTCGCAACAAATATCTTTGTCAGGGCATCCGACTGGCCGATTTTCGGCAAATCCAGGTCAAAGTTGACAGTATAAGATAAAGATTCAAAGTTGAAGTTGAAAATCAATGAAAATATTCTAACACTGGATGAGTTGGGCACCCCTGGAGAGAAAGGGCGCCCAAGCTTTTGGAGTATTAAATCTAACTTTTTGGCGAAATGACTCCCAGAGAACCCCCTCCAAAATCATCTCAGCTTCGCGACAAGCCCAGCTGTCAGTCAATCCGAGCTCCAAAGCACCGGATCAAGCAGAATCATTTGTAGAAGAGAGTTGATGAAATGTAAAAATGGTCAAGTCTGATGAAGTTGGGCACCCCTGGAGAGAAAGGGCGCCCAAGGTTTTGAGCATTGAGATGATGGAATTCGTCAATGAAGCGTCTAAGATCACCTTGTTGGTTTCAGTCGAGCCATCCAGTGAACTTGTCAACTAGTCAATCGGATTCACGTAGCTCTCGGAATCAGAATTTCATCAGAAGATCAAAGGGAAAAGGAAGAGCTTGAAAATCATAAAAATGGCTAACTCTGGAGAAAATGGGCGCCCCTGGAGAGGATAGGTTCCCATGAATTTGAAGGTAAAAACGAAGTTTTTTGTCAGAGGGGCCTCCAGAACAATCTTCTCAGAATTAGTTAGGCTATGTGATGAATCATCCGGTTCATTCATTGGATCAATTGAACATCTAGAAATCAAGGTCAAACCAGGGGTCAAAATTGAGAAAAGTTGAAAATTCCTAAAAAGTGGCTAACTCTGGAGAAAATGGGCGCCCCTAGCCAAGAAGGGCGCCCAACTTTCCATGCCTTAGTGAAATTTGCAAGATTTTCAAAAAATTTCAAAATTACAAGAGGATGAGGACGTCCAAGTTCATTGAACAGGCCAATTTTAGGGTTTTGAAGATAAAAGCAAAAGAAAGCAGACCTATTTCAAACCCTAAGTCTATTTAACACCTCTCTTCAATGTAATTTTCATTATTTTTGCAGGTAGCATTCAAAGGAGAAAGTTGGAGCAGCAGATTTGAAGTTATATTTTATGATTCAAGAACTCAAGTTTGCTGATTCTTCATCAAATTTTTCAGACCAGCAGCATAAGGCCTTGCTTTTTCATGCTTTTTCATCTAGAAGATCAAATTTTTCAAGGAGGCCAAGATTTTCAAATTTTCAGCCATCTGGGTCTTATCATCTCATTCTTCTGAAGAAATTTTCAAGAACTTCATCAAGTTGCAGCAGCTGCTTTTTATTTTCATGTCAGTGAAATCCTCAATGCATTCGATTTTTGATCATCTGGGTCCTCTCAAATCAGTCTTCTGAAGAAAACCCATATCACGGCTTTTTTTTTTAAGCAAATTTCAAATTCTAGGGTTGGCTGCTTTTTCGATCACCCATCAGTGTTTTTCAAATCTGATCAACTGGGTCTATTTCTAATTATATTCTGAACAAAACCCAGGTGCCAGCTTTTTTCGTGAAAATTGAAGAAATTAGGGTTTGCTGCTTTTTCAGTCTAAAATCAAAATTTTCAAAAATGGACAATTTGGGTTGTCTTGCAACGAAATTCTGAGCAAAACCCATATCTTAGATAAATTCTCAAAAAATTTGTCCATTGGAGGGAGAAAAATCAGCATTCTAAAAATAGTAAATTGCTCAAAACTTGTCTGAACATAGGCAAGTTTACAGCATTCTTCAAGGTTTTCGAAATGGAGTATACTCCCAATGTTTTCAAGACTGAATCAGCTCTCTATCATGATTACATCAAAACAGCTGAGACGGACTTGCATCACATCAAGCCGGTGTTTGATCTACATGCTTTGGAGAGCGCAGGCAACACTTCAATCAGAAACCTGGGACACTCTGGACTCCTCGCAGCAGCGTCTATTCCTTTTTCAGTTCAGAGCTTTGAGTTCGTAATTGCTTGCATCAAACATTACAACCCGGCTACAAGGGAGATTCAATCAGTTGATGGCAGATTGATTTGTAGTTTGAAGCCTGATATGATCGAGAAATGCTTTTCCATTCCCCCTTGGCCTGAAAGTGTCACTATCTCAAAGGGTGAATGTGAAAGGATGTGGGAAATGCACAAGGACAAATATAGCAAGAAGATTCCATAGAGGTGGATGAAGGAGAAACATAAGACTTTGCCTAAGAATGTCAGGCGAGGGGAGTTCAGAGATGAGATTGCCATCATAATCACCTTACTCAACAGGGTCATTGGACAGGAAGATGCTACCAAGTTTCAACCATGGATGTTCTACGTGATTCCTCATATCATGAAGAAGACCGAGTTCTATGATTGGCCCACCTTGATCAGTGACAGCCTTCATTAGCAGATAACAAAATACTTCCAGTTTCATGAGTTCCATATGGTTTCTTACCTAGTCTACCTGGTGGCCTATGAAGGTCAATTCAGAGGGTTGAACACTGAAGGATCATTGAGCATACAACATATCTACAACTACTATCCCTAGTTGGAATTCACGAAGTCACTGCATCACTACAAGAGGGTGAATGAGGCTTTTCTGATGTACGCAGTGTGGGACCTGGACAATGAATTGCACGTCCGTATCTCTTCATTCGCCAGGGCAGCGATGGCAAAGTGGGCTGATTGGTTCATACAATTTCCTACTTTCACCTATCTCAGAGTCTATGGCTTTTCAGGTGCCCCACTCATGTTACCAAGGTACCCGTCAGACGAGGTTGTCTTCATGGAGTTCTTAAGGCAGGCACGTGAGGTCCACACAGTCTTGAGGAACAGAAAGAAACTAGCCCTCGGTTTTCAATTGGGGTTGGGAATTTATACATGCAGAACAGCAGCAGATGCTAAGACCATGGGGGATGAGTTAGATAAACTTGGTCTCAAGCCTTACAGCGAGAGACGATCTTATGACCCTCATGGCGTCTACGCTGGCTGACTTGAGAAAAAATAGGCTCACTTACCCGCTCTCGAAGACTTTTGGGCCAATTGTATAGATGAGTTTGAGGTGCGGAGGCGTAGTTAGTGCAGGCTCACTCTTCACCAGATGAAAGACTGCTTATCAGAAGACATTGAAGGGTTATCAGATGATGATGAGGATGTGCTTCTCTCGATGTATGCTCAGAAGCAAATTGAAGATCAACCCCTTCCTCATGTTAATTGGGCTAATAAAGAGTCCCTCTCAGTTGAAGACAGTACAAGACAAGTCCTTGAGCATAGCAAGGTTTTCCTAATCCTTAAGAGGAAAAACTCCATTCCAGTAGTAGAGCCGCCAAGGACACTTCCCTCTTCTTCCAGAGCACATTCAAAAGGGAAGGGCATAAGTCAGTCTCAAGAAGGCGTCAAAGGTGGTAGATCAAAGAAAAATGTAAGAAGAAGGTTAGACTTCTCAGACAGTCATACAGGAGCAACCTACAGTTGTAACAGAAGCTCCTCCTGACGAGCCCGTACCTCAGAAAGAAGTAGAGGAGCCGCCTTTAACACATGTTTCTGTACCTTTGGTAGAGCCTTCACCGATTCACATTGACCTGGATATTGAAGAAGATGAAGAAATTGCAATTGTACCTCCCAAGGAAGTTAGTAAAGATACTACCATGTCTTGGCTTGAGAGCTCCTTGGGAAGGGAGAGAAGAAGACCTTCATATTGGGTAAATTTTGATGATCTTGACAACATCTATCAGGAACCTCCTAAGAAGAAAGCAAAGAAGCAAGTTCACTTTGATAGGAATCTTGATGGTGAGATGGTTATGGAGTTTGCCATACCTCCCATAGATGAGAATAGGGATGAGGTGAATATGGATGACTTTGTGATGGTCAAGGCTAATCTTGGTAGAAATACCAGACATACGGATGTCAGTTTGTTCAGAGTTGTGTCCGAAAACCTTCAATAAAGAGTGTTCAAGGATGGGGAAGACAAAGCAGCCCTCAAGGCTGAAATACAACAACTTAGGCTTTATATTTCTAACCTTGTCCATGGTTCTTCACAGGCTACTCAGTTGCTGCCCGAGGTTTTAGATACACTAGCTGATCATCATCAGTTGAGGCAGTTGGTCATTTGTGGGAAAGAAACTCAAGAGTGGATCAGGAGTTTCATTGTCAGAGGAAAGGAGATCTTAGCACAAATGTTTCAGTTGATAGAAAACGCTCATGAGCTACGTCAAGGTATCCAAGGGATTGAACAATTAGTGGCTGAAGTAAAACCAAGGCATGGAATCATTATTGCTGATTTAGATACAACCTATGGTTCAGTGGTTTGAAAAGAACACAAGAGGCAGATCCTTGCTTGGAGAGAGCGTCATGTCTTCAAGGTTAAAACTTACGAGAGGATATTTGAGGAGTTTATTGCCTACAGACAAAGGGTGATCGAAGCTCTTCTTTTCATCAATGAGTTTGTCACAGAGATTCCTTCTCGGTATAGTCTTGAAGATTGTTCCTACGTCGGGCTTGATGAAGTGCAAGCTCAATTTCAGAATGTTGTTCACAGCTGTGATAGCAGCAATACAGTTGGTGGCAGAATGAATCACCTTGCCATGATGTCAGCAAGATTTGAAAAAGTGGCCAATGAGGTCGAAGATTTCTTGAGATCAATTGCAAATGGAGAAGATATCTTGGAAAAACGCAATTTTGCTATTGATGGGATAGATGCACCAAACCGAGACACAATTTCCTTCTTTTTAGCGGATGTCATTGAGATTTAAAGCAAGCTTTCTTCTAGAAGCTTTCTTTCTATTCTTGGAGCGATTCTTATCCATTCTTTGAAGAAGAGAAAGAAGATAAATGTAATAGTTGGTGTTTCCCGCTTTTCCTGCTTTCTTAGGTGTTAGATGTTATCTTCTTTCTAGATTTAGAAATAAAGCTTGCTTGTTGAGCAAGCCCTAGATTGTGAAAGCAAGGAGATTTTAGGGTTCCCTACTCCTCTACTTGCCTATAAATAAGAGCCTTTGCTCATTAGTTTTCTTTAACCATGCTAGTGATAACAAAACGCTGAGCCTAAGTGCCTTCTATTTGTTATTTAGTGTTGTTCAATTGTTTTATGATAGCGAATTGTTGAGTCTCTTTTAGCCAACAAGGAGTTATTGTAATTGCTGTTCTCTTTGTGTAAGAACAAGTTTGCAAGCCTCTTTAGCTGCAAGTTCTTGTTCCGTGCATGTGTTAGGATAATCTTTGTTCCAAAAGTTTGAGAAATAAAATCATGAGCCTCCTTTGCCTTGGTATAACGTCTCAGATTTCCGTTATTTGTGTTATGCTTTTGTGATCTTAATTTCAGCTTACATTGAAGTGTGTAGATGTATGTTGAGAAAGAGTTTATTGAAGCACTTTGTCAGAGAATCAACCTTGTTCATTTCTAGTTTCTCTTGCTCTGCGTATTACTTGAGAAGTTAGAAACGTCTTTAGCTTAAGTTAGTCATAGTGGAAGTTCTTAAATCAGAAAATCTTAGCTGCGGCGTTTGTGTTTAATAAACCTTGTGCTCTAGCTGATCAAAAAGATAGGCAACTTAGTTTTTAGTTTACTTTCTTTCAACACCATCAACAAGAGGGAGCTTCCCCTCCTAATTTGAAGAACAGTTTTACTGTGCATAGCTGTCCGTTTCAAGTACACATTCCAGAGGTGCGAATTTAAACACCACAAATTCCAAAACAGGTTCCTTTACCGAGGATCAAAATTTCCATTTAACCCCTTTTCAACAGAGGAAAAAAAAAACATAAAAGAAATTATTAGTTGAAGATGGACTTCAAGATTGGTTAGCCCAGACCCAACGAAGGTTAAGGTTGGTGTACATGAGACTTAGTATAAGGAATCGTAGTTCGGATTCCATCACTCACATGACTATTATTTGTTCATTTCTAGTTTTAAAGGAGAGCAGTAAATCGAGATAATCAAACACAAGGAAATTTACGATTTCCAAGCTAGTGACACTATCCATCAACAACAACAATACACACTCCAGATTCATTTATTGATGTCAATTGCAGAGAAGTTATAATCGTTACTTTCCTGTGCAATGAAGTTGAAGTCGAAACAAAACTCTTCACTTCAATCTTCAAATAATCCAAGAGGCACCGTTGCTTTCTAATGAGGAAGAAGACCCAATGGAAGGAAAGATATCGACTCCACTCCTCCGAATTGAAGATGTGAAATGCCGAGATTCCAAACACAAAGTTACAAATTGAACAGAGCTTGACTTAAATATGAAATTCTCGAGTGAATGCGACTCAGAGAGAAATGGAGTAAAGAATGAGCTCCTACTAAACCAACGACGACCCAGAGGATAAAGGAAGGAGCGAAATGGAGAGAAAACCTAGTTATTGTTGAAAATTGAAATGGAAAACTTCCCCCAAAACCAGATTATGAATGAGAGATTGAAAAAAGAACCCTCCAGAGTTCAGGCGACATGAAGAAAGAATGTTTCCGAGACAGACCAAAATGAATAATTGCCCAACGAAGGAGAAAGATCGACATTGAAAAGTGAATCCATACGAATTCCAAGCTGGTGTCTTCTTGCATTCCTTGCGTTTCTTGAAGAGTGGTGGCATGCTTTGATTTCCAAAACCGACGGCTCACTCCCTCACAAAATCAAACCTCATTTATATATTTATTAAATTTTATTGTTTAATTTCTTTTTTCTTTTATTAAAATAAGTATTTCTTATTTTATAATTGAAATATCTTTAAAAGTATCTTATATTTTAATTTTTGGCTTAATAATCAAAATTTATATTATTTCGACTTAATAATTAATATTTATATTATTTAAACCATGGCCAAGGGTAGGTCATTGCATGCCATACACTATCCAAAGTTTGATGACAATTTGATCCTTGTCAACTAAGTCCTCTCCTTGATGATAGCCCCTTTTCCTTGCATGCGATGTCGATCCTGCAACCACTTGACATTGGAAACTAGAGTTAGGCCATTCTTTATGCATAAATTCATATTACATATAATAGCAACATCAATATCATCAAATACTTCCGCATATTAAAATAATCATTCACATTCGCACTTTCAGTTGCAACAATAAAACAATTATTTAATCCATTATTTCATGTTCACATGAAAGGCGGTTATTTTCAACTACCTTAACGACGAAGGTTCCATTATCAATAACATATTAAGTCATAGGGGATGTAACAATTTCTATGTTTCAAATCCCTTTGATAGGCACACTTCTATTTTACACGTGCACCAATAGACTATAAAATGGAATTTTGAACTTGCACTTTTGATTTCCTTTGTATAGGTGTGCACTTAACTAGGTGCACACCTATAAACATAATTTTTTAAATTTGAAATCTCTTTGGTGAGGTGTTGGTGCAGGGGCACCAAACTCATTTTTGCAAGTTTGGTCAAATGAGGTCTAATGATAGGTTTCTAGGGTGTTGAGTCTTATTTTGTTCAATACGGTCATAATAGACCATTTCAAATGTTTTAGATCATTTTTGGGTCGGTTCTAGGAAGTGTGGTCATATTTTGCAAATATGGTAAAAAGTTGCATTGCAATATTGTATTTTGTGTCATATTTGGAAGACCAACGGTCATGCAACTCAAAACTTAGTTTTTGTTGGTTGTGTTAGTTTGTTTTAGGGGGGGAAAGTTTAAATATGCTGGAAGATCTGGATGTAAAGGTTCTGTTGAAGTTCTTTGGTGTTGAAGCAATAAACCAACTCATTTTCTCTGCATTTTCTTGTAAAATCTGCTGTTACAGGTTATTGTATGTGCCTGTACAGAAGAATAATGGTCTGAAAGTTGTTGAACTCAATGGAGGCATGAAGTAACATCCTTTTGGTTCTTGTTTGATTGAATTTCATAAAGGTTTAAGAGTTTTATTGGTGTTTTTCTGTAGGTGGGTCTATAACTCAGAAATTGGGGTTTTGAAGGTGTAAAATGGGTATTTAGGCCATTCCACTTGGTGAATCTGGTAAATACTTGGTAGAATGGCATAAATATATATAGGATGTTGTTTCTTGTGGTTTCTAAGAGCAGGGGAGGCAGTTTGTGGGTTTTGGAGTGATGCCCTAGTTGGTATTCCATTGATTTTGGGTCAAATTTGGTGGCTAGTGATTAGGGATGGTTGGAAAACGCTTGGACAGTGATTGGTAAAGGTTGGATGAGCAAGGGAAGACCTCAAATGATGTGTTTGAGGTGTTAGAAAAGTGAGATAAGGCGTGGAGAACAAAGAACCAATAAACCCTCTTGAAACTAGGGTTAAACAAGGGTTTAATGGTTTGGTGCATTAGAAGGTATTCCAGTGGATATAAGTTGTTGATTTTGTGTATTTGAGGTCTGGTTGAGGTCTGAGAATGAAGTTTTGTGGTTGGGGAAAAGATTAAAGGGTAGTTGCTTTGTTAAGGAGGCCTAATTGGGGCTCTGTCCAGCGTACCTGTCAACTTTGAGAGGTGATGGTCTGAAACAAGTCTAGAAACAAATCTGATATGTTGAAGTTGAGGCAAATGGGTATCTTGAATGCTAATTGAAAAGTGGGTTTGAGGTTGGATCTGGAAGATATGGTCAAGAAACCGGTGTTGCAAACCTACAAGGAGTATAGAGTGGTTGTGTGAGAAATCACCCTAGTTAGGGTTTTGCAGATAGAAGAGTTGTTTGGGACAGCTTGAATTGTGATTGCTAGAAGGTTTTCCTCCCTGCTCTGCATCAGGTGTCCACCCACACCCCAAATAGGCACACATATGTTGGTTTTGAATCTTTGCATTTAAAATTTGAGTTTTCCCTTATAAGGTGTGCCCTTGTACATTGATTGTGAACACCAACCTTTATAAAGTGCGCCTTTATATTGTGTGTTTTTTAATTTCAGATTTTTTTTGTATGTTGGTGTGCACTTCATGCTTTCATGTGCCCTTACAATGGGATTTTCAAACTTTGATGTGAGCTAAAATTTTCTTTGTTGAGGTGCACACCTACAGCCTTCACACACTTGATAATTGGATTTGAATTTTCTCTTGATGAGGTGCGCTCTGCCTTCTAGGCTCACACTTGATAGTTGGTTTGAACTTGTTGCAAAAACCAATCTTTTTTCCTCTCTTTATGTGGTGCTTTTTTTGGTCTCCATGCACATTCTATATGATAGTGAAGTGTTTGAAAATAATTTACCTCTGTGAAGTGTGTGCCTATACACTAGGGGTGCAACTGTTTACTGGTTTTTGATTGATGGAGGTGCATTTCAAAACTCATAACATGACATGCCCCTGTTCTCGCCGTGTGCACCGCAATCTTGCCTTCTTTGGAAACTCAAAATTTATCCTTCAGTGTCGTTCTGACCTTTAGTCTAGGTGTGTGCTTGATAACCTAAATTCTGTCTCTATACCTTCCTGTTAAAGTGCATGCCTACAACTTTGGTGTGCCCATGTGAATTGGACTTAATGCATTTTGTATTAGAACCAAACTGACTCTGTGAATTGTGCCTCTATATATAGATCCACACTTTGAATAGTGCACGTAAATGTGACATTCTTCATTGTATTGCACACTTCATAGGTCAGGTGTACACCTCAACATTGAGTCTGAAATTGTTTGAAAATCAATCTTTTTTCTTTGTGGAGGTGCATGTTCTTCCTCTAGGTGTGCACCTATAGCTAGGAGTCTTTGCTTCAAACTCATATGATTTGAACCCTTGCTTTCAAATGTACGCTGAACTATGATGGCCTTTGAAATCCCTCTTGAATGTTTTTCTTAGGAAAACACCTCACACTATACACACCATTAACATGGTTGGAACTTGCATTGGAGAGTTTGTGTATAAGTGCACATGTATGCTTCATGTGCGCAAATGGAACCTATACATGATTTTAGATAAAATGTGTTTGCTTTATCAAGTAGGTGTCATTGGGCTAGGTATGGGCCTAAGTATAGAATTTAAATTGTTTTAAATTCAATCTTGAAATATCTTTATGCCAAGTCACCCTTCTTCATGCCACACACACGTAGACATTGTAATTTCACATTTTTTCTTTCAAACATGTTTTCTACTACATAGGTGCACCTATAAACATGAGTTTTTAACTTTGATTTTTTTCTCACTCCTAGGCGTGTGTTTGAATGCTCCATCTGCATTTGTAGCTTAGGCTTTACTCTTCATTTTGAAAGTGAATTTTGGCCTTTTATTAGGGGTGCCATTCTGGCCAAGTGCACAGTTATCAGTAGAATTCAGTCTTCTGTATCTTGTGAACAAAAGTGTACCTGTGGACTCCATAATCAATTGTCTGATCTCTGATCTGATCTCTCCATAAGTATCCCCTTTTTAGCATGTGTTGGTCTTTTAGCTATCATTGAATATCCACTATCTTATGAAATGCATTTGAAAACTCTATTGTTGCTCCTGCAAAAATATGAACCATGGACAACAATAGACAAACACAACAAAATTCGGAAACATGATTCATAATTCATGAAAAGTCAAGGGTTTAGCTGGAATCTGATACTTATGAATTTTTTTTATGGTACTACACCACCCCATCCCAAACATTTTGTGTAACGTAGTTATTTTCTGAACTTGAAATCAACTTTGTACATAATATTTTTGACAATAAGTTAGACATAGGCTGTTTATAGAGATGAAACAGACCATGCTGAATGTAACATAGAGATTCAGTAAATAGTGGAAAGATCAGACCAAAAGGATAGTCTCCATTGACATCATGCAGATTAATCTGACATTAGTCCTTAGAATCACATATAGCAAATATAAAAACAATTTGAACTGTATAGCTAATTTTTTTTTGCAGAATTGAAATTGGCCCCTCAACTTTTTCAGTCAGTACTATTATAAGGAATCTGCATGAATGCAAACACTGTATAGATTAATAATTATACCTTTATTATCTAATGTGGAATGCAATAAATATGTTACATTGTGTGTTTGAATGGTCATCTGCCCATAAATTAATATAAGCTATCCTTTTCATTAGCCTGAAAAATAAAATGATAGTCCATAATAATTCTATCCTTGTAATTACCGAAACATACAGATCCAGACATGATCCAGATGACTCATGCAATTGAATAGAGCCATCAAAGGAGGCTAGTAATAGTGGAAGCTATGACTGTATAAGTAACAGGTTAGCACAAGGTTCTTAGGTATAATTCTACTAGTTCATTGATGGTAATAACCAAAATATGGCTGAACTAAAAATAACTGATCTACTTGATAGTTGTTAGATGAAGATCTATGCATAAAATAATTGTTAACTTTCTAATGGATTTGCAGGATATGCTAACAATATGTCCAGAGAAGCTTGCAAACTACCATCAGAAGATAAAAAACTTCTATGAGGAGCACCTGCATACAGATGAAGAGATCCGCTATTGCTTAGAGGGCAGTGGTATGTATTTTGTAGAGTATCTTAAAATGCTTCTTGTTTCTAACCTTTGAATTCAGCAAGTAGTTATATAGTTTAAGTTTCAAATAAATACATTGCATTGACAGTGCCTTGAGATTGATAATAAGAGATGCATTGGTTCCAGAATTCAACTTCAGGCAGGCTAAGGAGCCTTCTGCAATCATTTTAACTCTTTGATTCTTTTGAGTTATGATAATCATGTTAGCATGCTCCTTTTTCCCATCATGTTAATTATTTAACAAAGTTGTGTGCTTGGTTTTTCCTTTGAGACAAACCTCTTATATCATTCACCCTATATTCAAGTCCAGTAATGTTAAATGTCTAAGAAAACCATGACTTCTGTGACTGGCCATTTATGTCACATGCTCATTCCTGCAAAGAAAGAAAAAGCAATGGGAATATAATAAATCTGCATATATTTTTTGAGGACCCTTCTCCAGTCCTTGTTCCTGGGTACACATACCCGGCCCGAGTCATTTTCTTATTCAAATATCATTTCTAAGATTTAAGGGCACTTATAGGCATCCTCTCCCATTTTTACATTCTTGTGTTTCCATGTTGCCCCAAACCAAAAGGGTACTTGGTGGAACAAAGATTTCTGCAGCTGAGTCATGATTTCTCTTTAAGAATATGTAGAATTTTTGCAGTAACATTATGCTATATATAAATGAGTTACAATAACATTACACTATCTCAATTAAACTCAAAATCTCATTAAAATTACATGAAAAGACCATCACATATCTAGAAGGTAAAGCATCAGTAAATGGTCATTGAGAAATAGAAATCAAATCTGCTAGAGTGTATAGCAAATTAGGGGTAATCCTTTGGCCCTATGAAAGATTCACCTCCTAGCTAGAATTCTTGGCTCCCATGGAAAGGACAAAAGGCCTAGGGCTGAATGAGCTCATGTATGATTAAACTCTTTAGTAGCTTTGCAATCTCACAATCTCAAACTGAAATGGCTTTCTTTTCCCAAGAAAACCGTTGATGCTCCCAAGTCCCACTAGCTCTAGCTTTAGATGTGTCAATCATTGTAATCTATGTCACCAAGCTCAACCATCCTGACCTGAATGGGTTCGCCTCTATGATCCACCCTAGTCACACCCTAAATGACCTAGGTACACCATGGGCATACCTATGGTGTACTTGGGTTGTGTAGGTAGTGCCCTAGGCATACCTAGGAAAGGATTTAGGTGCATTTAGAAAAAAAACATCAATAAAAAAATGAACTTTTATAATTAAAATAGAGAATAATTTTGTTTCTCTAGTTTGTAATAACCTAAGCTTATGTCAAGGACATTATCAAAACAAAAATGGGCTAACAATTTTTTCACTTTACAATTGCAACATGCACATGTTACAATGCATGCTCACACACCAAGGATGTCACAACTCGCAACACAAGACCATGATGCCTCCAAGCATGTGACAACAATGCATACAAGCACCATGGCACAAGTAGATGACTTACACAACCATCATGAGATGAACACAACAAGAGATAGAAGAGATAGAATCTCCCCCTATATTGACGATAGAGTACATGACTCCTATTATTGACACAAATGAATGAGTTAAGATCAATTATTTAGGAGGGGAAACACCAAAGCCTAAGATTGATCTTCAACTCATTCAAACAAGCTTACATACATACAAACATAGGAATGGGACTACAACACCCCTTTGGGTCACATTGACCATTGAATTTCAACTACTTTAAGCATCATATTTATCAATTTAAAATCTAACAATTTCATACTTTCAATGTTCGACTTTAAGCACCATTACATATCATAACATATATTCTAGGTTTATTACCAATTAAGATTATAGTTCATCATGATCCAATTCCAAACCAGTTTACAATATAGTCTATTCCAACCATTAAGCAATGTGTATTATAATTTACATATAGATCTCTCCATTCAAACAATATACAATTGATATTACAATCTTGCAACCACATCCCTTTAACACGTGGATGGGTACATCTAAAATAATCATTACAATGTCAATTGCATCATATATTCAACTTGCACAATTCTCTTAGTTTGAAATGAAAAATTATAGTAAATAACTTAAAGTTCCTCCAAGCTCTTTCAATCACATCTCCTTGATCTTGATCATGACCAATGGTTATTAGTCTACCACTCAGCTATGTGAATCCCTAAGGTCCACCCCTATAGATTAGGAAGCAGTCAAATGGGAAATCAAACACACTCACACCATACAATATGGGTTTAGCCACAACACAAAAAATCATATGGCTTTCTTATAACATAAATCGAATACAACATCATCTGATTACTAGGAGGAAGAGAGTGAGTCTTAGGCCAATGTAGTGGCATCACTAGTCACTCTTACACATGCTAAGGAAACCTAATTTACATGATGGTCCTTGGAAAGAGACATATGGGGTTTACTAGTACACATCTCAAACATAAACCATATCATTCCATTTTAAATGCACATTGTTGGCGTTTCAATTAGCACCCCTGGAATGCTTATTGGAAATGGACAGGTATGCACAGTGCGTAATGATTGCTCTTCAAATTATGAAGGGGAAGCTCCCTCTTTTTGCTGATGTTTGCGTAAAAGTAAAGTGGACTAATGTTCCTATCTTTTTTACTTAGCGGTAGGACACAAGGGTGCATAAACACAATGCATTGCAGCTAAGGTTTTCTCTGGTTTCTGCAGATCTTAACTACAACTAGGCTAACTTTTGATCTATCCTATCTCCTCTAGATAAATAGAGCAAGAGAATATAGGAGCGGGAATGGAATGGTTTGATCACTTAGATGAATTTGTCTCTCAGAATGCATCAGAAGTCTTTGAACTTCTAGATTTACACTAAAATAGAATCCACACAAGTAATCTTCAAACGGTAGACTAGATCTCAAGATTCCCAAGGAGGCACCAAGTCCTTTCCGAGGTGTAGGCTGAAAGGTAGACTACTAGAAACAAAAAATAACAATAATCCTACTCTCTAAATTCCCAAGGAGAGACAATGCTCTTTCCGAGGTGTAGATCGAAAGACAGATTATTGAGAACAACATACAATGATAAATTTTGAGACTTTTAGATCAAAGGCAAGGTAGCTCTCCTGATTTATTATCTCAATCTTTGATCAAAGGTTACACTTTGGGACAACATCTTGTGTCAAAGAGACAATCACACATGAAGCTATCAAACCAAGATGAACACACCTATCTGAATAAAAAGAATGCAAGTTGTACTTAGCGTTTTTCTATTACAAATACGATTCAAGAACATATACTAAGCGAACAAAGTCGAAGGCTTGTGAGCTCAGCGTTTTGCTGCCGTGAAGTAAAGTTACAAAATAATGAGCAAAGACTCTTATTTATAGAAGCTCAAAGGAGTAGGAAACCCTAAAATCTCCTTGAGTTAACAATGAATTCTTGCCAATCTGCAAGATTTATTCCTATGTCTAAAAGTAGGTAACCTAACAGTTAACTGGAAATCTACTTTAGTTAACTGAAAGTAAACTAAAAGAGAACTTCAAATGCAAAGGTTCCTCCAAAGTAGACATCCACAATTAGTGGAGATAGACATGCATGATCAGTAGGATAGTGAGTTAACTTGGGAAGAGGCATCAAGTTAACTCCTGTTTGTCATAAATGCTATTTTGGAGGGGTAGAACGTCCTAACTGGGTGTTTTACACCTCTTCACCTCTAGTCAACAACTCCTCTAGCCATTTGTTGACTTCTTCTACCTCTGGACAATTAATGCTCCGTAGGATGATGACGTGTCTCCGCAACATCTTTTCGCCACTCGCAATCTGCTGCTGGTACTCGATACTCTTTGTAGCTGCGTCATCCAGCCTTGTTGATATGAAGTGTGGAAGGTAGTGTGTTAGTAATTGGTGACGACTTTGTGTTTGGAATGACTACCTTCCACATTTTTGCTATCCATTGAACGGTGATGTCATTTACTCCTTCCAAGGCGTCCAACTTGACTATGGGCTTCACTTGATGCATGTCCGTGTCGAGTGTTTTCAGAAAGTCGTGAAGTAGGACCATTTTGGTCTTGATTTCAACTTGAGAGTATTGTATTATGAAAAACTCGACTGTTGACTATAAACATGGATATGTTAAGACAACTTTTTCTGCAACAACTAAAAATAGCTTCGCCGAGGGGTAATTTTTATGAATTTTTTTGAGATGTGGGTTTTCTTAGGAATAATTTTCTAAGTGAACCCAGAACATTAGAAAATCCAAAAAGTCACTTTTCCTTGTACATGTAAGAACCCTTCGGGGCAGAGGTTTTGGGGGCACCAGAGGCTTATTTCGGAAAAATCCAACACATGGGTATTGTAGGTACTTCAAAGCTAAACAAACCCAATTTGTCAAATTTTTAAAATTGTGACTTTTTTCGGAAACCCTAAAAAAAGGGGTAGTAGGGCTACTTTTTCTGAGAGAATCTGGCACGTGGGTTTTGCTGAATATGCCATGTTGATCATACCCAGAAGACCATATCTGTGAGAAACCTCCGTTTACTTGGACATACAAGAAGATCTAAGACAAGAATAGAAGAAAAAGAGGGGGAGAAGTTTATAAACTGCCTCATCCTTCAAGAAAATCATGCCTGGAGATGCAAACTCTGATATACTGTTCCTTTGTGCAACTTATTCTTGAAAACATGAAGAACGTTGTCAATGGCTTCCGTCAGATCCTTCAAATGATGCTAGAGAGGAAATATTTGTGTTTGAGCTCTTCAACCTACACGAAATAATGAATAATGGACGCCTAGGCTTGATATGTATTGATTTGGAGTTGCAAGCATCAATTAGGGCGTCCAAATCATGATTGGGGGAATCAACTCTGTGATTGGAAATTAACAAAATCATCTCCACCTATTTTGGGACGTTTTAGACATGAAAAGCCTTCAAAATAGCCTAACTTTAGTCAACTGAGTCTTACTTTGACTTTAGGCATCCCTTTGAAGAGTTTTGAACACTTTTTTATTATTTTTCTGTGATGAAATGCCTTTTCGATCCCTGACTTTGGTTGCTTACTTGATCTTGAAGTGTTGCTGACAGATCCATTGCTGAGATGGAACAACTCTAATGAAGTGTGCTTGGGAGCTGCAAAGCTCAAAACCTGAGTTTGATGCCTCTAATTCTTGGGCGCTTTTTCCCAAGAAAGTGCATTTTTCACCATACTTAATCAATTTCTTTAGTGTTCTTCAATTCCTCCAGTTTGACCCTTCATGCTTTGATCTGAGATCACCTATGACTGATGAGTCCGGTGATCTTACTGAAACGTGGGATGGATAACCAGTTCAGTCTTGGAAAAGATGAATGGCTTCGCGAATCTTGAAAGTTGATTTAGGTACTTCAAAAGCTTGGGCGCCCTTGGCCTGCAGGGGTGTCGTTGACCTTTTGACTTGATATTTTTTAGTTTGCAAACTTTCACAGATGGTCCTAGTTTGATCTCCGTCATCAGATGTTTGATTTATCTGTTGTTTTTGCTGATGGTGTCATTGTTGAGATTGATCAAAATGGAGGTCATCTTGGAGGTCACTGAGCTTACATATTGCATCTGATTTCCCAAAAAGTTGGGCGCCTATTTCTAGGAAGATGCATTTTCCTTGACACTTAGTCAATTTTTTATGTCTTTCATCTCGCCTTCACCTTTCGTGTTTTCTGCTTGATCTTTGTTTGCAAATGCTTGACAGGTCTTGTGAACATGCAGTTGGATTGATTGCGAAGCTGAGAGAGTGTTGAACAGATGCTTTGTAGAAAGCAGTTGTTGAAAACCTCATTAGGTGACTCAAAATGAAGGGTGCCCCTGGCCAGTAGGGGCGCTTTTGTCTTGATATGCATTGATTTACCCTCCATTTTGCATGCCCTAACAATCAACAGTTGTTGTCATTTGATGTGTCTCGCAGGCTAGTGAACAGGTTCGTTGCAAAGCTAAGCTGATGCCGGGGAGATCACCTAAAGACAAGCTTGCTTGAAACTGACATCTAGATCATCTTGTTCTTGGGCGTCCTTGGTCAACAGGGGCGCTTTTTCCCATGTTTGACTACCATTTTTTATAGTACTTGCTTGCAGCATCTCCGACTTCGCTTACATTTGCCGGTGATCGATGAATCAGGTGATCTTGCTTGACGATGCGCTAGAAAGCCAGTAGAAGCACGAAGGAGATGATTGTCTTGGCAACACTTGATGACTTCCTTTGACCCTTTAACTTTATGGGTGCCCCTAGCCAGCAAGGGCGCTTTTAGCTGTGGTTTCATCATTTTCATTGAAAATCTTCATCACTTCGCGCTTCACGTTCGCCGTGTAGCTTGATTGGTTTGAGCATTGTCGTTGGCGACGCGAACGCATGCATCCTAGCAATCACCTTCACCATCCTGCGTGTACGGGTGTTGGAAAAATGACTAAGGCATTTAACTGTGTAGCCTCCTTTTGGTAGCAACGCGTGCATTTTCCAGACTTAGTCAATTTTCAGCATTCTTCACTTTTGAAAATCCCCTTCATCACAGAGCATCTTTTTGAGCATTTTTGCCATGGATTCTTCGTTGAAGCTTTCGATGCTTAGATTTCATCACCTGGTACTGGCCATTCTAGTGATTTTGACTTGACCAATGTGATCGTGAAGTCAATTTATCCTATCAAAATCATTTTCAATCAATTCTGGGAAGGTCCTATTTTTAGGGGTTTTCCTAAAATCAGGGGTTTGAAACCCTAATTTTCAAATTTTCAGAAATTTGCAAGCATCTTCCTTGACACAAACCCACAAAAATCCTATCTTTTGTTTGACCTAAAACATACTTTTGACAACAATTTTACATGATTTAGATCATTTTAAGAAAAATGTCTTATTGAAGCAAAAATTTATTTTGGGTACAACACACATTATTCTTCAAAATAAAAACCATAAAGAGTCCTAAATTTAGTTAGACCAATATAGCTTCCAAATTCTGATTACATCACTGTAATGTTCCCTTTTTGAAATAAAGCCAAGTAGAAACCCAGATGCCCATCATTCATTTTCTATGGGTTTTGGGAATTTCACACTAAGGAAATGAGATTAAAATTGTAATAAAGAAAGCCTCAAGTGATACTATAAAATAAGGTCTCTTATAATTAAAGTTTATCTTAAATAATTCCTCTCAAATGCCAATCAAGAGTCATGAAGGAAATTTGAAGAATAATGTCTTTTGGAGGAAAACACTATTTAAGAGAGGCAAGCAAGGAGGTGGAGGCATATTGGTTAAGCATTCTATTTTCTGATTTCTACTCGTTGTTGGAGCATTGAAGTTAGGTCCAAATTAACCTAAGGTTGAAAATCCTCTAGGTCAAAAATTGGAGGACAAAAACCTTCAATTCCTTGGAGCAATTTCACATAGAAATCACCATTGTGCAGATTGGATTAATTTTCAGTATGTAATTAAAGAAATGTCCTTTCAAATCTACAATTCATATTGATTTGCACGATCCATATTCTTCAAGATTGCAGTGATTCATATATTTTGAATCTCATTTGAGGCAGTGACTATTTGGGTGAATTAATCTGCTATCTAAATGGGCCAATTGTATCAATTTGCAACATCAATCAGCAACAGGTTTTGACAAATCATTGTGGAAATGGTACAGCAGTACTGAGTAAAGGTCGATGGTTATATGAATAGACTCTGCCATTTTAATAAGTTGAGTTCATGCTGATTATATGTTATGGTTTGTTTGTTCATTATACCATTGCTGGAATCAACTGCATACATTCTAATTGTGGAATGAACTTTTATTTCTGGCTGTGGGTTTATATTATTTAATGCTGTTTGTTTATCTGTCACTTCAGACTAGATGATTTATTATCCCTAACTACTGCATACATAATTTCAGTATTACAACCGAATAGCAATCAATAATATTTAATTTTGTTAGTGATAGATGATTTATTATCCCTAACCACTGCATTAATAATTTCAGTATTACAACCGAATAGCAATCAATAATATTTAATTTTGTTAGTGAAGCTAACCCCTGGAAATTATTTAATTGAATTAAAATTGGGTAAATATCATAAAATATTCCTTTGGGGATATATTACAATCGCAGAAATGTTCAAGGGCTCCCAAAGTTCCCTTACATTGTGAAACTACACAGAGACCTCAAAGGTCCCTTTGCACTTGCAAAACTGTGTAAGGACTCCCAAGTTCTGCTGCACTTGTAAAATTGCACAAGAACTCGCAAGGTCTTTTTGCAACTGCAAAACTGTATTGGGACTCTCAAGTCCCTTTGCAACTACAAATCTGCATAGCAATTCCCCAATCCCTTTGCACTTGAAAAACTGTGTATAGACTGCCAAGGTCCCTTTGCACTATAAAACCGCATTTGGACTCCCAAGTCCTATTGCATTGCAAAATTACATAGGAACTCCCAATCTCCCATCCCATTGCAAAATTACACAATGACTCCCAGGGTCCCATTGCACTGCAAAATTTCACAGGGATTCCCAAGCTCGTTCACACTCGAAAAATTGCATAGGGACTCTCAAGGTCTCTTTGCACTGTAAAACTGCACATGGACTACCAAAGTCCCTTTGCAGTTGACACAACAAAAGCATATAAAAATACTTTCTCACATCCTCATATTCATACAAAATACCCTTAACTCCATAAAATAAGACTTGCAAATATAGTCTTAAATCTCAAAAATTACAATTTCAGAATATCATAAGGACTCTAGCAATATCCAGGAGCTCCATTAATGGAGTCCTGGGAGATTTTTCACATACGTCCAAAAATCTGCACAATGCATTCTCTAAACACACTTAATCACTCAAAAATGATAAGAAGGCAATCTTTTGGATTTGTGAGCATTTTCATGAAAATTCCTATAAACCCTTGAGACCAAACAAATGCATGAAAGTCAACCTTCTTTCTTCACACACACATCTTAATTATAAACTGACTCAAATCCATCTCATTAATGTTACCTTCACAAAATACAAACTTATGCACATATTTATCTACACACAAGCACACAACACATTTTTTCCTACTATTCACATGAACCGTATAAATTTCTTGATGCCTATTAATGGAGTCTCGGAAGCTTTTCACCCAAAAATTAGAACTCAGTAAAAAATCTAAACCTACCCTTTAGTTCTAAATACTAAGTAGAATCCAGTTGCACAATCACATAGTTTTTTTGGAAATTTCTAAGAGTTTGAAGCGATTTAAATTTTACTATTAAAATTGAACAATGTAGTCAGTGTACAATGTCTATTATTATGCTTTGGTAATATTGGCTATCCGACTATGTATTAATTGTTTGTATTAATTGGTTGTCAGTTGTGGATAGTTACAAGCGTTGGTTGGTTAACGGTTGTGTTCCTCTTGGAAATCATCGAGTCCTTTAAATACATTGTGTATTGTCAAGGGGAGTAGTATGATCTAGTTGGATCGACTCTGATCCTTGGTTGACCATCTCTGGTCTTCTATAATAATTTTGTGAGAAAATAAAGATTTAATTTACCCATGTATCTGGTATGCATTGTCATCTCCATTATTAATTCATGTACTTAAATTATCAGGCAGAGCAACAAACATTTGGCATCGTTTCCTTAAAGAAATTGGGTTAGATTTGAGAAATTCATGCCCTTAGACCCCAATAAAGGCGGGAAGAGACCACAACGTGGTCAAGATCAAGAAATCAGGCAATCTTTAAGGATCATCGAATAGAGAGAACGAAGAAGATGACCGAGGGATGAAGTTGAAGAAGGTGAAGGGTTTCTGAGGGAAAGTTCGAGTCCACCCGAGAGCAAAAGCCGAAGCGTAAGTAGAAGCCATAGTTAGGAGAGAAAGAGAACCGTTAGGTAAAGAGAACATACAAAGGGAGAGTGGGTAGAGATAGCCCAACATCTACCACTTTCGGACGAAACATACATTGATCTCGTCGACCAAAACAAAGAATTGTCTATACCATCAACGTCAGACGAAGAGGAAAGTGAAGAGAACACTGCCAGAGAACCGTACAGATCATCATCGATAGACAAAGAAGCATTGCTACCGATAGACGAAGAAGCATCACCGAACGATGAAGAAAGTTTACCGTCAGGTGAAAGGGAAGGCGAGGAAGAAACAACCAACCTTGCCAACGAAGAACCGTGTGTACCATCAATGTCGGCCGAAGGGGAAGGTGAGAGAACCTATTGATGGTTTGACAGAGACCATATGCCAGATTGAGCATTGGAAATTGATGAAAGAACTTGACATTGGAAGATTGGAGCCGGAAACACCAGGACAAAGGGAGCATCAGAAGGACTTTGAAGGCAGCTTGAGGGTGACGAATGCTGAAGAGGGACAAGTAGAGGATTGCGGTGTGTCCAAGAGTGCAAAGAATGCATTAGAATGTACGAATCAGAACTCTCCAAATAGGTTATCTTCACAGAAGGTGCATCAAAGAGGTAATATGGTGACTCCTCTAGCAAGTTTGAATGTGGAGCAACAAAAACTCCCGAAGTTCATTGGAAACAGGTCGGAGGACCCTATACGACATTGTAAAATTTGTGAGACAATCTGGGTAGCAAAAGGTCAAGATGACAAAGCATATTGGTTGAGAGCATTTCTAGTGACTCTTAGAGGCCTAGCAATCGATTGGTATACAAAATTAGACGTAGTGCACAAAACCACATGGGATGCATTAAAAAGAGCATTCCAAGAAGAATTCAAACTTCTGAGAGATGACAATGAAATCGTAGCAAAGATGTACAACACGAAGTAGGGAAACATTAAAATGTACGAGCCTATAATCGTAGGCTGAAGGAGTTACTGGTGAAATTAGAAATCTATCCAATCGATGGACTAAAGAGAAGATGGTTCATCGAAGGGTTGATTCCGTCGTTGAGGAAGAAAATGAAATTAGTTCTTCCGTAATCCTATGTCGAAGCCTACAATCAGGCAATAGACATAGAAAGTGAAGATAAAATGTCCTCGCATAGTAAAAGAAAAACAGAGGAAGATGGAAGTTTGGATGACAATAGTGATGATGAATCAGGAACGATACAAGCACCCTGAGAGACATGCTTTAGATGATGAAAGAATTTAAGGTAGAGAAAGAAACCAACAAAGAAACTAATGAATTATGGTGTACTAAGTGCAAAATTGAGGGGCACACAAAATCTAATTGTCCTAAAAAGATGTTTTGTGAGATTTGCCAAGTTATGGGTCATTCAATAAAGGAGTGCCCATACAATTTGAAGACAAGGAGTACACAAGTAATCTTTACGTAGGTAGAGGAGTTCACTCCACAAAATGCATCTTCAGGTGGTTATCGAATCAAAGAGGAGGACGAAGCCAAATACAATATGACCCCAAAGGATGCCTTATCATACAATGCTGAGAATGTAGCAAATGGGGACACTTTGTGAGAGACTACTAGAACAAGCAAGAAAAAATGCAATTATTGTGCAAATGGTGTGGACTAGGTGACCATGAAGACACCGACTACCCGAAACAGAAAGGTATCAACATGCTGGAAGTGCAGGACAAGGAAGTTCTGGCAATTACTAGAGCACAAATGAAGAAGGTAGTTTATTTAGATCCTTGTACGGAGAAGGAAAGACTTCGAGAGGCCAAAGCGGAAGTTGAACAAGCAATGACCAAGGAAAGGACAACCTCTAATGAAACAACAAGTACGTCATTGTAGTCGGAGTTGGAGAAGAACATCGTACGACAAATGTTGCAGACAACCGTACCTATTAAGGTAATAGACCTTTTACAAACGATGCCACAACTAAGAGTGGCAATCATGAACATAGCCGATGACAGTCAAGTTCGATTGGGAAGCACAAGCAAGGACATAGCAGTACCACTAACCGTAGGTAAACAGGAACTCGATCCAGTGTTACGGTGAACATCGGAACGAAGCCAACCATCGTGCAAATAGAGATCATGGGAAAGACAGAAACACCATCGTCGATGGAGGCTTGGGAGTCAACGTACTACTGGAGGAGACCTGGAAGTGTCTCGGGAAACCAACTCTCTGGCCGCCAACATTTCACTTGGTGGGTATCGATCAACATGGTGTCAAACCATTGGGTACACTCATGGAATAGAAGGTGACAATCGACACAACAATTTTTGCTGAAATGTTGTCATCCCATTGTAGAAGGCTTACAATGCATTGCTCAACAAAGGGTGGCTGATTGCAGCCAAGGTAGACCACAGCTGGAAATGGAACAGACTCTCCATCAAGAGCAACGGGAGGAAGTATGTCATTGACTTGAAGAATCAGGCTGTGAGCGAAGAATTGGTGTCCTTCGAATTAGAATCCGACAGAGGAGAATCAAAGGTAGACGAAGGAAGTAAGTTTATTGAACCTACTGACAAAGTACTTGACCTCGAGAGTTGCTCTGAGGATGAGATGAGTTCTCTCAATAGCATATTTCACTGACAGATGGAGCACTCTGAGGTAATTTTGTTGACTTGTAACTTTCTTGAAGCTATGACTCTCAGTGAAGAGCAACTGATGAAAAATGATTTTGGAAAGATGGATAGTTTATGTGCGCGGGAGGCAATCCATGGTTGGCAAAAGACGAAAGTTGCAATAGAGGTATCTGACTTTGTAGAAGAATGCAAAATAATAGACAAAGGGACATTGTGCAATGGAGAAGACACATCATACTACTTGCAAAGGGAAAAACAAAATAAAATGTACAACTTGGGCAAGCATTGTACACTAACGGTGGCAAATAAAATATTTTAGAATATAGACTTGCATGGTATGTTGTGGGAGAGAACAAAACAGATGACATTAAGGTGCCACTTTCTACAACGTACGACATAATGGGCGACCAAACAAATTTATCCTTACCGTACGGTCAAACCAAGAAGACATTTTATGATCTAGGGAAGGACCAATGCTAGTCGTATGTTCAAAAGGTATCATACATGCAACAGAAAGACAAGACATCTTATGGCCAAAACAATTAAAGGAGATCGTATGACAGTTGAAAGAAGACCATACGGCGACTAAATTTTTACATTGGCAACGTACGGTCTTGGGGAAACCTATGACATAATCACAACCACACCGTATGACCAGCATATCTCAGGGAAGGGCATTATAGAACGTGGAAGAAAGAACAAAGCGTACGAACCTCCCTCGCCTCCACCATAGCATAACATAGTATCGTACGCGGTAGAAGGGATTGGAACATACCATGTAAAGCAAAACTCATCATCAAACAAAAGAAAGATAACACCCTACAACGAGGGGAGGACTACATGGGATAGAGAAGAACTCACATTTAGTAGATCGTATGGAAGAAAGGTGTAAACACTATATTGCAACAAGAGGGTGTAAACACCGTACGATGATAGAAAGGTGCAAATACCTTACGACAATATCAGGAACCCAAAAACCTTGACAGTGTATGGCTAGGGACAACATTTGGTATGACGTAGGAATAAGGAAAATTTCGTACGACAAGAAAGAAGAAACATTATTGTACGGTGGGGGAAATTCCTAGACAATGTACTTGAGACAAATCTCATCATACGACTTTAGCTATAGGGGAACGTACAACCCTTGACAAATTTCATATGGCAAAAAATACTTTGGGGTAGCATACGACATAGAAGACCGAGTGGAGGGGTGGTCATATGACACCAACAATGTACGGTCTGTAGTATGTATATTATACGAAAGAGTTAGAGAAGATACACTAGGTGGCAGCAAAAAACACAACAATTTAATCTTGTATGGCTTGAGGGATGGACTCCACCATTTTTGAATTAATTGGTACATTTACTTTGCATTGTATGACCCAAATTGAGCACCCACATCATACAACTTCCTTCCCTGGTTGACATCATACATCGGTTAAACAGTGAAAAATCTCTAATTTTTGGCTTTGTCAACTTTGTTTTTTACCTCTTAAAAAATCATGAAAATGAGGTGCGTCATGAAGTTCTGTGTAGTTTTGAAGGTCTTAAATTGGGCTTGGAGGCGAGGCTCTACCCCTCGACCCTTGACCCTGCTGGGGGTGCTGCCCTCAGACCCTGCAAGGGGAGTTGCCCCTTGACCATGCTAGGGGCGTTGGCCCAGACCCCCATTGCACTCATTTGAATTGCCAAGTACACTTTGTTGGTGTACGTTTTATCATCCACCGAACACACAGAATAAAATGTCCAAAGACACTCTATCCTCTCTTGAAAAAACACCGCATATGCTAAGATTGTGAGAAGATCATATGGCGATTCCAAGGTTTTTTTTGTCAGGTCTTGACATGTGGATAAGCTCAATGGGTGTTGTGATTTGTTGGTAATACACAAGGGGACTTACGTTAAATTTTTTTTCACAAGTTTGGGACTTAGGCGGATTTATCATTAAAGGCTCTCTTCAATTAGGACTTCAATTTGGATCTCAAAAAATTGCAAAAAGATAAGGGTTTAGGGGATCTATTCTACGCCTAAGAATTTAAGAGACAGTAAAGATCCGGTGAAAGGGATAACTGCACTTTGTTTCGCCTCCCTTGGACAACTTACGCAAAGTGGGTGCAATCTTCAAGGGGTGTGATAATGATTTTCAAGCCTCGAATGAGACTGAAGTTAAGTTTCCACAATTATAAGCTCAGGCTAACTTTACGCATCGAATGCAAATCATCCATTTGAAGAAAGTATGAGCAATACTTCACCATTGTATCTATACGATCAATCTCTCATTCACTTAACCAATATTCAAAGCAAATTCTACTTAACTTAATTCTAACTCTAATCTATGGTAGAAGAAGATATGCAACCTTGCTTACTACTTGACAATAAAAGTTATTCAAAGCAAATCATGCATAAGAGCTTTTATTATCGGAAATAGTCTCAATGCAACAATTTCATATACTGTCTCCACACAAATGAAAGTGAGAGATCACCAGTTTAAATAGAGTTTCAAAAATCAAATGAAGGGCCGAGATTAAAACAATATCGACGGCCAAGATTATTACAACTCAACCCTAATTAGGGTTGCCCAAAATAACATCAGTTATCAATCAGTAAACAATCAGTAACAGGCAGTGAAGTGGCAGTTGGAGCTATCATCAAGGAGAGGCGTCCCTATTGCTTGGTCAGCATTGCGCTCGATGAATTTGGACACGACCACGACAACCTCCTCCATCGTGACGGGCGGCAACATGCTAATCCGGAATTCCAGTCCATCCAAGTCCTCACACATTTGGCGAATGTGCTTGCCCAATCCGCCTCCTGCTTCACAAAATCATTCCGGATGGCCAAGAGACTCACCACTCTCGCGAAGTCCTGTCTCAGAATTGGTCCAGTAGCCGAGAAGAAAACCTCCTGAACCTTACGTTTCAACCTCTCCAGCTGCATGTCGTTTTCCCGGACAATCTCACGGTCAAACACCTCTGCAGCTGTCATATAAATTTGATTTCTTTGACTGCTCTTCAACTCTGAGCCCATCCGCTTTCGCCCTCTCAGAACCTCTTTCCATATAGTCATTGCCCAAAACCAATGGTGAAAATCATACGCTGCTCCTGCAGCAATCACCTTTCTTTTCTCTTGGGATGCCCTTCAGGACCCTAAGGCATGGAATAAGCCTTTCTTGAATATCTGGAAGGTTGTCCCAAATTTCCGCCATATCAACAAGTCTGGAAAGAAAAGAAGAAGTTTGCCCATAGGCAAGTGCCAGTTTTTCCATGAACGAGGTTGCTTCAGTGCCTTCGCCTATCATCCATTCCTGAGCCTCCTTGGCTGTGACCATCCCGTGCTCTACATCCTTGGCTATTTCCTGTGAGGGATTAAGGAGAGGAGGAGCTACTGCATCACCCTGATTGAGCGGTTGGGTGGGTCAGACGTATGTACTCCTTCAGGCGTTCAACTTCCTTTTTATACTCCTTTTTCGCCACTTCTTTTTCCAGTCTCGCCTTGACAGTTGAGACGGAATTATCTAGTTCCTCCACTTCCTGACCTTTTGTGGTTGGGCCAAGATCTATGGTGGTTATGGCGTACTCTTGAGGAGTGATCTCATCCTGTGGCTTGTCCACTGTCAGTACTGCGATGTGTATGGAACGACTGCCTGCCTCGTCCCGTTGAATGGTGGAAAATTTCTTGGCCGGCTTCTTAATTGCAACCTGTTCCAACCTTGCCAAGAAGTCCGCAGTATCATCCTCCTCTTGGGCTTCTTCTGTGCACCTGAATCTTCATCCTTTCTATCAGCCAATCCGGATGGTAGGCTGCTCAATGCCATCTCCCTCCTGAACGTTCTCTTCATTGGGAACATCCAAGACTCCTCTGAGGGCGGAAATCATTCCCTCTTCGAAGTCATCATCTTGGACTTCCCTCTCGTTATCTGAACCTAATATTTCTGTGCCCGTATGAGATGAGGGCTCCTCGTCATCCAGCTGAATAGGCTCATTGTTCTCTTCTTGGACTGCAGAAGCTTCAATCATTTCAACCAAGGACTCCTCTGCGGTGGCCACCAGTTCGTCAATATTCCGAGATGCCGCTGAGCGAGATGATTCTCCCCTTCTGTCTTTTCTGAACAGGCTCTACACTTGGAACTACTTCCTTCCTCTTCTCTCCAATCTCAACCAAATCCTAATGGGATGCGCCAACATTGGAGGAATACGATTCTGTCTCACTCAGTAAATCATACGTGAGCGTTATTCTTTTTTGTCTCATCTCCTGGACATGATGGTCAACCCACCACTGAGAGTACTTGGTCACTGGTCTCATCAAGGTTGCCAAGACTGAGTGCTCAGGGTTGACCACCTTACGAGAGGAAGAGGTCGACTTTCCTCGAAGCATGGCTGGATGTAGTTTCCATCGTCCTGTAACTGATCAGGCACCCGACAAAGTTCAATCGCCCTCATGAAGTCAACTGGCATTCTGGACCATAGTCTTCTTCTGAATTCATACTCATTAGCGACATTTGCCCAGAAGTCCTCCAACTCCCCTCTGTGCTTGTACCTTCTCCCATCCACTGTCCGGATATGATGATGTGTGTCAGAACCCTGGTGGTTCTCTGAATCAAACGCTGATTTGTTTTTGTGTTGTTTTTGCAATTTTCGATTTTTTTGATATTTTTGTGTTTTTGAGGTTTTCACAGGCAAAAAGTAAAATTTGCGATTTTTCTAGAATTGCTTGATAAATTCATAAAAAATATATAAATGCATTAAATGTTTCAAAACTTGCTCAAGAATCAAGGCGCATCATTATATTCAATTCCCAGAGCATTTACAACGCCAAAACTGAAGGTAGGAAGCAATACATGAAATTTTCAAATAAAAACCTGGTATTTTAATGGCGGCTGCTGTAGCTGGTGATGGTACGGCCAGAAATTAATAAGGATCTCCTCCGGCTTGAATCTCAAATGCAAATGTTCCAGAATACCAAGCGCCCCAATGTGGAATCACCAAAAAACAGAGAATGAAGACGTTTCCTCAGAAGGTTGACAAGTACGGCCTGAAAGTACAGATGTACGGACTGTCTGCAGCAATAATGAATAATGTACGGCCTTTGGAAATTGTGCCCAATCTCAAATGAATGTCCTCTGAAAAGTGCGCCTTGACTGCCAGATGAATAATCTCTGCTGAATGCTGATGAATCTCTGTCTGATTAAAAGATTAAGCTCAATCTGTGACTTCTGGATGAAATCACCAAGTGCAATCTTCAGCTGGTATCTCACAGCCTCAGTATGCCTGATCTCTGAAGAGGTTACGTTCTCCAGAAACGATGTTTGCCAGAAACCCTAGGGTTTGCAAACTCCAAAGCTCAGATGCTCAGAAGACAAAATTGAATAATAAACTTGATAGTTCGATTTTGCCTTGGGAAGAACAATATATCCTTCTTTGAAAAGTTCGACCTAATTCTCCATTAAAATAATCATTTAAATTAATGATTTAATTTTCACTTTGGACTTAGGAGAATTTATTTAATTATTGGCGTCCCTTTTTAATGAGCATTAAATACTCATTAAATCACATTTTAATAATATAATATAAAGTATAATTAAATACTTTATAACTTAGCCAAATAATTAAATATTTTAATATTTCAATAAAGTGACTTTATAATAAAGTCAAATTATTAAATATTTAATAACTCGCATTACTCCTTATTCACAAATCAAACGACATCAACCGGTCGTAATTCCTCGAAGCAAATCATCGCACTGTGCCTCGCCCGAAATAGCGCGTACCGTTCGACCTAACTTTCTAAAAATAAGTTCTCTCAAAAGCTCTTTGAAGATTCTCAGTTTCTCCATCCCCGGACAATTAATCGCACTCGAGCTAACCAACACCGGAAAGCAACCGCCAAAAGGGACTTTCCTCAACATTCCTGCCTCACGGTGGGATCAAATGATAGGCTAACCTCGTCACCAGCTGTGCTGACTAGGATGGGGACATGACAGTCCGCCCTCCCTGAAATTGCTTGTCCTCAAGCAATCTCAACTCGGGATGCTGTAAAATCGCCTCTGACTCCCATGTAGCATCCTCAACTGGCAAATCGCTCCACTTGACCAGATATTCCCTGATCACACGCCTCCGAAGGTGTCTCTCTCTCATATCAAGGATGGCCTCAGGTACTAGTATCAGTTTCCCTTCGTCGTCAAGGGGTGGCAAAACTGGAGAGGGAACAACATGCTGACCCAATGCCTTCTTCAGGCGAGAAACGTGAAATACATTGTGGACCTTGCTATCAGCTGGCAAGTCCAACTCATAAGCAACCTCGACCACTCGTCTGACAACACGAAATGGACCATGTAGCTGGTGGTTTTAGTTTTCCACTCTTCCCAAGCAGCAGTAGATCGACGATGCCTACCGCAAATATTACGAGGTACACCATATCACCCACTCAAAACCGCTGGCCAACCTTTTTGATCACATATCGCTATGCCGATTCTCAGGCTCGGCTGATATTGTCTCTGAGAGAACTTCAAGATGTCCTCGGCCGACCGTGATCATCATATCACCTGCACTCGGCACTCTGCTATCACTCAAAATCAAATCCAGAAGATTGGGCGCCTCATACCCATACAATGCCATGAAGGGGGTCATCTGTATCGTCATATGGTGAGTCGAGTTATAACAATACTCGCACAAGTAAATCCATCTCACCCAAGCTCTCTGCTGACTAGCTATATAATTACGCAAATAGCCTTCCACCCACTTATTGACAATCTCTGTCTGTCCATCGGTCTGCGGATGGTAGCTGGTACTCGGTGTCAGCTCGGTCCCACAACGTCTGAACAACTCCTGCCAAAAGTTGCTCATGAACCGGCTGTCTCTATCGCTGACTATCGTCCGAGGCAATCCATGCAATCGGAAAACCTCTCTGAAGAACAACTCTGCAGTCTGCGATGCTGTGAAAGTAGTCGTAATCGGGAAAAAGTGGGCATACTTAGTCAACCGATCGACCACTACATAAATGCAATCTTTACCCTGGGCTTTCGGCAAACCCGTGATAAAGTCCATAGATAAACACTCCCACTTCCTGTCAGGTATCGGAAGTGGCTGGAGTAATCCAGCAGGATAAGTGTGTTCCTGCTTGTTCTGTTGGCACACAGAACACTCACGGACATACTGCAAAACATCAGTTTTCAGCCCTTTCCAAGTAAACCGCTCCCGAACCATTTTGTAAGTCTTGTAGTATCCAGGATGGCCCGCCATAGGAATGTCGTGAAAGGCTCTCAAAACTGTAGTCCGTAACTCAGAGTCAGGAACCAAAAGAATCCGCCCCTTGTAAATGATCAAGTCATCTACTACTGTATACCTGTCGTCCTGCTCTGTCCTGTCAACGATGCTAGAAGCCCATGGGTTCTTAGCATACTCTGCAATGATCCGATGCCTCCAATCCTCTGTAATCTGTGCTAAGGCATTCAACTGGGGTCTACGAGACAAGGCGTCAGCTACTATATTCTGCTTCCCCTTAATGAAAGTAATGTCGAAGTCATATGACTGCAGTTTACTGACCCATTTCTGCTGCCTCTCGTTTAAGTCTCGCTGTCCAAGGAAATGTTTTAGGCTGTTATGATCTGTACGAACACTGAATTTGCTGCCTACCAAGTACTGCCTAAACTTAGCCAATGCATGCATAATGGCTAACATCTCCTTGTCATAAATACTATAAAATCTCTCAGGACCCCTGAGTTTCCTGCTCTCAAATGCAATCGGATGACGCTCCTGCATCAAAACGGCACCAATGCCCTCTCCTGAAGCATCACAGAATAAATCAAATGACTTCGAAAAGTCAGGCAAAGCTAACACCGGACATGAAGTCATGATCACCTTGAACCTATCAAAGCACTCCTGCGCCTGTGGTGACCAAAGAAAAGCCCCCTTCTTCGTCAAGTCAGTAAGGGGTGCGGCGTGACGTGAGAACCCGCTAACAAATCTCCTGTAGAATGCACACAACCCAATGAAACCTCTGAGCTGCGTAAGGTTCTCAGGTACCGGCCAATCAACAATAGCTCGGACCTTTTCAGGGTCCATACTCACTCCCTTGGCACTGATGATGTGCCCCAGATATAACAATTCCTCCATGCCAAGTCACACTTGGATTCCTTAGCATAGAAAGACTCATCTGCTAAGATACCCAAGACTGTGTCCAAATGAGCCAGATGCTCCTCCCATGACCTGCTATAAACCAAAATGTCGCCGAAGAAGACTAACACAAATCTCCTCAACTGCAGCACTGAAAACCCTGCTCATAGTTGCCCTGAAAGGTGGCAGGTGCATTGGTTAACCCGAAGGGCATAACCAAGAACTCAAAGTGACCGCAATGACACCGGAAAGCGGTTTTCTCAATGTCCTGCTCCCTCATCTGTATCTGATGGTACCCTGATCTCAAATCAATCTTCGTAAAGAAGACTGCACCATGCAACTCATCTATCAGCTCATCAATGCGCGGAATGGGGTACCTATTCTTGATGGTTCTTTTGTTGAGCTGCCTGTAATCGATGCACATCCGAAGGGATCCATCCTTCTTCTTCACCAATACAACCGATGAAGCAAAAGGGGATTTGCTAGGTCTGATATGACCCATAGCCAACAACTCATTAATGGTCTTTTCTATTTCATCTTTGAGTCGTTTCGGATGTCGGTAGGGAGTAATCATAACGGGCTTTGCGCCCTCCTCCAACTCAATAATGTGCTCTGTACCTCTATCTGGAGGCCTACCAGGTGGAATATCACTAAACACTTTGGAGTGTTTAGTCCTCAGAATCTGTATGTCAGGGTGGTACTCACCCTTCTGCGGCTCCTGCTGGGCTGGCATCAACATGCACTCAGCCGCCCAGTCAACCATATCATGACGAATGAGCCTCTCCATCCGTCTGAATGAAACCATCCTAAGATTACTGTCCCGAATTGCCTTGATGACATGTGGCCTTCCGTCAACCTTGAATTTCATCTCCATATCCCGTAGGTTGAGCGTGAACTCACCCAAATCATGTAACCATGCCATCCCTAGTACCACATCTGTATCACCCATATTAACAACATAGAATTCAGTCTTGAATTCATAGTTGTTCAATCTCATCGGCAGATCAGTAATCTTCCTGTCGCACCTGAGCGTGTATCCGTCAGCTACCTTGACTCGGATACCCTCGAAAGCCTCTGTCTGGATACCACGTCTCTCCACTAAACGTGCATCAATAAAATTATGTGTCGCACCCGTATCCAACAAAGTAATCACCTTCTGACCTGCTAAGAGCCCACGGAGTCGAAATGAACCATCTCTCTGAAGACTAGTCAGATGGGCTTCCTGTAGCTTCCTTCCACCTTCATGTTCATTCTCATTTTCGGACTTCTCATCATCTGAAGGCTCGGAATCAGCTTGCTGGTCTGACAGATCAGATTGCTCTTCGCCCTCATAATACCACTCCATTTGGTTATTTTTGACTTTCGGACGAAGTGGGCATATGTGTTTTTCATCATAGGGTGCCTTGCACCAAAAACACAACTTTTTCTTGCGTAATTCATTCAATGTTTCTCTGTCAAACGGTGGTGCATTCTGTCTCTTCGGATCCTGTTGATCCTTCCTCCTGTCAAAGGGTCTATTTCTGTCATTGTTTCTATCGAAAGGCCTGTTGGGTCTCGTGTATGGAGTGGACCCTGAATTGAACTTGCTGCGAGGTGCGGCAAGTTCCATGCTGCGTGCCTTCCGCATGGCCTCCTGAAGTGTGGGAGGGTCAAAAGCCTTGACCCAACCTCTCATGGGTTCTGTCAAACCCTCAACAAATAATATAATGAGTCTCCTCTCTGAAATGCCAGTCACCATGACTGCCACTCTCTGAAACTCGCCAATGTATGCTTCCAGACTACCAGTCTGTCTGAGCTGAGCCAACTCTCTGAAATACAACTCTGGATCCTTCCTATCAAATCTTTCTATCAATCTGCTCGTGAACTCCTGATAGGTATTAACCGCATGATGGCCTAATGTGTACATGCCGTGGTGCCACCAATCATGCGCCACTCCGTCCAGATGTAAAGTGGCAAATTTAATTGCCTCATCCTCCTGCATAGGCCTAAGTGACAGATAGTTGTCCAATTTCTGGACCCAAGACCTAGCTGATGTCTTCTCTGACCCATCAAAATATGGCAGCATAATCTTGCTCACTGCATACTGCAAGTCTCTATTCACCTGTGGCTGCTGCTGCTGCTGCTGTGGGGGTCTACGATCAAATCTACCTCCTCCTCTGGGTTTATAGACATCTATAAACTCATGAAATGTAAGTGCCTGCCGGATCTCAGGCGCTAATGACATGTACTCACCATGAATCTCGTCAAGTCTGCCACTGACATGCCGTTCTGTGGCTGGAAGTCCTGATGATGCACCGGATGCTCTGCCCCTGGAGTCTGTGGTGGAGTATCTCTGGGTAAGAAAGTAGGCTGGCCTGGCCTACGCTCCTGATAGATCGGTAACGGCTGCCTAGGAGCTGATGCCAATGGCTGATCCACTGGAGTGGTCCCGCTCGTCTGTCCAATCTGTATGAAATGAGGCTGTGTGGGCGTACACTGCCTAATAGTACCCATCAACTGCGACATCATATCCATCATGTTGTCGTGTCTCCGTCTAAACTCCTCATCAGTAATGTCACCCTCTGCATGTGCCTTCCCTGGATCCCTGCGAGTCTCTGAGGAAGTCTCACGATCTGCCATTAGGGTTGCAACACTGTTTTCACTACCGTCTGAACTGGATCTGTGAAAACCAAGCACTCCTGATATTGTCTGACCTTCTGGAATCGGAGGACCTGTCCAGTCTTCGTCTTTGCCTGTCCCTACACCTCTGGTATACTGAATAATGTCTTGGTTCATAAAAGGCAACCCAGAAATGCACTGTATTCTGAATAATCACTGAAAAAGCACAGGATGGCAGGAGATCTGTGCTCTGATACCACTGTCAGAACCCTGGTGGTTCTCTGAAACAAACGCTGATTTGTTTTTGTGTTGTTTTTGCAATTTTCGATTTTTTTGATATTTTTGTGTTTTTGAGGTTTTCACAGGCAAAAAGTAAAATTTGCGATTTTTCTAGAATTGCTTGATAAATTCATAAAAAATATATAAATGCATTAAATGTTTCAAAACTTGCTCAAGAATCAAGGCGCATCATTATATTCAATTCCCAGAGCATTTACAACGCCAAAACTGAAGGTAGGAAGCAATACATGAAATTTTCAAATAAAAACCTGGTATTTTAATGGCGGCTGCTGTAGCTGGTGATGGTACGGCCAGAAATTAATAAGGATCTCCTCCGGCTTGAATCTCAAATGCAAATGTTCCAGAATACCAAGCGCCCCAATGTGGAATCACCAAAAAACAGAGAATGAAGGCGTTTCCTCAGAAGGTTGACAAGTACGGCCTGAAAGTACAGATGTACGGACTGTCTGCAGCAATAATGAATAATGTACGGCCTTTGGAAATTGTGCCCAATCTCAAATGAATGTCCTCTGAAAAGTGCGCCTTGACTGCCAGATGAATAATCTCTGCTGAATGCTGATGAATCTCTGTCTGATTAAATGATTAAGCTCAATCTGTGACTTCTGGATGAAATCACCAAGTGCAATCTTCAGCTGGTATCTCACAGCCTCAGTATGCCTGATCTCTGAAGAGGTTACGTTCTCCAGAAACGATGTTTGCCAGAAACCCTAGGGTTTGCAAACTCCAAAGCTCAGATGCTCAGAAGACAAAATTGAATAATAAACTTGATAGTTCGATTTTGCCTTGGGAAGAACAATATATTCTTCTTTGAAAAGTTCGACCTAATTCTCCATTAAAATAATCATTTAAATTAATGATTTAATTTTCACTTTGGACTTAGGAGAATTTATTTAATTATTGCGTCCCTTTTTAATGAGCATTAAATACTCATTAAATCACATTTTAATAATATAATATAAAGTATAATTAAATACTTTATAACTTAGCCAAATAATTAAATATTTTAATATTTCAATAAAGTGACTTTATAATAAAGTCAAATTATTAAATATTTAATAACTCAGTAATTACTCCTTATTTCTCCGTCAAATCAAACGATTACTGAACTGGGTCGAATCTGAGCTAAATCACTGCACCAGGTGCCTTGCCCGAAATAGCAGCTTCTGTCTGACCTAACTTTCTAAAAATAGAAAGTGCTCTGAAAAAGCTCTCTGGAAGATTCTGCGAAAGCCCATCCTGACACACTGCAATTCTGGAGCTAACCAACACTGAGCAACTGCCAAAAGGGATCCTCTGAACATTCCTGTCAGCCTACGAGGATCAAATGATAGGCTAACCTCGTCACCAGCTGTGCTGACTAGGATGGGGACATGACAATGTGGGTCAAAATTTGCCCTGGACTTGTAGGCCGTGAATGGGTACCACTAGATCTCCAGCCTGGCACTTTCAGCTGCTTGCGCTGATGAACAAGATTCTAACATATTCTCGATGAAAAATGGGAATGTAACAGCCGCCTTTTTAGTTGGCCTCTGGATGTTCTGGTATTCTTCTAGCTGCCTCAAGACTTCAATCAGGATCATCCAATTTGTCGGATAGATGGGCAACTTATAGGGATTTCCAGTAAATCCTTGGATCCTGACATATGTAAATTTTGGAAACTGGATGAATCAGGATCCGTATTTATTGATCAAACTCTTCGCCTCATGACTCAGCCTTTGATGCAGTCCTCCTTGAAGTGTTCTGGTAATATGCATTAAGAAGGCATCATGCACCCTTCTGAAATGAGACTTCTCCCTCAGCTGGAGTTGTGGGTAGCAATCATAAGGTCTGAATTCATTTTCTCCGTTGCCAACTTTGCCTTTGCAAACTAATCCTGAGTATTTATATGACCTGGCCAATAAGTAGACAATATACAAGCTCATGTGAAAAGACTTAGTCTCTTCCAAATTGACCAACTGCTCTTGAAGATTGTTACTTATCATTCGAGACCAATTGATTGTTACTTATCATTCGAGACCAATTGAACATTTTTACGCCAGAAGTGATTTCATCTATGAAGTAGTACATCCAATTTTCAAAAAATGCTCCTTGAGGGTTGCCAGCTATTCTGTTCAGCATCAAAATGATGTCCCCATAATCTTCTTTGAAATCTGTCCGGCGTGGCCTCTTAGGCATCTTCTTTATTGACGTTTTAGGCTTCTCCACCCATGCCTTGTTAACATTTGTAGCGCATAAGTCTGACTGGTTGTCATACAAATGCTTAGCTTCCTCCTTGGTCTTGTAGACAGTACGAGAATGCGCTGGGATGCCAAAGGTCTCTTGAATTGCTACCTCGCCCAAGTGTGCCAAAATTTTGCCATTAGGTGCAATGATCTGTCTTGTTTGAGCATTGTAGTGGATGGCACATTCTACCATTAATTCAGCACAATCCATTGCAGGCGGGAATCCAGCTGCCTGAAATATTCCATTTCTCACCATTCTTCTGGCAATTGGTGTTGGAAGTCCGTTCTGTCCATATACTCTTTTCTTGAACTCTTCGAAGTCGACATGTCCTAGATCGGTGTCTGCAACATTTTTCCACTTTGAATTAATTTGAGACTCTTGCTGGACACCTTTGCTGGCGAACTTCATTGCTGCCTTCTTTGATGATTCGCCCACCGTGGTCATTAACCTACAGTCAAAAATACTAACATTAATACAAAGACTTTTTCTAAAATATAATTCGCGCCTTGTGTTCGAATATTTTGCTTTCAGCTTATTAAATAATTAAACTTCTGCGAAAAAGCAAGCTGAAAGTAAATGGATTAAGCTGAAATTTTAGCCAGAACTTAACCAACATGAAAGAGACAGAAGAATAATGGCAAACTTATTCAATTGAACTTCAAACCTCAGTAAAAGACTTCTGGCTGCAAATCAGATTTAAACTTCGAGAATTAAACCAAAAAGCAAGTGATGAAGTGCGCCCCTCTTGCACAAAAATTCGACTTTCAGCAAATAAATCCTTTCCTTCCTCAAGAAAAATTCTTCTTCAGCATAAAAATACTTCTTCCTCTGGGAAATTCGATCTTGCCTACTGAAAAATTGATTGCCTTAAAATTTTGAGAGAGATTAACTTTTCTTTAGCTGTGTTTGTGAAAAATGAGTTGCTGAAACTCATTATAATGCTGAAGAACTTGATTTGTTTTAGCAACTGCCTTCTTTTCTCTCGATCTCGATTTGTTTTCTCTTGTTCAAACAGGCAAGTTTCCTTTATTTTTCGAAAAAACTCCATGGCGATCTTATCCAGGCAAATCTCTTTGATTTTCAAAAATTCGATTTTTGCTTGAATGTATATCTTTAATTCATGAATTTTTGAAAACCATTAAATGTCCAATTAAATTCGATTTTCCAAGTTTTAAATCATGTCGAATTTAATTTTTCCTATTCGATTTTTATCTTTGTCTGGCGTAATTTATTTTCTCCCCACATATTTCTGGCAAACTTTATTTTGTCCAAGGTGTTTTGAATTTCTGAGTATAGGAAATAAATTATTAAAATATTAAAATATTTTAATTTATTCCAACCCGTTCGTTTTGGACCCATGGCTATTTTGATTTTCTCTCCATTTTCTTTGGCTAAAGGTTTATTTTCCAATTTTATTCCAATTTTCGTCTAGCCAAGCCAAAATTCTAGTCATTTCGCCAACAAATGTTACGCTGGATCCTTATTTTCTCCTGCCATGGCGGATTTTGAATTGCGCTGGGCACATTTTCTTATGCCAAAGTCAAATTTTTCTCTTTCTCAGACGAATTTCTTTAGGCAAAGTCTTTGTCTGGATGTCTTCCTTAGGCAAAATTCCATGATACTTGACAAATTCTTATCCCTTCTGGCCAAGGGCGAACTTTCTTGCCTCTTTGCCATGTGCAATTTTCTCTGTATATTTGGCCAACTTTTTCTTCTAGACATCCATACTTAGGAAAATTTTTAATCCTTCTTCTTTCTCATGTTAGGCGAACTTCATTTTTTTCTTTGCCATGTCCCAAGCGGACTTTCCAAGGTTTTTTCATCTTTCCTCGAGGTATGACGGGCTTTCCACTAGGCTTGCCTTTCATACTTGGCCAAAATTCGCACTTCTCCTCTTGAAAATGTTAAAATACTTAGCCAAAATTCAATTTTCCCTCCTTTTGGGCCTCTATACTTAGGCAATTTTCGGATTTTCCTTTACTAGGCCTCAAACACTTAGCAAAAATTTTAATTTTTTTCTTCCTATGCCATGGCAGACTTTCCAAGTGTTATGCCAAGGTGTGGCGAACTTCAAAGAAGATTTTCCAAGTCCCTCTTAAGTCATGGCGGACTTTGAATGGTCTTTGCCAAGTCCAAGGCGGACTTTGCAAGGTCTTGACCATCTTCCATATTGCTGGGGCAGACTTCAAAGGCATCTTGCCTAAGTGAGGTGGAGTTTGGAACCTTCTTGCCAAGTCCCACCTTTTAAGGGCCAACTTCAAACTTCATGCTGCTTTCCTTTTGACCAAGGCAAGGTGGACTTGCAAGGGTCTTTGCCATTTTGCCTCAAGGCTGTGCGGACTTTCTCATGTCCTTGCCATTCTTTTCTTCGTCCCACATTTTAAGGGCCAACTTCCTCAAGGCTGAACATGGCGAATTTTCCAGACTTAGACAGAATTTCATCATGAATTTCATGCTCTTTTGGTTGATTTTTTTGGTGATTTTCCCCTCAGATCTGACTGATTTTTCAATGATTTTTCCAGAATTTGATGCTTTTGGGGTTGATTTTTCTCAGATTTTTCGATTTTCTCCTTGATTTTCAATGATTTTTTCGATTTTTTGGTTGATTTTTGGATCTAAAGATGGAAAGTTGACTCGTTGACTAGGGTTGACTTTCTAAAAATAGAGAAAGCAAAATCCCTAAAAAATAGGGAACCCTGTTTGGTCCAAAAATGCCAAAAAAAGAAAAAACGAAAAAGCAAAATAGCAGATTCCCTAAAAAATAGGAAGTGTCAGAATTGGCCGAAAGCACAGGTGATCCTCGTCTCCCGGGCCTTTTGAGCACTCCTGTGACGTTTATGCACTTATTCAAGCATGGATTATTGACTTGGCTCGGATGACTCTCAGAAAACTGGCCTGAAACTCTGAACAAGGTGACCTCATGAAACCGTTGCAAGGAGACAAAACCCTAAAAACTAGCAGACTATTGGGGGTCCCCATTTGCGATGGGGCGATGTGTGAAAAGGTCACAACACACTCCAAGTCCAAGTTTGCAAAGTACACTTCGAAGTTTGGTTACTGCTCCTTATCCACAATATTGCCATCAACTTGACACATCTTCCGTAATGTTACTTGATGTTCACTTGTCGTCTGGAAGATGACTTTTTCTTTTGGGGGGATGATGTAGTTGGTGTACAATGTCTATTATTATGCTTCGGTAATATTGGTTATCCGACTATGTATTAATTGGTTGTCGGTTGTGGGTAGTTACAAGCGTTGGTTGTTTAACAGTTGTGTTCCTCTTGGCAACTGTCGAGTCCTTTCAATACATTGTGTATCATCAAAGAGAGTAGTATGATCTAGTCAGATCGACTCTGATCCTTGGTTGACCATCTATGGTCTTCTTCTGTAATAATTTCACGAGCAAATAAAGATATAATTTACGCATGTATCTGGTATGCATTGTCATCTCCATTATTAATTCATGTACTTAAATTATCAAATAGAGTAGAAAACAAACAACAAACATAAATCTAACTCTAGCCCTCATACAAACACACCAAAAAGAATTATATGCACTTCACATAGTGGAAGCATAACCACTCAATTCATTTTCAAACAATTGAATAATTCTAGAAAAAGGAAAATGCCTCAGATGAGCAACAAAAGGCAAGAAAGATTGTTGGACTTCAATCCAAACCACTCACACCAAGCGATCTTTATCAAAATCCAAGCTTTCATGTCAAGCAAGCTTCTAGGGTTTGAGTGTAAAAATGCCCAAATTTCCTCTTCTACCAATTTCTTTCCAAAACAACAATGCACAATGAAAAGGTCTCGCAACTCTTTATGCCCTTTTCTTTTCATACCATAAAACCTATTTTATTTCTATACACTTTTCCCCATCTTAAAATTCTTTTATTTCAATACCAATTTATTTTACGAGTAATATTCATTTTCCAATGTAGTATATTTTTAATCATGCCTTTATGTCATGCTAACCAATCAATTTTTCCGTTTTGATTACTTGGAAACATACCCAAGTAGTATATGCATAAAACCCACTTTATTTTTTATGATTATAAGGCAATTTTGACCTTTTCTCAAGCACAAAAAATCAACATGAATAATCCAAACATCCCATTTTCATTTTCTAATGCATTTAATCATTTTGAAAGCTTTTAAACCATTTTCAATTTCTAACAACGAACATGCAATATAACACTAAGCTCAACACAGACAAAGGACAACTGAAACAACCCCTATGGTGTTTGAATTAGACCTTCTGATTTTCTATGTGTTTTCTCTGTTTTTTGTGTTTTTTGTGTTTTGATGCCAGAAATGAAAATACATAAAGAATATCAAATGGAAGGGAAAAAACATAAACTGAAAGCAACCCAGATGTTTTCTATTGATTTCAAATGAAATTACATCATACCCATTTGCTGGTTTTGACTGTCATAAAGTTCTGGTTTCTGGACCAGCCGCCTGGAGAACTGATGAAATGCACGCTTAGCCTGAAGGAGATGGAATGTTGGTGTGGGTATCTTCTCAAACTTCTTCACCCTGGACGTGCAAGATAAGACTCAATGACCACCGTTTATTTATTTGAGATGGCACACACTCCAAGATGGTATGGCCTATGCTGCAGTCCACACGTGCCAATGAAATCACACTCAGATCTGCAATTGTTGACCTGAAACTGCCTGGTAATTATTCACCTATCCTTTCAGCATCAATGGGAGTCAAATAATCCCCAATAGCAACCCTCACTTATGATCTTTGACTGATTTTCTAGATCCCACATGCTTATTTCTGAACATGCAAAAACTGCAATCTTTATTCTGATTTCTTAATTCTGATCTGCAACCTTTAACAGATGAATTCAGACTTTATTCTTCAATGAAAATCCTCAAGATGAAGCACAAACTTGATCCCTGAATGAGATCAACCTAGAAGGAGCCTTGGACGATCTCTCATGCCTGTAGCACCTGATCTAACTGAGGGTATCCATCCTCAATCAGCCTGAAATAACCAAACCAGCAGCTGCTGCTCATAAAAATGATATATTCTTCAAGATGCTCAATAATGAACTCAAACCCTTGCCTTATGGAAATTGGACACCACTTTTAGGGTTTCACCTTTTGACAAATAAAACAATAAAATATCCCTTCTTGAAAAGCACGCCACTTTTCAATAGCTCTTTGATTTAATATTAAATCATTTTCCAAAGTGACTTTTCACTTAAATATTTCATAAAGTGACTTCACTTAAATACTTATAAAGTGACTTAAAATATTCTTTTAATAAAGTCACTTTTACTTTATAACATTAAATTACCAAATCACTTAATAATAGAATATTATTAAATAACGTGGCTTAATAAATCCATAGCTCCTGGCTTGGATATCAAAATGAACCCTCGAGAATGTCCCTTGACCAAGAACAACTGCAAGTGTGCCATCGCAGACCCCAAATGTCACTTACTAAAAATAGTAAGTAACAAGGACAAGTCCTGAAACTCCTCAGAAAGATTCCCTAATCATCTTGTTAGCCTACGGGAACCATAGTAATAGGCTAACCCTGTTCCTCAAGCCACTGGCTAGAAAGGGGACATTACAACAACCACTTTATAGGTTTCACACAATTGGGGAAATCTAGAATTGCAAGCAATTTGGATGATTGGTTTACTAGTTAACAAAAGGTACATTCTTTCATTCAAAATTGAATAAGATGGATAACATGAGAAAACATACCCAAATTGATTGTTTCTGAAGTAATCCTGATTGGTATAACATGTGTTTGCACACTCAAGACACACATCAAGCATATCTACACAATACAACATAATAGCCAAAGCTGCATAATAATAACTAACGAGACTATGAAATCAAGCAAGGTACACATATATCTTGCGATTGCATCATATCATAATCAAAACTCAATAAACCTTTATTTCAACATAATGTCAAATTATGTGATCAATTAAATCACATTTGGGCATTAAATCAACCAATAAGGCTGAATCAATAAAATAATTTACTATCAGCATAAACTAATGGAAACAATGAAACTGAATAAGGCATATAGGTTCAAATATAATTCACAACATATGCCACTAATACATACATATAATCACATCCATACTTTTCCAACTTGTCGAGTACTAGCGTGATTTTTTTGTCGGCACTTGTAACTGAAACAAAGAGAATGAAGCAACTGATAGGGAGCTTGCCAAAACAGTCAAGCTCTTATTTTTTTTCGACCTCCATGGGCAATCAAATAGAGAATATATTCCAGATGAGCATGTGCTCCTATCCTATGTGTGTCTAGAATTAAGAGTAGTACTTGGTAAAATAAAATATGAAATACTAGAACAACAAAAATTGTATCTATCACTATCCTAGTGTGTTTTGTTGGCGTAACAACTAGCACCTCTGGAGTAAGAGTTGGTACGGACAGCTATGCACACTACGCAATGAGTGCTCTTCAAATTAGGAGGGGAAGCTCCCTCGTTGTGCTTGACAAAAGTACTTGCAAATGGAAATGAACTAAACTAAATCCTGTCCTTTTGTTTCACCTGTAGAGGTACAAGGCTTTCTCGAAAACTATACGTTGCAGCTGAGTATTTTCTGGTTTTGCAGACTACTAACTACAACTAAACTTAATTACTTAAATTCTATCCAATCTCCTCAAGAAAACAGAGCATGAGGAAATGGAGCAAGGTTTGTCTATCAGACGATAAACGAATTTAGATTCTCAACTTGAAGGCAAGGTGGCACATCTATCAGCTCAATCTAAATACGCTTATTGGTAACAACATCACACGATAAACTTAATACGGATTCTCTACTTGAAGGCAAGGTGGCACAACTATTATCTCAATTCGAATAAGTTTATTGTTCACAACAACACACGATAAACAAGTGCAGATTCTCTACTTGAAGGCAAGGTGGGCACAACTATCATCTCAATCTGAACAAGTTTATTGAGTACAAAACAGATTTATCTAAACTATGGAAAGAATTCACCATTACGATTGCATGAAACCCTATGTGGCATAACAATTAATCATAATAGTAAAGACGCATGAACAAATACCAAAAGAGCAATATTGAGGGCAAGGTGGGCACAGCATATATTTCTCTCTCGTGCAAAAGTTAATTACAAATGAGCAAAAGCTCTTATTTATATACATCAAGGTGTAGGGAACCCTAAAATCACCTTGAGTTAACTACTGTCTTGCAATGCATGCAAGATTTATTACTAAACCCTAATGAAGTAAACTATACAGTTAACTGGAAAGCTACCATCAATTAACCGATACATTTAACCTAAATGGACCATGTGCAAGCATGCACGTCCTTATTTAAAGCAAAGTTAACTGGACACTACCTTCAGTTAACTGGAAACCCTAACCCTAACTCCTGTGATGATAATTCCAAGGATGAGATAAGCATGTGTGAAGTCAGCAAGTGAACTCAAGACTGAAAGTCGAGTTAACTGCTGCTCATGACTCAACCCTCAAAATTAACTGCAGGTTCCAACTGGCAGATCACTCCATGTCACCTCGGTCTATCACTTCGACCAAGAACTCATCAATCTCTCTATCATCTGGCACTTTGATGCTGTCCAAAAGAACAGTCTGCTTCTTCAGTTCTCTGCCACTTTCTTTGACTGTATGCATGCCATCTTTAACCTCTTCAGTCGCCTTTCTGAAACTAGCTGAAATAACTGAGATATTTTCCAACTTAGACGCCATAGGCTCTCCTTCCAGGTTATCATGAATCAGCTTCTCGAATTCAGCTTGCACTTTGTCTAATTCAACATACGTGCCATCTTCAAGAAGATAATGACACGGAATCTGAACAAAACCACTGACAAGTGCAAGTATTCCAATCACATCATCCTTCAATGAAAACAACTTGCCAGAGATCTTTTCACATGTCTCCATTTTGAAAAGGTGCTGCTCTCTCCAAGTAAAAACCTTCTCCTGGTCCTCATCAATCTCCAAGGCATCATATGCAACACACAACTGAGATACAAGAACAGGATCCTTGGCCAAGCTCTCCGCAACTGAAATCTCGAGCAACTAAACACCCTGACGAAGCTTATGTGCATCACTCCTCAACTGATATAAATCTGCAAGAAGATGTCTACCTGCAGCAACCAAACTTTCAACCCAGTTGTCCAAAAGTCTGCCATGACTGACTAATTGATCAAGCTTTCGTTGTTCTGCAGGTGTATTCTGAGGAAGAGCAGGTACTCTATTTGAATTTCCATGAACAAGATCAGAAATGTATTGACGAAGTTGACCAACTTCAGCCTTAAGCAACGCTTTATCTTCTCCATCCTTCGTGATGCGTTCTTCAAGATTATTGGTAACAATCTTAAGAAGAGTTACATTTGTCTCCCGTGTAGTCCTGCCTAGATTCGCCTTAGTAAAAGTAAAGTCACCAACTTTGACTTCATCTAAGCTCTTACCCTCTGGAGGAACAACAACCTCTATAACAATCTCTGACTCTGGAGTCTTCTCAATGTGCACCTGTTTCTTGATTTTCTTGTTCGATCTTTTCTGATAAGGCTCACCGAACTCTGAGAAATCAAGGTTGTATGAAGGTTCACGCCTTTGTCTCCCCAAAGACCTCTCGAGCCAACAAGACTGAACAATATCATCAATCCGAGGAGAGACTGTCCCTGATGTATCCACCTGTGGTGGTTCAGTTGTCTTTGATCCAACTTGAATTGGTATTTCAGGCTCTGAATCTATGTCAATAGGTTGTACATGTGGCGAACTAGGAGGTGAAACATGAAATTCAGCCTGAATAACTGTCTCTACTGGAACCTCAGATGCATTCTCAACTTGTTTCTGCTTCCTCTTTCCAGTAGCTCTCTTCCCTGTGTTTCCACTAAGTCTAACACCTTCAGGAGGAATCACAATAGTCTTGACTCGAGTTCTTGACCTAGAAGTAGAAGGCAATGAAGCAAACTTCTCTGGCGGCTCTGTCAAAGGAACTAACTTACGCTTCCGCTTACCTTCCAAGAACTGCCTACTGATCTTGATAACCAATTTAGAAACCTCCTCAATAGAAGTATTCTCCTTAGCATACCAATCTGGTGAACGAAGTGGCTGCCGAGCAACTTGATCTCTGACAAATGAATTGAGAAGAACTTCTCCATCATCATCTGATAGACCATCAACATCTTCTGATAGGTAATCAAAGAGCTGACCAATAGTGAGTCCACAATAGTGACGACGACGAACCTTGAATTCATCTTCACAATTAGCCCAGAAATCCTCAAGTGCTGGCTTATGTGCAATCCCTCGCTCTAACCTGTTTGCATAATGACCCAAAGGATCATAAGAACGCCTCTCGGTATGAGTTTTGAGCTTGAATCTTTCCAACTCGGTTGACATGAGCTTAGCATCTGTTGCTGCATTGCATGTGAAAATCCCCAATGCAAATGGAAAAGTAGCTGCAGTCTTATGACGATTGCGAAGAAAGAAATGAACATGCTGCATCTGCCTGAGAAACTCCATGAAGATAATCTTATCTGAAGGATATCTTGGCAACATCAGGGGCTCTCCAACATATCCATAAACACGGATGTATGTGAAAGTAGGGAATTGGATGAACCAATCCGCCCAAGTCTCCATCGCTGATTTTGCCTCAGCAGAAATACGAATGTGCATTTCGCTGTCAAGATCCCTAACTGTCCTCATAGAAAAGTGATCATTTACTGCTCGGAAATTCTGTTCAGACTAAGAGAACTCCAACTGAGGATAATACTCATGAATACGCTGAACACCGAGAGGGCCATTAGTCTTTAGAAACTTGTAGCTGCCTTGGGATGCGACTAAGTAGACCAAGTATGATATCATATGAAACTCATGAAACTTGAGAAAATTAGTAATCTGCTGATGTAAGCAATCACTAATCAACATAGCCCAATCAAAACGTTCTGTGCCATCAAGAATTCTGGAAATAAGGTAAAACATCCACAAACGGAAAGTACTAGCATCCTCTTGGCCTATAACTCGGTTGAGCAAAGTTATCAAAACAGCAACCTCGTCTTTGAATTCACCACGGCCAACCTTCTTAGGCATGTTAGTCTTCTAAACCTTCAGCCATTTCTGAGCTACCTTCCTCTGTGAACGTTGTTGATCTCCGTTCCAAATCTTCTCACAAGCTTCAATAACCACAATAAAGTTATCTAAATGCGAAGGAATAGCAAAACATTTCTCTATATCCTTCGGTTTGAGACTGCAAACAACCCTCCCATCAACTAATCTGATTTGTCGCGAAGATGAATCATAATGCTTGATACAAGCAAGAACAAACTCGAGATCAAAAGTGGTAACAGGAATAGATGCTGCTGCCAACAACCCGGAACGCTCAAGATTCCTCAACGCATTGTTGCTAACACCCTCCAAACTGCTCAGATTGACCACTGGATAAACATGATTCAGGTCTGTATCTGAAGTTTTGACAAAATTATGCGTAAGGGCAGATTTTGCCTTATAATCAATGAGATTGAGCTGCATTTTGAAAATGAGAACTTTTGACTGTAAAGTTGAATATATTTGAAGAACTTTCTGGAAAAACTGAAAACCTCTGGACAAGGCTAAAAATAGCCTAAGATAGGAGAAATTTTCGAAGTTTTTCTGAAACGTGGGTTTTGTGCACAATGGAATTCTGAACAAACCCAAATAGCTGGATTCTCGAAAAGATGTGATTTTGGCCCACATGCAAAGAAATTCTTAGAAAAATGCATAGAGCTTCAGAATGAAGACTACGGGGCAATTTTCTCGAAAAAATCTAAGACGTGGGTTTTGCTGCAAATACTGAAGTATGCGAACCCAGATGATCAAACTCTGAAAATATGTTGAATTTCTTTGACATGCGAAGAAAGTACCTAAGATGAGAAATAGAAGAAATAAGACAGAAGATAGAAAGTTTTGCTTGTCTGCTTCTAAAAAATTCGCCAATCTCTGTTGTAGAACTTGATAACACCTGCATGCAAAGTGAAAATAAAGTCTTGAATCTCCTTCCTCTGAACAATCTGAATCTGTTGATATGAAGAACGCTGAATTCTGACAATTATAGCACCTTTAGCTTGCTGGTCGCTCAAGAAGAATACAAACTTCGAAGCTAAAGATGATAAAATAATGGACGCCATTGCTTGGTTAAATAGATTTTCATTCATGAAATTCGTACAAAGCATGAAATCTATGAAAAATGGCGCTTGGCTTGTGATTGGACCCCAACTTAGTTAACTGAAACTCAAATAAGCTAAATAAATCGCCATGCATTAGGGTTTTCCCTTTTCAATCTTCAGTTGACAAATCCATGTGATTTTGACTTTAGTTAGCAATACATATTACGTTCGCCATCCTTCACACTTGCTTTAGATTCACAAATTTGAACTAAAGCGTCCCTTTTGATAACTAAAGTTGATAATAAGAAATTCGCCATATTTCATGCAATAAATATTCCAAGTATAGCGACCCTTTCAAGACTTCAGTTAACATAGAATGAATGCGCCAACTTCACACTTATGCTAAAAATAACAACCCTTTTGGAACTTGAGTGAACATTCCAAGACAAAATGCACCAACTTCACAAAACTATGCTTCATCAATTATGACGTCCCTTTTCAGAACTCCAGTTGACACTCAATGAAGCGCCATCTTCACTAAATGCTCACAATTTCAAGCAAATTCGCCATGCATGCAAACTTGAGTTGTCTTTCAAGCATAATCTTTAGTTAACTCAACATGCAAAATTGTTAACTCAACATGCAAAATTGTTAACTGAACATGCAAACTAGTTAACTCGACATGCGAACTGAAAGATCACTCAACATGCCAATATATAACTGAAGATGACAACCCAAAAATATTTAGTCTAACTGCAGTCAGAACTCTAGTTAAGGCGTCCATTCAACTCTCATTCGAAAATCCAATTTTGAGCTCTTAAGGCGAATTCCAGACTTAGCCAAATTTCATGAAAATTTAAGCTAAAACCTCTGCCGGGACCTCTGTTCATCCTCACTGGCTGACTGACTTCTCCGATTGGCTGGCTGACAGGTGCATCGTAAAGCTGAGCAAAAACTAATCAAAAGGTACCTTGAGACAAAATATCATAAAACTAACATCTGAAGGCTCAAAAATCCAAGTGCCGTTTTGAAAAGCTGCGCTTTTCTTCAGACTTAGCCATGTTTTCACATCTTCATTTCGAACGAAGGGATAAATAAATTCTTCATAACTTCTGATTTACCAAATTTCAGGACTGAAACTCACGTTCACTGCGGAGCTGACCTCATTCTGCAAGACAGCTGCAAAGGCACATTTCCCCAGAAAACATCATCTGAAGGGTGAAAATCAAGGGCGCCTTTTTCAAAAGTTGCTCTTTTACTCCCAGACTTGGCCATTTCTAGAACTGACCGAAATAACATTAAAAACCCGCCTGCAAACTACTGAGTCATCTTCTGATCTGATGGAGACAGGCAACGAAAAGCTGAACGTAACACAGACAAATTGAATATCTAAGATCATCAAAAAGAAGGCATTAAAGGCTTGAAAAGCTTAGGCGCCTTTCTAAAAAGCTGCTCTTTTGCTCATTCCCTTGATATTCTGACCAAGATTTGACCCTATGTTTGACCTCAGGTTCTAGCACTTCAGCAACTCAGATTCACCCACTGACGGATGCGCCGCGAAGCTCGAACAAATGTGAGATAAACATCCTGGGTGGCATTTAGTCAAAAGCCTTCATCCGATACCTCAAAAAGATGGGCGCCCTTTCCAAAAGCTGCGCTTTTCTCCAGAGATAGCCAATTCTCGCTTCCCTGTCATTTTGCACTGTATCTTCCGCAACTTGAGCAAAACAGGTCCGTTTGACAAACTTGATAGCTCATCGCGAAGCTGACGTGATGCCGGACAAAATCCTGCTGGAGGTGACAAACCCTAAAAACTGGATCTGAGCCCCTAAAAGATAGGGCGCCATTTGAGAATGTGCTCCCCTCTCCAGAGATAGAAAATTTTGGTGATTTTTCTTCAAATTTTCACTTTTCTCAAATTCCTTCAGTAACAGACTGATATGATACTGACACCAACTCCATATTTAAAAACCCTAAAAACGACCTTCTGACATCACTTTAACAAGATTAAGACTTAATTAAGCAAAATGCCTTGGTGAAGCAAAAATTTTGGTTTTGGGTACAACATGTTTGAAAGTAGGAGTGGGAGATGTAATGAGATATTGAGATATGCCAACAAAGATATAAAAGATATGAGTAAATATTGATAGATGGTTTTGGTTTGGTTGTTCAAGAAAGTGGGAAGGTCAATAATAAACCTCACAATAATCCAGATACTCATAGCTCAATAAAAGAAAATAGACTTTTGTAATACAAAGAAGATATTCCACAATCACTAATATTAAATAGAATTGAAGGAACTAGAAGTAAAAGGAGAGCTAGAAATGAACAATAGCGTCACCTTGTTATGAAACTTGTGAAAAGAATATTTCAAAAGAAGTGAGAAGAAGATACCTTTGCTCAAAAAGACATTTCTCCTAGAAACTTTAACAAATAGTAATGTAGAAGAGCATTAAAAAAAAAATATTGCAAGCTTTAAAACCTTTTGCAATAGATACAACTAAGTGCAATTAACACTTGAAAACAAAGCTCACTATAATATTGGTATAACTAGAGTGTTGTGGGAAGTCAAAATTGCACGAGATTTTTTTTGTAAATTGTGGAAGAAGCCCCCAAACATAACTAGTTTTATCTATGAGAAAAAACAATAGAATCCCTCTTTCACATTTTTGTGTCATCCAATTGATATTTTGGGTAAGAGAGTTGGTGAATATTGTTGCAAACCTGGTAGAAGCTAAGTGAATGGTGGTTATAAAACAAAAGGAAGTTGAAAAAACACTATATTGGTCATTAAACAAAATTTGTATAGTCGTATTGTTGTGGGATCGAATCACGACTGTGCAAGTGTCCATACAATTGCGATTTAGTCTTAGAAAATCAAATTAAAAAACAATAGAAAATGGTTACAATAAATAAATAAACATAAAAAAATTAAAAGTTCATGTAATGTCCCTACTCTAGTTAGTTTCAGGATCAGTGGAGTTAGCCTATTTCTTGGACCCTTGTAGGCTAACAGGATATGGTTAGAGGGTCAGTGGCCGTTTTGGTGGGTATTGTCGTTTCCACCCTTTTGAGTTCAGTGTTAGGCTCAGTGCAAGCCTTGGCAGTTTAGTGATTGACAGTGTCTAACGAAACATCAATATGTTGAGTTATGAGAGGGATATTAATATTTCAGTGGATTAAAGTGTATTTAATTTATTTGATGGAATATTATAAAGTCAACTTGATTTTATAATAAAGTGAATCACTTAAATTTATTTAAGTGAAAATTAAAACACTTAATTGAAAAGTGCGCCCATTATTTAATTGATAACTATTGAAAGTTATAAAATACATTTAAAATGTATTGTAAAAGGAGAATGGCGTCACTTTTTTGGGAATCATGCCTTTTTGAGCATATAAGGCAGCCAAAGGAAATTTGAACTCAATTATTGATCATTTGACATTTCTTCTTTGGCTTTTTGCTGAGCTTTGCCTTCTGGAACAAGGGTTTCAGGAAATTTCTTCTTTGGAGAGTGACAATTCTTCATCGATTTGTGATTGTGAGACTGTGGAATACCAGTTGAATAGTTGCAACCTCGGGAGTTTCATTTAGGAGTTCTTCAGTGCTTCATCAGAGTTCTATTGTGCAGTATTTTCCTGTTTTCAATAAAGGAAAGGGTTTATCTCTTTGGATCGCCATCTTTCCTCACTTGTCAGCATCACACAGAGGTCGTACCATTTATGGAGAGAGAGGCCGTACATTTCAGCTTGCACGTGTGGACACCAAGAGAAGGGCGTGTGAACCAGAAGGCTAAAATGCCTTCCCTTTTTGGGGTTTGACAGCTTCATCACTGACGCCTAGCATCTGTAGAGCATTTGCCTCCGTTTCCAGGCTGGAGAAATCATTTTGTGGTCTTGTACGCTTGGATATGTCAGTTTTCGCCATTCTTGACTGGCAAGCTCCAAAATTTCTTATTTAAATAATCTCGAGGCATCCAGGTATGTTTATCATTTGTAATCTCTTTGTAGTGGTTGTTTAATACTTTTTGCAATTACAGTTTCTTAGAAATTGCTCAGATCTGTGTTTTATCAACATTTATATGCTATTGCCCCTTCTACTTCTGTCTAGAATTTCTCCTAAAAAAGCTTAAAAAACACAAAAGATAAGCAAAAAACTTTAGGGGTTGAGTTGGAGCCAGTTGGGCTCATCACAGTGTTATCAGAGCTCATAAACCTGCCAGGATGAAGGGGTAAATTTCATATGCGTCCTTATCAAGGCAGATATAACATGTACTATTCATGCAGGAGGCCTGGCAGTCAGAGAAATCAGTTTGAGGATTTTCCCTTTGACAATCCATTCAAAGAAATGGATGACAGAGAGGAGACTGGGGAACCTAACAGTCGAGCTCAAAATGAGGATAGGGAGGCCCAAGACATTCTGAGAGGCTTAGTAACAGGACAGGAATAGGTGGCTAACACACTTCAGCAATTAAGCAGAACAGTGCAAAATTTGACTGTCCAAAGGAGACCACAGGAACAAGAGGAAGATGGTAGTGTGCATGGAAATCCATGCCTAAGAATTACTCCTACACGTACCTATGAGAGACCCACACGTCCTATCTTTGCCAGGCATGATCCAATTGATGACAACATGGAGGAGGGAGAAGGTGACGTGGTCTTCACAGATAACATCATGACATTACATGATGAATGGGAAGCTTTACCTCAACGAGTTCAGGATCAGCAGAGATTAATTGGGCATGACATGGTTGAGTGGGTAGCAGCGTGTCGGATACAGCCATCTTATGAGGAGTAGCATAAAACTCCTTACCATCCTGATGTTTAGGATTTCAGAACCAAACACTCAAAGGTATTCAGTGATATAGCTCATGGTAGACCTCCTGACAGGGGCATTGAGCACATTATTGAGTTAGAGGAGGGCACTAAGCCCATTATGATTACCCCTTACCGGCATCCGAAGCGATTGAAAGATGAAATAGAAAAGACCATCAATGAGTTACTCGCTATGGGACACATCAGGCCGAGTAAGTCTCCATTTGCTTCTTCAGTTGTATTGGTGAAGATGAAGGACGGTACACTCAAAATGTGTATCGATTACAGGATGCTGAACAGGAAAACCATCAAGAACAGGTATCCCATTCCACGTATTGATGAGTTGATAGACAAGCTTCATGGGGCTTGCTACTTCTCAAAGATTGATTTGAGGATAGGGTACCATTATATTAGAGTCCGAGAGGAGGACATTGAGAAGACCGCCTTCAGATGTCATTGTGGACATTATGACTTTTTGGTTATGCCTTTCGGGTTAACCAACGCTCCAGCCACTTTTCAGTCCACGATGAATAGGGTCTTCCAGTGTTAGTTGGGGAAATTCGTTCTAGTGTTCTTCGATGACATATTGGTCTACAACAGTTCTTGGGAGGAGCACCTGGCTCACCTGGATACGGTGCTAAGCATACTTGATAGGGAGTCCTTGTACGCCAAGGAGTCCAAATGTGCATTGGGCATGGCAGAGTTGCTCTATCTTGGTCACATCATTAGTGGAGAGGGTGTCAGCATGGATCTTGACAAGGTTCGTGCCATTGTTTATTGGCCTACTCCAGAGGCCTTGATGCAGCTCAGGGGATTTGTGGGTTTGTGTGCTTTCTACCGTCGATTTGTTAGTGGGTTTTCACGACATGCAACACCGCTTATAGATTTGACGGAGAAGGGAGCCTTCGTTTGGACACCTCAAGCACATGAGTGTTTTGAGAAGTTCAAACATTTGATGATGACATGCCCAGTGTTGGCGTTGCCAGACTTCACCAAACCGTTTGAGTTTCACTGTGATGCTAGTGGAGAAGGTATTGGTGCAATAATCATGCAGGACCGTCATCCGATAGCTTTCAAGAGCAGGAAGCTAAGGGGTCCTGAGAGGAGCTTTATTATTTATGACAAGGAGATGTTGGGTATCATGCACGCTATGGCCAAATTTAGGCAATATCTAGTTGGCAGCAAATTTTGTGTCAAGACAGATCATAATAGCTTGAAGCATTTCCTTGGGCAGCAAGACCTGAACGAGAGACAACAAAAGTGGGTTAGCAAACTGTAGTGATATGATTTTGACATTGCCTATGTCAAAGGCACACAGAACGTAGTTGCTGATGCATTATCTCGCCGACCACTCTTGAGATCCATTGCAGTGATTTCAGAGGATTGGAGTCACATGATATTAGCAGAGTATGCCAAGAATCCGTGGGCTTCTGGCATCATTGATGGGACTATACAGGATAGCAGGTACTCTCTGGTGAATGTTCTTATCATTTACAAAGGGAGAATATTTTTTGTCCCAGGTTCTGAGGTGAAGAACAAGGTTTTGAAGACTCTTCATGATTCACCCATGGCTGGTCATCCCGGGTACTTTAAGACCTACAGGAAGGTACGGGCCAGATTCATGTGGAAGGGTCTCAAATCAGATGTTCTTTGTCAGGGAGTGCTTTGTTTGTCAGCAGAACAAACAAGAGCATACTTACCCTGCTGGGTTACTATAGCCGCTTCCTATTCCTGAGGGGAAGTGGGAATGCATGTTGATGGACTTCATTACGGGCTTGCCCAAAGCTCAGGGTAGGGACAACATTTTTGTGGTAGTTGATCGATTGACGAAGTATGCACATTTCTTCCCGATCACTGCTACTTACTCAGCTATACAGGTGGCGTATTTTTTTTTTCGTGAGGTATTCAAGTTACATGGGTTACCTCGGAGTATTGTCAGTGACAGAGATAGTAGGTTCATGGGTCACTTCTAGCAGGAGTTATTCAGACTTTGTGGGACTGAACTTACTCCGAGAGCTAGCTACCACCCGCAGACAGATGGGCAGTCTGAGATCGTCAACAAATGGGTGGAGGGATACCTATGGAATTATATTTCAGGGCAGCAAAAGGCTTGGGTGAAGTGGTTACATCTTTGTGAGTATTGCTACAATTCCACTCATCACATGTCTATCCAGATGTCACCTTTCTGAGCATTATATGCTATGATGCTCCGAGTTTCATTGATTTGTTGTTGAGTGACTGCAGAGTGTCGAGTGTTGGTGATCTAGGAGAACCAAGATGTTATGAGAGCTCTTCGAGAGAACATTCAGAGGGCTCAGAATCAGCAAAAGCAGTATGCTGATCAGAGGAGGGTTGAGCGATCGTTTGAGATCAGTGATTTGGTGTATTTGATGCTACAACCCTACAGGTAGTCCACTCTTAGGAAGAGGGGATTAGAGAAACTCAAGCCACGGTACTACGGGCCATTCACCATTGTCAGGCGTGTTGGCGAGGTGGCTTATGAGTTGGATTTACTAGAAGACAACAGGGTGCATAATGTGTTCCATGTGTCACGCCTCAAAAAGGTGCTGGGACAACATATTGTTCCATCTGCAGACTTACCACCCCTGGATGATGAGGGGAAGTTGATTTTAGTACTCGAGGCCATTCTGGAGTTCAGAGAGCATCCTCTACGGGGGCGAGTTATCGTGGAATATCTGGTTAAGTGGAAGGATCTGCTGGTAGAGGATGCTACTTGGGAGGGTGACAGTATTCTACAACATCCAGCTTTGAGTTTGCTTGAGGACAAGCAAATTTGGGAGGGTGGACTATAATGTCCCCACTCTAGTCAGTTTCAGGATCAGTGGAGTTAGCCTATTTCTTGGACCCTTGTAGGCTAACAAGATATGGTTAGAGGGTCAGTGGCCGTTTTGGTGGGTATTGTCGTTTCCACCCTTTTGAGTTCAGTGTTAGGATCAGTGCAAGCCTTGGCAGTTCAGTGATTGACAGCTTCTAATGACACGTCAATATGTTGAGTTATGAGAGGGATATTAATATTTCAGTGGATTAAAGTGTATTTAATTTATTTGATGGAATATGTAATGTCCCCTTCTAGTTGACATCTCTCAGTTCTTGAGATTAGCCTATTATGTGACCCTTGTAGGCTGATAGGGTGGATAGAGGGTCTTGTTGAGGCATGGCTTGGCTTCAGATTATCAAAATCATTCAGTTGGCTTTCGTTCGGGGTCGTTTGGACATCTTTTGCTTGACTTACTATTTTTAGTAAGTGGAGACACTCAGCGGAGCACCCTTGCTATTTTTAGCAGTATGGTCTGGTCATATGCAGATTCAGTCACTTATCATCTGGCTTTAGACGGTTCGTCAATCGGACTTATATTGAGAGAAATATTAATATTTATTTGCCAAAATAAATATTAATTAAATTGAAGCTTATTATATAAAGTTATAATATAATTTAATATTATAACTTAAGTGATTTTTTGAAGGGGGTCGACCATCATGAGAAGACATTTTTAATTAATGATTATAATTAAAAAGGCGTCCAAACTATTGAAAGATTAAAAGTGAAAATTCAGGTTTTATATAAATGATGCTTTTTGAAGGAAATCGACCCAACTGACAAGATATAGGTTTTCTTTGTGAAAACTTCATTCATTATGTTATGAAAATCGATTTTAGCCAATTCTTCCTTCAGAGAACAAAGCCAAGGGTTTCAGTTGTCTTTTGCATTGGAGAACGAGCCATCTTCAGTGTTTGCAGTTCAGAGGCTGTGAAATACCAGCTGATTTATTGCCTGCAGTTGAATAACTTCATTTAGAGGTTATTACAGATCTTACAGTGAGTTCATTTTATCCAGTGACTGGGCCGATTGCTTTCCAGAGAAGAATCTTTCCATTCGCCATCAGTTCTTAGACATCTGGCACACTTCCCAAGGTGGTACGGATTTTATTGCTGCTGTTTAAGGGCCGTACAAATCAGCTTGAGGGCCGTACTTTTCATTCTAGCCTGGACGCCTTGTCTTTTTGCTTTCTGTCTTCACCAGCTGGGACGCCTTGCACTCTGGGTCAGTCTGCAGTGATTTTTAGGCTGGAGAAATGTCAGTTGATGTTGGCCGTACTAATTCTTCATCATTCTGAGGCGGCTGCAATCAGAAAATCAGGTTTTTAAATAATGCAAATTTGTTTGCCTTTTTGTCTGCATGTTAGGGTTTCAGTATTGTAATCACTGAGAAAGAATAATAAATCCATTTGCTATCGATTCAGGGATCTAAATGCTTCAGTTTTTACCTTATTGTATTTATTAAAGATTTTAGAAGTATTTCTTTCAAAAATCGCATTATGTTCTTTATATGCAAAAACCTCGAAAAAATCAAAAACCTTCAAAACACAAATAAACAATCAGTTTGAGCATCAGGGTTGAAGTTGAACCAGAAGGGTTCTTCATAGAATATTATAAAGTCAACTTGATTTTATAATAAAGTGAATCACTTAAATTTATTTAAGTGAAAATTAAAACACTTTATTGAAAAGTGCGCCCATTATTTAATTGATAACTATTGAAAGTTATAAAATACATTTTAAATGTATTGTAAAGGGAGAATGACGTCACTTTTTTGGGAATCGTGCCTTTTTGAGCATATAAGGCAGCCAAAGGAAATTCGAACTCGATTATTGATCATTTGACATTTCTTCTTTGGGTTTTTGCTGAGCTTTGCCTTCTGGAACAAGGGTTTCAGGAAATTTCTTCTTTGGAGAGCGACAATTCTTCATCGATTTGTGATTGTGAGACTATGGAATACCAGTTGAATAGTTGCAACCTCAGGAGTTTCATTCAGGAGTTCTTCAGTGCTTCATCAGAGTTCTATTGTGCAGTATTTTCTTGTTTTCAGTAAAGGAAAGGGTTTATCTCTTTGGATCACCATCTTTCCTCACTTGTCAGCATCACACAGAGGTCGTACCATTTATGGAGAGAGAGGCCGTACATTTCAGCTTGCACGTGTGGACACCAAGAGAAGGGCGTGTGAACCAGAAGGCTGAAATGCCTTCCCTTTTTGGGGTTTGACAGCTTCATCACTGGCGCCTAGCATCTATAGAGCATTTGCCTCTGTTTCTAGGCTGGAGAAATCATTTTGTGGTCTTGTATGCTTGGATATGTTAGTTTTCACCATTCTTGACTGGCAAGCTTCAGAATTCCTTATTTAAATAATCTCGAGGCATCCAGGTACGTTTATCATTTGTAATCTCTTTGTAGTGGTTGTTTAATACTTTTTGCAATTACAGTTCCTCATAAATTGCTCAGATCTTTGTTTTATCAACATTTATATGCTATCGCCCCTTCTACTTCTGTCTAGAATTTCTCCTAAAAAAACTTAAAAAACACAAAAGATAAGCAAAAAACTTAAGGGGTTGAGTTGGAGCTAGCTGGGCTCATCATAGTTCATAACAAGGGAACATTCACACAAGCACACAACACATTTGGCATCTAGGCTAGGATAAAGGTTAAGGATAGGCCTTAATGGGTCCTAGAAACATACTATGGGAATGAGCACTAAAATAGGTATAGTTTGTAGTGCCAAAGTTACAAGGTATGTAGTCTTCAACTTTACAAGTAGCTAAGACTTTTCTTGTATCATAATAGTGAGCTCCAAGAACATCAATCTCCCTTTGAAGGGCTTCTAGTTCATTAAGTCTTTGTGGAGTAGCCATTGTAGAATTCATTGACTTAGCTCGAGCTAGAAATAATTCCTTCTTATTCTGAAGTTCACTAATGCCTTCTATAAGCTTGGCCACTGCTATATCACCAAATTGGTCTGGTAGAAACAATTGCAACTAAATCACCATACAATGCCAACTTTTTGTTACTAGATGCTAGATTGTGTTCACCCAATATTTTAAGGACAAACCCTAAGGTGACATCATTGTCATAGTGGAATATGCATTTGAGGCAATGCGTTGGGACTAAATTGTCATGTTTGATTCCTTTTCTTTTGGCATTAGTCCATTTACCCACCATGGCCCCTAAAAGCTAGAGCTCTCCAATACGTGCAACTAAAAGAACACACCAAAGCCCTATTGCGAAAAAAATGACTCCTCACAAAATTTAAAAGCCAAGAAGCGCACAAGCATGATCCATTATTTCCCATGTGCCTCTATAGCCACCATTAAGTGGTTTAGGGCCAATTCCATCATAAGCTTCTACAACCTTCCTTTATTCATAATTGCTACACCTTCACATGTTGCAAACTAAATTCCCAACATCCTATAGGCATATTGATGCAATAACTCCCTCTACCATCAATCAATCACAAGGGGAGTTTGCATGATCACCTTACATCTCTCAAGGGGATTGTAGATTAATAAGAATTTATGCCAAGTGCATACAAGGAGGCTATATTTAGTAGTGATAGGCTCTTGAGTCAAGCCTACATTAGCTAAATAATAAACAACTCCATTAGCTAAGCTTCAACAATCCTTGAAACTAATATCTATAAAATGCTTCTTCAAGCTTTGAACTTCCTCCACAAAGTGGTTAAAGCACCAGTTAGGGAAAGAGACCTCAGAAAGAGCATTAATTACTATCAAGGAGTTTCCTTCTTCAATCACCTTCTTATGTTGATGTTCTATAGCTATATCCATCCCTACTACTAGAGCCTCCCATTCAGCTTCATTATTTGTTTTTATACCAAAGAATTTGTGCAGATATCACTCAAGATCAGCTCACCTAGGTTGCCTTTACAGGCAGCATCAAATTGTAACTTTATGTAACTTTCTTGAGGAGCCTAACATTCTTTCCTCTCTTGGTTGAGTTTCTTCAATGATTCTTGCAGGTTTCCAGAGAGCTTTTCTCTTACCCCTTGAATGTAGGGATATTATAGTGTTTTATATTTATTTATGTATGATTGTAATATATATATTTTATATATTATTCACAGAGTAACAACCTGAAAAGTACATGAAAATTTGAGTCTGTGAGTAAACGTGAGATAAAACTCACGATTAATTGTATAAACCCTACAAAACTTGCACCATACCAAAAAATTAAAAAAGGGTTGCGATTTTATTATTTTTCTCATTATTTTTAGGCCCAAGAGTGGAGTAGTGAACCACGAACGGTGAACTAGTGCAAGATTTTGAGGGTGCACAGCTGAATGTTTTAAATTTTTTCTGTCATTTTTTATAAAGTTGAGACCTGTATATTTTAAAATCAACTGTATGAACTATGAAGTATTTAATATAGCTATATCCTTTTAAAGTTACACAAGTAAATGAATAAAGGATACAAATCTATTAAATAAAAATGTAGTTACCAATCACCACTCACCAAAAAGTTGGAAGTAAGCTCTATTAAATACTTTCAAGTTCAACTGTATCAGTATAACTATTTTGTCCTCTAATTTTACACATGTAGTAATGCTCTAAAACTCAAGTGTTTTAAAAACTTAAAGTTTGGTGAAAACTAATTTGGATAAATGGGGGCAGAATAAAGGTTTTTTTTCTAGTTATCATTGTCTAAAATTTTAAAACTGATTGTCACTAGTGCATACAGCCCATGACAGCAATTTTAAAATTTTTAATGAATGTTGGTTGGCGAGTCATTAAAATTTTAAAAATCGTTGTCATGGGCTATCTGACATCCATTAATTTTTTTTAAGATTAAACAAAAGAGGCTTGTTAATGATGATTTTATTTTGAGCTATGCCTACGTATTAATTCTTGTTTTTTGTTATTTCACTTTGCTAGGCTTGATTTCCATTATTTGGAAAGATTATTGCATTCACAACTACAACTAGGGAAGATGACAAAACCAATAACCCTTGTTGGAAACATGGGAAAGAAGGTTAATGTAAGAACCCTACTGGTTCTAACTACTGACGGATGAGGTTTTAAATGATGTAATTTTGTTTGTTTTGAATGATTTTGCAATTTTTATGTATTTTCTCAAAATAGTGCCAGGCAAGAAATAACCATGCAAGAAATTTTACAATTTTTGAAGCAAACTGGAATTATATTGAAATAAAGGAGCTGCAATATTATTTATTTATAAAGGTTTACAATGCTATTATATCAACTTTGCATACCCGAAATGGTGAAATAACAATTTAGCAAAGTTCTGGAATTTAATTGCAGCAATTGGTGAAATTTACGGCCTGCCTATAGTGTTGTACACCAAATTAAAATTTTTGCTACACTTAGGCATTTTGACGAAATGAGTAAAAGTCTTGTCAAAACTGTCAAAAAAGGTCAGAATTGGGGTTTGCATGTCTTGCAAGAGGGGCAAAAACTTGAAATTTTCAAAATTTGACGATCTGGGTCTACTCAAAGCGACCAAGTCTACAAAACCTAGATCTTAGTTTTTCGGTCCTACTTTTTAGAAAAATTGTTATTTTTACAAACTTTCTAAAAATATAAACTTTTTTGGGTTTTTTTGGGTTTCTTACGAAACGGATGTTGACAAAATTTTCTAAAAATAGAAAGTTTGGCTGTTAGGGTTCAAACTGATTTTGATTGGACGAAAATACTTCATCATTAGGCTGGTGCAATTAGAATCACAGAACGATCAGTTTTTCCCTAGTGGGTCTATTCTGTTTTTTTAAATTTCAGAAAGCATTTCGGGAACTCTGAAGCCATTAATGGAGGCTAGTTAGCTTCCAGGTGTCAGATTTGAACATTCAAACACTGGACGAGCACGCAGATCGAAGAATGGAGAAAGGAAGTTGTCAAAGTTGAAAACTGCAAAATTTTGGCTAGCACTGGAGACTTCAGGTGCCCCAGCTCAAGATAGGCACCCAAACCTTCATGCCTTAGAAAATTTTTCATCTTCAGTGAGCAAGGCAAAGGCAAGCACCCGGAACGAAGGAGAAAGTTGAAATTTGCAGAATAAAAACTAAATTTGGAGGAAATGGGTGCCCTAGAAGGAGATAGGCGCCCAACTTTTCAAGGCATTAGATGATGAAATTACAGAATGTGCTCCTAGACAATGTTTCTCAGATTCTTCTCAGCTTCGTAGTGAGTCCAACAACATAGTCATTAGATCAACCAATCATTCAGAATTTGAGGTCAAATGTAGAGGTTTCAACCAAGTAGCAGAATGCAAGCCATGAAAATATCAGAAAATATTCTAAGTTTGGGAACTCTGGGCGCCCCAAGTGTCAAAGGGTGCCCAACCTTTTGGAGGCCCAAATCCAGCAATTAGGGTTTCCAAATATGTTCAATATCTTTAGGATTCTGTCAACTTCGCAGTGAATGTCTTCGTCATATCATCAGACTTGTCAATCATCGGCAAATCTAGATCAAACTGAAGCTGTAACATGAAGATTCAAAGCTAAAGGTTGAAAATCAAGTAAAAATGGCTAAGTCTGGAGGAGTTGGGCGCCCCAGAGGGAGATAGGCGCCCAAACTTTTGGAGGCCTGAATGGATGAATTCACAGTTGACACCTCCAGCATGACTTCCTCAATTTTGATCGAGCTCTCCAACGCAATCATCAGCACGTCAATCAGAGTTGGCAGTCATCAAATATCAAAGGCGGATCCAAGGGGTAAAACCATGGAAAATATCAAAAGCCAAAAGCAAGGATGAAAGATTCAATAAAAATTCTAACTTTGGAAGAGTTGGGTGCCCCAGCTAGCCAGGACCGCCCAAACTTTTCAAGCCTCAAATCAACTTTTCCGGAGACATCACTCCTACGAGACCCTCTTCAGATTCTTCCCAACTATCCAGTGAATCTGACAGCGAGGTGATTGGATCAATCTAGCTCCCGGAATCGAGGATTCATTAGAAGATCAAAGGGAAATAAGCAAAACTTGGGGAACTGAAAAATGACTAACACTGGTAAAGTTGGGTGCCCCAAGAGGAGAAGGGAGCCCATGATTTTGAAGGTCAAAATGAAGACTTTAGTCAAAGTTGCCTCCAGAACAATCTCGCCACATTCGATCAAGCTCTGCGATGAAACATTCAACTCGTCCGTAGGATCAATCTGGAAGCTAGAAATCACATTCAAACTAGGGTCTAGAAACAAGCAAAAGTTGAAATTCTCGAAAAAATGACTATGTCTGGACAAGATAGGCGCCTCCAGCCAAGAAGGGCGCCCAAGAAGCCATGCCTTAGCCAATTTTTCAAAATTTCATGGAGAAGAAAACGTCTAAGTTCAATGAACAAACTTAGGCTGGGGTTTGAGGAGTGAAAGCAAAAAAGAAAGCAGATTTTTTCATCCTCAAACTTATTTAAGGAGTCCTTGTCTTTCATTTTTCATATTTTCTTGTAGGTGGCGTCCAAGTTAGAGAGGATCAGCAACTAAAGAATTTTTCTTTTCAAGATTTGAGAGCCCAAGCTTGCTGATTTTTCAAGTTCTTCATAAATTTTCAAACCAGCAAACAAAGGAGCCTGTTTTTCATACTTTTTTCATCCAAAACATCAATTCTTTGAAGAAGGTGGTCAAGGTTTTCAATTTTCAGCAATCTAGGTCATCTCAGCTCATGATTCTGAACAATTTTTGAAGAAATTTTTCAAGTTGCAGCAGCTGTTTTTTCATGCATGTCCAAGGAATCACCAAAATTTTCAAAATTTGATCATCTGGGTCCTTCTAAAACATACTTTTGAACAAAACCTAGATGCCGACTTTTTTCAAGAAAATCTGAAGAAATTAGGGTTTGCTGCTTTTGTTGTCAAAACTCAAAATTTTCAAAAACAGGCGACCTAGGTCTTCTTGTAATGAAATTCTGAACAAAACCCATATCTCAAAAAAATCTTGAAAAAATTCGTCCGTTTGAAGAAGAAAAACCAACAAGCTAAATTTAGAAAGTTGTGTAAAAATTGTCTGAATATAGGTGAGTTTACAGTCATTCTTCAAGGTTTTCAAAATGGAGTACACTCCCCTTGAGTACAAGACCAAATCAGCTCTCTATAATGACTTCATCAAAATAGCTGAGACTGACTTGCACCACATCAAGCCAGAGTTCAACTTGCAACCATTGGAAAATGCAGGCAACATTGTAGTCAGGAACCTTGGTCACTCCGGACTACTTGTGTAATGTCTCCATTTTCATGAACATCAGAATTTGGAGTATTAGCCTATCATTTGGCCCTCGTAGGCTAATGGGATTGGTTAGAGGGCTCCTTTTGGCAGTGATCAGTGGTTTTCTCCTGCAGCGCCTTGTGTGGGTTCAAGCTTAGCCTTCGGTTGACTTAGTTTCACATACTTACTATTTATAGTAACTGTTCAGGGTTTCTATCTTACCTGTCGAGCCATCCATTAGCGTTACAAACTATAAATAGTAGTAACTGATACTTACTATTTATAGTAACTCTTCACATACTTACTATTTATAGTAAGTAACTGTTCATGTTGATGCAAAATTTCATCATTAGTACCCAATTCCTGAGTACAGATTTTCAGGATTGGAAGAACTATTTATAGTAAGTAACTGTTCAGGGTTTCTATTTTTAGACGGGCATTCGATCACATGGAGAACAGGGAGAGTCGACTCCTGGCTCAGACGGCATAGCAATCGGACAAGTATTGCAAGAGATATTAAAGTTTAAGTGACTTAAGTGATTTAATTAAATATTTTAATGTTGTTATAAAGTTATAAAGTAACTTTATAATAATAAAGTCACTAAGTAACTTTATAATAATAAAGTCACTAAGTAACTTTATAATAATAAAGTCACTAAGTAACTTTATAATAATAAAGTTACTTTAATATTATAAAGTTTTATCCCACATGGGCCAAGAAAGTGTTTGAGCTCTCACAAGAAAAGAATAAAAAGGGACTAAGAGCTCATTCTCATCAACCAGGATTTGATATTTTTTTGAAGTTTTCTCTTTGGCGTTTGGGGAAGGGAGCCCTAGGGTTTCTACCAGCGTATCGGCATTGGAGAGTGTAGCTGCTTCATTGCAACATCATGCTGAGGTTGTGAAATATCAGCTGAAGGTGCTTAACAGTTGGCTTCATCCAGAGGTCAAGTTCGTGCTTCATCAGATTTTTCAGGAAAATCTCAGGAAAGGGTTTCTTCATCTTAAGTTTGTATTCCAGGTATGCCCTATTGTAAAAGTTTTCAAAGTGAATCAATTAAATCATCTATTTGCTGCAGTAGGGATTTATATTTTCATTTCCTGTATTTTTTCATGCCTGGCATTATTATTAAAAATACACAAAAAGGCAAAAAATACAGAAAAACAAAAACAAAATCAGAAAACCCTCATCAAAAGTACAAATTTTCAGGATTGGAAGAACTAGGGTTTCTTACAACTTGCAACAGCCTCCATTCCTATTTCAGTGTAGAGTTTGGAATTTGTAATCGCTTGCATAAAGCATTACAATCCAGCAACTCGGGAGATTCAATCAGTAGATGGAAGAATGATTTGTAGCCTGAAGCCAGATGTGATTGAAAAATGCTTCTCAATTCCACCTTGGCTTGAAAGTGTGACTATCTCCAAGGAAGAATGTGAAAAAGTATGGAACATGCATAAGGAGAAATACAGTAAGAAGGTTGCACAGAAGTGGATGAAAGAAAAACATAAAAATTTGCCAATTTCCATGATGACAACAAGGTTCGAGAAAGTGGCCAATGAGGTCGAAGATTTCTTGAGATCGATTGCAGATGGTCAAGAAATCCTAGAAAAGCGAAACTTTGCTATAGATAGCATTGATGCATCTGACAGAGACAGTTTCTAGCTTTTTGGCGGATGTGATCAAGATTTAAAACGCAATCATCTAGAAGCTTTCTTTCCGCTTTCTTTCTATTCTCGTCTCAATTCTTATCTACTCTTTGAAGAAGAGAAAGAAGATAAAATGTAATAGTTGGCATTTCTTGTTTTTTTTGCTTTCTTAGGTGGTTAGATGTTATCTTCTTTTAGTTTTAGAAATAAAGCTTGCTTGCTGAGCAAGCCTTAGTTGTAAAAGCAAGGAGATTTTAGGGTTCCCTACTCCTCTGCTTGTCTAAGTAAGAGTAGCCTTGCTCATTTATTTTCAACAGTACTTGTGATAACAAATTGCTAAGCCTCTTTTGCCTGCAAGTTGTTGTGTAGTTGTTGTTCACTTTGTGTAAGAACAAGTTTGCAAGTCTCTTTTAGTTGCAAGTTCTTGTTCAGTGCATGTGTCTTGTGTAATCTTTGTTCTTGAGATTTGAGAAATAAAGTCTTGTGCCTATTTTGCCCTGATATAATGTTTCAAATTTTCGTTTATTGTGTTATGCTTATATGATCTCCAGTTCAGCTTGCATTGAAAGTAAGTAGATGTATGTTGGAAGAAGATTTTATCTAAGTATTTTGTCAGAAAATCCTTCCTTGTCCATTTCTAATTCTCTTGCTCTATGTTTACTTGAGAAATTAGAAACGTTATTAGAGTAGGCTAGTCGTAGTTGAAATTCTTAAACAAAAAATCTCAGCTGCGGCGCTTGAGTTTTATAACCTTGTGCTCTTAGCTAAACAAAAAGATAGGCAAATTAGTTTTAGTTTACTTTCTTTTTAATAACATCAGCAAAGAGGGAGCTTCCCCTCCTAATTTGAAGAGTAGGTTACTGCACATAGTTGTCTGTTTCCAAGTCGCATACCAGAGGTGCGATTTGAAACGCCAACATGTAGATACGTTTTCTCCACCACAAAATCCCCACTAAATGCCTTTTGTGATATAGGCGCCACCAAAGAAGGAGAAAGGAGCTCAAAATGGGAGGCGTTTTGACTCCAAGGAAAAACACGCCTTCAACTAGATAGTACGGCCTCACAGGTACAACAAAGGGACGGCTTTGAATGTTGGCTAAATCACTGATAATCACAGCCTTTATGATTACTCCAGTGAACCCTGGGGACGCGTCCCCCCCTCTAGGCCCTAGCGTCTCGGAGACGGGGACGTCCCGGAGACGTGGGGACGGCGTCCCGACGTTTCCGGCGGCGCCACCATTGCTCAGCTCGCCGCCGGAGACGCCTGGGCGTCCCCGAGACGCCGAGGGAGACGCCTGGGCGTCCCTCGAGCGTCTCGGGGACGCCCAGGCGTCTCCCGCGGCGGACAGCCATTTGCAACATTAAAACTCAATTTTTAAAGATTTTTTTAATAGTCTATTTGTTATGTTCGAACCCTAAGGGCATGTGGGGCCCATCTAAACTCTAACATGCCTTCAAAAGGCCCTCTAATCTTCATTTTTATTCACATTTGCATTTCTACTTGTTTGCTACAGCAAGAAGAAGAAGAGTGAAGGCTGAGGAAAGAGTGATTGGAGGAGTGAAAGGAGTGATTGCAAGTGAAAAAGGAGTGTCAAGGAGCAAGAAGAAGAAGAGGAGGAAGATTCTTCACCTTGTTGAAGAGATTTTTCAAGCAAAAGGTAGGGTTTTTAACTTATTTTTTATTTTATTTTCTGATTTTCAATGTTCTAAGTTCTTTCATTTCTTGTTGTTTCATTTTTTAATTTTTCTTATTTCATTTCTAAATTCTAAATTCTTGTTGTTCCATTTTCTAGTTTCTAAATTAATTTAGAATCTTAGATTTTGTTTTGCAATATAAAATTTGTTGAAAAATTTAAAATATAGAGTTTTATTTTTTAATTTTAAAGTAGGGCATAGGCTGAAACTATGTGTTTATTGAATTTTTTTTCATTTTGTGAAATGCAGTGTCAAAATGAGCTCCCATAGTCATGAAATGAGTGAGCATGAGATGGAAACTGATTCTCATAGTGCAAGCCAATCAGAATATGAACCTGAGCATGAGGATGAGCACAATGAGGGGGGTGAGCAAGGGTCAAATCCAGAAGGGCATACTAGTTCCATAGCTAGTGCACCAGTTTCTACTGATTGCCCTTCCCAGGTTTTGGCAAAGTGGGCTAGGGGTCGTTATGATCCCAAATCTCCTCTCAAACAGTTTGCAACAAGAATAGCAGCCCCAACGTCATCAACTGGTGGTACGAGGAAATGGCAATGCAACATTTGTGGTGATGATTGGTTTGGGAGCATCACCAGAGTTAATGCACACTTCCTCTTTTGGCCAGGAAAGGGTGTGGGAGCATGCGAATTTTTGAAGGACCCTAAAAATTTGAAATACAGAATTGAATTCAACAAGCTTTGGGGTGTTCCAGATGACCTGGCAGTTCCAATGCCTACTACCTTGTCTGGTAGGCAACATATTCAGACTATTCAGCAGATTCAGGAGCAGCAAATGCAGACGCAGCCACGTACTTCTACTCCTACATTGCATCAGAGAGCAGGAACATTGTCAGGGTCAGCCTCAGGACCGTCATCCACTTATAGCACTATGGCTGCATCACAACAGGGCAAGGGGAAACGCAAGATGCAAAGTCAGCCTAACCCCATAGCTGATTTATTTAATGTGCACCTGAGGGATCAGATAGATGATTCCATTGGCAGGTTCTTTTTTGCCAATGGAATCCCATTCCATGTAGCTCGATCTCCTTATTATAAGGAGATGATGTCGATGGTGGCGAAGGGAGGACCATCATATGTGCCACCAGGTGAGCACAAATTGAGGACCACGATCTTGGATAACAACTATGCCAAGATCGATTCATTGATGGAGACGATGAGGGCATGTTGGGAGGACTCTGGATGTAGCATAGTTATGGATGGGTGGACGGACATTAGGCATCGTCCACTCATCAATGTTATAGTTACATGTTCAGAGGGGCCATTCTTTCTCAGGGCAGTTGATTGTTCAGGGCATCGAAAAGATGCTGATTTTCAGTTTGAGATCCTTCGGGCAGCTATTGAGGAGATTGGGCCACAAAATGTGGTCCAAGTAGTGACAGATGCAGCACATGTGTGCAGAGCTGCAGGGAGGCTTATAGAGGCATCATACAGACACATTTGGTGGACTCCATGTTGTGTGCATGCCATGAACAATGCACTCAAGGACATGGGGAAGATTGAGTGGATTAGAGGAGTGGTCAGCAATGCTAGAGATGTGCAGATGTATATCTGCAACCACCACACTTCACATGCCATCTTCAGGAGCTTCGCGAAGAAGGAGTTCTTGAAACCAGTTGAGACCAGATATGCATCCTATTTCATTCTTTTGGAGAGAATGCTTGAGTTGCAAGAGCCACTGCAAGTCATGGTTATGACACAAGACTGGAATCGTTGGGATGGGTCCAGGACAGAGCAGGGGAAGAGGGTGAAGGAGATAGTGAAGAGTGATGCATTTTGGCATGATGCAAAATATATTGTCACCATCATTACACCAGTTGTACAGGTCATCAGATATGGGGATGGGGATGCACCTAACCTTGGGGAGGTGTATGAGTGCATTGATTCTATGCTTGGTCAGATGAGGGCAGTTGTGCGAGAGAAGGACCCCACTTTAGCGTTCTACAATGTTTACATTCAGCCTATTATTCAGCGTAGATGGGACAGCCTAAACACTCCCTTGCACATGGCTGCTTATGCATTGAATCCGAAGTGGTACATGCCTAGGCCTGGGAGAGTTACACCGATTCAGGATGATGAGGTGAAGGAAGGGTTCTTCAAATGCATTGATAGGATGTATGATGTTGAAGCTGCTGGCACCATTCGCACTGAGTGGACGAAATTTGCTACTCTTAGGGGTTATAAGGCTGCAGCAAAGGCGGACATAAGAACTATGGCACAGGAGGATCCGATTTTGTGGTGGACTTGTCATGGACCGAAATCACTGACTACCACACTAGCCATTCGTTTGCTGTCCCAGGTTTCTAGTTCTTCAGCTTCTGAGAGGAACTGGTCTACTTATAGCTTCATCCACTCTCTTAAGAGGAATAGACTTACCTCTAAGAGAGCAGAGAAGCTAGTGGCTGTACATAGTGCCTTGCGTATCACTGACCGCAGGACACGTGTGTACAAGGAGAGCCCAGCAGCACGATGGGATGTAGAGCCAGAGGAGCCATCACAGATTGATGAGGATGAGGATGCTTCAGATATAGGGTTGGTTGGTGTTCCTTTGGCGGATCTTGACCTTGAGGAGTCCAGTGGTTCTAGTGATGAGGAGTTTGCCGACCTCCCGAGGGATGATTAGAGGCCTCTGCCTCCTTCACTACATTTTGTCATTTTGACATTTTGATTTTGTACTTGTTTTGATATCATATAATCATGCTACTCATTGTAATCATCTTTATAATCAGATATTTTTGATATAATATAATAGAAATCTTCCATTTGCCGATGCAACAATTGTTACATTGTAGTATTGAGTATTACTATTCTAATTTCTAATTAGTAATTCATCATTCGATACTGAAAACTTCAATATTCAATGTTCAATGTTCAAGTACTAATTTAGTATTTCAATTTTGCTATTTTACTTCTTAATAGTCTTATACATCTTTTCATAACTAGCATTTTAAGTACCATATGTATAGTATATAGTATATACACCCCGTCCCCCCTCCCGTCCCCCCGCCGCCGTCCCCCCGCCGTCCCCCTGCCTTCCCGAAATTGAGGCCCCTTTGTCCCCCCGTCCCGGAAACCCGTCCCCGCTTCTCGACGTCCCCCCGTCCCCGACGCCGGTGGAACATAGGATTACTCGGGTCTGCAATAGATAACTCATCAAACCTCTTCAAACCCTTGATGATTCTTCTCCAATAAGCATAGATTGAACCCTTAGAATGAAGTCCACAATGAGGCAATAATTCAGCTGATAGTTTCACAGCCTCAAAATTGCATAAACACTGGAGAGTTTTCATTCTCCAATGCTGAAAAATGGCAGAAACCCTAGCTGGCTTCTTCTCCAAGCACAAACTCTAAAGGCACAAGTTTATAATCTTCAAAACATAATGAAATAAATTCCTCTTGATTCCTGTAATGTCCCCATTTTTGTCTGAGGTTGTTTTTGGATGGTTTAGCCTATTCCTGACCCTCGAAGGCTAATGAGCATGGCTAGGGGGTCCTTTGTGGTAGATATCTAGTCAGTTGATGGTTTCCATTTCCTAGATTCAGTTGAATTGGAGAAATAAGGAGTTTTATTAAGATATAATGTTTAATTATTATTAAAGGTAACTTTAATAATAATTATTATTTTAATGTTATGTTATAATGTTATATTTGCACTTTATATTAAATAGTCATATTTTTAATATTTGTAAAGTGCAAAATATTATATTATTAAAAGAGAAGCTTCTAGATGTACTTGGAGAAAATTATAAAGAGGGTTAGCCAAGCTTTTAATCATTTAGGAATTGTTATTTGCTTTGATGTTATTGTTTGGTGAGGAAGCCAGCTAGGGTTTCTACCATTTCCATCTATTGGGAATGAAAACTCTCATTGGTTATGCAATTTTGAAGCTGTGAAATATCAGCTGAATTATTGCTAATTGTGGGCTTCACTCAAAAGTTCAATTTGTGCTTACTTTGCAAATTTTGTGGCCTTTGGCCAAATTTGGAGGAAGAGATTACATATCAGCTTATTGGAGCATCTTGGTACGAATTGGAGAGAGGATTGCATCACATTTTACATCAGTTGTTGGTCATAATCAGATTTATTTTCATGTTGGTCAATCTGCATAGAGAAGGGGACGATTTTATTCATATCTCATTTTAGAAAGATTGAATGGTTGTGGGTATTGAAGTAATCTATTCCTTGTACCTAGGCAATCCTTCCTAGGGTCTCATTGCTGGCTTAGACAGGGAAGATTATTTTGGTTGATGGTTTTCATGGCTGCCAACAGCAGAGGCGATTCTCAAATTTTAATTCATTAAGGCCAATATATGCATCGATTCCACCAAGTGATTGGAGTGCTCAAGTCTAGGAAGGGAGGCGATCATTTAGGAGCATTGAAATCTGCATTGTTCAAGACTTTGAATTTATAGTTGGGGTTGGTCCAGCTATAGCAAGTACAAGGGTTACTCAGAAAATCAGGTTCTTGTTTGTCACTTGAAATCAATCTATTTGCATTGTACTATCACTGCAATTAATAGTAATTTATCAGTCATCATCTCATTGCTTTGGTATGCTAGGAATATATGAAAGTCTAAAGTAAGTTTGAAGCAAGTCTAAAAAATAAGTTGCAGCAATTAGGGAGTTATAGTGTCATCAGAGAACGATCATTGTAATTAGTTTCTGAGCCTTTGTAATCAACCTATTGCACATCTGAATGAAGGAATTTAAGTCTGAAGTTTGCAAGACAAATGTTTGTAAAAATGTCAATTGGCTGTAGGTGCACATTTTCCATATAGAGATCATATATATGCATTCGAAAAGACAAAAAGAATTGCATTTGCATTTTAGTTCTTTGCTTAGACATTTTAGTGATCATTTACAAGCATTTAAATCACATTTGACATCATTCCAAGCAAGCATAAACAAACTGAAACATAGACCAGCAAGCATAGAGGTTGTATGCAAAGTGTTTGATGATATTCCTTGAGATCAAAATCAGCAAGTTAAGGTGTAACTCTTCAAGGGATAATGCAATACCTTTTTATAATCTCCTCAAGGAGGTTGACCTCTTAATTGTATTTTAATTGCTTTTGAAATCCACTTTTAGGTTTTTGATAAAAACTTTATAATATCTCCAAACTTGGGCACCCAAATCAATAATATAAAATAAATGTACTTTAAGTGATTTTAATTGAGGGTCATGGCCTCATCGGAAATAAAGTACACTTTTTGACTTTATAATTTAACTTTATATTATTTACTCATTAAACATTTAATATTTCGCCCATCCAATTGATTAAGAGGTCAACACTGCATCTGAGACCTGTCCAGGTGCCTTCCTAAATATAGTAACCCTGACTCCCTTGAAATGGTGACTTACTATAAATAGTAAGTATGAAGAACTGAGTCTAACGAAGGCCAAACCTGAACCCACACTGAGTTTTGAAGGAGAAAACACACTAATCACTGCCAAAAGGGACCCTCTAACCATCTGTGTTTGCCTACGAGGGTCAGGAATAGGCAAATCCTCCAAACTCCGATGCTTGCAAAAATGGGGACATTATAGTTTTCCCTCCTTGAAATTGCTTGTCCCCAAGCAATCTCTATTGCAAAGAAACACCACACCATCGAAGGTCCAAAATAAGACTGTGTAATGTCCCACACATGAACACAACTGTTGCAGCACCGACATAAGCTCAACTGCGCAAGGAGAGACAACAGTCTAGCTGTCTGATCCATGCGCACTAAAAATGTGCATCAAACTCAACTCATGTACATGTGAACCAAATGCAAAACTGCAAACAAACCACAGCATGTACATGCCACCATACTCACCAATGAACTCTGACTGGAACCCTGATGCACATAAAGGATCCCACCGCACACTGGAGAGTGTCCAACAAAATATACATGGATCGCAAATCCAGAATAGAAGCCTGCTAAGAAGAACATCCTCAGACTTTTGTTGCTCAATATTGATCCCTACTTCACCATGCTAGGAGTGGTGAAGCAATCCACTAGGACCCATCCAATACACAGTGCCAATCCTATCGCCACCTGGATCCTAATATAAACGGTACTCACATCCATCCATCATAAGGAACTAAGAATATCTGGAAGCGTCTGCTATGCAACATCTCTCATGGATGTGATATCCAACCGTGCCATCATGCTTGCTGCCACAACAACCTCCAGAAAGCCCTGTCTCCCATTGAAACCCGTAAGTAGCAAACTTAGTCGGGTACACACCAGCATGATGGTAATCCAACCTTTGATCCTGCAAATAATCCCCAACTGAGTTGAGTACTTACAGCCTCTAGTCTCATCTTCTGAAGATGGTAACTCTAAGTACAAAAATGGTTTGCTTCCCTCTACTGCGCAAAAAAAATCATCATACAAACTCCCTATCCCATGTGCACTAGGACTATGTATCGAAGACATATCGAGTACAGGTGGGTCCAAGACAAAACTGTAAGCACTCCTCACTGTGTACACTCTGTAAAACTCCTCCATGAGCCCTGTTTGGAATCTCAATGCATTGGAAGGATCCAAAACACTATGATCAATGATCATCTTAGGACTAGGGTCAAGAGAGTGATTGACATCTATCTCAAAGAGCGGATTGTCATATGACAATGTAGCATCCGCCTCGAACAAAGGGTTGATCACAAACTGAACCATACCTCTAAGTTGATCCCAATCAACTACCTCAGAACCCCTGGAGTACTGAATAAAATCATGCCCAACTAAATGATGGTCACTCTGTAACTTATCACTCCCGTGCAAGTTCTCTGACTCAAAATCTACACTGTGATATGAGGCTGAGTCGACATCACTCACCTCATGATAAGCAACATCATGTGTGCTATCAACTGTGCACACATTAACAACTAAGGTACAGTTGCTATGTACCTCATAGGATGGCTTGACTAGCAAGGTAGAAGCTATTGTTATGACAATATCTTCACACACTTCTGCTGCCAAAGTCACTGCATGTCCATCCAAAGCACGATCCTGGGATTCATTGCCAATAAATAATTTTTTTGTTTTGTTTTCTAAGGTCTGATATGAAAAATCAGACTCATAGTGCCATGAATCTTCATCATAAGTTGCATCATTTGTACTCAAATCTTGAGTACCAACATGTGACAACTCTGTAGAAATATCATTCCCCTGTGAAATCCCTGTTGTCTCATACTAACACAAACATAACTCACTGCTGTCATGAAAATCAGAATTGTTATCATGACTGATAACAACTTCTTGAATGTTGTGAGTATCATTCTGGGGTTCCACCATACTATTTTCATGATGTAAAATTTCCTTATCAACCACCACTTCATTTCAACCCCATGTCCACCTGTAGGTTGAAGATCACGATCTGCTGACTTATCACATTTTAAACCAAACTCATCATAGAGACTTTTGGATACTTCACCAAGTCTCTTATTTTTGCTTCGTGATGAGGTTCATCTTGAAACGGAATTTTCCTACTGCTGCAAGCTACGAGCTAATCTTCGTTGTGAAAGCATAAGTTTTTGCTGGATATTATTCAAGGTGCTTTCAACACTTAGTTCCTCACATTTCTTTGATTTTCTTTTTTGCTTGCTATAATCCATCCGATGCTCTATATATTGCTCGAAGTCTAGATGACCTTTGACCTTATCTGGAAGTGTTCTATACTCCTCATAAGCAACCATTACCTCATCAACAAATTTAGAAGCCATAATTCTAAATTTTCTTTTGCAAACCAACACAGGATGGCAAGAAACCGCTTTGATACCACTGTAAGAATCCTACTGGTTCTAACTACTGACGGATGAGGTTTTAAATGATGTAATTTTGTTTTTTTTGAATGATTTTGCAATTTTTATGTATTTTCTCAAAATAGTGCCAGGCAAGAAATAAGCATTCAAGAAATTTTACAATTTCTGAAGCAAACTGGAATTATATTGAAATAAAGGAGCTGCAATGTTATTTATTGAATTATAAAGGTTTACAATGCTTATTACATCAACTCTACATACCCGAAATGGTGAAATAACAATTTAGCAAAGTTATGGAATTTAATTACAGCAACTGGTGAAATGTACGACTTGCCTGTAGATACGTTTTCTCCACCACAAAATCCCCGCTAAATGCCTTCTGTGATATAGGCGCCACCAAAGAAGGATAAAGGAGCTCAAAATGGGAGGCATTTTGACTCCAAGGAAAAACACACCTTCAACTAGATAGTATGGCTTGGCAGGTACAACAAAGGTACGAATTTGAATGCATGCTAAATCATTGATAATCACAATCTTTATGATTATTTGGGTATTCAGTAGATAACTCATCAAACCTCTTCAAACCCTTGATGATTCTTCTCCAATAAGCACAGATTGAACCCTTGAATGAAGTCCACAATCAGGTAATAATTCAGCTAATAGTTTCACAGCCTCAAAATTGCATAAACATTGAAGAGTTTTCGTTCTCCAATGCTGAAAAATGGCAGAAACCCTAGCTAGCTTCGTCTCCAAAGACACAAGTTTATAATCTTCAAAACATAATGAAATAAATTCCTCTTGATGCCTTTTTATAATCTCCTCAAGGAGGTCGACCTCTTAATTGCATTTTAATTGCTTTTGAAATCCATTTTTAGGTTTTTGATAAAAACTTTATAATATCTCCAAACTTGAGCGCCCAAATCAATAATATAAAATAAATGTACTTTAAGTGATTTTAATTGAGGGTCATGGCCTCATCGGAAATAAAGTACACTTTTTGACTTAAAATTTAACTTTATATTATTTAATTATTATTAAAGTACCTTTAATGATAATTACTCATTAAACATTTAATATTTCGCCCATCCAATTGATTAAGAGGTCAACATTGCATCTGAGACTTGTCCAGGTGCCTTACTAAATATAGTAACCCTGACTCCCCTGAAATGGTGACTTACTATAAATAGTAAGTATGAAGAACTGAGTCTAACGAAGGCCAAACCTGAACCCACACTGAGTTTTGAAGGAGTAAACACACTAATCACTGCCAAAAGGGACCCTCTAACCATCTGTGTTTTCCTACGAGGGTCAGGAATAGACAAATCCTCCAAACTCTGATGCTTGCGAAAATGGGGACATAAGAGTTACTAAAAGGGAATGTTGCATCATTTGTATTAAGGAAATGAGAGGGGGTTATAAAATATCACCTTCTTAGGTCCCTTTTCGAGATGTCATGCCATGTACTAAATCAATTCTACAAAGTCAAACATTGGGGGAGATATGAGGGGCTCTTCTTCCATTGGGCCACAAATATGAGGATTAAGTAGTGTGGGCTGCCATAGTTCCATTTTTTTGTCCTTTGTAACACTCTTGGTGCACAAACTTTGTTGGAAGGTATTGTGTGGAATAGAGAACCACATCATGAGGTGAAGTTGGCAAGTGCCAAATTTTGGTACTGCAATAGTATTATCTTAATTTTGCTTCAAGTCCTCATTGGAAGGAGTTGGTTATTGCATTGATTGTGGCAAGTAAAGGGTTCAATGCTTAAGAAGTTATGAATTGAGTGGCCCATAGGATGAGGTCCAAAACACATATAAGCTAGTAGAGGAACAAAAGCAAATTTGGAAAAGCAAAGGCTGCAACATTTTATTGATTGGTGGACATATGGTAGGAACAAGACTTAAGGGGGTCTAGCACATCCCCTGACATCTTGGGGATGACTCTATGGACATTTCTGAGGTGGCCCTACCTCCCCAAATTATTTCAAGGATAGGAGTGATCCCCATGTGGCATAGAATATAATCTCTGCTCCAGGCTCTATATTGCCCCTAGTTGCATGCAACTGGCAGCCTAAAAATTTTCTTGGAATAATGTGCAGGCTGGCCATAAAATGCAGCCAGAATTTCATGGAGGATAGTGGCTTTGGTTACAGGCTTGTTCTCTCTTTTTGGTCTTCTCTTAGGGTTCACAATTACCTTAAAAATGGAAAAAAGAGGCCAGTAAAGAGGGTCTCATCTTTTATATGCAAAAAAGGAATGTTGTGAGGTGTCACGGATGAATGAAGTTTTTTTCAAAGAGGAGAGGTGGCAAGTATTATATTCCCTACTTATCATGTCATTATCCCCTGATAAACATGCAGCTAGTAATTTCCTGTGCTATTCTTTTATTAATTTCATCATGAAGTTTACATCAATTTTTCAACCTTACAATGGATATTTACATCATATATGTTTGGCCTTTTCAAATCATTGTTTCACCTAAGCCATATATACCATGACCTAGAAAAAAACTCTATTTCTCAGTACATACATTTTGGTGTGATTTTTTAAATAAGACACCAGATATTGTAAAATACTCAATATTTTTAGAATTTGTATTAGTCAATAAAAGATGTTTATAATTCAATGTATGTACCATACCCTATTACCAACAATATAACAATACATGCCTACAAACTGGACTAGTTAATTTTTTCCAACCACACAAACATGCAATCACTCCATCAATTAGGTACATTAAGTACATATTGAATTATAAAATAATTAACTATGATATATCTAAGTTCATGACCTAGGACTAAAATATCGTATTGTATCCTGATTCCTAACATAACCCTCTAAGTGTGAAAGTACAATACACAACTAATGTGATATGATATTTGATCAAATGCAGATGTATTCTGCGAAGATAAGTAGAAAACCATGCAAAATTGGGTACTAACTATGGAAGCTGAAGATAAACCATGATCAACATATGTGAAGTAACACAAGAATAACTCAAGTGCAAATGCATGCTAGGAAAGAAAGTAGAAAACCATGCAAAATTAGGTAACAAACTATGGATGGTGACAATAAACCATGAACAACTTGAAATAATCTATAATTAATAACATATGTGATGTCATCACAATGAATGATTACCTGTGATAATGAGACATAATCTGCAAACAGTAAACTTGTGGACTATTGTTAACAAAGAACAAGATGAAGCTTATTGGTAGATCTGCCATTTCTTGTCAATCAACCATCAAAGAACTTGTGATCCACCATGCAACATGTATGCCGTATACCATATCTAGATACATACAATTTGTATCCAGTAAACTGCATCTATTGATTCATTGAGCTTGTTTTGCTTGGATTTAACTCCACAGAACCAAAACCATTAATCTAATAACCTGCCAACGTTTGAATTTATCCTACATGGGGTGCAAACTAAATGGAATCATATCCAAAATTTGGGTTAAAACAATCTAGGGAAAATAGTGGGATACCTATTATCCATCTCAAAACACCATCATTGAAACTTCCATGTTCTATATACAGAATAAAGTTTATGTTTTTACCATTTTACTCATCCATATATTTTTTTGCTAAATAAAAGCTGGACTTATATGAAAAGAGCTAAATATTACAAAATCAGTTCAGTACAGTTTATATGTCCATCATTTACCACTTTCTTTTTAACAGATTGTTGCCTTTTTGCAGCGGCAGTGTCATAGTATTCATTAATGTGCTACATCAAAATATGATCAACTTAAAAGAAGTACTAAATTTTCACTAATTTTTTCGCTAATTGAGGGGAAAATTAGCTATATCCTCTAAACCAGGTATTATTTTTTCATAGTTATTGTCAGCATTCCTTCAATACCTATAATTTTGAATATTGAGGGTGACAAGGTTAGCATCCTCTCCTTTGTACAAAATTATTGAGTACATGAAATTGATTTTTTATGTTCTTTTTGCAACATAGCATGGCTGTATATGTTGATAAGTAAAATTGTGAGTCCAAAATTGTCATCTAGATGTTACATAGGTAATACTCTTTCCCTTTTGCTAACCATTAAAGACAGTAAAGTTTCCATTGTCCTTTGATTCTCATCTACATTACTTGAATCTAATCTATGTATCTTTATGGTTGAAGTCACAGAATTTCAGTAATTTAATTTATACTATATAGCAATAGCCTATTAACAAGCTGACTAGGAGCGAAGACAACTTTGAAAAAAATCATAAAACAGGAGTTGTCAATGACATATATTGACCCTTAAGTTTGATGTTGCTTTTTGTATAGGATATTTTGATGTACGGGATAAAGAGGATCGATGGATACGAATATGGGTTAAGAAGGGAGATATGATTATCCTGCCAGCAGGAATCTACCATCGATTTACCCTTGATACAAATAACTACATTAATGTACATGCTCTTTCCCCTCAAGGATGCTCACTATAAACCATTTCTTATTTAAAATAGAGGATACTAAATTATTGTTTCTTTGACTTTTATTGCAGATCCTGAGGCTTTTCCAGGGTGAGCCAGTCTGGACAGCTCATAATCGTCCTTGTGAGGAGCACCCTGCTAGGTAAGAACCTTAAAACTTGTATGACCATGATGAGAAATTCAATTTGATAGTTTTCAAGGAAACCTGAACATTCTAGTTTGACATGAAAAAATGACGATCTTTTTGTGATGACATGCTCCTATATGTATTTTCTTTTGATAGATTGGTTGTGGGCTCTAAAAGGGATCCACTTCCAAAGATATAAAGTTATTACAAATAGGCTATTGGCCAAGAACAACCCAAGAAAGTCAACGAGAAAGCATGTCAGCAATAACCAACACAGTCAGGAAAAGAATCTAAAGATTATTTTTAGCCCTCAGCATACGTGACAACTTATTTATCTTTTGACAGCTCAAAACTGCTTGAGAAGGATCCTTTTTAATCAAGAAAAACTGTGATAAAAAACAATTGTCCATTCACACATTCACATCAGCCAAGCCAGAATTTGATGTTGCAAAATCCAACATGGATATTGCACAACACAGAGAAGCCATCATTTGAAGGAAGCAGGAACCCACTGAAGACAGCAAGTGTAAAATCTCCAATGGAAATTGGACGATTTTTTAACGGTTTTTCAAGTTTGACATATGTGGACATTTTGTCAGACATTTCACATACACAGTAAATGGGAATAACAACAGTTATCTAAGGAATTGCAGAGATTAATGCAAGTGAATTCACCATAAATATTCAAAGATTACTACACAATAGTTGGCTACCCCAAACATTGCATTTCTTCAATTTATGCATTCACCTGTAATGTCTGTCATGTCCCCAAATTGTAGCTCCCTAGGATACATATAAAGAAAATAAATAAAATAATATTATTGAACAATTATTATAAATACAAATATTAAATATTTGCTATAAGCCAATATTCCAAATATATAATAATAATAATAAAATTATTATGAAATATAATATTATAACTGACGACTTAAATATTATCCTTCATCGATGGGACTAATCATTTATTAAAATAATAATAGATAATTGAAAAGTCGCGATCCTCTAAGTGATCTTCCGTCGTTTATAAAAAATTCTTTAACCAAGCATGGCAAAAAGGAGGGAGAGGTTTTTGGGATTTATTCAAACAAAATACCAATTCATATTATAGATATCCTCGTCAAAACTTATTTAGGCGTCAAAGAGGTCTCCTGATATTATTCCGTCCGTCACCACTCATGATACTCATTAAGTATTTTAATGGCTGGAGAAACAGGGCATCACCACTGAAGGATCATTGCCGACGGAATACAAAGAGATAGCTTCACTATGCGGAACGATTTAAGAAGAGGATGGAAAGAGCAATCACGGGAACAGAGGCATCCATATACAGATCGAATGGTAGAGGGAGAAAGATCTTAAAACGTGGTTGAGAATATGGATAAAAGGATATTCAATGAAGAAGCATTGTCGAGTGACAGGTGCAGGACAAAGGGCCTTGTGGGGAGGCTACGTTGGCATAGAGAAATAATATGGTATACGTGAATTCTAAAGGAAGATCATGGCGACCAAGTAAAGCAACAAAGGTATTTGGAAACTACCGTAAAACATTCAAACTTAAAGAAGCACACTCCATCAGGTATAATATAATGAGGAATGGCTGGATAAAGACCAAACGTGGCTAGTGAAGGAGTAGATCGCAAGGCTGAAGGTAAGGAGTTACGATTATTAAATAAGCATTCACCTTTTAAGATGAAATTAATTAAATAATCAGACTAATAAAATCAGCATATATATATCAGATAGATATAAATCAATTTAATATAGTATGCTATGCTCTTTGAATATATGTATATATATAGCCAGGTATATATTGACGCCTAAGACATATTTAAAGACAAACACAAAGTTCAGGGTAATATGTTCTTTGAACATATAATCCATGTGTTGGCATTTATACTCCGGTAATTGATAAGTTTAGACATACATATATATACATATATAGGTAATAGTGATTGACCCGTACAAGCTATACAAATAATATTTATCTATATAACATATTGCTTACGATTATTCAATAATATTGCTTGCAGCAATTATTGAGTCCTATAAGTAATAATGATTCTATTCAGTCACTATGGTAATAGAACTCCATCTATGAGATCTTGATAGATGTTTAATCCTTAATGAACTTATGTAACCTATTACAGAGGAATCATCCATAAAAGTGATAAGAAGAAATGAATAATTCTTTGACGAGAATGAAATATTTATATCATCTCTAGTCTTTTAGATTTTATCACTAAACTTATTGATTTCTAACGTTTTGATGTCTCCTTGAGAAAATACCTTGAATGCAAGATTTGGGTTTAAGTGTTTGTCAAAAAAAGGGGTCATTACAATGTCCCTGGCAAAATCTGACTATGTTTTCACCTTTTTATGCCGAACATTTCGTCAAATAGTTGTCTTGCGAACTCTGAGCTTGCTGTTTTGTGTTTTCAGTTTGCTTGCTTGGGTTTTAATTGATGCAAAGATGTTTGGAATGCTTGAAAATGAACGCTAAATTGTCTAACAATGCAATGGAGAGTAAATGCAAGTGTATTTGTGCTTTTCAAGTGCATATAGATGACTTGTTGACGTGGTTTTTGTGACCGCACCAAACAGCAGAACAAAATAGTCCGAAGGCTACTCCATTCTCTCTTGATCAAAGTATTCCGTGTGCTAAGATTGCGAGATAGATCACACATTCAACTCCAAGGTTCTGAAATACTTGGAACACCCTCAATTGGTTGATGTGTATTGCTGTGTTCTTACGAGGGGACTTACATAATTGTTCAGGGTTCTTGCAGTTAACAGTAGGTGTATGCTTTGAAGGAGTTCTTGCGTGTATGATTTGGCAATGAGTTCGTTTTCCTAAAGCTAATCGGAAATATGCAGAAAGTAAAGGAGTGTAGGGCCTAAGAAACTTATACTCTATCCTAAATGCAAGATATGTGGAGCTTGATTTCAGTAGACTTCAACCGAATTTCACCTAGCCTCACGTTGGACAGCCTCAGTAAAATTGGTGCAATCTTCAAGGGGATAGCAAAAGATGTTCAAATTATAATTTAGCATACATACACCATCAGAACGACGCATATAGGTATACAAATCACAATCGAAGTTAAACTCAAGATAATTTTCAGTCGACCACGCAAGGCAAACTTATCATCAACAAGCCGCTAGTGGTATGGAATGAAAAGAGGCTACTTCAATAAAACACCACACATCAAAGTAAACTACTTGCATGAAAATTAAGCTACTTGGATTAGAAAGGAAGAAGAGACCTTGCTAGCTATTCATGACAAGACGAATTCCACCATCAATGAAAAGATCTATTATCATGAAAGTGTTACACAACAATCTCCACAAAAGTTTTCAAAGGGAAAACTTTCTTTCTTCTCCACACTATGCTAAGCTAAATGTCTACTATGCTCTACTCTCTAGTCTCTAAGCTCTAACTCAAGTCTGATTCTAATCTGATGTCTAATCTTCTAATGAATTACAAATGAGGGGGACTCCCCCTTTTATAGATAGCCCGGTCCCAAAAGACGGCTAGGGTTACAATCAATAGAGTGGCTAGGATCGTGCCACTTCAGCCCTAACCCTAAAAACTGCCAGAATGTGGAGTGGTACATTAAATGAATCAAAGATTCCCACTCACTCCCAAAAATAGTAAAGGCAATAAATGCCCACAATCAGTCTTCTAGAAGATCCTCGTCCAGCAGTGCATTCCCGTTCTCCTTCTCTTTGGCTGCAAACTCAACAAATCTACCAAGTACAGCCTCAACCTCCTGAACTGAAATGGGTGGAATGCAATCTAGCTGAAACTCTAACACCGTGATTGAATGTTCATGCCTTGTACAAGATTTTCTCCAAGCATCCAAGGAATCCTGCGTGCTCTGAATCAAACTGGAGAAAGTGGAGGTGTTCTCAAAGTCATCTTGTACGAAGGTCTTCACCTCTGAAAAGAAAGGTACCAGCCTACCCCTCAAATTATCAACATTTATCTCATCTGGATTCAACCGCCTAGAAAATATGGCCTCAAAAGTATTCTGAACTCCATCAATGATATTGGCCATGGCCTTATGTATCCTGGCTGAATCCGCCTGTGCCGCGTCGAAGAAACCACGCCCCGTGATCGCTGAAGAATACCATCTAGAAAAATCATATCTGTCATTCTCCTGAATGACACCTCCATCAATCAGCAATCGTAACAAAACATGCCTCAATGCCTCAAGATGCTGAATTACCTTGCTCTGATAGACAGAAGCATCTCCCCAAGCATGATCAACTGCCTCCATTCGTGCCAAAATACTAGAGGCCTGCTGAAAAGTAGAAGCAAGGTCCTCCATAAACTTCTCTGTCTCAGCACGAACCCCTGTGACCCACTTGTCGGCTTCTTGTGCCATTTTTCCTAACTCCATCAAGCCACTGATTGACTCTCTAGGTATCTCTGCTGGAGGCTCTATCACTGGAATCTCCTGCCCTCGAGAACGAGACAACTGCTGTACATATCCAATTAAAGCCTTGTGTTCTCTTTTCAATCTTTTATACTTTCCTTCCTTCTTGAATAACCTATCTTTGAGGGTGAGGTAGGAGTTATCACACTCCTCTACAATCTGTGCACTAGTGGGGCGTCCTAAATCCAAAGTTGTGACCACATAATTCTCAGGCACTACTTCATTTCGGTCACAATCAACTTGAGGCACGGCAACGTGAAGAGTGCGAGAGCCATCCTCTTTAGTGGAGATCTTCGAAAACTTTCTTGCTTTCTTCTTCTGTGGAGGTGCACTGATCCTGTTCAAAAATTCTTCCATCTCAACTGCTGGATCAATCTCCTCGCTGGGGCTTCTCCTCATCCTGTCCTTAAGCCAATCAGGCACATTGTACTGTATATCAAAGGGCTGCCGTTCTTGTGCCTCTACCTCTCTAACTTGCTCAACCTCTACATCATTCTGACGAGGCTCATCGTCCTCAAGTGGCTGAGTGTCTCTTGAAACTATATCATCATCATCGTCCATAGCCGCCTCTAACTCCTGCTGAAACTGAGGGTTAGTAATAGTCCCCTCATCATCCTGCTGATCAACCCTACTAGGTGCGTTGACGCTTTGGCCAACCGACTCCCTCCGCGGAGGCTGATTATTTTCCTGTACTACCTGCACCTGATTCAACACATTCCTTTGATCAGCAAACAAAGAAACCTCCTGTATACTTGGAGAACGTGTCTCTAATGGCGTGGGTGATGCAACTGCAACTCGTGGAGGTTCCAGCTGAACAGGCTCCTGTCGAACTAGCTCTTTCTTTTTGGACTCTGGACCTCGTGTGATCTGTTTCTTTCTGCCTGTGGTGGGTGTCCTGTGATCTCCCATCAAATTGTAAGTCAAAGCAATTGACCTACTCTTCAACCTGCTCACACGCCTATCAACCCATGCCCTAGTGAATGTCAGGACCGGAATAGAAAGTGTATCCAAATCTGCAACCTCAGGCTCTGACCAATCTGGGGGTGGAAGCGGAGTATCTCTTACTGTTGCATAATCCAGATGCACAACATCCATATCCTCATTCACCTGGTCTGGAATCGGAACAACTTCGCACTCCCTGATCAAAGCAATTGGCAACCGAGAGAACATTCTTTTCCTGACTTCAATCTCATCTGATGCATCAGCCCAATAGTCCTCAATATTTGCCTTGTGCTTAAACTCCTCTGACAGTACCCATTTGATGTTGTGATGTGGATCATAGTGCTGTCGGCTGGTGTGATAGGAAAAGTGATAGAATTGAAGCTCACTCTCAGCCTCTCTAGCTGCCTGTATTGAAGGACACACCTCATCCGAGTTGCCCATGACAATTGGGAATTCAATTCCTCCCTTCTTCTTTTTCTTCTGAATCTTATCATAGGCGAGCAATTGCCTAGATATCTCTAACATTAAAATTCTATCCGTTGGGTACTTAGGCAGCCTATATGGGTACGATGAAAAACCTTACAGCCTAATATAAGAAAACTTTGGAAACTGAATGAACCAGCACCCATACCTTTCAATCAACTCTTGGGCCTCCCTTGAGATTCTGTGATGTAACCGCTCTTGAAGCAATCTCGTGATGTGCATGGTGAAGGCATCGTTGACACGCTTGTAATGAGTAGTGCTCGCCAAATGTAACTGTGGACAAGCGTCATGGATCTTGAATTGGTGGGAGCCACAACCAACAGGCTCTTTGTAAGAGATCCCTCTGTACTTCGTCATACGAGCCAACATATAGATGATGTAAGAGCTCATGTAAAATGTCTTCGTCCTTCTAAGGCTCAGGAGCTGCTCGTGCAAATTGTCACTGATCATCTCGACCCAATTGACGTAGTCTTTCCCTTCCAGCACGAGGTTGATGTAGTAGAACATCCATGGCTCGAAAATAAATGACTGTGGGCAACCACCAACTCTGCTCAGCATCATAATGAGGTCACAATATTCCTGTTTCAAGTCATCTGCAATAATTTGTTTCGGCAGCTTCGTACGAGAAGGCTTAGGATTACTCATCCAGTGAGTGTTAATTGTCTCCGTGCATCGCTCGAATGCAGAAGCATACATCCACTCAGCTCGCTCTCTGGATTTGTAAACCATGTTTCTGTGCACTGGGATCCCGAAAGCTTCACCAATGGCAGCAGGAGTAAGATTGGCTAACACTTGACCATCTGGTGACATGATCGATCGATGATCCTTCTCGTAATAGTTGGCACACTCCATCATCAGCTCCGAACACTGAACGGCTGGTGGGAAACCAGCAGCTGCATATAATCCGCTTCGAACAATATTGTGTGAAGTGGTCGAAGGTCGATGACTTCCAATCCCCAACATTCTGTTCTTGAAGGCCTCAAGGTTGACAGAGCCCAAGTTGGTGTCGGTCAGCTTGCCCAACTTCGAAATGAACTTTGACTCTGGCATGAATGTTTTGCTCAGCTTCTTGATCACAGCCTGTCTGGATGCACCATTGTTATCTTTGCTAGTCGCCCTTGCCTCAGCCATCTGCAAACAATAAACATTCATTAGCAAATTAATTTATAAAATAAGATATTGTGTAGGGGTTGCAGTCGAGTTCTAGAACATTTCCAATTCGCAAACCTCAGCTTCCTCTCTTGAACTTCAACACTTAGAAAAAGTTTCTAAGTAAACTTCAGTGACTTCACTACTTCAATCTTTAATGGAATCGCCCACTAGTAATCAGCAACTTGAACTTTGATAAATTTGGACTTCACACTTGGCAAGTGCGCACCTCACAAACTCCAGCAACTTTGAATACACACTTCTTCAATCAACAAGTTCGCACCTTTTAAATTCTTTGAGACCTCTCACCTCAAGGCATCCCTCCTAGCTCTGGCAACTTCAAATCTCAGCAACAAACTAAGCTTCAGCAATCAGCAAGTGCGCCCCTTTTGGTTTCAGCAAAATTTTGAACTTTCAACACTTGCACAGGCAACTCAAGGCGTCCTTCTCCAGAAGTCTCAGCAATTTCAATTTTGAACTTCAGCAAACTCGAGTCCTCAGCAAAATTTCGAACTCTTCAAGCTTCAGCAATTCTTAGCAACAAACTTCAGAGCAAATTCGACTTCTTCAACTGTGAAAAATAAGTGAGAAACTTCTTCATTTTATAGCCAAAAATTGAATTCTAGAAGGAGCCAATTATAGCCAGTACATTTAATTTCCACTACTCCACTTCAAGAATTCGAATTTTCCCTCTCTGGTATTTCTGACACTTGTCCGAGAATCTTAATCTTGTAGAAGTTCAACCTTGACTGGCATCTTTGAATTTATTTTCGAAAAATTTAATTTAAATTCATCTTTTTAATTCACCAGCCGGAACTCTGTCATTTGAATTCGAATTTAACTCCTCCTCAGCTCTGGAAAATTCATCATCGAAGAATTCAATCAAAATCGTCTAGGCAATTCACTTCAAGTTCATCATTCAAATCATTTTCCTTCCAAAAGTTGTTTTATTCTAATTTGCCTTAGAAGATTTTAAAATTTCCCTTAGGAAAATTCACAATTTGAGCACTGATTAAATTCTTCACTGAAAAAGTGTTGGCGAAGTGCGGAAGACATGGAAATCCATCCATCATCACAAATGTCCAGTACCCAGAAGAGAATTTTTTCCAGAACGCTTCGAATCCATGGGTACCCAACGAACGGGTTCATTTAATTTTTAAATTTTGAACCTTAGAAAATATTATTCTATCAAATTAAATCCATTCTTCGCCTGTGATCACCCTGCGTTGCTCCAACTTGAGAAATTTTTGCATCATCTTGCATTATCATCCATCTCTAACTTCATCCCTGAAAAATTTGCCGGTGTTCTAAGAAGAAAATTCATCACCCTGAGTCCTAGGCGTATTTTCTAAGAAGAAAATATTTTTGCCTTAGAAAATATTTTAAATCATCTTGCACTTTGAGAATTTGCCTTAGAAAATTTTATTCGTTTGCCAGTGAGAAAAACATCAACTTCACTTAGAAAAATTTTATTCATGAAGGCGCCTAGCACATTTTATTTCTCACTCGTCACTTTGCACTTCACTTCACACTTGAAAGGCAATTTTATTTAAAGCTCCAACGCCTTAGAAATATATATATATATTTTTTTTACTTACTCAACACTTTAGGCATATATTGTGTGTGAAGGAGGATATTCATCTTGTGCTAGGAGTCTTCACTTCCAACGCCTAGGCAACACATTCATCACCTTGCAATATTTCCTAACACATCACCTTGGGCGCATATCACTTAGAGGAAATTTGAAACCACGCCCAGCATTTATTTTCACCACCCCTTTAACACTCATCACCTTGGGCGCCTATAGCACTTGGAGGAAAATACGCCTTCATTCATCCTTCCTTCACCACGCCTTGAAGTATTCACTTACCTTTTACCTCATTTACCACCTTATCTTCACTTTTTACACCTTCAACTTGGGCGCATTTAGGCATGCAAGGAGGATGACTCTTCAACTTCACTTTTTTGTCTTCACTTGACCTTATTTGGGTGCATTTCCATGTAGGTGAGGGATGAAAATCTTTGACTAGTTTGACTCATTTCTCTTTTGGGCGCATTTGAGAGGGGGAGGAGGATAAAGCATGTTACCATGTCCTTCTGTGACCTTTCACCTCCCTTGTTTTCGTCTTGACATGGCTTGTCTTGGGCGCATTTTGCCTATGTAGAAGGATGAAAATCTTTGACCGCTTTGACCACCTTCTCTTTTGGGCGCATTTTCACCTTGATGAAGGATGGGCGCATTTTGGCCTAGGTGAAGGAGGATAACCTCAACACTTAGAAATTTTTTTTTATGCTTGGCATTACTTTGAAGGCGCATTTAGGCTAGGTAGAAGGATGAAAAGTGTTGACTCCTTTGACTTCATTGCTGGATGGGCGCATTTTGGACATGGTGGAGGACGAGCTTCATACTTAGAAATTTTCCATGCTTCCTCATCAACTTGGGCGCATTTTGCCATGGCTGTAGGATGAAGTTCCAGACTTAGAATTTTTTCTCGTCTTCGCCAGTTTATCCCTGCCCTGCTATTTATAGTAAGCCCTCTGATTTTTGCATCTCTGAAGCTCAGAATGATTTGAAATTTTGGACACTGCATCCTCATGACCTTATTGTCCTGTCGACATTGCCATTTTTAGTCAGCCTGCTATTTTTAGCCCATTTCTGAAAGTGATTTACTATAAATAGTAACTGCTTGCTTCTGATAGCTCCACTGCTCCGATTGACCTGAAACTTGAATGAGGCGCTCCTCACCACGTGACCTGACTGCTGACATTAGCACATGCACCTGACTTGCTATTTTTAGCCTGTTTCCAAAATGACTTACTATAAATAGTAAGTGCTCCGTTTGACTTGAAACTTTACCAGCAGATAGCCTGAAGGATGCTGATCGCAGTGGTTTACACCGGTTTTCAAAAATTCTGACTTTTTACCCTTCTTTTCAGGTCCCGAAGTTGGAAACCCTAATTTGCGCTGCATGCGTATCAAATGATCTCTGTTTGCCTTCGTTTCTGCTACATTGCGATCAACTCGTGATTCGAACGCTAGGAAGCGGCTGGGGACGCACCTTGCTAAAATAGTAAGTTCTTTTGAGTGATTATCTCCGTTGCATGTCACACCATCGCGAAGCTCTCGAAAAACCCACCGGGAATCATCGACATGCAAAAGAAACCCGACATGCAAACCCTAAAATAGCCTCGGAAGGTGAATTACGTAAGTTGTCTCGTTTTGCATGTTATACTATCGCGAAGGTCTCAAAAAACCCATAAGGAATGTGCAGACATGCAAAGAAAAACTCTGCATCTAGGCCCTGAAATCTGTCCCGGAAGCTGGATTGCTAAAAATAGAAAGTTGTCTGTTTCAGCTCAAATTTTGCACGTGAGTGAGTTGATGTACTTTGAATGTTGTGTGACTGTCGGAACCTCAAAAATGCTGACAGATTGCCTGCAATTTCACACTCACTAAAAATAGTAAGTACCCGGAATCTGATGAAAACTTGCTGAGAACCTTCTGGAAGCATGCTAACATCAACGTTAAGCTCAATTTTCAATTTATTTACTTCGTTCACCCTTGGACTGACCAGGAAAGATGAAACCCTAATTTTCAGACTTGGTCAATTTTACGCTTAAGCTCAGAGACGGGCACAATCCACGGAAGGCAGACATCAGAAAAGAGACAGAGAAGGAGAGAGAGAGAGAAGAACCCAAGCCAAAAGACCCGAATGGAGCAAAAATTAGGGGGTCCCCATCTTGAATGGGGCGATGTGTGAAAAGGTCACAACATGACTGAAACTAATGCAAATTAACACCTACAGCTGAGAGACATTTTGTACAAACACTTGTCATGCATCTACAGCCAAGTACAAATAGACAAATGGATGATATGCCACTCCTTCTTAATAATATTATGCATAAGTAGATTACAATGAATTGCAACACGATAGAAATTAGTCCCTCCAATGCCCACAAAATTCTGATGACTCAGTGATGAGTAATAAATGAAAACATGAGTCTCACCATGGCTGGTCAACCTACTACAGCAGACTGATGTTAAATTGTAAACTTTAAAATAGCTCTCCAAACTCTCCACAAATGAACACCAAACCTCCCTAAAGAGAGCGCCCAAGAGCCCAAGTCAAATTGATGCAAGTATGAGGTTGTGCAAGTGAAAATCTGAAGATAACCTCCAATGAAACCCTCCAATTGGCACAATGAAGGAGACTAAAATATCTCCTCTCAACTCCAGCCAAGGTTGATCTTTCACAACCGAACCCGACACTCTAGAGTCTTCAAACCCTCAAGCGAGCTAAGCATTAAGCTTCAGCTTTTTACCATGCAGGTAATGAGTAATGAATTCCAAAATCAAGTGTGTCCAAATGCTTATCCAACAGCTTCTTAAATAGATTTCTCAACAAGTCTCCAAGAAGCTTCTAGAATAAAATATTATTTTATTCTCTTAAGTGACTTTTTGATATTATTTTATTTTTAGTCACTTTATTAAATTAATTAAATATAAGGTCACCTTTAAATATTTATTTATTGTGATAACCTTACAAATAATTAATTTAATATTTTATTTTATTTAATTAAGTGAGCAAACAACGTAGATGATGAACATGTTGATGCAAACCATGAATAATGTAAATAACATTCTTAGATCTGCACAAAATAAGGGTACGAAAGGTATAGCCACTCTAATCAGAATGGACCTGAAATTCAGAGCAGCAGGGCTACCAGGCCCACACAACCATTATTCTTGCCTAGAAATGGACCCAAAAATGAGGAAGAAGAGTTGAATTATGTTGGGGGTGATGTTAATTCAAGCATAGATGCCTATGCACAGCTTGATCCAGATGTGAGATGCCAAATCCCATTTATACAATTTCACAATGCAAGTAGTGGATTAAGAGGGAGACAACCAGTGCAACAATCCAACAAAGATTTACAGCATAGGTTGAGCAAGTTGAATCTCCCAACTATTGATGGCTCGAGGAAGGTTAGTGCACGAGCTTGGGTACAAAAACTAGATACACACCTCTCACTTGGCTCTGATAGAAGAGGAAGATTCAGAAACTGCTGAGGAGATTAAAGGGGAGGAGCCAAAAGAATCATTCTTGAAAAACGAAGAGCCCAAGAGGATGGAACTTGAAATAGTGAGGGGTACATCAGAGCTAGACTCACAAGAGGAGGAAGTCGTAGAGCAGGAAGAAAAATCTAAGCTACAAGACATCATGGAGCAAGAACAAGAGGTCCCTAATAGCCAATTTGAAGGTGAAGATTCCTTGTTGGTTTCTAATGTTTGTGCATATTAGCAAAAGACTGATGAGAATTTTGTTCGCATCCAAAGGTTTGAAGATGATTTAGATTTGTTGCTTCCTATGTCATTGAAAAATTATTGTCATCATGGAAAGCATGCAAAAAAAGGTGATAGAATAAGAGATACAACTTGCAGTATAGGGCATGTGGACTCTTTGTTTCAAGTTCCAAATTTTTCATATCCAGGTGATCCCTTGAGGGTCAAAGAGGATAGACGCATTGGTGCTACATTACAATCCTCCCTTGATGGTCAATTTTTTGATGCTTATTTTGGAATGCATGAAGATGTGAATCCAAGAAAGAAAGATCTATAGAACTACATCAGCAAATTGAGAAAAGAAGAAAAAAATCAGAAGTTATCCAAAATAGGATTGAGAAAAAGGAAAAGAAGGAAGAAAAGAAAGAATAATTGCTCCTTGTGATTTGCAGCCTATGGGTGATCCTAAGAAGAGGAGAGAACAACATTGCTTCACTTGCTTAGAAGCTTGGACACCTAGTCATACATGTGAAGCCCTAAAGAAGATGAAGCCATGCTCACAATTCCACATCAGCAGAATGATGTTATGGACAAAGAAGAATCACTTCATGCATCCACAAGTGAGGGGCACATGAGTTTTCATGACAACAATAAGGTTGAAGGATATGCTGTTATAGAGTTTGCCAAGCCAACAATGACTGATCAGCCACATGACGGTATGAATTCTTTTGATGATCCATTATTTGAGCATAGCATTGTCTCATCATCTCTACATAGCAGTTGCAAGGGATCAAATTGTAAGTTGGGCGACCTTGAAGGTGATATTGTTAATACATATGAAGGCAATTTGTTATGTGATGAGAAAATGACTTGGATAAATTGGATCCAAGACATTCAGCATGGCAAGGGTTGAAAGTCAGTGAAGGTACAACTTGCAGCCATAGGATAGAAGTTATGACAAGTAATATACTTGGTTTTTCAGATTGATACGTCTCTTGGACCAGCACTTGATGATGAACATCCAACAATAAAGGAAGATGAGCTCGAGTTCTATGAAGACACCACAGAAACGCACAATGACAATTCTGATTTTCTGATTATGAACAACAGTCCATTATCTTCACATAATCATGAGGTGATAGACAAATCATGTGAGGATGATAGTGGTAAGAAACCCTACCTTGTTGATACCAAGATTTGATGGCTAAACATGAGGTAACAATTGTGGATCCACGCCACAAACAATCTGATTTTGTGCATCATAGCATAGAAGATGTAAAGAGGACTCAAAGCATGTGTGATGAGTGGCTAAAGAGGGCTAGGGAAGCCAACTTGTTGGCTGCTCAAGCTAAACAACACCTACAGAATATCAGGGAACAATTCAATCACATGAATCATGAGAGGCAGCAGCAAGATACACTTCTTCGTTAATCTCTAATGCTTCTAGGGGAAGAAACTATGATGGTTAAACCTCTACAGGATGAACCACTTATGATGGTAGAAAATGAAGACCAATAAAATTCGCATGAACTTGTTGAGAGGTATGATTTTGAAAACAAATCAAAAAAATTATTTTGTGCAAATGACTTTAATGATAGGGTTCCTGAAACTCATCATTTGGAGAGCCAATTGAAGGCTCGAGTCAAAGTTAAGGAGGTAGAAGTTGCTCATATACTTTGTGGACCAGCAAATAATAATTGCTATGCATATGTAGAGAAGAACATTTGTGAGTCAGATTTGGTTAAGAGTTTCACCATTCTTGGAGAGCTCCATGAGCCGACTTATGTTTTGAATCCATGCTATCATGATGATGATCCTTTGAGTGAACACAATGCTGGCCCAACTTCAAAACTTGAAGGAGATGTCATGGAGGTACCTGATTTGGAGTTGTATGTTCATGGGGTTGTTGAGTTTCAGCTAGACTATTTTCCAAGACATGGAAATGAGCATGAGAGCAGAAAATTTTCAGACCCAATCTATTGGTTTTCAGCTCACTCCTTGATGATTGATGGTTGCTCTATATTATTAATCATGGAGTTTTCAGACTGTACATTGATGTTTGCAGCTGTTTGGATGGATTGGTGTGCATGGGATTGTCACTACAACATTGGGAGGTTGCATGATGATGAGACCCTATCATCTTATGACCACATAAGCATTTTTAGAATGATCATAGGTCTGATTTTCAGTTTCTTAGTGATGTTCTGATTTATACCAGCAGCCTAGTATGGGTATGCATGTTTGATATGCACATATAATAGACATTTTTCATGTCCATAGGGGACAATTTGTAATGTCCCCATTTTAGCCCTACGCTCTTCATTTGGATTTAGCCTATTTCTAGAATTTTGTAGGCTAAGCTGAAGCAAAAAATTAGGGTTTCCTCTTTCAAATGCTTTTTTGAGAGTTTCCTCTTTCAGATACTGCTCAGTTGGCGTTCAAAGGATGTTGTGCAGACTTACTATTTATAGCAGTTCGCTATTTTTAGCAAATCTATCTTTTAGCAGTATCTGTTTAGTAGCAGTTCAATCCCTTGCAGTTCGGTTGTTCAGTTTGGCTTTCTGATGGTTTTGAAGCGAACTTACTATTTTTGGCATTGGCTATATATAGTAAGTCTAAATTTGGCAGTAGCATCATCATCAATTCAGCTCAAGTCATCTTGCTATCCTTCAGTTTCAGTTTGGCTTTGGTTATCTCAATGGACTAAGTTTATACTTAGTCAATTTTATGTTACTCAATTGTACCCCACGCCTAGGAGTGATAACTTCATGTTGTGTTTAAAGAGGGGACATTATGGGGTCAATTGTGCATTTAATGATTTATTAAATGCTTTATTATTGCATTTTTAAGTTTGTCGCCTAAAGGAGGTTGAATAAAGTTTTATTATTTCAAAAAGTAAAATGCTTAAAGGTGGCGTCCCTCTTGAAAGTTGAAGTGATTCAACTTCTTGGAATTTGAAGTGATTCAGTTGCCAATTGAAGCTTATATATTGAGGCTTTGAGAAGAGTTCTTCATCTTTGAAAAAAAATATAACGTTATGTTGTTGGTTTGAAATCCAAAATCCGGCTAAGGGAAAGCTTAGCAAATTTACTCTACTCTTCGGGCCTAAAACTATGGTTCCCTAGGTGGTGGACTGAGAGTGTGCTTCATCCAGAAGTACATATTGAGCATTATTGTGGAGTTTTGGTGAGATATTTCCAATTTTCATCTTGCTGGTTTATACATGGTTGTAGATGATTTTCATTCATAACCTCTTGAGAGATTTTATTCTTGTTCTGGGTATTGAAGCAATGGATTCCTAGTACATGGGCAACCCTTTCTGTAGATTATTGGATTTTAATTTGTAGTTTTTGGATTTTCTAGAGGAGGCCATACTTCTTCTTGGCCGTACCATTCTCATGTTACTTTCCTTGGGATTCAAGCTTGGTCTATGGTGGTTTATTTGCATTGCTACATCTTTATATATTGGACGTCTTGACCTTTGGGAGCTGTGATCAAATTTTGGAGAGCTTTGTTGGAGATTTGGTGAGTGAAATAAGCATTTGAATGATTGTTGCTTGCTGGTTTGCGTTTTGGTTCATTGGAATTCTAGAACAGACTTTGCTCTTTCCAAGTTATGCTTAATTATTGGGTGTTTAAGCTTCTAGTTCATGTGTATGCAATTTGAAGGAGATATAAGCGTTTTGGAAGAAGATTTGAATAACTTAGTGAATGGTTTAGTTGCTGGTCTGGTTATTTTAGTTTGCTGGTTTGGAAATCAGACCTGATTATTTCACTTATCATGCTTTATTTCTTGGTCATCCAACTCACATTTGCAATCAGAGATATAGAATAATTTTTGCAGAAGTTTGAAGCAGATTTCTATTCAAAATTCATTGTAAGAGGCTCATTGTAAGTTGGTTACAATAGTACTGTATCAAACTTTCTATCATTAGCTTATTTTTTTAATTGTAACACTTTGTAAACTACAGTTAATTTGCATTGTAAGGTTGTGAATTAGTAGTACTAATCCAGTTAATAATATTGCTGCATTTACTTTGTGACTATAATGCAAAACATTAATTACCCCTGGATGGTTTACCGCTAGTGTGGAGAATAAAATTTGTAACTCATTGTACCCATTGAAAAAGTGGAGAATCCCCACTCAAGAGTGGATGCCTGCCGCAGTGGATGAATTAGTTGAATTGTTTGTAGTTTTTCCCCTACTGTTTAAGTGGTTGAGCGGAAATCTTTATGGCCGGTTCACCGCTTAAGTTCTTTTAGTTTTGTAATAAGTACTTCGCTATATGTTAGCACCTCGCCTTCAAAAGGATCTTGTGTGCACATTCTTGGCGTTGAGTTATATCTTTTACTTTCTAGTTGTAATCAATTTCAGTATTGAGTCATTTAGATCCTAGGGATCCTTTGACCATATGCCCGCCCCTCTTCCTTCAGTGGTTTTAGGGCGCATTCTTGGTTAGAGTTACTATTCCGCATCATTTTGGTTTTGAAGCTAACCTTAATGGGTGCGTGTTGCATTGTAATTGATACTGAAAATTAAAAAAAAAATTAAGGGGCATATTTCACAATTTAGATTTAGATGGATAGTTGGTGATGAAAACATGTAGAGAGATACTTATCTCTTCATTTTCAGTTGGTTTGATGGTGTAATAACTTGGGATCCCGGTATTGGTGTGGTTGATACAATACTTCACAAGGATCTTGGTGAGTTGCTTCACAATTTTTGGTTGAGTGATATTTGTATTAGAGTAGAGCAATGGAAGGTTTGGTGTAGGTGGTTGTGCTTTGGAGGTCATGATTATGATATCACCTATCACTTGTTGCTACACAGACAGATTACATGGAGGAGCATAATTTTAGAGGTTGAGGGATGGAGTAGATTTGAATTTGAGTGTGTATGGACAGTATTGTTTCATTTATGGCCTCTGGAACTCACTTTGCGTAGTATTCTTCATATTCACTATGGGAGTAGCCACAAGTTGAGGAGCAGGGTGGTCATGGAGTACTTGACTAGTTGGAAGAACTTGCCATTGGAAGATGCAACTTGGGAAGGTGTGGAAATTTGTGAGCTTCCAAATTTGAGGTTGGTTGAAGACAAGCAACATTTGGGAGGGAAAGACTATCATGTCCCCAATTTGATTTGAAGTTCAAATTTTTCATAGGCAGGAAAAAGTGTTTTTGAACACTAGTTTTGATATCTTAGTTAGATAAAATAAATAATATTCTAAATAATAAATAAAATAAAAATACCTTGTTGTGGTTGGCCAAATTGGAGAAAGAGTAAAATAAATCCACAAAAAATCCCTTGAGGTGGATGACCTAGTGAGAGGTCAAGAAATGAAATATTTAATGCCTCAAGTGGTTTTCCCCACTTGGAGAAATGAATGAAAAATAAAATAAAATATTTTATTTGTGGGTTTTGGGCGCCTAGCATGCCTTGCTTGGGGTCAGCCCTAAGGGGGGAAAAAAAATAAAATAAAACAATAATATTTTTCTTAAGGAGGTCAGCCTTGATAAGGTCATTTTGGGAGGGCTATAAAGGAAAGTAAAGTGCAAGTCATTTGGCATCCATTGATATCTAATTTCATTTTGGAGATTCTTATCTTTGGCTGCAACTTTGGTTGGGCTTCATTCCAAGGATGAAAACCCTTGAGAATGTGGTGAGTTGGACGAAACCCTAGCTCACCTTGTGGAGAACTCATGATGGAGTTCTATTTGCACTTTATTGGAGACAATTGGAGATTTGGAGCATCATTGCATAATCATATTTGAAGATCAACTTTGGAGCAGCATTATTGTGGCATTTGGTGAGCAGATTGCATTAGGTTTTTGCCCTAATTTGGAGCGCCACTTGGAGAAGACCTAAGCACCCACCTTTGTGAAGGCAACTTTGCATATTTGGAGCATATTTAGAGTAGAAAACCCTAAGAACTTGCCAAGGAGGAATTTCACCCATCTAGGGTTTTATATTTGAAGACTATTTTGCATATATTTGGTATGTATAATCATAGTTTTAGATCTGATTTGTAGAGCAGAAATTTGGGCATATGTGTAGCATGTTTGAGCCCATGAATTCATTGTAGAGTTAGTCCAGAATATTTAGTTTGTAACAAAATAAGTTATCTACAAAAAATCAGATTTGTATGTTGCATTTGGATACCCTATTTTGTGTTTTTATGGTGGATTTCATGTTTTATACGAATTTCAATTGGTAGCATCATTTGGCATGTGTATTTTCCATGCTTGCAAAACACAATTCTTTTTGAACATGTCTTTGTTATGTCATCAACCCACGATGGCCCACATTCACAGAGTCTAGAATTTGGAGTACAGGCCAGCTCACAATACAGGCTGGATTAATTGGTGGAATGATTTCATCACTCTTATGACAAGATTTTTGCGCATTTATGGGCGCCAGTTAGCCATTTTTGTCGGTTGTCTTATGAGGCTACTACAGCTGACCTACGCTCAGCTATCGAGGCTTTGGCGGCTAGCCCTTTCTCCCCATCATTACAAGTCAGGGTGGTGGAATTAAGACACAAAAAGCAAGTTGCAGACAATTATGTTGTCAGAGGTGCACAAATCAGAGTCAGAATGCACTGGTTAAAAATTGGCGACTGTGCCTCAAAGGAGTTTTTTCTGGCCCAGCGTTCCAGGCACTCTTCTCCAAGCATTAAAAAATTAAAGATGGAATTCAGGTGCTCTCTGAGCTACCTGACATTCTATAGGCCTTTGTTCAACATTATGAACAAGTTTTCACTACTCAAGAGTTTACGCCCGAGTGATAGCAAGCCCTTCAGGATTGTCTTGCTGTTGTGCCAAATAGGCTATTTTCAGCCTAGAAAGCCTTTTGTGAGCAATTACTCACAGTTGAAGACTTAAAGGAAGTCGTTCATTCCATGGCTGATGACAAGACCCCGGGGATTGATGGTTTCCCTTGTGAATTTTACAAAGCCCTTTGGGATTGTGTTGGGCTTGACTTGCATAAAGTCTATCTCGAGACTTTTCATTCTGAATCTCTGGGTAATTTAATAAACAAAGGAAATATTAAATTCGTACCTAAGTTTGGAGATCCTGAGGATATCTGTAACAGGAGACCTATCATGCTCCTTAATGTTTCTTACAAAATCATTGCCAAAGCTCTGGCTCTGAAGATCCACCATTTTTTGCCTCAGATTGTGCGCCCGGAGCAAACTGGATTTATCAACTCCAGATTTCTCATGGACAATATCATTGTTGTGTGGGAAGGTATGGAGTGGGCCAGGCATTTGGACCAGAAAGCTATTTTTCTCAAAATAGACTTTGCTAAAGCTTATGACCACATTGAATGGCCTTTTATTTTGGCCATGTTGAAAGCCTTGGGGTTTGGGCCTAATTTCATTCAAATTGTCCAAATGCTCTTCTCAGATGTCTCTGCTTATATCACCATTAATGGTCGCCAATCTCTTGCCTTTGGAATTTTCCACTCCATTCATCAAGGATGTCCGCTTGCTCCTCTTTACGTGCTTGTTGTCGAAGGATTTGGCTATCTCTTGGCCAACGTAGTTTCTCAACAACGCATCAAAGGAATTACTCTGCCTAACTCCCAGGCTCAACTGGTTAATGGCCATTTTGCTGACGACTCTTTCATCACTCTTCTGGAGGAAGAGATTAATATTAAGGCGGCTCTTGAATGTCTTAACATTTTTTTCCTGGCGTCTGGTTTCGCCATTCAGTGGCTTAAAAATTTGTGCTACAGACAATCTATATTGCTCACTCCTCACTGGCTTTCGCAGTATGGTTAGAAATGGATTGGGCTAGGGGAAATCTTTTGGTTTCTAGGCATTCCCTTTGCCTTCCAGGCTTCTTCGACTGAGTTGTGGCAGGCTGTCCTCTCCAAGATTGAGCAAAAGCTGGCTTATTGGATTACCAAGCCTCTTTCTTTGGCAGGGAAATTCCAAGTGTGCTCCAAGATTTTAGTGGTCACACATGTCTACTACTCCTCTTGTTGGGCCCCTTCGAAAGCTGCCTATGCCAAGCTTCAAAAGTTACTTTGGGACTTTCTTTGGACCTCTACGGAGTCCAATAGAGGGTTTCACCGTGTTGCTTGGGAGTTTTGCTGCCTTCCCAGAGACTCTGGAGGACTTGGGTTGCTCTCCACTCAACGACAAGGGACTGTCTTGTGTGTGAAATGGATAATTCGTGCTCTTACTAGAGATGAAGCCTGGAAGATTCTCCTCAAGCATTGCATTTAGTCTGGTTTTCCTGTTCACAAACCTGGCTGGAAGGGGATTGGCTTTCAAACCCTTCTGGTCATGAAGGAACTAGTTCAAATTGTGGGGACTTTCGTGGCCAACAACATTTAGAGAGCCTGGGAGGCGGTTAAGCCCTGGCTCCACTAGGCTAGCTCTAGTTTCCGTGATGGGCTTTCGCTCAATCAACAGAATGTTTGGTGGCCGCCTCTCCTTGCTAGTAATGGTCAGCCACTGGCTAAGTCGCCTTGGGTTAAGGCGTTGAGATTCCACAAGAAGGGCATTCAAACTTTGCAGTAGGTGTTTCATAGACCCACAATGTGCATCATGTCGTGGGAAGATTTTTGTACCCTTTACAAGCTTCAAAACCAAGTCCGTGATACTTATGATGGTCTAGTGAATGCTATTCTTGCATAAATGCTTCATAAAATGGGAATTCGTGGGTCCAAGCCCTAGTGGAAGGATTGGAAATGGTACCCAAACACCCCTTTCAGGAATTACAAGCCTAGGCTTGGTTATAGATGGCTTTCACCACACTTTCCTATGATTGAAAGTCTGAACTAGAGGTGGCTTCTACAATCCCCCGCTCATGTCTGGTGAAAAAGATTCTCTACCACTTGGTCTGCAAGTGTTGAGCCGAAGCTTGCCCACTTTGCTTGGTGTATTCTTTTCCAAGGCTTACCTATGGGTTCTCAGCTTGTTCACTTGGGGGTCCAGGACCCTCATTGCCCTTTTTCTGGGAAAGTTGATACTTTTAAGCATCTCTTTTGGTTTTGCACTAGAGCTCAATAGTTTTGGAATTGGATTCATGACTTCTTTCGGCCTTTCAGACCGGAGCCCTTCTCTTGGCATATGATTCTGTTGGGAGACTCGCCCAGAATTCCTGCCAAATATACCCAGCTTTGGCATACTTTCAGGGTGGAAATCCTCTTCAATATCTGGAAAGACAAAAATGCTTGCATTTTTTCTAACACACAAATGGATAAAAATGTTTCTTTGTATTCTAAAGCTATTATTTGCTCTAATGTGCTCTTGCAGATTCAAGTTTAGGCCAACAAGGTTGCACTTGAGGTGGCTCACCTTCAAGTGCTTTTGGATCATTGAGGCAATGCCTCGTGTACTATTGCTCGGGTGCCCGCTTCACCCACTTCCTCTCGCAACCGGTTGCCCTCTCAGGGCCGACAACCTCCACTTCGGCGTGGTTCCCGCCCTCCTCAGGGGACTCGTTCTCCTCCTCCGCGGGTTGGCTAGGGGTGGCCCTCTGGAGGAGCAGCGCGGAGCAGCGATGGTAGTTTCGAGTGGCCCTTTGATAATACTCTTGCTACTGGCTCTGGTTGGCCAGACTTTGGTAAAAGCTTTCCACGTCTAGCGCTTGCAATCTTGCCCCAGCGCAAGGATAAAGATAAAGATAAAGATAAAGAGAAAGATGTTGATGATGGATGGGGTCCTCCTCATGACATAACTCCAGACCCCGCTGATGTATGGGGGAAACACATGGATGACAGAGACCCTCCTAGCTCTGCTGGCACTTCTCTGGCTGCTTGATGGTCATTTTTATTTTATATGTTTGTAATGTTTATGGTTTTTTGGGCTATGCCCAAGTGACTCTGGCTTTTTGGCTTTCTGGGCTCTGCCCATGTGACTCTCGGGGTGTGCCTTCTTACCACCCGCCCTTTTTTTGTGAATATGTAACTTTATCTTTATTATTAATATAGATAGTAGCTTCCTATTCATTAAAAAAATCATAAATTAGAATTAGGGCAGATCCCATTGGGGATATTATAGGTCTCTTATTCCAAATTTACCTCAACTAAAGATTCAAGGTACCTTTTGCATCAAGGCATAGTGTGTAAAGCAATTGAATACAAGATAATTGAATTGTGAGACTAAGAGTTGAATGGTTATTGGTTGGTTCATTTATGCTTAGTTAATTTTGAAATTTCGGTCGTAATTGTTTTTAGTGGTTGTAGTGGTACTTTTAGGTGCTTTCCTTTTTGAATTTTGTTAGGAGTTTTTGGTATAGATAGATCTAGAAATATTCTGGTTCTAATGAAAAGGGAGATGTGAATGGAGTTGTATGTTGATTATTTTACTTTTGTAATTATTTTTATATGTTCTATTCCTTTGATTTATTTGTATGAGGATGACTTAAAAACATTTTTTATCTTCTTTTGATTTAAGCTTAACATAAATCTTCTTATGTGGCTTCTATTGTTTGATATTGTTCATAATATCATAAACAAGGTTTCTATTAAAGTTTATCTTGCAAGTCCAGTGCTACATCAATTTTGGTATCAAAGCATCCAAAGATGTTGGGAGTAGGGAATTCATAATAACAATTCTAAATAAAGAGATTTGTGGCTAAGGCTATAGTTATGGATGTAGAGGTGGACTCATTTGCTAATGTGGACTTGTGTTTAATTTTAACTCTATATTGAGTTATTAGGTTGTGTTGTGACCTTTTCACACATTGCCCCATTCAAAATGGGGACCCCCTAAATTTTGCTCCATTCTGGTCTTTTGGCTTTGGTTCTCTCTCTCTCTCTCTCTCTCTCTCTCTCTCTCTCTCTCTCTCTCTCTCTCTCTCTCTCTACTGTCTACTTTCTGAGGTGCGCCCGTCTGTGAGCCTGAATGTGAAATTTTGGCCAAGTCTGAGAATTAGGGTTTGTATTTCTCTGGTCAATCTAAGGTCGAATGAAGTGAATACATTGAAAATTGAGACTAACATTGATGTCAGTGTGCTTTCAACAAGTTTCCACTGAAGTTTCATCAAATTTTGGGAACTTACTATTTTTAGTAAGTGTGCAATTCCGGGTATTCCTTCAACATTTTCAAAGTTTTAACAGTCACGCTGCATTCAGAACATATCAAGCTGCTCGTCTGCAAATTTTGAGCTGAAACATACAACTGTCTATTTTTAGCAAATTCAGCTTCCAGAGCAAATTTTAGGGTTTATATGTGAAGTTTTTTGATGCATGTCTGGAGATTCTTTCTAGGTTTTTCAGAGACCTTCGCGACGATGTAACATGCAAAGTGAGATAATGACTTTCAGAGTTCAGCCTTCAGAGGCTATTTTTAGGGTTTGCATGTCAGGGTTTTCTTTGCATGTCAGGTGATTCTTTATGGGTTTTTCAAGAGCAACATAGTGATGTGACATGCAAAGCAGGATGATCAGTTTTCAGAGACTTACTATTTTTAGCAGGTGCATTCCGGCAGCTCTCTCCTAGCACATTAGAAACACAAACAAGGCGAAGTGCAACAGAAACGAGGTCAAACAGAGGTCGTGATATACATGCAAGTCAAATTAGGGTTTCCAGCTTCGGGATCCAAAATGAGGGGTAAAAAGTCAGAATTTTCGAAAACTGGTGTATCCCACTGCGATCAACATCTTTCAAGCTATCCACTAGTAAAATTTGAAGGCAATCGGAGCACTTACTATTTATAGTAAGGCGTTCTAGAAACTGGAAAAAAATAGTAAACCAACAGCAGGCGCCAGTGTGAATGGGCAGGTCATCCGATGAGGAGCACGTCATTCGAATTTCAAGTCAAACGGAGTTGTGGAGATCTTAGAAGCAGGCAATGACTATAAATAGTAAACCACCTTCAGAAATGTGCTATTTTTAGCAGGTCAGCTCAGGATGGCAGTATGAACACGCTGACAAGGTCATGAGGGTCCTGTGTTCAAAATTTCAAATTGATCCGAGCTTCAGAAGTGTGAAAATTGAAGGACTTACTATAAATAGTAAGGTATGGAGAAGCTGGCAGAGGGAAGGAAAAACGCCTAAGTTTGGAACTTTGTCCTCCTACCTATGTCAAATGCGCCCAACTTGCCTTCAAGATGATTGAAAATTTTCTAAGTGTTAAGTTTCATCTTGCTCCACATATCAAATGTGCCCTCTTCACAGACCTGGGATGGAAATTTTTCTAAGTCTGGACAAATATCCCTCACCACCCCTCATATGCGCCCACTTCAAGGTAATAGCATGCAAAAGTTTCTAAGTGTTGAAACAAATCCTTCTCACCATGGTAAATGCGCCCATATCAAGAAAGGTCAAAGGGTCAAAGGCATTAGAAGCTTATCCTCCACCACATATGAAATGCACCCATCCTCTTGCAAGTATGAAATGCGCCCAAATGGGCTAGGAAAAGGACAAAAAAATGTTGACTTTCCTCTACCCCCTTTGAATGCGCCAAGTAAAGAATGAGTTTGAGGTGAAAAGTGGAGGTGAAGTTGATAAAAGTTGCCTTGGCATGGTAAAATCCTCCTCTCTATGTAGAGTGCACCCAAGGTAAGGTGAATAAAGAGTGATGAAGAGCTTAAGGCGTTGGAAGCTAAGTCCACCTCAACAAGTGAAATGCGCCCAAGATGAGACATGAAGTAAAATATGCTAGGCGTTGAAATTTAAAATATCCTTCATGACATGTGAAATGCGCCCAAGACATTAAATTGTATAAGTGAGTTGATAATAAAAAAAAATTCTTCACAGGCAAGGTGATTGAGGATAGAGGGATTAAAATTTTTCTAAGGCAAATTCTTCCTTGATGCCTAATATTGATAGAATTTAAATATTTTTCTAAGTGTTAACAAAATTCCACCTCTCTAGAGGAAAATTATGCCTAGACTTGAAGTGATAAAATTTCCTGAAACATGAATAAAATTGCCAGAGAAGAAGTCAGAGGATGCCAGCATCGCGAAGTTGATAAAGAATTTCAAGTCAGAGCAAATGAAATGCGCCCAAGGATGAAGAAATGGATTAAAATTGATGAAAAATTATTTTCCTAAGGTTCAAAATCCAAAAATTAAATGACCCCCTTCGTTGTATACCCATGAATTCGACAAGTTCTGAAAGAAATTTTCTTCTGGGTATTGATGATCTTCGACAAGGAATGGATTTCAAAGTCCTCTGCATTTCGCCAAGGCTTTCAAGATGGAGATTTTGATCGGCACTTGAATTATGGAATTTTCCTAAGGGAAATTTAAATTTTCTAAGGCAAAATGGATAAAATGTGTTTTCAAAATAAAATGCTTCAGATGATGAATTTGAGATGGATTGCCTAGATGATTTCGATCGAATTCTCCGTGAGATGAGTTTTCAGAGTCAGAGATAAAAAAAAAATTTAAATGACAGAGCTTCAACAGGTGAATTAAATTTCTTGAAGAGTGAATTTGAAGTGGATATTTTCAAAAGTGAATTAAAAATGCTAAGTACGCCAGTCAAGATAAATCTTTGAAATTCTAGGTCAAGATTCTGGACGTCAGGTGACAAGTGTTGAAATTGCCAGAGGAGGGAAATTCAAATTCTTGTTGTGAGGTAGTGGAGACTTAATGAACTTGCTAAAATTGGCCTCCTTCTAGAATTCGATTTGGCTATAAGAATTGAGAGTTTATTCATTCTTCTTCACCAGTTGAAGAAGTTCGATTTTGGCTCTGAGATTGAATTTGCAATGCAAGTGAGTGATTGAGTTGAGTTGTTTTTGGCTGAGTATTGAAGAGGTTCGACTTAGAGAAGAAGAGAGGTTGTTGAAGTGCGAATTTAAAAAGTCATAAGTGCTGAAGTAGAAGAAAGTAGTTAAACATTGTGAAGTGCGAATTTAAAAGAGTCTAATTGTTGAAGTAAAGTTGGGCGATTTTCTCATAGTGTGAATTCGAAGTTGCTGAAGCTTACTTGCTGAAACTTTCTAAGTGTTGAAAGTTTGAGGTTGTCAAAGGAGAAGCTGAGGTTTGCAAATGAAATGTGATGTTGCAACTTCTCAAATTTTAGAAGTCGACTGGCAGCCCCAATGATATTTCATGTTATTTTATTTTTCTAAGTTAATTGTTGATGGCTGTTTATTATTTTGCAGGATGGCTGAAGTAAGAGCAACTGGCAAAGATAGCAATGGTGCATCCAGGCAGGCTGTTATCAGGAGGCTAAGCAAGCCTTTCATGCTGGAATCAAAGTTCACTTCAAAGTTGAGCAAGCTGGCTGACACCAATTTGGGTTCTTTCAACTTGGAGACTTTCAAAAATCGGATAATGGGAGTTGGCAATCACCGTCCTTCAATCACTTCGCACAATATTGTTCGAAGTGGCCTGTATGCAGTTGTTGGTTTCCCACCAGCTATTCAGTGTTCTGAGCTAATGATGGAGTGTGCTAATTACTATGAGGCTGATCACAGGTCAATTGTCTCACCAGATAGCCAAGTATTCGCCAACCTCACTCCTGTAGCTATCGGCGAAGCTTTTGGAATCCTAGCACACGAGAGGATGATTTACAAAACAAGAGAGCGTGCTGAATGAATGTATGCTTCTACATTCGAGAGATGTGTAGAGGTGATTAATACTCGTTGGATGAACAAGCCCAAGCCCTCTCGTACAAAGTTGCCGAAGCAAATTATATCAAATGATTTGAAGCAGGAATATTGTGACCTGATCATGATGTTGAGCAAAATTGGAGGCTGCCCTCAGGCATTTATTTTTGAGTCGTGGATGTTCTATTACATCAACCCCGTGCTGGAAGGGAAAGAGCACATCAACTGGGCTGTGATGATTAGTGACAATTTGCATGAGTAGCTCCTGAGTTTTAGAAGGACGAAGACATTTTACATGGGCTCCTACATTATTTACATGTTGGCTCGTATGACGAAGTATAGAGGAATATCTTACAAGGAGCCAGTTGGTTGTGGCTCTCATCAATTTAAAATCCATGAGGCTTGTCCGCAGCTACACCTGGCAAGTACCACCCATTTCAAGCGTGTCAATGACACCTTTACCATGCACATAACGAGATTACTTCAGCAGTGGACTCATCACAGGATCTCGAGGGAAGCTCAATAATTAATTGAAAGGTATGGGTGCTGGTTTATTCAGTTTCTGAAGTTTTCTTATATCAGGCTGCAAGGTTTTTCTTCATATCCATATACATTGCCTAAGTACCCAACCAACAGAATTTTGATGTTAGAGATATCTAGGCAACTTGTTGCCTATGATAAGATTTAGAAGAGAAAGAAGAAGGGGGGAGTTGACTTCCCAATTGTCATGGGTAATTCAGACGAAATGGCTCCTTCACTTCAGGCAGCTAGAGAAGCTGAAAATGAGCTTTAGTTCTTTCATTTTTCCTATCACACTAGCAGACAACATTATGATCCACATAGCAATATTAGATGGATATGTCAGAATAATTCAAGCATAAGGCCAATATTGAGGATTACTGGGCTGGTGCGCAAGATGAGGCTGAAGTCAGGCAAAGAATGTTTTCGAGGTTGCCATTGAGTATGATCAGGGAGTGTGAGATTATTCCAGTACCAGACCAGGTGGATGAGGACATGAACGTTCTCCATCCAGATTATGAGGCAGTAAGAGATACGTCACTTCCACTCCCGGATTGGTCAGAGCCAGAGATTGCAGATTTGGACACGCTTTGTATTCCGGTCATGACTTTCACCAGAGCATGGGTTGAAAGGCGTGTGAGCAGATTGAAGAGTAGGCCAATTTTCTTGACCTACAACTTGATGGGAGATCACAGGACACCCACTACCAGTAGGAAGAAACAAATTACTCGAGGTCCAGAATCTCGAAGGAAGGAGCTAGTTCGACAGGAGCCTGTTTAGCTAGAGCCTCTGAGAGTTGTGTTAGAATCACCCACGCCATTGGAGACACGTTCTCCAAGTATACAGGAGGTTTCTCTTTTCGCTGATCAGAGAAATGCATTGAATTAGGAACAGGAGTTACATGAAGAAAATCAGCCACCACGGAGGGAATCAATTGGCTAGAGTGTTAATGCGCCCACTAGAGATGATCAGCATGAGGAAGATGAGGAAACTGCTATTGATACTCACTTCCAGCATGAGTTAGAGACGGCTCTAGAGGATGATGCAGTTTCAGGAGACACTTAGCCATTAGAGGCTGATGGGCCTCGCCAGAATGAAGTTGAAGTTGAACAAGTCCATGAAGTAGAAGCTAGAGAGGAGCAACCATTTGTTATACAACAGGTTGTACCTGATTGGCTCAGAGATAGAATGAGAAGGAGCCCCAGTGAAGAGGTTGATCCGGCAGTAGAAATGGAAGAGTTTTTGAATAGGATCAGTGTGCCTCCACCAAAGAAGAGAGCTAGGAAATTTTCAAAGATTTCAACTGATGAGGATGGTTTTCGCACCCTTCATGTTGTTGTGCCTCGATTTGATTGTGATCGAGATGAAGCAGTGCTAGAGAATTATGTGATCATGACCATGGAGTTAGGACGCCCCACAAGTGCACAGATTGTTTAGGAGTGTGATAACTCCTATCAGGCACTTAAGGATAGATTGTTCAGGACTGAAGGAAAATATAAGAAATTGAAGAAAGAGCATAAGACATTGATAGGATACATGCAACACTTGTCTCGTCCTTGTGGGTAGGATATTTTGGCCATAGAGGTTCCGGTCGAGTTACCCAGATAATCAGTTAGGGGCTTGGAGGATTTGAGGAAGATGGCATAGGAGGCAGACAAATGGGTTGTAGGTGTTCGTGTCGAAATAGAGAAGTTCATGGAAGACCTTGCTCATGCTTACCAGCAAGCTTCCAGCATTATGGCACGTGTGGAGGTAGTTGATCAGGCCTAGGGTGATGCTTTTGTCTATTAGAGCAAAGTTATTCAGTGTTTGGAGGCATTGATGCATACTCCTTTGTAGATGCTAATTGATGGAGGAGTTATTCAGGAGGGTGATAGGTATAATTTTGTTGGATGGTACTCTTTAGTAGTCACAGGGCGTGGATTCTTTGATGCGGCTCAGGCAGATTCAGCTAGAGTCAGGAAGGCTATGACGGATATCATTGATGGAGTCCTGAATACTTTGGAGGCAATCTTTGCTAGACGGTTGAATCCTGATAAGGTGACTATTGATAATTTGAGGGGTAGGCTGGCACCTTTCTTCTTGGAGGCAAATACTTTTGTACATGATGACTTTGAAAATATTTCTACTTTCTCCAGCTTGATTTAGAGTACACAAGATGCCTTAGCTGCTTGGAGAAAATCTTGCACACGGCATGGACAGTCAGTCACGGTGTTGGAATTTCAGCTTGATCATATTCCACCTATCTTGGTTCAGGAGGTTAAGGCTGTGCTTGCTAGGTTCATTGAGTTTGCAGCCAGGGAGAAGGAGAACGGTAATGCACTTTTGGATGATGACCTTCTAGAAGACTGATTGTGGGCATTAATTGCCTTTACTATTTTGGGAGTGAGTGGGAATCTTTGATTCATTTATTGTACCACTCCCCATTTTGGCAGTTTTTAGGGTTAGGGCTGAGGTGGCTTAATCTTAGCCATTCAATTGATTGTATTCTGAGTCGTCCATTGGACTGGGCTATCTATAAAAGGGGGAGTCCCCCTCATTTGTATTCATTAGATTTTAGATTAGATTAGAGAGTAAAGCTTCGAGATCAGACTAGAGACTAGAGTAGAGAGAGTTTGATAGCTTAGTATAGTTTGGAGGAGAAGGAAAGTTTTCCTTTGAAAATTTTTGCAAGAGATTGTTGTGTAAAACTTTCATAATAAAAGATATTTTCATTGATGGTGAAATTCGTCTTTGTTATGGATAGCTAGCAAGGTTTCTTCATCCCTTCCACTTCAAGTAGTGTAAAGTAGCTTAAAGTAGCATAATTTTCATTTCATGCAAGTAGATTTTAGTTGTGGATTTGAGGTGTTGATCAAGGCAACTTCATTTTAGTCCATACCACTAACAGCTTGCTGACGGCAAGTTTGCCTTGTGTGGTCAACTGAAGCATTTTATAAACCTAACTTCAGTAATAATTCATGTCTTGGTATGCGTCGTCTTGACGGTATCTTGATGTTGGATTGTGACTTGAAAATTTCTTGCCATCCCCTTGAAGATTGCACCAACTTTGTGTAAGTTGTCCAACGTGAGGTGGAGCAGAGTTTGGTTGAAGTTTGCCGAAATTGATTCCACGTCTCGTCCTTAGATAGAATTTAGATTTTCTTATCCCTATACTCATTTACATTCAACATATTTCTGGTTAGTTTTAGGAAAGCGTACTTTATTGCCAAATCATTCACGTTGCGTAAATTCCCTTCCAATCATCCATTTGTTGTCAACTGCAGACCTTAAGAACAATTGTGTAAGTCCCATCGTAAAAAAAGCATATCACAACGAACCTACTGAGGGTATTCCAAAGCATTTTGGAACCTTGGAGTTGAACGTGCGATCTTTCTTGCAATCTTATTGCACGGAATACTTTGATCAAGAGAGAATGGAGTAGCCTTCGGATTACTTTGTTCTGCTGATTGGTGCGGTCACAAAAATCACATCAACAGGTTGTAGAATAGAGTTAGCAAAACATAAACAATTTGTGATGGGCCAAGGGGAGGCCACGTGAATTGTGGAGGAAGGGTGAGGAGAAATTCAAGCCCTTTAAGAAATGTTGATGAATGGGTTAGGAGATTAGAAGCCATTAAGGATAGATTACAAGAGCAATTTGTGATGGCTTAGAGAGGATTTTGCATGAACTGGGGAGGAGAAATGCAAGCCCTTGAAGATATGTTGATGAATGGCCTAGGAGATTAGAAGCCATTGAGGCTTAATTACTTATAGATGTGTTCAAAGAGGAACAAGAAAGCTTTAGAAATGTTTCTAGGGTAGTAGACCACATGGAAAGGTTCATTGAAGTCATAACCAAACAAGGCTCAATGTAAAAGTTGATATTTTAGAATTTAAAGGCAAACACAACCTGAATAGATTTTAAGATTGGGTCTCTAGTAGTTGAAGTATTTTGAGATGGAAGATATTGATAAGGATGATCTAGATATAGTGAAAATTGTAGCATCCAAATTGAAGTCTCTTGATGCACTATGGTGGGAGAACTTGTACAGTTCCAAAAAAAGACAGTAAAAGGATATCAAACTATGGCCTAAGATGGTTAAAACAACTACGAGCTTGATTCTTTCCTTCTGATTACCAACAAGAAATATCTAAAGAGTTTCAAAATAAAACAAAGAGACAAGTTAGTGTAAGCATTTATTGACTAATTTACGAGGCTTCAAATTTGAATTGGTATACACGAGAATGAAGAAAAACCAACAAATAGGTATGCCAAAGGACTTAATTTTAACTTCAAGATGAGATCACCTTGGGGAAGCTACCTAATATGGCTGAGGCATTTGAATATGTTTAAGGGAGAGAAGAAACCAATTTGGAAAAACAAGATGGTGAGTAAAAGGGGTGATAGGAGCCAAAATAGAGGAAAATAAGTTTCCTCAAGGCTTTACATGAGTGAAAAGATAGAAGGCAAGAATGTGAAGGCCAACTTTAGAGGTAGGGAACAAGGACAATAATCTTTTGGAGATTTGAAGCCCTTTAGATGTTTCATATATGATGAATCCCATAAGGTCATAGAGTGCCCTCAAAACCAAAAAGGGTGATGACATCCCAAGAAGAAGAACCTACAATAGAGAGAGTTGAAGTTGAGATGGGAGAGAACTTGATGCTAAGAAAAACCTTGATATCTGGGAACAAAGAAACCTTGAAAATTGGAAGAGGAAGAGTGTCTTTTGAACAATATGCAATTGCAAGGAAAAAGTGTGCAAGGTGATTTTGATGGTGGATCTACCGATAATCTAATGAGTACATAAATGGTTAACGAATTCCATCTTACTTGCATTCCAAAATCTAATCCGTGCAAGATTTATTTGTTGAAGAAGGATCATCGTGTACTTGTGGATAAATCTTGTCTCATTACTTTCACAATTGGTCCTTATGTGGGTGAAGTGCTATGTGACATGGTGCCAATGGATGCTTGCCATTTTCTATTTGGTAGGCCTATGCAATATGCCCAAAAATTAGTGCATCATAGTAGAGCAAACACTTATGAGATACAACATGAGGGAAGGAGACATCTCCTAAAACTGTGGAAAGAGGAAGGAGTATTTGAAATGCCAATTTTCTTGTCTAGTAGAAGCCAAACTTGAGCTTGAAGAGAAAAACATAATTTTAGACAAGCCAAGAAGTGAGTTAGAGGCATGTTTGGGATCAAAAGGGCCAAGTGATTTGAAGAGTGAGGTGCAACAAAGAATTGATCAAAAAGAAATAGATTTGCAATGAGACTTAACTAACAAGGTTAAAGGTGCACCTCTAGACATAGACGATGAATTTTTAATTGACCACGATCTTCATTCAAAAGGAACATTAAGAGATCATACAAGTAGTTCTCACTAGATTGAGAGGAATAGTGAATAGTAGGAGTATAGGTAATATCATATAAATTCCTCCAAGAATATTATCAAGAGTTTGGTTAACTCAATTTGGGTGCAATGGTACAGAGTGTGATTATGATAAGGTGAAGAGTTTTAGGCTTGTTGGGTTTAACAACCTAAACTATTGTTTTAGCTCTTTGTTAGTGTCTACACATGGTTTTAACAACCCAAGTGAATGGTGGAATCAACACTAGCCTTTGCCTAACCTTGGAAGTGCAAGGATTGAAAGAGAAAATGATGGTTTAGATTGGACCAAGAGATCTCGAGAGAATACTTTGAAGACAAATTATTAGAAGCTCTACATCCCTAAGATAGTTGTGACACAATTCAAGATGAACTCTACTAAGTCAAGTTCTTTTGAACTTGGAGGTTCATAAGTTTTAAAAGATGGGAAGGACAATGTAACTTCCCTTTAATGACTTGTCTCCCACAACTCATTAGTTCCTCCATGCTTAGTTATTTTTGGACTTTTGGTTGTACCTATCAATGGTCTTTTTAGGTGCATTTCGTTTTTATTTTTTGTAAGAGTTTTTGGGATAGATAGATCTAGAAATATCATGGTTTTGATAAAAAAGGATATATGAACAAAGTTATATATTGATTATTTTACTATTGTAAATATTTTTATATACCTTGTTCCTTTGATTTATCTATTCAAGGATGAGTCAAAAGCATTAATGTATCTTATTCAAGGATGAGTCAAAAGCATTAATGTATCTTATTTTGTGTTAAACTTAATGTAACTCTTCTTTTATAACTTATGTTGTTTGATGCCATTCTTTTAGACTTTATCTTGAAGATTTAATGGAGAATATGTATTACATGAATTATATCTAATTCCTTGTATATCATTTATCATTTTAGAAAGCAATTTCTCTTGAAGATAGCATTGCATATATGTTTATTAAATGATCTTAAGGATATATGCACTACCCATTAATCCTTATTAATAAAGTAGAAAAAATAATGGAAGCACCTATGCCAACCAAATATTTTGGTTGGATGAGTGTTTCTTGAGGGAGTTGAAAATTCCAAGAGGCTAAACTCATATCTCACATGCACAAATAGTGTCCCACCTATAAAATTTTGAACTTGGTCCTATACATTGACAAAAATTATTTTTTCACTAAATTGGAGCTGGGCAATCACCTCCATGTCATTACTAACTATTTAAAACTCTCATATCTTTTGGATGCCACATCTACAACTTTTGTTTTTTCCTTCTCCTTTTAATCACTAAGAGATTATATAACTGTCACGACATCTCATAAACTTTTGAAATTTTATATAGAAATGTTGATTTTGATTTTTTTTGTTTTAATTTTGTGGTAGTAATAATGTTTATGAACATGTAAAGGGATGCTCCTCCAACATATTATTGGACTCTTTTTCTATACAACATATTTTTTTATCAAACACATGTTTGCATTCAGTGATATGTTCAATTCCTTTAATTTGGCAGGAAAATGTATGTCCATCAATTTGTGGAGCAAAGTTGTTGAAGATATATGGATGGCGGCATCGGTGTTAATATTTATATATGAAAATATATTGCTAGTATTTGAGGAATAACATTGAAGAAATAACTGACAATAATTATATTTTAAGAATAAAATGTTATAATAATTATGCAAGAGATTTTATAAGTATATGCTATAACACTACTTTAGAGATCCATTTTGAGTCTTATTTTGTGATACTTTGTATGCCATTTATATGCATATAATAGTTGACTATTCTACATTTCTATTTTCATAATATTTTCTTTGTATACTAGGAGGAAATTCATCTTTATTATTGATTCAATTATACAACTAGAGTTTCATCATAGTTTTAATGTTTGAATTATTTTTATATTTTTGTAGTTATGTTCAAAACTTTTTTAGTAGAATGTATTTTATTTTACAATTTGACATAATTATGCAATATATTCTATAAATAATCATCATAAAAAATATTATTCAATATATCTTACAGTAAAAGAATATAATTTTTTTATGAAAGATATATTTCAAATAGATGAAAATTGGTAGAGCCATATGTAATACTTATAAAGATTAGTCTTCTATGGGGATGTGCCCCTCCTCAAAAACTTGTGTTCTGAAAACAAAGACCTAGGATGCAAAGAGAATGCCCCCTATAGTCACCTCACCACTAACAGGGTTGGGACATTTGCAAGATGCCTTGCAAAAGAAAGAGACATCTTCAAGACACACCCCTTGTTGGGGATGTTGTGTAATGCCTCTCGTGTTATAGAACTCCCATGATACCTTTATGTGCATGTGGTTGTTTCTGTTCGAATATTGCTTATGTTTGATGTATACTCCTGATTACGTTGGTGATTGTTTCATCTATTTGACTTATATGTTTTGCTTGGATGCAAATGATACGGTTTTATGATGTTAATGATATAATGATTCATGGTGTTTGTCTTTAACTGATTATGCTATACTGTGTGGTTATGCAAATTGTTTAATACTCGCTTCATGATGTTTATGATGATGTTCTATTGTTTGAGATTTGGGTGAGGGGGACGGTGTTGCATCGCTCATCTGTGAGCGCCCTGCCACACTGCAATTCTCTCTCACGGTGTGTAGTACATTGAATATATATATGTTGTTTCGACACTTGGTTTTATGCAGGTTTGCAGGTACTAGGCACCGACTCCACCCGCACTGTCGGGTCAGAGCGTGCCCAACATACCCAATGGATATGATGTGGTTTAAGGATTTGGCAAGAAAGTATCCCCGTCCATGTCCGTTGTCCCATCGTTGTTTGATGATGTCATCCGTCAGTTCCCACTCTGTTTGGTATCATCTTGTTTTACGTCGTTTCTTTTTGGGTGGAAATTTTAATGTGTTAATTGTTTGATTTAGATGCGTATCATTATTGTTAATTAGTTAAATTAATACAACAATGGTTAGTATTATGGTTGATATTAAACATTAAATGTAATTATTAATGTGTGTTGTGAAGATTTAATTAAATGCTAAATTAGTTTGAAAATTTAAAATTATGTTTTTAAAATTAAAAGAATAATATCTTAATTGGAGCTTTATGAATTTTCAATTGGAAATTAAATAATATTGTTTATTTAATTAAATAATAATGTTTATTTAATTAAATAATAATGTTTAGTTAGTTAAATAATATTGTTTATTTAATTAAATAATATTGTTTATTTTATTAAATAATATTGTCCATTTAATTAAATAATACTATTTATTTATTTGTTATTACTTGGATTTATTCAAAAATAAATAATTTTGTTAATAATTGTATTTTGTAAATTTTTATACTAAAAGAGTTCTCCGTTAAATTTATAATGGGATAATATGTTTACCGCGTAAAATATTAAATGGTGGAAGGGTTGTGCTTAATATAATATAATATAATATAATATAATATAATGGTATCCAAATAATGGTTTTCCTCCTCGTGCCTTGTAAACCCTTTTCACTTTTGCATGATTCTTTCAACGTGGAAGGAGTGAGTTTTCACTTTCTGCATGATTCTTTCAACGTGGAAGGAGCGAGAGTAGCTTGGAAATTTTCTTTACACCTGTCATTTACATGTTTTTGGAGGGGTACATTTGTTTGAAGAGGGTAAAAGCCCGGGGATTTTTCTTTCTACGGTGGACATTTTTTGGAGGAAGGGGAAAGAACTCAGGAGAAAAAGGCACAAAAATCACTACGAGAAAGGGGAAGCGGTGATTTTTGAGAAAGGAGGAATTACGAAGGAGCTGGAGAAAACACGGGAAGGGTGAAGGTAAGTCCATTTATTTTTATGTTTCGTATGCTATTTTCTGAGAGTTATGGGTAAAGAACCAGCATTAAAAGATTAAATACATATTTACTATTTGTTTTAATAATAATAATAATAACACATAGCAATAGGCATCGCAAGTTAAATCCCATGCATAGCTGATGCACAGAGGTATAAATACAGTAATTTCTTTTGGAAGACTGTAACGCTGTATCACATGTATATAGAGATTTTTGGAAAAATTTAAACATTTTGAAGTATTGAATTTGTAAATATAGTTAGTGTATGATGTTTTTCTTCCTCAATCATGGTATTCTTAGCACCCAATTTGATTAGTTAATTTAATGAAGTAAAATTGCTTGCCCTACCTTTCTTAGCACTTATTATTTGGTGCATGAACTGAATCCCACCCAGTCAACCATTGCTACTTCTGTTTAGCACCCTCAAAATAAAAATAAAACTTATGCACAACTTCTCCTTTGAAATCAGTTACAGCTTCTTTCTACTTTCAGCATTCATTATCTGTCACCAAATTTGTATTTTATGCAATTGTTACTCTTGTTTTCAGTCAACCCTAAATAGGTTTTTTAGTATAAAGATTTTTGCATAAGAATCGTTAGATGATATTTACCCTCCACTTCTTTTACCTCTCCTTAAAATTAGGCATGATATTTACCCTCCACTTCTTTTACCTCTCCTTAAAATTACGCATGATTGGTATGGCATACTTAGTTCATGCCTACATTCCATTTAGATACGTGAGAAATGAAGCTTTAAGTTAAAATAGTACATGTTAATTCTAATAAAGAAAATGAGGTTAGATGCTACTATACCTTTAAGATTGATTTTCTCTTTTTAAAATACTCCTTTTAATTGAATAGTTGTAGATTTAAATATTTTTTTGTGAAGATAGCTCTTTTATTTATAATATTTAGAACCTATGTGAGTATTTAAATAAATAAACATATTTTTTTTAAAATTAGATTTATTTAAAAAAATTATTTTATTAGATATGGGTAATTTCTTTACCCTGTAAGTTACTGGAATGGTAATTCATCTTTGTAGTATATTTAAAATTTGATTTATTTAAAATTAGATTTATTTAAAAACTTGTTTTTATTAGATATGGGTAGTTTCTTTACCCGGAATGGTAATTTATCGTTGTAGTATATTTAAAATTTGATTTATTTAAAATTAGATTTATTTAAAACTTGTTTTTATTATATATGGGTAATTTCATTACCCTGTAAGTTACTGTAATGGTAATTTATCTTTGTAGTATATTTAAAATTTGATTTATTTAAAATTAGATTTATTTAAAACTTGTTTTTATTAGATATGGGTAATTTCATTACCCTGTAAGTTACTTGTAATGGTAATTTATCTTTGTAGTATATTTAAAATTTGATTTATTTAAAACTTGTTTTAATCATATATGGGTAATTTCATTACCCTTAAGTTACTTACTGTAATGGTAATTTATCTTTACATAGTATATTTAAAATTTGATTTATTTAAGACTTGATTTATTAGATATGGGTAATTTCATTACCCTGTAAGTTACTGGAATGGTAATTCATCTTTGTAGTATATTTAAAACTCGACTCGTTTCAAGTGCATTTAAAATTAGATTTAATTACAAGCTTATTTAAAATTAAATTGATTTTCAAACATCTTTACTTTTAGATTTGTGACTCTGCATAAACTGTATATGGTAGATTTTAAATTAAAATTTATTTATTTTGAAGTCAACAAAGGTAAATGTCATACTTTTAATTAAATTTAATTTGCAGTAAAAATCAGGTTACATTTGAATTAAATTTATTAGTTTAAAATAACAGATATATAGGTTAAGTTTTAATCAATTTGAAGTAAACAAAAGTACAGGCTATGAATTTTAAATCAAAAGAAAACTGATGCTTTGAATACTATAGGTTTTCCCAAGTGCTTATCTGTTTAAAATATATTATAAAGGAAATGCTTTTAATCATAGTGGATTATTTAATTATTTATTACATTATCTTTAATAAGTTTGGGTTATGTTCATGTTCAAATAAGTGGGTATGTATAGTCCTTTTGAACATGTTTGGATATTTATTTTGGTTATACTTTGAGTGCTCGTTGGAATTGATTTCTTATGCATACTAGTGGTTCCATGTTGATCATACTTTCCTCTTGCTTTATTTCGCTTTTGAGGTAATCTTTATGTATAGACATGTTTTGGATAAGTTGGGAACTCGTAAATGCTTAAGCCACTCCCCTTTGATAAGATATGGGTGGTAGATTGTTAGGATTCCAAAGGCGATGGGAAACCTATTTCGTGTGGAATCTTCCCATGATCAAACCTTTGTGTTCCATTGATCGTATTTCTATTTTGAGTTCGTGGGTGTACCATGTTCCATGATTTTCCTTGCCTTTGGTTATGATTATGAGCGAGATGGTTCATGCCTCACACGTGTATTTGTTTGGTGGCTTTTATGCATTGGTACACCCTTGTTGTTGTGAGTCTTGTTTCAAAACTGTTCGAAAGAGTCTCCTAATCAAGCAATGTTGTACTCATTGCATGTTGTTTTATGTCAGTGTTATAGTGTTATGCGTATGAAGAAAGTCGAGTCGTTCATTGGAAACTAATGGTTATATCCCATGTGGGTGAGTTGGAGCAACTCAAGTTGTCGAACTACGGTGCCTCTGCGAATTATATACGTAGGCAAGGCCATCAAGTGATGAGCCCCCGAGGCATTAGGTCGGGCCCCTAGGACTGTTCTTCTGAGTCTTGTTTGAGACTTGTCGTTTATTCTCGATAACGTAAAAACTACCATTGATTTATATAGCTTGTCTTAGTAATCATGTGCTAACTATCTTTGATCTTATGTGTGTGCCAAGTCATGTAGACCTTGTAGGTATAGGCATTGGGAGCAAGGACTTGTTGATAAAATAGAATGTAAGAGGTATGTTAAGCTGACCTAAGTAAGTAGACTCTATTGCCAAAGTTAGTAAATCACTTCTATCTTTCTTGTAACTTGTGTGATCATTGAATATAGCTATAAGTAGTGAATTGTGTTGTTGTTGTCTTATAAGTAAACACAAAAATTAAAATAAAATAAAATAAAATAAAAATTATTGCAAAATTAGCAAAGATGCTACAGTCTTGCCTGGTTGTTTAGTGTGTAAAATGTGGGCATGAGATTGGTCACTTTGTACCTTATTTTTCATTAATTTCTCATTCTTGTACTCAATGTACTTCTCCCATTGATATTAGGAAAAAAAAATTAGGTGATGAACTAATGTATCTTTGATATGTTGTATCTGTGGAAATATGCTCTGTAGTTGTATTATGGAACTGTGAATTGAATTGCAATGAAATGATGTATCGTTTTCCACGCTTGTGATCATTAATCGTAGTGTGTCATCACTATGTGTTCTTGGTTGTTTAGTCTCTTCCTTTTGATAAAAGTTTATGATTTGTAATGACCGTTTCGTGTACCCCAGAGGACGTGAATGATTTAGTAAAGGCATAATTGCTTTTCGTGTAATGTGAGCACACATTCATTATATGCAATGTTCCGCAATGTTTCACTTTCAAAAAAAAAAATTGTACCGTGTTTGTTGTCCTTTGGGGTTCACACGGCGGGGCATTACATGTTGGGGGAATGACCTAATGACCTAGAGAATTTGAGAAGTCCCCATGGCTTTAGTAACATAAAAATCAAATAAATAAATAAAAACTCGATTCAATAACCCTTAGCTTTAAATGTTAATGGACCTTAACCACACCCAAATAACCCCAAAAAAAAAAATATGTAAATATTTATTTGAAATTTTGAATAATGATATCACTAATAGTTTTATTTTCATTTTTTGTGTATACTTTAGTTTTGTGCCTTGTATGATCCGAATTAAAACAACAAAAGTAAAATCAAAATCAAAATCAAAATTCCTCTTTTAGTTTTAGTTGATTAAAGTTCAAAATTTTAAATGTTTAACTATAAACATTTAATGTGTTGTTTTTAAAAATAATTATATGTTGAATTTCAATATTAATAGTCAAATTATGATTACATCTTTGGTGTATCATCTACTTCTACAATTCTTGTGACTTGAAGATATGAAATTATTTTTAATATAATTATTACATTATGTTATAAACTCTTTAAGTTTGCTACAAAAAATTCTCTCGCATTATTGTTAGGATTAAGGTGATATTAACCTTGCAATCTTATTTCAAATAATGAAACATCCAACATCTTGGGAATGGGTACTTGGATGCCCATTTAGGTGGTTGGAGGATTACTAATTATTATTCACCCCATGACTTGGAATATTAGTCGTAGTGGCATCAAGGAGGAGCAATATTTATGACAATGACATTTACAAATTGATTTGACTTTATTTACGCCACTTTCCCAATCCTAGGTGATAGGAGATAGAGTGGGGCATCTTATGCATTGCCAAGTGGGGTCGATATTAGTTGGCCATTCTATTTTGGAGCACAATACTTAGGAATGTGTATTGAATATTTACATGGGTCAAATATGCTAGTAGTTATGGAGGCTATTCATGGAACATTGATTGATTGGTCATGGGTGTTGGAGCCCATTTTCATAAGCCTTAAAATTACAAAATTTCTAAGTTTGGAGCTCCCTTTGGTGCTTTGGTCTAGCTTTTCTCATCATTGACATTCAATTAGTGATATCCTTCAATAGGCTCCACTAGTCAATTTTGTGTCAAATGTCAGACTTTGCTTCCTCTCATACTTTAGTCATGGGCATAATTTCCAAAAATCCACAAATATTTAAGTATGAGGCCTTTTGACTAATGTTTTGGCTCAAGGCGGGTTTTTGGAATTTTCAATGGTAATATGCATCTCGCCATTCAGTAGAACCCCACGCTTCCTAAGTCCCTCTAAGTCCTTTGTTTATTTTGGGATTTCTAACTTTTGCTTTTTAGTATCCCTTTTGTCATTTCCCCATGCCTCTACACTTTTTCTTTGTCTGTTGAGCGATTTTGAGATTTCTCTTGCCCATATCCCCTTCATCCTTTCTCTCTAAGTTGCCGACCTCCCCAAATCTATAGGCTTTTGGGTTTTCTCTTCCTAAGATGCCACTTTTTCATTTCTTTAGTCCTTGCTTCCCACCTACCTCCTCTGCTTTTGGGCTCGGGCCTCTAGCTTTCCTCCTCCTAGCATGGTTGGGGACATTATCATTATGCATCCCCAATCCTTGATTGTTGACAATTTCTTGTTTCCTCTTCCTTTAGCGTCATGCATTCCTATCCCTCAACCCCTAATTGCTTTTTTCTCTTATTATGGGTGTTTGGGCTTTTCCATCCTCTTTTGTCCAAAATGCACTGAGTACTCGACAACCTTGAACCTTGACACCCACCACTTAATTCATGCTTTAATCTCAAGCCCTCAATATTCCCTTTTCTTTCCCATGCATTTGCTTGTGGTAGAGTGTATTTCCTGATCACTACTTCATGTCCCCTTTTTTTGAATTTTGGAATTCATAATGCCCACATGCCCCAAATGTAAATGACCATGTGACATTCATATACCCCATATCTTGTGATCTTTCCATCTTTCTTTCTTGAGCCCATGGGTTCCTTGGTCCCCCTTTATTCAACATTTTACATCCATGTTTCTTGACTCTCAATTCCCGCCATCCTTATTGCATCCCATGGGCATCCAAATCCATATATCCTTGACATCACTCAAGAATGTATTTTAGTCTTGGGCACTATTCAATTACAGGAAATTGTAGATCCACAATTTTCAAGCTAGAAATCCTACCTAGTCCATTGCACAATCAATAACACCATTAATGGTCTTGATTAAAGGGGGTAACACAACATATGGTTCTACAGTGCCTCTATCGTGGTTCCCTTAAGAGTATGGTTCTTATACAAATGGACAAGGTTGCTGATGTAAATGTATGGTTTCATGAACATCGTTCCATGCAAAGTTGACGTAGTCCAAAATATGGGTGACATGTGCACTATAGCAAATGACCATGGCTCTTCCCTTAAGACAACTTGATGATGACTAATAGATGTATATATGCAGATTCTCAATGAAATATAGGAGGATGGAAGAAGAGATTGCAAATAGAAGAAGAAAATGGTTGGAAATTATTGCTCCACTTTCTTATAATGAGTTAAGGGCATTTTTATTGTATTTTTTTGGGTTTTCTTCAATATAGAGTAGAATAAAATTCTAATCATTTAGGAATGATTTAATATATGAAACTAACATATTTTTAATTTCTTCACAAGCATTGTATGAATTTTTGATGCTCTTATTGACCCTCTTGATCACATTTGTTGATTTGAGTGTTATCTTTGATTAGTTTGTCAACATGAAGGCAATAAAACTCCTTGCAAAGCTTTTGTAAGGCATCTTATCAAAGCAGTACAAGAAGCTTGTTGGTCTATTTATGGATTTATAATATATGTTCAATTAATTGTATTGTAAATTCCTATGCCTACTAGTTTATATGCATAGACCCTAGCTTATGTATGGGATTGAAAGGTATGGTCCTAATTGATACCTTCATAAAGGCATCTTGTAATGGATTGTATTCATGCTACTCTGGTTTTGAAAGCATGAAATATGCTCTCGTAACTAGATAAAGGCACCATTCTACTTTATGCCAACCTCCCATGACACCAACACACTTGAAATAACAAAAAATGTCTTTTATCATGCTTTGTGTTGATAGTCTCACCAAGCATTTTCACTCTAAGCAATTTTTGCAAATTTTATTTTAAGAGGTACGCTTGTTCTATTTTCTTCCATGTATGAGGGTGTACTAAAAGGTGAGAATATTCGGTGGTTAATATGAAATCATTTCTAGAATCCTTACATGGTTATGTATCTACTTAATGAAGGTGTGAAGTCCTTGTATCAACAAACCAACATATTGGTGCTTAATGACAATCAATTTGGAGTTTCCTATGTAATGAGTATGGTTTGTTTCAAGGTCTATTTTCATTTTATCTTTAAGATTAACATCCTAGGGAATACACCCCTTGGCTTAGTAGAGCTTAAATCAAAAGAAGGAATTGTTCATTATTATCCATTGATTCTTAGTGTCCCTACTTGATCATAATTTGTAATCTTCTTCTCTTGAGTTTGTCACCCATGACACAAAAAAAATAGCATAATTTTTTTTGGATTTGGGAACCTACAACTTTGAGCAAAAAAAATGGGGTTGGTGGTTTTTTTGCAATGCTACAAATTTTGATAGTTGTGGTTTTGAGAAACCATTCATAGTTTTCCCTCTTCAATTCTCTATGAATTGTGTAAGGAAAGCTAAGGTGCGGAAACAACTCTCCTAACGTAAAAACCTCAGGGAAGAATGCAGAGATACTTTTAAATTTTCAATTACAGTCCAATTAAGATACACTTGAAAGCAATAACAAAAACAGAGAAATAATCATACACAGATGAACACCGGATTTACGTGGGAAAACCCTTATAGGAGAAAAACCCACCACACCAAGAAAAGCCCCTTTGTATTACAGTAATGGAAATTACATACAGAGATCAGACTTATCTTTCTGATGTCAATTTACAACATCATAATCCTTGATCAACCTTGTACAGAACATTCAAGATACAATGCTCTCAGAATCAAGTTCTCACTGATCACACATCGAACCATTCATCCAACTATTACCGAATTGAACATCATCTGCAATTGCAAAGTATATCCATGTCGTCCTTGTCTGTTGAACTTCCTCACAGAACGGCCACAACAGACTAACTTCCAACAGTTCCCATTGGGCTTCACTGATTGGTCGAAGACTCACCACATAGGATAGTCATCACTCGGTCAAAGACGTTCAAAATGTATTCGCATGTCGATGAGACACTAATCATGTCCCCCTGATGCCACAAGAACGATTGTAGTTATCGCCAAGAGTCTTGACCATCGGCAAGACATTATACCGAATTCACAAGTCGCATCGACCTCAGCATTCTCATCGGCGAGACTATCGCCATTTGCCAAGAGATCATACCGAAGTTCACAAGTCACATCGATGTGATCACTGTCGGCAAGACTTAGGCTATCACTGAGAGGTAATACCGAGCCCTCGAGTCATACCGAGCACCAAACAATTGCTAGGAGTCATACCGACAACAGACTACCCCATCGCTGAGACAAACATCCATCGCTAAGACTTCATACCGAAACCTTCATGTTATCTCGATGACTCCGAGTGTAGCTATTCGGCGAGACATACCATCTATCGGCAAGAGATCTTACTGAGTCACCATGTCACCCTGATGTCTTCTAGTGAATAACTGTCGGCAAGAGAACCAACAGTCGACAAGAGTTCTTACCGAGGCTTTCACGTCACCTTGATAGCTCTGAGTGTATGCTTATCGGTGAGACATACCACCTATCGCCAAGACTTCATACCGAAGCATTTGTGTTACTCTGATGACTCCAGTCGCCATGAGTCTCCTCGATAACCTTTAGGCATTAACCCGTCAGCAAGACCAATCCACTCGGCAGAGGATTATAGCGAACACAACAAGTCACAGCGATAGCTCCAGTTGGCAAGACATCAACAAGGTCTCAGCGACCTGAACATTTCATAAGGTTTCACAACTGCCAGTCGGCCAGACAATATGGATGTCACACCGACTTTGCTCTTTCAAAGGTTTCAGCCTGTGAGATTGAGGCACAATATTCCAACAATCTACCACTTGACGAAGATCACACATGCACCACCAGAGCACAACAAAACTACTGAAATTCATGGGCACTAAGACCCATCGAACTGGCACACCACCTGAACTTGTTTGTGCTCACTGGCTTCGTGAATGCATTTGCAACATTCTCCAGAGTATCCACTTTTTCTAAAGAGACCTTTCCATCCTCCACCATATCTCGTACAAAATGATACTGTACATCTATATGTTTTGTCCTGGCATGGAAAGGAGGATTCTTTGCCAAACAAATAGCACTTTGACTGTCACAGTAAATTGTTATTTGCCCTGCATCAAAACCAATGTTGTTAGAACACAAGCCCGTTTTAACCATGTGCTTCTTTCGCATTATTGTTGCTGCCGTATTACTGCCTCTATAGTGGACAAAACAGCTACAACTTGCTTCTTACTCATCCAACTAAGCTGCACCACCATTCAACATGAAATATATCCCTTTGGTGGATCTTCTGCTATCAATGTCCCTTGCCCAATCAGAATCCACATAGCCTTAAATACTGAGAGTCCTTTGTGATTCAACCAAGTTCCCATGGTATCACAAAGCATATTTTGAAGTGACCTTCAAATATCTAAAGAACACTCTCTTAGCGACATTCCAATGTGTTCTTCGGGGATTAGCCATAAAAGGACTAAATTACTCCTTGCTTGGGCAATGTAGCCTTGTATAGACCATTGCATACATAGGTACATAACCCCGCTACTAGCATAAGGTACACTGGTCATGTCCTCCATCTCAGTAGGAGATTTTGGACAGTCTTCAACAGATAGCTTCGTTCCCTGCAAAACTAGAACAACTAGCTGCTTGCAATCATTCATACAAAATCTCTCTAGAACAATCTTAACATACTTACTCTAACTGAGCCAAATTTTTCTAGTCTTTTTGTCCCTGGTGATTTCCATTCCCAGAATATACCTTGCTGCACCAATATCTTTCATTTCGAACTTTGCAGACAACTGAGACTTAAGATCAGAAATCATTAACTTACTATTGTCTATGAACAACATATCATCAACATAGAGAGCAATAATAAGAACTTGATCACTTTCAAGTTTGTAATACACACAATGATCAGATTTTGATCTTACAAATCCTAATGACAAAACAAAAGTGTCAAACTTCTGGTACCACATTTTAGGAGACTGCTTTAATCCATACAGAGATTTTTTCAACTTGCAAACCAATCTTTCTTTACCTGTCTCCACAAAGTGTTCAGGCTGAGACATATAAATCTCTTCTTCAAGATCACCATGAAGAAATGATGTCTTCACATCCATCTGTTCGACCTCTAAGTCATACGCTACTGCAAGTGACAAAAGAAATCTAATGGACGTCAGCTTAGCTACAGGAGAAAAAATCTCCCCATAATCAATTCCCTCTACTTGGGAATAACCCTTCGCAACCAACCTCGCCTTATACTTTTCCACACTGCCATCAGGACCTATTTTCTTTTTTAAATGCCATTTACATTACGGCTTTTCTACCTTTAGGCAAGGGCACCAAACTCCAAGTATCATTCTTTTCTAATGATGCCATTTCTTCATTCATAGTTTCCAACCAGAGTTTGCATGGGTGTTCACAAATGCACCTCTTTTCCACGGTCCTAAGCTCGCCGGTGCTGAAATTAAAGCATAAACTCACCGGTAGAATCTATCAAAGAAAACCCATACCCTATCGGGGTTGCTTCCTTTCTGAGTTGACCTCCTCACTTGCTGAGGCTGAGGTTGTTCTTCTTCATCAAAACTCTCAGAACTACTTGAGCTCTCCTCAGTTTCAGGTACATTTTGAATTTTCAATTCCTCTTTATCTGGTGTCGGAGGAATTTCGACTACATCCTTTTTGTTTTTTGATTTTGTCTTTAACTGCAGATCCAAGGTAGAAGGCTTCAGCTCACGAAAGATAACACTTCTGCTGTATAGAACCTTCTCCATATCGGGATTCCAAAGCTTGTATCGTTTTATGCCAGCACTATAACCAATAAAAATACATTTGACAGCCTTGTTCTCCAATTTAGATATTTTCTCATTCGGCACATGTGCATATGCCTCACAGCCAAATACACGAATGTGTCTTAGAGAGGGATTCTTACCAGACCATGCTTCCAAAGGTGTTTTCTCAACAAGAGCAGAATTAGGAGAACGGTTTATCAAGTAACATACTGTAGCAACTGCATCAGCTCAGAACTTCTCCTCCAAGCCAGCACTGCTCAACATACTTCGTTCTCTTTCCATCACTGTCCTGTTGAACCTTTCTGCAACTCCATTTTGCTGCGGAGTGTAAGGTATAGTTTTATGTCTTTTAATTCCATAATCTTTACAGTACCTCTCAAATTCATCAGAAAAAAATTCACCGCTATTATCAGTCCTTAAACATTTTATTTTCCTTCCAGTCTAATTTTCTACAAGGTTTTTAAATTCCTTAAACCGACTGAACACTTCTGATTTACTTTTCAAAAAATAAACAAATGCTCTTCTTGAATAATCATCAATAAAGCGATACATGAGTACCTTGACTTAGACAAAGAAGGACATTCAACTGGACCAAAAACATCAGGAATGTATATAATCAAGCAAACCCGAGAGAAGATTTGTGAGAATTTGGAGTAAAATATAACATGAATTGTTTTTACCATATATACAATGTTCACAAAACTCAAGTCCGAAGTTTTACAATCTTCAAGCCCCTCAGCAGGGTTTTTTATTCTTCAAGGTTTGACCTTTTCTCTCAATGTAGCCTAGCCTATGATGCTAGAGCATAGTCTTTTCTTCTAGAAGTTTAACTTCCATAGAGTTTACACTATCAGGAACTTTTTCCTCTTTTCCTCCATGAGTAGCTTTTTGTGACTTTACAGAGACACTATTGCATTGAACAACATGTGCATCCAGCTTATACAAGGTACCAATACGAGCACCCCTTGCTAGCACCATTGAGCCTCTAGTCATCTTGTAGCCATTTCCAGAGAACGTGACTTGCACTCCAATATCATTCAACTTACTAACAGAAAGTAAATTTTGAGCTAGACCTGGTATATGCATTACATCATTGATTCCCTTCACTCTTCCATCAGGGAATTGAATTCTGACTCTTCCACACCAACAATTTCCAAAGATGAATCACTTGCCAAATACACCTTTCCACCATCGTATTTTTCATACTTATGAACCAGTCTCTATGAGATGTCATGTGGAAAGATGCTCCAGGGAATCAATAGCCAGACATCATCTGATGCCTGCATAGCCAAGGCTGCAATGAAGGCGTCTGCATCACTATGAGAATAATCATTGTCGAAAGAATTCTTCTTCTTCTTTTTCTCCTTTTTGCAATCCTTTTGGACATGACCAGGTTGCCCACAATTCCAACACTTCACCTTGGACTTCTTGCCAGGAGACTTTGATCTCCCTTCTGATTTGGATTTGTACTTCTTGTCCTTGCCTTTTTCTTTCGATCTGCCTCTAACAGCAAGAGCCTCCTTCGCCATCTCAGAAGATTTCCTTCTCATCTCTTCTGATAACAAAGAAGCAACAACATTTTCCATCTTAAAAGTGGATGTCGCACTCCCAATAGCCATCACCAGGTGATCCCAAGAATCTGGCAAAGAACATAATAACAACATACAACGATCTTCTTCATCAATCTTCACACCTACAGATGTTAACTGAGCAATTAGCATGTTGAAAGCGTTCAAATGATCAGCAACGGACCCTCCTTCCTGCATTCTCAAAAAGTACAGCTTCTTCCTCAAGAACAATTTATTCACCAAGGACTTGCCCTAATAAATAGCTGCCAGTCTTTTCCGCAAGGAAGATGTAGTCTTTTCTTCATGAACATTCAGAAGAACAGAGTCTGCTAAACAGAGCCTTATCAGCCCCTTTGATTTTCTATCTGCAAGGTCTCAATCTTCTTGCTTCATGCTTGTAGGCTTTGTTCCAGACACAACAATCCAAAGATTACGATCAACCAACAGATCTTCCATTTTAAGTTTCCACAACTCAAAATTGCTGCCATTGAATTTCTCAATTTCAATCTTTCTTGACGTGCTTGCCATCTTAACCTGTAATTCAAATTACCAAACTTCTACAAGACTCCCACTGAACATAATTGACACAAAAAACCCAATGTACCCACAAGGATAACACAACTGGCCAGGCTCTAATACCATTTGTAAGGAAAGCTAAGGTGCAGAAACAACTCTCCTAACGTCAAAACCTCAGGGAAGAATGCATAGATACTTTTAAATTTTCAATTATAGTCCAATTAAGATACACTTGAAAGCAATAACAGAAACAGAGAAATAATCATTCACATATGAACACTAGATTTACGTGGGAAAACCCTTACGGGAGAAAAACCCACCACACCAAAAAAAGCCCCTTTGTATTACAGTAATGGAAATTACATACAGAGATTAGACTTATCTTTCTGATGTCAATTTACAACAGCATAATCCTTGATCAACCTTGTACAAAACATTCAAGATACAATGCTCTCAGAATCAAGTTCTCATTGATCACACATCGAACCATTCATCCAATTGTTACCGAACCGAGCATCATCTGCAATTGTAGAGTATATCCATGTCGTCCCTGTCTGTTGAACTTCCTCACAGAATGGCCACAACAGACTAACTTCCAACGGTTCCCATTCAGCTTCACTGATTGGTCGAAGACTCACCACGTAGGATAGTCATCACTCAGTCAAAGACGTTCGAAATGTATTCGCATGTCGGTGAGACACTAACCGTGTCTCCCCGATGCCACAAGAACGATTGTAGTTATCGCCAAGAGTCCTGACCATTGGCAAGACATTATATCGAGTTCACAAGTCGCATCGACCTCAACATTCTCATCGGCGAGACTATCGCCATTTTCCAAGAGATCATACCGAAGTTCACAAGTCACATCGACCTCAGCATTCTCATCGGCGAGACTATCGCCATTCGCCAAGAGGTAATACTGAGCCCTCAAGTCATATCGAGCACCAAACAGTCGCCAGGAGTCATACCGACAACAAACAACCCCATCGCTGAGACAAACATGCATCGCTAAGACTTCATACCAAAACCTTCATGTTATCCCGATGACTTCGAGTGTAGCTATTTGACGAGACATACCATCTATCGGCAAGAGATCTTACCGAGTCACCATGTCACCCCGATGTCTTCTAGTGAATAACTGTCGGCGAGAGAACCAACAGTCGACAAGAGTTCTTACCGAGGCTTTCACGTCACCTCGATAGCTCCGAGTGTATGCTTATCGGTGAGACATACCACCTATTGCCAAGACTTCATACCGAAGCCTTTGTGTTACTTCGATGACTCCAGTCGCCATGAGTCTCCCCAATAACCTTTAGGCATCAACTCGTCGGCAAGACCAATCCACTCGGTAGAGGGTTATAGCAAACATAATGAGTCACAGCGATAGCTCCAGTCGGCAAGACATCAACAAGGTCTCGGCGACCAGAACATTTCATAAGGTTTCACAACTGCCAGTCGGCCAGACAATATGGATGTCACACCGACTTTGCTCTTTCAGAGGTTTCAGCCTGTGAGATTGAGGCACAATATTCCAACAAATTGGATGCCTTGGATAATTTTTTAGGAGTTTTTGGCAAGTTGAACATTGTTATGTTGTTGGAATGTTGTTAGATTAAAGGGATAGTTTTTTATTAGAGGTAAAATACAGGTTTTGAAGGGGCCCAGAACCCTTTACAAAAGAAAGCAGCTGATACTAAAGAAAACAACACTAAGCATAAATTAGTCCATCAACAACGAACCAACAGCAAAAAGTCAGCAAAAAAGGAGGACCCCAACTAGCAGCACTACATGTTTTTTAGAATATCTGTTGCCTCCACGTCGCTCATCGTAGCCTTCTGAGCATCATCCAAAATATTAGGCATTTCTTTACGAGAATCCCCAACCTAAGCTTTAGTCTTGTTTCTAGTTCTAGCACCAGGTCCATCCGTAGTCACCTCAGTAATCAAAACAATACCCTTCTCCCCACCCTTCTCAACAACACCCTCCTTCTCTATCAGCTTACCAACAACACTGATCTCTTCATCATGAACAATTTCTTTACGTTTCTTGGTACTAACCACAGGAGAAGTCACACCAACAAAATCAAACTTAACAACAGATTTAGACACCTCCCCACCCCTCATCATAGTAGCCCAAATTTTCTCCATTTGATCCTCAAGGGTGAGGATTCTACCTTCCAGATTCAGTTTCATCTTAAGAGTTTCCTCTACCACAATGTCTTCCATAGTATTTAAGGAATCAAACAATTCATCTATCTGGTTTTGGATAGAGGACTCCTCAACCTTACTCACCACACCCCTAACTTTGACATTAGTTTTATTGAGTTCGTGAAAAAACCATTTAAACAATTTGAACATAAAAATGGAACCCTCACATGTAATTATAGCAATATAATGCTTAATAATTTTTCGGCTATGTGCGAGGGTGAGGCAGCGAATTTGTGCAGCGATGCAATGGCGCAGAGAAGGGCGAATGGCGACGTTGGTGAAGGTAAGAAGGCCTAAAAAAATGGCTGCAGAGGGTGCAAATCTTCATTGGCCAAGGCTGGTGGTGCAGGGCGGCGTCGTTACCAGCTGAGGTCGGGCTCTCATGGGGATGGGGTTTCTGGAAATCCTAAACCTCCTCCTCCCGCTTCTTCGCATGGAGTTTCTCTTCATCATGTGCCAGTGGAGCCTGATTCGAGATGTTTTGAGGGCTGCAAAAATCCCCTGAACCCTTTCCATGCTTGCAACGATTTTTGTCTGGCCCAGATTCAGAAGTCGAACCCTAACTTTCCACCGCCCAAGCTGTCGAATCTCGATCCTGGGTCGAAGGAAAATCAAGCTCTTGGCAGTTCTAGTTTAGCCATTGAGGATGTCAAGGTTGCCTTTGCAAATGATCCTGTCGTTTTTCATTTATCTGACGATTGCTTAAAATCCATCTCTGCGGATGTGGGGCGTTCTCTTATTTTTCGTCTCCTAAGGAAGCGGCCATCACCAAAGGACATCCAGGCTTGGGCTTCGTCTGTCTAGCATAATTTGGTTCCTCCAGCTATCCAATCCTTGGATTTTGGCTTCTTTCTTATCACCTTTGTTTCCTCTAAGGATTGCAATTTTGTTACACAAAATGGTCCCTGGTTTATGGGGAATTATGGTTTGTTCCTCACCCCCTGGACTCCTTTCTTCGACCCTGCCACAACTATTATTTTAGAGATTCTGATTTGGATCAGGCTTTACAACCTTCCCCTGGTGATGAGGGATCCTTCCTTAATTGGGCGGATGATCAGTCATGTTAGATCCTTTGTGAAGTTAGATATTGAGTTGTCGGCTTCACACAGATTCACAAGGGTTTGTCCCCTTGTGGACATATCTAAACCCCTTCCTGGTTTGATTTAGATTCTTTCCTCTCATGGTACATGGGTGCAATTTTTAAACTTTGAGGGCTTACCCTTCAAATGCTTTCGTTGCAATGAGTTGGGCCGCAAGATTGGAGACTATTCTGTGCCAAGACCTCCTGGTTCTAAATGCTACAGCCTTAAGAGGTGGAGCAAGAAACCTGGGTCCTTGGATGCAAATTTTTTCTAGCGTAATCATGGTAATTTTTTTGCTCCTCATTGTGCTTTGGGGGTTGAGTTAGAGGCTCCTTCGGTTCCTCCCCTAGTGCAAATTCTAACTCCTGAATGTCCTCCTACTCCTATCTTGGATATTGTTACTGCTGGGGTTGATGAGGAGGATTCAGAGTCTGATGGCACTTTCTCTTTTATGGAGGGTCTGGATGACCCCATCCCTGATTTTTTCAAGCAAGAATTTTTTGTGGCTCCTTCTCAAAAGTTGGGTCTCTCAAATGGAATCCAAAAAGACAAAACCTGACTATGGTGCTTCAAATAAAAAAAAAGGCAAGAAGTCTGAGGCTAAGAAAATCTGCATTGAAGGAAAAGAGGCTGTGGAGGAGGGCACTCAATGGACCATGGAGGCTCTCTTCTCCCAGAAAAAGGCTAAGTCTTAGCATGGCTTTGGCTGGCTGGCTTGTCTCTATTTTTCTCCTTGTTGGTTATGATTCTTGGTTCAATGTCCTCTATTGACTCCTGTGGGTTGTTTTGGCTTTGATTCCTCTCAAAGTTGTTGGAGTGGAGTTGGGTGGCTTTCAATTTTTCCGTATTTGCTCCCCTTTTGCAAGGGCTTGCAATTTTTTATGTGTTTCTATCTTTTCATATACAAAATCTTTCTTACAAACCAAAAAAAAAAAGGAACCCTCACGAGCAATTCCTAGCACATCAGACATATCTTCTCTATCAATATTAAAAACCCCCTTCCCCAAAGCATCTTCCTCCTTAGAAGAACTAACCTTATCTTGACCAGCAAAAATTTCCTTACCTTTCCCAGCAGCAACCAAAGTCTTGATTTTGCGGATGGAGCTCGCAATCTCCTCCGCCACAACCTTTCTTTTCTTCAACCTCTCCAATTCCACATCCTAGGAATCCACAACAAACAAACCACCAACCCTAGTCTTACCTTTCTACTACAAGTACGACTTAACACTTGGAGAATCATCAACATCCAGATCACCCGCTAAAGTGAGAGGAAAGTCTCTCTCCAATAATTGACTCGCAGTCCTTAGAACTTGTTTCTTCATGCTTCCCTCCTCTGGCTCCTTCTTCTACTTGGTTACATGGGGCGGCGAAGAAGCCTCGCCATACAAATCAATCTTCTCCTTCACACCCCTACTCGACAAATCAACAACCACCTCATCACTACAAGTCAAATAGCCCTCGCTAGCACATGGCTCCCCTTTTTTAGTCTTTCCCGCAGCAGGGGATTGAGGACCCACCTCCAAAGAAGCAAGTGAATCCGGGACAAAGTCCACATTCTCCAAATCCGACTCTTGTTCCAAAATAAGTTTCCTTTTCTTCAGCTTTTTGTTGGTTGGTTCCTCTTTAGAGGCAGTCTCATACTCCTTCGTTGGCTTAGACTGTTTACCCTTTGCGGTAGCAATTGGCTTAACCACCTCAAAGGACTTCGCATAATCAGAAATAAGAAGGATTAACCCCACATGCAAAACGAGATTTTTAGAGTTTTTCTTATGATCCTTGAGACTCGAATCTAGAGACATCAAGAGATAATAAGGAAAGGAAATCTTTTTCTTATGACGGAAATGATTGAGCAAGATGAAGTGGTATGCATTTACTACTGAGAAGCGTCCTTCCAAGGTAATGGAGCGCATTAGCTCTTCTGCAACATCTCCCCACAATGCCTTAAGAGAGCTTCTCTGGTAGCCTCCACTCCTCGCAGTCCTCAAATCCTTAGCTTCATCCCCCTTGAAGAAGATTTGCATAGCGGTTTGCGACTCCTTTTTATCTCTAAAAACTTTCATACCATCCATGGCCAGAGCAGTAATTTTAGCTATAAATTCTTCATTGACATCAAACTCTGTTCTGCCCAGCTTCAACACCCTATCATTCCATCCTTTAGCAAATAGTGTCGTAATCTGAGGATTATTGCCATGTAATTTCTCTAGGTAAGGAGTTAACCCTCCTTTCTCCAACACCTACCAAACCTCTTTCTTCTTGATAGCTTCACTCGAGAAGGGTTTGACCCGATTTCTATCTCCACCCATATCAACAGAGTTAGTAGAAAGTAACGGCTTGAGAACTCTAAACTCAATGAAAGGAAACCTCTGGAAGACAATTCTAGGAGCACCCAGAATCCATGTGAGAACTAAAATGAGGTAGAGGATAATTAAAAACTTTGAGTTCCATTCCCTACGGCTACCAGCCCCCGTACCAATAGCTTGATTCAAATCTGGCTTACCATCCTTTCTCATAATATTCAAACCCCATTCCCTAACCTCTCTAACTCCAGTATTAGCGAAGATGTCCGCTAGTCCATTACCCTCTTTCAAAATGTGAGAGATGTAATATTCATCAAAAGAATTCAAAATATCAATGGAGTCCCTTATCAAAGACTCAATAGTCCAAGAAGGGGGAGCACAAGTTTTCAAAGTATTAATGATATTCAAAGAATCACCCTCCAGCCAAACTTTCTTATAGCCTTTGGTTTGTGCCAGCTTAAGACCATGATAGGCTGCAACAATAGTTAGATGTGTTGATTTAACATTTTTATTGGATTAATAGAGACTCGTCCTCTCTTTGATGGTGGAGTTCTTTTCCAAAAGATTTTCTCCTAGTATATCTAGTGTTATGAGTTTTATTCACATGTTTGTTTATTTAAGCTTTCCCGCATTAACCACATAGTTAATCATGTGATACTTTAATTTTTATTTTAGATATGTACATGAAGTGAGCATATTTTTATTGATGTGCTTTACCTTATTTTTCAACATTTGGTATTAGAAATTTGGTTTTGTTTAGAAGGGGTTTCCATTTTTGGAAGTGTTGTGTTTTTTGGTGCATTGAGAGCTTTTGACTTTGTGGGTTTACATATTTTGTGATTGATTGAAATCATGACCCATACCACTCATTTAGAGATTGAAAAGTTCAATAGCACTAAGTATGAGTTGTGAAAGTTGAAGATTAATAATCTCTTAGAAGAAATACACCAGTGGCAAGTTGTAGCAAGAAAAGGAAAACTTGATGGAATGTATAATGAAGATATAAAAAGCTGGACAAGAAGACATGAGAAACCATTCATTGGTATCTTATAGTTTCTATCCTTATGAATGTCTTGGAACATGCTAGTTGCATTTGTATTGTAGAGGATGATAGGTGATATCTATCAAACTAAAAATTTGACAAATAAGTTATATCTCAAAATATGTACATATATTCTTTAAAAATGAAGGTGATTTTGTCATATTTAATATTTGAATGCCTTTCTTGGGAGAATTTAATTGTTGCTAATAATGGTAGTGATGCAAATTTGAAAATGGACTCCCTTATTGCTGCATTGCTAAGTGAGGAGATAGGGAGAAAGTCTAATGATGAAGGATCTAAGGATTCCTTCAATATTTGGGGAAGGCCCAAGAACAATGGTGGATCTAAAAGGAAATTAAAGAAATCTAAATCCAAGTCAAATGACAATTCAAAATTATTGAGAAGGGTAGAGTGTTTGAACTATGGAAAATGAGGGCATGTGAGGAAGGAGTGTAGAAACAACAAGAGCTTTGATGATTCCTCTTTAGAGAAATCCTCTAATGATTGTGATAGTGATGCATTGTTTACTTTTGTTACTATTGGTACAGTGATGACTTTTCATTGACTGATTGAGGTTGGTATTACCATAAGACCTCACACAAGGAGCGGTCTTTGTCATACCAAGATTATGATGGTGGATAAATTTTTCTTGGGGATAATAGTACACACTAGATATTTGATAAGGGAAAGATATAATTATGTTTGAATCATCAAAAGGTGTAAACTTTACGATATTTAATATATTTCAAGACTTGTGAAAAATATTATTTTTGTATCCAAATTGAATGATTGTGGAGTGTATGTGACATTTGATAAGTTTGGTTGTAGATAAGTGAAAGGTAATTCAGGGATAGTAAGAGGCTCACAATGTGGGGCTATTTAGACTTGATGCCTACACATTTTTTAATTCTGCCAATGAAACTAACATTTTTGAAAATGCTTGTTTGTTGTGGCACCAACCTTTGGAACACATTAGTGAAAAGGGTCTTCAAACCCTAATTAATAAAAAATTGGTTGACCATTTTTCTATTTATTCTCATGAGCATTTTTATTTTTGTGAGTATTGTGTGTTTGACAAGTAGAGTAGAGTTTTGTTTTATGTTGGAAGTATTAGGACAAAGAGATTAGTAAATTTTTTTCATATGGATGTGTTTACTTTAGTGGATGTTAGTTCAATGGGAAAATGTCATTATTATGTTACATTCATTGATGACACTCTAAGTACCTCTAGGTTTATTTCTATGTTTTAAATATGAAAAATTCTCCAAATTCAATGTTAAGAAACTTCTAGAGATAAATAAAAAAATAAAGGTCTTGAGATCTGACAATAATGGTGATATTGCTTTAGGGAATTCAATGATTTATGTAGACATGCAAATATTGGTGATTAAATGCTACCCCTTATATACCTTAATAGAATGAGGTTGTAGAGATGACGAATCCAACTTTAATGAGAAGACTTAGAAGTATGATGAGAGATACATAGTTGGATCAATGCTTTTGGATAGAGAATGTGAGTACTATTTGTTATTTGATTAATGGAAAATGATCCATTCTTGTTAGAATACACAAATATATTGAGAGGGGGGGTGAATCAGTAGATACCTCAAATTAATTTAGTTTCAACTTGTCAATCAAAAACTAAAACTGCATTAATCAAATAACACATTCAAAGCAACAACATAGAACCATAACACCATATTTATGTGGAAAACCCAACAAGGGAAAACCACAATGAGAAGAGCTTCTTGGAGCTACTGTCCAAATCCATCCTCACAAATGAATCAACAATTACAAAAGATTCTAGGTCTTTAACTTGAGGAAGTTCATAAGTCCATGCTTACTTATAGAATGAGGTTGCAACCTCAGAATACAACTCTTTGAAGAATCAGATGACAAATCATAACTGCAACACTTCTGCTACCTCTGGCTCACTACCTTTGTCACTTTTACATCACTCTACCTTTGGCTCACTACCTCTAGTATTCACACTTTGCACTTCTGCCTTTGGCTCATTGCCTTCAACACTTACACAATTTGGTCGTCTCACTGCCTCCAACATGCATAAAACACTTCATTAGAAATTCACACACATTACTTTTCCTTCACTGCACTGCTATCAACAATTTACATTAATCACACATTGAACACTTGTACACCTTGATCACACTTGATTTTATATTTATACCATCGACAAGCATAAAAAAGTTTCTCCTTGTCAGCCATTTTGAAATGTGCAATGACCATATTGAGTCGGCTTCAACACATCTGCAGGAAAGGGAATTCAAATGTGGTCCAAGCTAGGAGATAAGTAGGACCTAATTCAAATCTACACGCATCCCTATGCTAGCGCATGCCACAAAAACTTGGCGCAAGCAACTTAGAACACTAAGATGGCCCAACAAACACTCATCCCTTGAAATATTAATCTCCAAACCACAAGTGGTACTATAGAGGCAAGATAACATGTGAATTACATCAAAAGAAACAAATGATATTCAAGAATATTTCCATTCCCTTCTTCCACAACTTCATGCATCAATATGCCCCACAAGCAAATAGATAGAGAACCAGTATCTATCGCAAACCAAGACAACACAATCTTGAGATATAACTTTGACATCTCAACTTGTGATACACTTCAACAACTGCACTTGAGTAAAAGCAACAGATAGGCATTAGAAACACATCCTTCAAACTATAAGACCATAACAACAATTGCGAAGAAATGCAGAGCATTTCTTAGAATCTTCCATGACTACAACAGTTCAGTCATCAATCTGCTTACTCAAGATACTTTTGCAGTTACATCCAAGATCTAAAAACTAGAACACATATGTTGAATGCTTGAATTTTTCTAACCTTCAACCGTAGGAACATATCTTTAAATGTGGAGGAATGCATAGCATTCTCTAGATCCTTTTCAAAGCACCTCCCTGAGCCACTGACTGGAAGAGATTCTTCTATGCAAATTACAACAACAGACAGCGAATACAACATTCATAAAATCATATACCCATTCATGAATAACAAGAAACAATTGGTATAGCAACTCATGACAATCAACTTCATACATTATACTTAATCATCTTGATTGTAGCACATGCAACCAACTACACACTACCACCTTACTGACAACAAAGACAACATCAACAACAATCTCCAACCAACAAACTCCATATCATTGACATCAATGACAACACCTGCAACATACTTGCAAGAATTCTAAGGATATATTTTTTAGGCAAGTTAAAGTATTTTTAGATCGTGTGTAGCCAAAAAAAAGGAAAGAAAACGAATGCATTTTGAGACTAAAGTCGAAAACTAAAAAGATGGACATGTTCAAGAACATAATGACGAATTAAAGGATGAAGAAAAAGAAGAGAATTCAAGTGAGACTTATGAGTAGGTTCAACATGTAAATAAATATGAAAAATCTTTTACTTCGACCTTGGGACAATCCATGAGACAATAAAACCTAGTTAACAAGTATAGCCCACTAGATTTTAGTTGTGTATTTGTTTTAAGTTGTGTTGATGACGACTTGAGATCTTTTAAGAAAGTTTTCTCTTTAGATGAGTGTGATTTTTGGATTGAGGTCATGTAAGAGGAGATGATGGTCATATTTCTATTGTGTATTTGCTTTAGGTTGTATTACCAATGAATCCGGATCTTACAAGGAAGCTCTATCTTAAGATGAATATGATCCCTGAATGTAGGACACTATGACCTTAAATTGATGCAACACTTGGGATCTTGTAAGTTTATTTGGGGAAATGAATATGATTAGTGGGTGAGTGTAGGATCATGGGGGTCCAAAAAGTGGCAATATGACAAAAGAGTGGCTAACAACCTTTTTTTATCTGAATTTGATGAAACAAAAAGGGTTTATTGAGAAAATTGTCATCTTTCCACCAATATATGATATTCCTTATTTGGAATTAAATATAAATAATTGTTATTTATTTTCTACATGCATTCTACTAAAGTCCTGATTGATATGCTGATTGAAAAAAAATTATAATTCTTTAACGATTTCACACTTTTTTTAATTTGAAAGATGGGGCACATCCTATGCTTCCCATACTATAGGATAGAAAAAAGAAAAAATGAATTTTATAAATTTTTGACCAAATTATGGTGGTCAGACAAACAAGTTTTAATATTTTAAAAAAGTTCTAAAAAAAATTCATAACTAATTATTTACTTGCAAAAAAATTACCAAAAAATGTGACACATCCAAGCATGTGTCATCTACTTGTATTGAAAGTTTCAAAAAATAATATTATTTTTGCGTGTACTTAGGTTGGTCAAACATACACCTAATTTTTATTTTTCCTGAAAATTTAGTAATACTGCATTGAAATTTCAAATTTTCACCAAATAGATTTTACCTTTTTCCAAAAAGGGACTAGTATCTTAGAAACTGCATTCAATTTTCTACAATTTTTTTTTATATATATTTTTCAAATTATGTTAATAACTTATTCAAATTTTAATGTCAAGTTTCCTCACTCTATTTTTTTGAATTTTTATTGCCACTTAAGGGCCTAGTTTGGACCCCCAAAATCTTGCGCTGACCCTAGTTGCCAGTGGGTGTTTAAAGTTTTGTTTGGAGCAAATAGTAATTTAGAGAGGTACAAGGTAACTAGTGGCTAAGGGCTACTCTAAGAAAGGGAGTTGATTTTGATGATTTTTTTTGTTGCTAACTTGTCTTCCATTAGATTCATACTTTTTATTGTTGTTGCTTGTGATTTTGAAGTAGAGGAAATATATGTTAAAACTACTTTCTTGCATTGGGATCTTGAAGAAAAAAATTGTATGTGAAAACCAGATGGATTTGTGGTAAAAAGAGAAAAAATGATTTACAAATTAAAAGTCATTGTAATATGGTTTGAAACAATTGTCTTGGATGTGGTATTAGAAGTTTGATACTTTTTCATTGAAGTTGAGTTATGTTAAGGCAAAGAGGATCAAAGTGTTTACATTAATGTATTAATGATTAGATTCAAATCATTGTCTTGTATGGCATGTTTATTGATAACAATAAGGTGATGATTAGGTAGCTTAAAATTCAACTTTCTAATGCATTTGACATGAAATATTTAGGGTTTTCATAATTTATTCTAACAATTAAAATAAATAGGGATCAAAGTCACAAAAGCTTTGGCTCGGCTAGAGTAAATATGTTATTATGGTTCTAGTGATGTGTGCAAGTTATTGAACATATAAGAATTTGTTGATGAAGATTAGGTAGGTGACTTAAATAATTGAAGGTCTATTAGTGGCTATATGTTTTCTCTATTTGATGTTATTTTTAATTGGATTAGTAAAAAGGAAACCCATAGTTGCTTTGTACACTACCAAAGAAAAATATACGGTTCCTACACATGTTTGTAAAGATATAGTTTGGTTCAATAAATTTTGTTGGGGAGTTGATTTTGATTGCAATGTAGTTTAGACCAATTGCGATAATAAGAGTGCTATTTATTTGATTAGGAACCTCAAGTACTATACTTGTACAAAGTATATCGATGTTCAAAATGTTGACATTCAAGATTCACTTACAAAATCAGTGAGCATAAATAAGTTCTCTTAGTGTAGAAAGGTCACGGGCCCTAACTTTTTTATTTGATTAATTTTATGTCTCCTATATATGTCATTGCAATGCAAAATATCAAGTGGGAGAATGTTAGGGCTAAGGTGATATTAAACTTGCAATCCCATGTCTAATGTTATATCTCTGACATCTTGGGAATATAGACATGGATATCCATTTAGGCGGTGGAGAGAAATTATTTAATTATTTTTCTCTTTCTAACTTGAAATATTAGTTTTAGAGGCATTCATGAAGTATTTTACTTATGATGATGGTAGTTATAAGTTGCTTTCTTTATTTAGACCACTTTTTTTTATTCTAAATGTTAGGAGGTTGAAACGTTTTTGAATGTCAAGTGGAGGTCACATCTATTGGCCACTCCATTTTGGAGCACCATACTTGAGAATGTGTGCCTACTATTCACATGGGTCAAAGATGCTAACAATAATGGTTGCTATGCACGAAGCATTGATTGATTGGTTGTGGGGAGCACTGAATTTTTCTATACCATGGGTTTTGATAGTTTTAGTATAGAAAACCATTCATAGTTTTCCCTCTCCAATTCTCTATGAAATTGGATACCTTGGATAGTTTTTTTATGGGTCTTTTTCAAATTGAGCATTATTATGATGTTAGAATGTTGTTAGATGGAAGGAATATAGTTGAATGTATTGATATAACATTATTTTTGGGTTAACATGAATTTGTCTTCTCTTTGATGGTGAAGTTTTTTGAAATGGATTCTCCACATATATTTGGTGTTATGAGTTTTATTTTGTATTTGTTGACTTTTGATTTTCTGATCTAAACATCTTTACATTAACCTCATGGTTAATCATAAGATACTTAAGCCAATTATCAAAATTTCATGCTAAGTGGACACATTTTTACTATAGTGGTTTACCCATTTATCAACATTTATCAATTTTCAAAACTTTAATCTTCCTATCATTTTGATTTTCAAAAAATAATTGAAGTTTTTAAAACTTGTTTAAAAAAAATCATATTTGTGCTTTATAAAGTAAGCCAAGTTCTTCTAGAAAAATCATTTGTGAAGCAAACATAATAAAGAAAATTTCCAATAGATGGTACATCCATTGGACAAAAAACATCATTATGTTTCAGCTCTAAAAGCTCAATTGTTTTAGTATTGCAAAAAAACAATCTATTTTATTTGCTACACACATTGCTTAGATAAATTAAAGTCAAGAGAATAATCAATTATAAGCATCTCAACCATATCTTTATTTGTAGATTTTTCAAACCCTTCTCTCCTATATGACCATTTTATAATGCTACACCATTAAGTTTTCAATAGTTATATTTGTAAGAGCCATGGAAAAGTTACACAATATGCTAGTAGTTTTACAAACCCAAATCCATCAACATTTTACAACCATATTTATCAAAATTAATAGATGCACCTGTTGGTGTGAATAAGGTTTCCTACCTAACTAGTTCACCTAGTAGGTCCTATTCACATGTTAAGTTTTCTTAGGTCCTAGGAATCTTTCTAGAAGTCTTAGGTGTCATGTGATTTTATCATGTCATTTAATACTTTTTCCTAGGTCATTTAATATTTGATGAGTTAGTTGTCACATGAGATAGGATTAAGACACTTGTCATGATCTTGTCTAATCCCATGTCTCACCTTGGCTATATAACCAAGGGTCTCTCATACATTGTATATTGAATTCTTTTTGCATTGTTGATAGGAATACAATTTATTCTTGTCATCTTAATCTTCTCTCTCTTTGTTCTTACCATTTGACCTCTAGATCTTGGTGGCTATCTCCATAACCAACTCTTGCATGGTATCAAAGCAAGTAGGGTGCCTTTGGTTAGTCCTTTTGGAGAAATCTTGGTAGATCTTGAAAAGTTGAGTATGCTCTTCTCTTGCTTTGTATGATGATCTAGAGAATTAGAAAAACTTGATAAAAATACCATATTTTAGGAGGGTTCCTCTTTGTGGCTTTGTATTTCAGGTTCATTTTGGAGCTTGTTAGTGCAAATCTGAGATCACCATTGAGTCAGGGTGTTCAAGAAAGTTAGTTTTGTCTTTTGTTTCATCCAAATCGGACATATGAGGCCAAATATATAAGGGTTTGAAGCTAAAGAGTGGTTGCTAGATCCGGGAGGTAGTTACAATTTTGGATCATTTTGGGTCAAATCCGACTCTGCTATTACATCTAGAAGGCCCAAAAACCCTAAGATCAACTGTCAATTCATCAAAATTAGACACTTTTGTTTGAAACCATCAGGAAAAATTTCTCCTCCTCAGTTGTCTGTACAATCGTACGGTCACTGTAGGTCAACGAATATAGGGTACGGTCATTGAAAAAAAATTATTTTGTTCAAACTAAAATTTTCTTTAGTAAAAAAGAATATTTTTTACTATATTTTTTAGGATTTTTTTTTTAAATCATTTAAAAAAATACTTGCATAGGGTACAAAAGGTACCCTGCGCAATATACCAAAGGGCAGGCCCCTTATTAAGGAGGCCACAACCATAAAGGGGTTGTGGACCCCCTTTAGGTTGCGAGCCCTATAAAGGGCTTATCCTCTTAATAGAGGTGTGGGGTGAGGCCCCACATTTAAAAAAAAAAAACAATAAAAATTTCAAAAACAAATAATCTTTGCAGTACAGATCTACAAAATTTGGCATTTTTTTGGTGAAACTCCTAGATTTTTGCACATTCACCATATTTGGTAGTTTATTTGGTGGATTGCTACATATAATAGAGGTCTATATTTGTTTAGAGGTTTGTTTTATTTAGCTGAGTTTTTAAAACTATCTGGTGGACTTATAAACTTGGCAGACTACTAAATTTGGTGACAGTTCCGCTAAATTTGGTGGAATGCAACTTTTGAAAATTTGACCCTCTCTCTAATGGAGTTTTGATTCTTGCATTTGATCTTTAAACGCTCATAACTTCGACTCAAGACCTACATTTTTCAAGCAATTTTTTTTATTTGGGGCGAAATTTTGTGCTCTTTGGAATGTTGTAGATATATTTTGATTTTGGTGTTTGGATTTTCCATAAATTGTAGTTTCTCAAAGGTGTTGCTAAGTCATTCTCATATTAGTAAATTTTGGGGCTCCATTCTTGCTCCTATGATAACATTTTTGGCTGCAATTTTTTTGAAAGTGCATATTATTGTGTACTTTGCAGCGGTGTGATCAGATTGATCTCATTTTGTAACATAAATTGTACCTTGATTATCTGGCCAAATTTGACATTTGCATGTACCAATATCAAGACCACTTCGTTGTTTTTAGCAAGTGGCATCTGCAATTGCATTAATCATAAAGTGCCAAGCTCGTATACTATTGGGGGCTCTTTGATTGAGTGAATTTGAGGGGATTCTTCTTGTGGTTGTGTTTGCATTACTCTTGATTTGTGTTCTTTCCTTCTTTTTTCATCATGGAGGAATCTTCAATTCCACATCTAACACCTTAAAACTATCCTAAATGAAAATCTGAAATGAAAAAATACTAAGAGTTAAGAGATTGTATAGGATAGTTCATGGGCTTGATGGTGAACCAAAAGACGATGAAGCTAAAAAGAATAAGTGGTTGAATAATTGTGAAGAAGCCATTGGCTATTTGTGCTTGTATGTCTCTCCCGAGTTGTTTCACATTGAGCACTTGGATACACCCATGTCTATGTCGAGTACATTGTCAAAATTGTTTGGGAAAACAAACGAAATTCAAGGACATTTGTTGGATAATGAATTAATGTCTTAATCCATACAATTTTGACAACATACAAGACTTCATCACCAAATTCAAGTCACTAAGAACACAATTAAAGGATTGTAAATTGAAAAATCGGATACACAATTGGTGTTAAGTATTCTTTCAAAGCTAGGACCTGAATATTTAGTGTTTGTGTTTGCTTTCTATGCTACAAAGAATACCTTTGGGAGTGAGTTTAAGATACCTTCCTTTGAGGATTTTTCTATGCAACTCACTAGGGAGCAAGATAAGCTTATTCAAATGGGTGCAAAGGGTTTTGGGAAGGAGTTGGAAGGCTTGGATCTCTTCTTCAAATCTCTTCCTTGGAAAGCTTGAAAGGTAGGATTCAAGCTCTTTGCATTGTTTTTGTATGAAATTGGTTAAATGGTTGTAATGATAGTTGTGTATTTGCTTGGAATGTTTCTTGTCCTTGTTGTATTGTTTAAATTTGGGATTGGTTGTTATGGAGATTGATCTTTTATTTCATGAGAGCTCCCCAAGTGTGGGGTTGAGAGAGGGAGAACCTCTCATGGGAAAACTCCATCCTTTGAGAAGGTGGAGTTTGGGTAAGAGTACCCATCTTGTTATTGGATCATGATGGTTGGGATGTGAAGTAAAAAGAGAGGTGTTGAAACTATTTATGAATTTCATATGTTCTTCTCCATTGGGTAGAGATGTCACATCATCTCCCCCTTATGAATCTTGAGAGACTCAATATGTGTGATTCAACCATTGGGCTTGTGTGTTATTCATCTATGCGTGTATTAATGTTTGATGTATGGTTATGTGTTCGAATGTGACCTGATTTTTTTAAAGACCTCCTAGCTCGATGGTGGTTGGTTTTTCTAGCCAATGGTTAGGTGGTGAGCACCCTATTGACCTTTAGAAAAAAATTGTATCTTGTGTAAGTTTGCAGACGTGAAGAAGCTTGCAGATTTGGGAGTATTTGTATTCCTTTATGAATACTAGTAGTATTGCCATTTCAAATGTGAACTGCTTTGTTGGGTGAATTGTAAAAGTCTTGTATTACTGTTGTAAATGCATGTGAAACCTCTTATACGAGTGTAACTGTAAGGAGAATATTTATTCCACCTTTCCATTTCATCTATGTATATATAACTTTTGTTTTAAAGTTCATTGAAATGTTTTATACTTACAGATGAATATGTTCTTTAGTTCAGAATATAAATGAAACATACATATTGTTTAAGGAAAGTAGTTGTATGAAACTAATTTATATAAATTTGGTTGAAATGGAAATATAAAGTTTTCTATGTGAAAGAGAAATATAATAGATGACTCTGGACTGTATTATTAGAACTTGAGATATAGCTATATTTTGTCATTTACTGAGGTTATTTTGTTATCAGACACAATGAAAGAAAGATCAAAATAAAATGTTAGATGTACGAGTTTCATGTTTCTTTTTAAGTATAGTATAAACATCTCACTGTTTTTTTAATTAAAATGTTGTAGTATGAATGTGAGGATTATCTTGTTGCAAATAAAATTCTAAAAAAGAAATGATAAAAGCAAAGAGACTTTTTTAGTTTATTACTGTTAAAAAAAAATATATATATCTGAACATTTTTCTTATTTTTTGTATGCATATTTTGAAAAAAATAGTATACATGATTCATAGGGTTGTCTACCTTCCTTTTCTTGTTGCTTTCCACTTTGAAAAAAAATTCAAGCGTGGATTAAATCTATTCTTTGTATAAAACCCCAGATCCCTGTGGAATTAAATCTATTCTTGTGACTCTGTTCATCCTTTTTAAAAGAAAAAAAATTGTCGATGCCCTCTTTACCTTGCCTAAATGCGAATTGGGCAATCTGTAAACAAAAGACAAAAAGACAAGAGTTAAACAAAAATCCACCTGCAGTCACCTCTAGCAGACATAAAGTTTGGCGTGTTCTTGTCTTGACATTAATATTTATTGTGGAAAACAATATCTTTAATGGAGTTCAAATTAAAATATAATGCATCTTAAATGGAATTTAAAACCTGTAATTTATTAATGTTTGTCTTCGCTATTCTAAATCTGCTATTCGTTTTGAAGAACAGGGGCTGCTTAGAAGCACTCATATATATTTAGATGAAGATTTGACATTTGCACAACAACAAGAACGAAGAAAGGAGTGAGAAAAAGTGAAATCCGCAAGGGAAGTAGGAAAGTGGGCATGGTTGAAAAATGGCAAAGCTCATATCAGCGAGAAGTTGGTACACAAGAAATAGGGATTTGAGGCTACATAAGAGTATATACACATGGTAAGTTGGAATTGCAAAGGTTACCTGTGTAGGAGAGGACCGGGTTTGGGGCCCATTGCAGAGGGTAAAGACATTATTATTCCTATAGAAACACATTAGCATGAGGGATGCAAAGTCCCTGATTTTGAATATTACAATAAAATTTATGTTTGAAATGAAGGGAATATGACAGATAAATGGCATGAAGGGATCATGGTCATAATAAAATATTTGTGTGGTGGAATTGTAAAAGTTGAAAAAGAGGACCCTAATAAACAATAATATGGCTGAAAATAACAATTAATGAGGTAACTATTAGGTTGGTTGCGTGTTATGTTGCTCCAAAAAACTCAAAGTTTTACAAGAAGAAAAATTTGGATAGTGAAGACTCTTATGTTTCCTTGAAAAAAGATATTTATGCTTTCAACACATTGGGAGAGATAGTTCTAATGGGGGATTTTAATGCTAGGACAACAAACAATTAGTCTATTCAATTAGGCAGGGAAGATGGTGAGGATGGCAATCATCTATGGTTGGAGGAGAATGGGGGCCAACTATGGCAAATAAATTTGTAGGATGGGAAGGGGAATGTATCTCACTTTGGAATAGAATTGCTAGGTTTATGTAGCTTGTATGGCATGGTTATTTGTAATGGCATGAGAACATGGCCAAGATATGGTGATGTCACTTGTAAAACACACAACGGGAAAAGTGTGGTGGATTATGTAATTTGCTATCATAAATCTATTTATAGGTTATTGGAGTTCAATATTGGGGTTTGTCCTTTTGAGTTAAAATATGATCATATGCCTCTCTTTGTTAAACTTGGCATCAACACAAACAACTTGCATGAAGAGAAAAGCAAACAAATGCACAAGAAAGGCCATGTCCAAGGTAAAATTCTTATGAATCAAGTTCATCAAGAACTCTTTGTTGTTGCTCTTGATCAACACCCTCAGCTGGAAAAAAAACTACAATGAGGTCAAAGAAAACAATGAGGGTGGTTTTATATGCAGCAATATGTGGATCCCTATAATCCACAAGGCTTTGAAGGTGTGTAAGAGGTCTCATACTATGAAGAAGGCTTCAAATACTTTTTTAGTTAACCCTTGGTATGATGAAGAATGCAAGGTTGCTAAAAGAACATTTAAAGAGAATCAACTAAACAAGGATAACAAGGAAAGCAAGAAAAATTATAAACAATTATTAAAATCTAAAAAATAAAGTTGTGGTTTCAAGAAGAAAAGAGTTAATTTCTTTGGGGAAACACAACCCCAAAGGATTTTGGAGGGAGCTTCAAGAAAAAAATAAACAAATAGAAAACAATATCATCGAGACTCATTGGTTAGAGTATGCAAAGCTCTTATATGAGCAGGTAGAAGAGAAAAGTTATCTGTCAATAATAAACACATCAATGGAGCTCTTTTTAGTGGAAGATATCAAAAAAGGCATAAAGAATTTGGAAAGTGGTAAAGCTCAGGACATTGATGGGTTACAGGTAGAATTTTTAAAGTGGGGTGTTGATTTACTTTCTCTGCACATGAAAGGTATCTTTAGCACTGTTAATCAAGGTAGTTTTTCGAGGGAGTGGACTACTAGTGTCATTATCCCACTTTTCAAAAGCAGTGATATCAACAACCCTTCCAATTATTGTACGATTATGGTCAATCCTATTCTTGGAAAGCTTTTTAGAGCATGGTAGAGCACATAATCAACAAGTGGGCTGAAAAAGAGTGAAAGAGAGCGAAGGGCCAAGTTGGCTTTAGGCCAAAGCAATCTACCATTGATCATTGCACCATTCTTAGGCACTTCATTGAGAAGGCTCGGGACACCTAGGGTGGAGAAGCCTTTTGTTGCTTTGTAGATTTCAAAAAAGCCTTTTGACACTGTACCTAGGGAAAAACTTTGGAGAAGAATGGAGGAGCCTCAGATTCCTAAGATGTATAGAGTGACTGTCCATAAGCTGTATGAACAAGTTAGAGCTAAAATAAGAACTAAGAGGGTGTGTCTGAGTGCTTTGGTAGTGACATTGGGGTCAAGCAAGACTATCCTCTTTCCCCCACTTTGTTTGGTTTATATATTGATAAACTAGAAGAATGGATAAACAATTGTATTGGGGAAGGGATCCAGCTGGAAGGGTATGTGGTGGAGTTACTTTTATATGTAGATGACCTTACTCTTATTGCAAGAACTGCCCATGGTTTGAGAGAGCATTTGAAGGCTCTTGAATTTTTTTTGAGGGAGTGAACTACTAATGTCGTTACTCCACTTTTCAAAAGTGGTGATATCAACAACCCTTCCAATTATCGCACGATTATGGTCAATCCTCTTCTTGGAAAGCTTCTTGGGAGCATGGTAGAGCACATAATTAGCAAGTGGGTTGAAAAAGAGGGAAAGGGAGCAAAGGGGTAGGCTAACTTTAGGTTGAAGCATTCTACCATTAATCATTACATCACTCTTAGGTACTTCATTGAGAAGACCCAGGACTCCTAGGGTGGAGAGCCTTTTGTTGCCTTGTAGATTTCAAAAAATCCTTCGACATTGTACTTAGGGAAAAACTTTGGAGAAGAAAGGAGGAGCTTGGGATTCCTAAGGTGTATAGAGCAGCTATCCATAAGATATATGAATGGGTTAGAGCTAAAATTAGAACTAAAGAGGGTATGTTTGAGTGCTTTGGTAGTGACATTGGAGTCAAGCAGGTGTTGACTCTTTTGAATACCAACCAGATCTTCAAGGCAACCTATGGATTTCCCAATTCCAATAGTAAGCAACCTTAAAGAGGGTGGGCCAACGAATGAGAGAAAGTAATTTTTCTTTCCTCCTGCACTTCAGGCTCTGCAAAACCTAGGAGGGTGATCCCACAATGTATTTATAACACTCCTTCACAATATTTCCACTTACATTGCATATTAAGCATATATATTCTCATTTCATGTTGAATAGATGAAATCTTTTTAGAAATTAGCAATTCCTTCAAAGATTGAACAACTAAAAGTTGAGAATTTACATACAACAAAGGTAGGTCAATTGAAAGTGCATTAATGAATGATTGTTCTCAAATCAAATACTAGAAAAATAAGAAGTGCATTCAACACTTTAAGATCAGTGCTATATCTCAGAGCATAGAGTCAAAACAAAGCAAACTGAACTAAAAGGCAATTTTAATTCTAAGCAGCCATGATCTTCATGAATTGCATTACAATTCATACATCATTACCCAAATTCTATCACTTATTATAAATCCACTAAACACCTATATGAATGCACACCTTAATCAAAGCATTTAATTGATTCCTTGAACTAGAGCTATATCTAAAGCATATTTCATTGTAAACAACAATGGAAATTAATGAAAATAACCTTTGATCAATTCTCATTAATCATTCATATGGGATATTATAGTTGGAGAGACAATAGACTCAAAATATTTGCATATTTGATTTAGACATGCCTAGAAGCCATATAATTGACAAAATTTACTAATCTGAGTCAAAGCCTAAGCTATAGACTCTGTATTATCACTATGTATTTCCAGATCCAAAATTTGACAAAAGACCCCTGCCAAATAGCCCTGAATTCCCTTTTATATCATTCAGGGAGCAAACAAGCTTCAGGCTATTGACATGTTACATTTTATTTCAATTTGACCTCCATTTCAAAATAAATTTCGATTACATTTTATTCCTTTGCAACATAAAATTTCCCACCAAATTGAAAATCTTCATCTTCACTTGATCTCCCAGCAATAATAATCTTGCCTCAAAATAGAGCTTATTATTTATTTAAAGCTCATAATACCCTTTCACTTTCACTTGTGTATTTAAAACTAGCTTTTTAAAGGTATGTAAAAACCTTTGAATAGTTTTAGATTGCCTCTAAAAGTGAAAGCATTCAACTTATTAAATGGACCCCTCAATTCCTTTTTCTCGTGCAACACATTTTTTAGGAAAAACCTTTTAAAATGCAAAACACCTAAACCACTTATCGGGCATCACTCAAATTTCATTTTTTTCATTCCTTTCAAATGTTACCGGGCCCACCACAAGCTATCTCCGACCTCCTCTGCATCGCTTGTTGAAGGGGAAAATGAAGCGTCCAACTCGCGATGGGCGATGAAGGCTATCGCTCATCGCTGGTTCAGTTTGGTGCTCAATGGACTGGTGGCGGCGATGAAGGAAAAAACCCTAATTTTTTCCTCTGTTTCTTCGTTCTCTGTTTGCCCTAACTCCTTACCTGGTGATGGCGCTCCATTTGCAGAACGATTGTCCTCTCGTCTGGCTCGAGCCCTCCATTCATTGCATTTACTTGAAGCTTCTGAGGACTTTTCAACAAATCCATTTCGTATACACTGCAATCATGGCATTCCATCGCATTGACCACATCTTATAGAGGCATTCTACCTAGCAGGCTGCGTGCCTTGCCTGTGCTTCCAATTTTTGCACGCATGTCTATTATCTCTAGATGGCTCTAAGTCTTCCCATGCGAATGTCTCCTCTCGGCCTCCATTTTCTCTTTCACGGCAAGCGCTGGTCTGTCCAGGCGCCATCTCATTCAGCTTTTAACGGTGGCTGCTTGCAGTCATAAACATTTCCCCTGTTAGCATATTGCAAGCGCTGCTTGGTTGCTTCCTCCTGCTGCGCGGCCACTTCCCACCTTCTCTGGCACGAGCGGGAGAGATGGCAATACAGATGCCAATTGCATTTGCTTAAAAGTTTCTAAAGCATTTTCAACAAATCCATCTGATGTATCCTGTTACCATAGCGTTATGGCAGTCCATTCACAAAAAACACTGCCCAGTTCATGCGCCAACAGGGGATTTCTTTGAACAATTTTTCAGACATATTCACTGTATGCGTATATTGCTCCCTTTAGCAGTGTGTTGGCGGCGCCTCAGCATACTATAAACATTGCTCTGTCAATACAATGGCGCCTCTAATGGATCTGATCCATTACACAAAATTGCACATAAAGCATTTGATGAGTATTTATTCATCTTTAAGCGCGTCCCCAACAAACCTAGGCTTCACTGGAAATCATTTGAATCGCTGTTAAAAGAGCATCAATATTGTGTAGAAACCTTGACTATAATTGCCCACTAAAATCTGCTTGATAGTTTTTTCTATAGTGAAGCCAATACATTGTGCTGGATTTGATGGAGGTCGAAACCCTGTGCAAGAATTTTGAATTCAATGGTACCATGTTTTTATTCAGATATACACAAAGAGGGAAACATTAATAAGATAACATCGAACAGTTATATGATGCTCTCTATTTTGACAGAATCACAAATGACTGAAGTTTGACTGGGAGTATGGACAGAGTGTAGATTTATATATAACAGGTGAAGAGCATGTTCATAGAGTATTTAATGAACCCTCGTCCATTTTAGTTGCACCCCTACTCAACTTAAAATACACAACCATATATCAACAAGCTTGAACAATGTTAACCTGTACAAGATTTTCCTTTAAAGTATTTTGTAGCTACTCAAATAGCATGTCAAGATTAAACAGTGTTGTGACTTTATCCGGACAATTTAGGTGAAGCACCATCTTCATTCAATTCAGTGCCTTCATTTGCACTTGTGCTTCATGACACTGCTGTATCTTGACTCATTTGGACAAACATGTTGCCTGCCCCATGTATGCTCAGTTTCATGAATAGCATTACTACTCACAATACTCTCACCATTTGACATTCATCCTCCTCATTTTAAGGCATTTCATCATCAGAAGAAATAGTGAAGTTTAATGTAAATACATTAGAATATTTGGCCTTATTTGGTAATGTGTCAACTTCAACATCCACACTTCCAATTGTCCGCAATTTGTCATTTTATTGCTAGCAACTGACCTGGAGAAGATACACCATGGAATACCTTTGCAGACCTTTCTTGATATACAAGCTGGGAACACTTTGAAGGAAAATCAATATCACCATTTCAAGATTGGATTTTCTTTCACCATATATAAGTCCTCCAACTATGACATAGATTTCTTGATGCTTGATGATAGTCATATGGATACACTCATGTCAATATTAATCTATGATCATTTGATCTCTTTGTGCTTGAATATATGTCATTATTTTTTTGCTCTTGTATGGTAACATTGCAACACTTATAGCTTCAAAATTGAGTGAGGCATGCCGGGTCTACCTGTGGGCCTGGCTAAAAAAAAAATTCATTTTCAAACAAGTTTCATCTTGAATTGGTCTAAGATAGTCTGTGAGTGCATTCGAGGTGAAAACATGAATTGGGCTGTGCTAAAATTTTATTTCAGGCATTTTTGCAGAATGGTCAAAATTGGTCAAGTTGGCTTCAGAATTGCCCTGAGAGACTAGTCAAACGACCTCCTGGAGTCATGAAAACTTGTAGGCATGTAGAAATTCGACCCAAGAATGAAGTACAAAAGACAATTTGGAAAAACAGACTACGAGGTGAAAGTTATTCAATTGCAAAGTTGCTCAGTCAGACTTTTCTGCAAATACAGCTGTTCAGAACCAGTTAAAACCCACAATGTCACCACTTTGAAAAAATATCAAAACAACTCCTGGAAAACTGCCACTGGAAACATCTAATCATCTAGATGCACTGAGCACGTATGCAAGAGAGCTTGCATTCAATTGTCAATCTTCACGAGATATTGGAGGTCAAAGTTGACCACCATGAAAAGTTTCACAAAATGCAAGAGCAAAACTGAACAAATTGCATTTGTTTTTGACCTGAAAAAATAGCAAATCAGATGATGAGGCTTTGAAACTGGACCAGGGAGCGCATTTAGGTATGGAGAATGGAGAGAAACAATCCTTTTGTCTTGACGATCCTCCAGTCGTGAAATGCAAGCTCGAACAGGAGGCCAACTTACAGGACAAAGTTATCAAACAACAGAAAAGTGCCAAAACCCTCGAACTTCGTTTTTCGAAACACCGTCAAAACTCATCATGGGAAGCTGAAAATTGACATGCACGCTCACATATGTCACATGATTGTGTGCACAAAAGGATTTTGCATGAAAATCAACTGGCTCCAAATTACAACCTTCCAAGGTTAGTCACTTAGGGAGATTTCTTCAAATGCACTTCTGAGTGTGCAAAGGTAAAATTTTCAATAGGGGCACTTCAAATTTTGCAAAATTTGACAGTCCCAACAACAGGGTTGTCCTCTTTCTCCCACTTTTTTTGGTTTATATATTTATAAACTAGAAGAATGGCTAAACAATTCTATGGGGGAAGGGATCCAGCTAGTAGGGTATGTGGTGAAGTTACTTTTATATGTAGATGGCCTTATTCTTATTGCAAGAATTTCCCATGGTTTGAGAGAGCATTTGAAGGCTCTTGACCTTTTTTCCCAAGAGGTTAGGATGCAAGTGAACACAAGCAAGACCAAAGTCATGATTTTTTCTTTGAAAAGGAAGAAGCAATAATTTAACTTTATCTTTGAGGGAAGTGCGTTGGAGATATATGAAGAATACAAGTACTTAGGGATTGATTTTCACAATAGGCTTAGCTGGGTGACCTATAGAGCAAAAAGGATTTAGGGAGGGTGGAGAGCCTCTTTCCTACTCCAAAATAGGTGTAGAAAAGTGAAGTTATGGGATTGGAAAACCAAGAAAGCCCTTTTTGGGTTGTTAGTTATGTCGGTTGTCCTTTATGGTTGTGAGATTTGGGGAAGTAGTATGTCGACCCAGAAGTGGCGGCAGGTGGAAAGAATTCAAAAACACTTCATTACTAGTAATCTCAAGGTCAAATCAACAGTCCTCTATGAGATTCTTTCAATGAGGTGGGTATGTTTCCAATGGAGGCGTCCATGGTAATTTGCTTGATAGGCTGTTTAAATAAGGTTGATAACATGGATACACATCGCTTTCCCAAGTTGGTTGTTGAGGAAGAGTTAAAGCTTAGGAAAAAGACTTGGATGAAGCAAAACAACAAATGGTTAAACAAGTGGGACATTCAATTACATGTTTGTCCTACCACTATCGAAGAGATAAAAAAATTGTGTTAGAAAAGTTTAGGACTACCATGTGGAAAAATCAGATTGAGCACAAAAATACACACTATGTCAAAGAATTCAACCTTAAATGGGAGCATGATGAAAAAACTTACTTGAAGGAGGTAATTCAGGGAAAAGCTAAAATTTTAGTGGCATAGTTGAGGGCCGACTCTCATCATCTTCGATGTGAGATAGGTAGATGGAAGGTACCCAAGGAGGAATGGGAAAAAATAACTTGCATTTTCTACACCAAAGGGGTGGTTGAAACTGAGAGACACTTCATTCTTCATTGTGCGGCATATGAAGATATCTGTATCCAATTCGAAGACAATTTGAAAATGAGTAACCTGAATGAGCTAGTTGAGGAGGCAAGGCTTCACAAGATGGAAATTTTTTTGGTCAAGATTCATAATAGAAGGGTCATCATCAAGAAAAGCTTGACAAGCTATTAGCATTGGTCTTTTGGGTCCCTTAGACCGATTGGTCTCACGGACATCATTAAAATTCCTTCATTCTTCATTCAAGGTCAATATGAAAAGTGGTTAACAAAACTTTAATTTGTTGTTTTCCTCCTTAAATAGTTTAAAATGGATGCCATGTTATTTTCTAATTCATCTAATGGATTGGGCAATTGGTAGGAAATCTTGTTGAAGTCATAATTAGTATTTGCCTTACGGTTTGTCAATGGAGGAAATGATGTGTTAGATGGTGAGAATAGTAGCCATGTCAACGTAAATTTCATTCGGCTTCAAGGCGATTCTCTATAACCATTAGTTACTTAGATCATGGGGTCAACAAAGGGAATAATATAATCGTAAACTATTGATAAATTTACTATTGATTCCTTGTCAATTTATAGAAGTATGATGGAAATATGTCAATATTGAATAATAATTGCCTTAGTATTATAATGTCTTCTAAATCAAAGAATATTAATGGTAATCTGGTGAATTAAATATTAATAAGTAATAATATTATTATCGTTAATAATAATATTATTATATGAATTAAATAACAACAATAATTAACGTAAATTGAATATTGAGTATTATTAACAATACTGGATTAAATAGTAATTTCATATTATTAAAATTAACTTGGGATTTACCACTAGAAATATTATTTGGATTAAATGATGTTCTAATAAAAATTAAATATCGATTAGTTAGCAATGATACCTCTATTAATGAGTTCTAAATAATAGTATCGCTTGATGATAAAATAAAAATATTTTTAATGCTTAAACTATGATCTAAAATTTCTCTTGTTATCAATTTAAGTATGGAGTAATTATGTTTTATGGGAATGATTTAAACATACTCTTGATTTCTATACGAGGAATTAACAAAAAAAAATTGTTATCACCCTTTAGTATTATGCATAGGTCTAAGAAGGGCAATATCGTATTTAGAGGGAACTGGGTGAAGTTACCATTGTTTCTAGCATTAAAATTTGTTGTTAGATATGATCATTATTATCGATTCAAGGGAAAATCACTAGTGTTGTTGATTAGTTCCTGAGATTATATGTTGGTTCTTAATAGCATCCTTATGCAAAGTGTGTTGGTGATTAATATTGATATGTCCTTATTCCTAATGTTTGAGTGAGAAATAAACAGTAATTTTTTTTTTATTGTTAAAAGAATTTATTCATTAGAGTAACTATTCTAATTTTGAAGGTCAGCCATGATACCACACAAAATGAATAATGTTAGTTATCTCATCAAGTAAACTAAGTAGTAAACCTAATGTCTTATCTAAAGAGGTCAATTATTGAACCCTATGTAACCTAGTTCTAGATCCGATTTGTTTCTTAATTAAGGGCCCACATGATGGACTTTATGTACCCAATTGTGTTTTCCCCACACTCCGCTCTTGGGCGACGTGTTCACAATGGCATTGTACAATCAACATCATCTAATGTGTATATTTTGGTGATCATGTCCATGCATGGTTGGTAATGAATAATGTTAATTCATATGTTTAAGAAAAAAAGGTTGTGTTTTTTCCCTACGTGCAAATATAGAGCATGAAATAGGTCATTACTATTGGGATGGTTGATCATGCATCTTAGCTATACATCTTTGCATACTATTCCTAATTATAACATTGATCCTTTTGATGATGGTCACACTTCTAGTGTGGATTGTGATTTTGAGGAGAATTTTGGTTACTTGAACATGGGTATTATCATCAGTGATTCAATTCTTGAGCCATGCATTCCATCTCTTCCATCTACTATTGCAACTTTGATGATGCATGTCTTGCTACAGATACAACTTCTTGTGATTCAGTGCAATGCGATCTTCATTGTCTTTCAGATATGGCTACTTGGTATGACTTCTTGACATGTATTTCAAACTTGTTTGTGGTCTCATGTTGTAGATTTGGGAGACACCATTGATTACATTCATATTCTCTTTGATGAAGATGATCTTTCTTTAGTTGTTGTGAGGGAGCACTTTGACCCTCTTGTCCATTCTCTACATGATCATTCTTTCTAGTTTGACATGAGTGTGGATACTTTTGGAAAACATTTGAAGGAGGCTTATTTATCTTTAGTTGAGATATCTTTGTCTTTGGACTATGTGAACTACATCTGTTTCTAGGAGATTTTGAATTTTCCTCTTCATCAGTGTGGCCTAGAACACATGTTTCAAGTGTTTCAACTTTCAAAATCAACATGGAGACACTTGAGCATGCTTCAAAGACATCACACCTCATTATTTTTCCCTCATCTTTCTTTCAGGAATGAGAAGAAATACTGCATCTATTCTTGGTTTTTTTCTTCATAAGGGGACGGAAGTTGTTTGACAGTCTTGGATCATTTTCAGTATTCATTTTTCGGGCATCTACCATCATTGCAAGAGACACTACATTGAGGGGGGCTGCATTGTATCTCTTCTTATTCTCTCTTATGGGGGGTTCTTTTTCCTCATATGGGGTTTTTCCTTCTCATTCTTCATTAAGAGTATTTTGTCTTTCATCTCTCTTTTGAGGAGGAGTTTTGTCCCATTGCTTTTTCTTCTTTTCTCCATTTGTGAGAGGTTTCATTTTTACATGGGTACCTAACATGGCCTAGTAGCAAAGAACCATTGTCATATTTGCATTAGTTTCCTCTTCTCTAAGTTGCATTTAAGGGGAGGTTGTTGGTGTGAATAAGGTTTCCTACCTAACTAGTTCACCTAGTAGGTCCTATTCACATGTTAAGTTTACTTAGGTCTTAGGAATCTTTCTAGAAATCTTAGGTGTCACATGATCTTATCATGTCATTTAAAATTTTTTCTTAGGTCATTTAATATTTGATGAGTTAGTTATCACATGAAATAGGATTAAGACACTTTTCATGATCTTGTCTAATCCTATGTCTCACCTTGACTATATAATCAAGGGTCTCTCATACATTGTATTTTGAATTATACTTGTATTGTTGATAGTACAATTTATTCTTGTCATATCAATCTTCTCTCTCTTTGTGCTTTCCATTTGGACTCTAGATCTTGATGGCTATCTCCATAGCCAACTCTTACAACACCATCATCATTTATCTTAGAAATAGAAAAATGGGGTTTTTAGCTAACACTGAAATTTGCATTTCACTAGAAAGATTCAACATCACAATAATTATTTTTCCTTTCAATAGTTGATAATATTGTGAGTGTTGTCATCTAGAATAATCTCCCCTCTATTGTAATTTTCATATTTTAAGCACTGCTACTTATGAGGAGTCATATGGAAGTAAACACATGAATCAATTAACCATGACAATTCACTAGAATGAATGTTAGAAGAAGTTAGAAAAAAATATTGGTAACATTATCTTTATTAGAGGGTTGTATATAGACGAGTCTTCAATTTTTCTTTTTTGTTGACTTTCACTCCTTTACATTGTTGCAAGTATGAAGGTATTGTCATTGATCTCAACAAGCTTGTGTTGTCATTAGTGACAGTTGTGTAGTTGTTGAGAGAGATTGTTGCTTTGATTAGTTGCATTATGTTGTCATCAGTTAAGTTGTTGGTATTAACCTCTGGTGTTGCTTTGATAAGCTTTTTTTTATGGTTTAGATGTCAAGGATATTAAGAAAATTAATAAATAAAGAAACAAAGTGTTGCAAAGGTATTTTTGTTTGCAGAGGTGTTCTAATTTTTCTTCGCATTTCTTCTGGGTTGAATATTTGCTTGTGAGGTTTGGATATGTCGATTAGAGGTGTTCAGAGTTTCTATATCCAAAATTTGGTCTTTTGGATTTTTGTGCAGAGGAAGATATGTTCACCAGTGTGTGAACTAGTTTTGCAGTGTTGGTTATAGAGGCGTTTGGGAGAAATATTTTTGCTCCACATTTCTCCATAGTTATTCTTCAAGTATTGCAATTTTGAAGGTATGTTGATGGTGTTGATTTCTTTCTTGTGTTAAGAGGATTCATGGTTTGATGCTCTAGAAATTGGATTCTAGTATTGCAGTGTTTGGAAGTATAGTTTGAGTGTACAAAGTTGTGTACATTCTGAAGGTGCAAATCGTTGCAAAGGAGTTTGATGGATTTTAGGGCGATAGAGGAATATTCTAGATCATAATGAAGCATGGTGAGTGGTTTGGAAGTCATATTTGGGCTTGAGGAAGTATGTAATTCAAAGTTTAATGGTGTTTGCATGGGTAACGACTGACCTGGTGTTCACACTACATGCGAAGGATAAATATTGTTTGTGGTAGCATGTGGTTGAGTTGTGTTGTTGATTTGTGTCCTAGTTAAGTTTTGTTTTGGTCTACTTTTCATTCCTATACATCATAGGAATGTTTAGTGCTAACCTATTTTGAATTTGTAAAGTGCAAGGTGAGTGTATCCAACTTGAAGATGTTTTTCAAGTTGAGGATGGTATAAATAGAAGGTGAATTGATGTGAGATAAAGTGGAACAGAGTTGATCTTTGAGATGTGAATTGCAATTTGAGCTATAACACAAGATTGTTGAATGTAGTGAGCTGAGATATCTTGATATTCTGAATACTGCGAGTGTTGCTAGAGCTGTTGTGGTGGAATCTCCATTGCATTGAGATCATGTAATCTGTGTGATAATCTATCTTCTTTTCTTCTTTCTATTCTGGCGGTGAGCTTGGGTTGTGAGCCTTTCTGGATAGTGTGTCCTATTCTAGCAGTGAACCTCTTTATATCATTTTTTGCAATTACTTATATTGTGAACTAATCCTCACCATGGTTTTTCCATTTTAGGGTTTTCCACATAAATCTGGTGTTCTCTTGTGTATGGTGTTGGTTGTTTCAATTTTTTTTATCTTTTTTTCATGTTGAAACATTATAACAGATTAAGGGTTTACTGAATGCATGTGGATATGATTACTGTTGAGGGTTTTAATGGTTTAATTTGATACAACTAATTCACCCTCCCTCTTAGTTGTCTTCATTTCAACAATTGGTATCAGAGTGAGGTTCCTTGAAGAAAAGCTTAACCGCTTGAGGTAGATTCAAGATGGAAAGAAAGAAGGGGATCCCTATGTTTGTTGGTATCGACTATGCATTTTGGAAAGCAAAGATGGAAGGCTATTTGATTTATCTTGGATTTGAAGTTGTCAAGGTAGTCAAGACTGCATACACCATACCTACAAATGGACCATGCACAAGTGATGAAATCAAGGCCTATGAAACATATGGTAAGGCAAGGTTTATTCTTTTGAGTAGTCTTGTACATTTTGAATTAGTGAAAGTTCTGGATCTAAAAAATGCTAAAGAAGTTTGGGAGAATCCAAAGGAATAATTTGAGACTTTGCGAATGTCTAAAGATAAAACAATCACAAGCTACATGCAAAGGGTTAATGAACTGGTAAGTGCTATGAGAGGTCTTGTTGCACAAGTCAAAGAACCTAAAGTGGTAAAGAAAATTCTCAAAACTCTTCCTGATTCTTATAATGAAAATGTTTCTGCTATTGAGGAAATTGCAGATTTTAATACTTACACTGGAGATCAGTTGTTTGGCACACTAACTACATTTGAAATGAGAAAAATTGGTCCAAAAAATGGTGCACAAATGGAGATTGCTTTCAAGGATAGAAAATCAGAAAAGGATGAAGATTCTTATGGAGATGATCTTGATGATGTGGAAGCTAACTTTGTAAGAAGAATGAAAAAGGGCACTGGTAAGTACAAAGGTAAACTTCCTTTCAAGTGTTTTAGTTGCATAAATATAGGTCATTATGCTTCAAGATGTCCAAATAGAGTCGTGAACAATAAGAATAAGGAGAATAGAGGTAAGATGATCAAGAAAAGCTATTATGTTAGAGAAGATGCTGGTATTTCTGATGATGAATCTGATTATGGAGATGTTGATGAGAACGAATGTTTTTTTTTGGATTTAAAAAGATGAACATGTTTCTACTAACTCTAAAAGATGTATGAAGGAAAGTGCTCCAAAGAAGAAGGATAAGATTGAAGGTACCTTGGTATCTGCTTTTCATATTAGACAGAACATGAGCTATTGGGTTATTGATAGTGGTTTCTCAAATCACATGACTAAAGACAAGAGTAAGTTTGTTAAACTTAAAAATATGATGGAGGACTTGTTAAATTTAGAGATGATTCAAGAGCTAAGATTTTTGGAATATGATCAATTAGTTTTGATGGCAAGCATAATACTGAAGATGTTTACTATGTCAAGGGTTTAAGGCATAATCTTTTGAGTGTTGGACAAAATGTGTAGCAAAGGATACAATCTTATGTTTCAGGATGATGAATGTGAGATTAGAAAAGGGTCTTAAACTATGATTGCTGCTGGAAAAAGGACAGATGGAAATATCTATCAGCTCAAGGGTGTTGATAGTCACTATTTTATGACTCAGATCAATGATAGTTGGTTATGGCACAGGAGAATGTGTCTCATCAATTTTGATAACCTGGCCAGAATTAGTTCAGTTCAAGCAGTAAGAGATCTATCGAGGATTACAAAGCCTATCATTGTTGTTTGTAGAGATTGTCAATTTGGAAAACAAACTAGATGTAGTTTCAAGGGAAAGGAACAATTTTCTATTGGATTGTTGGAATTGGTACACACAGAACTTTGTGGTCCTACAAGAGTGAGAAGTCTTCAAGTTGACATGTATTTTATGCTTTTGATTGATGATTATTCAAGAATGACATGGGTTACTTTTCTTAAAGAAAAAATTGAAGCCCTTAATAGATTTAAAGCATTCAAAGTTATGGTTGAGAATGGGATAGATTTAAAGATCAAATGTTTGAGGTCTAATAGAGGTGGAGAGTTCACCTCCAATGAATTTAATATGTTTTTTGAGCATCATGGCAAAAGGCACTTGTTTGCCCCTAAGACTCAGAAAAATGGAGTGGCTGAAAGGAAAACCAAATTTTTTCAAGAAGCCGCAAGGACTATGATGAAAGAAGCTAACCTACCAGAAGTCTACTATAGAGAAGTAATTCATACGAGATTGTTTACATACTTAAGAGAGTTCAAGCAAGAGCTAACAACACAAAAACTCCCTATGAGTTATGGTATGGAAGGATTCCTATTGTTAAGTACTTTAGAGTGTTTGGAAGCAAATGTTATATCAGAAGAGATGATGAAAACTTAGGAAAGTTTGATGCAAGGTTTGGTGAAGGTATCTTCCTTGGATATTCTACTAAACTCAAAGATTATAGATGTTACAACAAAAGGATAAGATGGAATGTTGAAAGTAGAAGTTTCAAGGTTGATGAAGAAATGAAGAACTTAGTGGTAATAGATGGATATGATTCAAATACCTACTTGCAGAGAAGAAGAAGAAGAAGAAAAAGAAGTATTGAATGAAGAGGAAGAATCTTCAGAAAAGACCCCTAAGTATGTACAAAGAAATCATTCCAAAGAACAGATTATTGGAGACAAAAGCAAAGGTGTGTTGACAAGAAGAAAAGTTGTTGAAGCAGAGGTAAATCTATGCTTATGTGATTGAATCATGCAAAGATGAAAATTGGATGAAGACAATGGAAGAACTTATGCAGATTGAGAAAAATTAGACTTGAAAATTGGTTCCCAAACCTAGAAATAAGAACACAATTGGAACTAAGTGGGTATTTAGAAACAAGTTGAATGAGAATGGAGAAGTGGTGAGAAACAAGGCAAGGCTTGTGTGTAAGGGCTATGCACAATTTGAAGGAATGGAATTTGAGGAGACATTTTCTTCGGTGGCTAGAATGGAAGCAATCAAGATGTTTTTGTCATTTTTAGAACACAAGGACTTTAAAGTTTATCATATGGATGTGAAGTCTGCTTTCTTGAATGGAGAATTGGAAGAAGTTTACATGGAACAACCAGAAGGATTTCAATTGTCAGATAAACCTAATATGGTTTGCAAATTGAAGAAGGAATTGTATGGATTGATTCAAGCTCCCAGAGCTTGGTATGCAAGGTTGGATAGATATTTGATACAACAAGGATTCAACAAGGGCACTGCAAATAGTAACCTTTACTTTAAAGTTGAGGAAGATCAAATCTTAATAGTGGTTGTGTATGTTGATGATATAATCTTTGGAGGCAATGAAGCTATGTGCATGAAATTTGAAAAAGAGATCCAGAAAGAGTTTGAGATGTCTATGTTTAGGGAGATTATTTTCTTCCTTGGGCTACAAATCAATCAAATAGATGAATGCATATTCATTTCACAATCAAAGTATGTTAAAGAAATGTTGAAGATGTTTGGAATGAAATACTCCAAACCGGTATGCACTCCTATGGTTATTGGTTGAAAACTAAGCAAGGATAATGAATCCCCTAAGGCTGATCAAATAAAGTATATATCTATGATTGGTGGATTGCTATACCTAACTGCTACTAGATCATATATCATGCATGCAGTTTTTCTTGTGGCTAGATTTCAAGAAGATCCTAAAGAAACACATGTTGCATTAGTAAAGAGGATATTTAGATATTTGAAGGGCACTCCAGATTATGGCTTATGGTATCCTAAGGGTACTAATTTTACATTAAGTGCTTATACAAATGCAGATTGGGTTGGTTGTGTTGATGACTGGAAAAGTACTAGTGGTGGTGCATTCTTTCTTGGATGTAGATTGGTATCGTGGCTAAGCAAGAAACAAGATTTTTTTTCTTTATCTACTACAAAGGATGAGTACATTGTAGCAACATCTTGTTGTACACATGTATTGTGGATGAGATAGACATTGAAGGATATCAGAGTGGTGTATGATGATCCTATTTCTATCTTTTGTGATAATACAAGTGCAATTAATATTTTAAAGAATCTAGTGATGCATTCAAGGATAAAACACATATCAATCATATATCACTTTTTGAGAGAGAAGGTTGTGGAGAATGAAGTGAAGCTTGAATATGTACCTACAAAGGATCAGATTGTTGACATATTCACTGAGGCTCTTCCTAAGAATACTTTTGAGTATCTTCGGGAGAAGTTGAGGGTTATTGCCCCTCCTTTCTTGAACTAGATGCATATGGAGTTGCATTAGACTAGTGGATCTATGAATGCACTCATTGTCTAGAATGATGTTGGTGGCTACCTCTCAAGGGGAGTAGGTAGTGGCACAATTGCAGTATGAAATAGATGTTGTCATTTTGTAGAAGTTGTTGATTTGGTTGTTGTGTACTCCTAAGGGGGGGGTATTCAGAGCAGTTGCAAGTATCTTGGTTCTATGTCAAAGGGGGAGAATAATGCAAAAAAAAATTATCCTTTTCCATTGATGTCAAAAGGGGAGAGAAAAATCATGTGAAAAGGTATGTTTATATATAGGGAGAGAAAGATGTCAAGTGAAAAAGAAAAGTTGAAAGGGGGAGAGATACGAGAGTGAAGGAATATTTTGTATGTTGTCTTTGATGCTTTTTCACATCTTGTTTTGTCATCAATGAAAAAGGGGGAGATTTTTGCAAGTATGAAGGTGTTGTCATTGATGTCAACAAGCTTGTGTTGTCATTAGTGACAATTGTGTAGTGGTTGAGAGAGATTTTTGCCTTGATTAGTTGCATTATTTTGTCATTAGTTAAGTTGTTGGTGTTAACATCTAGTGTTGCTTTGATAAGCTTTTGTTTATGGTTTAGATGTCGAGGATATTGAGAAAATTGATAAAATAAGGAAACATGGTGTTGCAGAGAGGGGGGATGAATTAGTTGTCTTGTTCATTTCAACATAAATGTCCTTTTTTTTCCACAATTATGACATTTTACTTTAGATGTTTCAAGGAACTTAAACCTATCTCATGTCTTGGATTTATTCCCCTCCCCCTATCCCCCCTCAACCGACCTTTCTAAAGACCAATCTCTTACATACAAGGCATCTTTAAAGGAGTCATCCATGGACTTTCTCCTTATTTCTTCACTTAGTAGACACAACACAAATTCTTAAAATTTTAATTTAGATGTACAAAACAAAGTGATGCATTTGTCCTCTTATTCCAATTTTACATCTATGGAAGCTATTTGAATCTCTGCAACATTAAATGCATTTTGTTCATTTGTAGAGTCCCTTTAGTGTATTTTTAAGGAATGCAATTTTTTTTCATAAAAAGCTTATTTACTTGATTCTTAGTCCAATATAATGCAACAATTAATCTTATAAATTTTTAGCAGTATTTTCACTTGAAATGTTTATCACGATTGAATTAAAAAGGTACAACTTGATAAAAAATCTAGACCTTTTTTTATCTAAATTGACCCATATTTTTTTATCTGTTACCAAAGGTAGGAAATTAGGTCTATCAATTGTCATAATCCATTGATATCTTTCCACTTTAAGATCTTGCACCCTCATTAATTGATTTTTTTCCTATTGAAAGTTTATCAATCTCAAATCTTGAGGAGCTAGCCATGAAATCTTATTTTCAAATTTGATTTGAATCCAAAATGAAAATTCCCACTATAAACAAAGAAAATAAAAATTTCAATGATAGATTTATTAGATTGATATTCAATAATTTAGTTAATAACAACACAAAGAGACTCATGAACCACATTATAAAACCCATTAATAGTGACTTTAATATTTCAATAAATTAGTACAAATGACCTTGATTCTATCCAAAAACTCTTTGTTGCAAACATTTAAACCATACCCATTATCATCTTAAAAGTTGTTTGATCTTAATATACCCATATTCAACCATAATAAATAACACTTTATGCTCCTACACTATATGAGAGGCAACTCATGTGGCACAAATGAAATTTAGAGTTATTCTAATAAATAGGCTCAAGAATGGTCTTTACCTCTATAAGAGTAAATTTAGGTGGAACAACGACTTATCTAAAGTTTGCGTCAACAATTCTTGAGTTGATCAATTAAACCATATCCCTCATGAGCTTTTGTGACCAAATTAGGAGGGCATGGTAAATGGAATTATTGGATGGAAAAATTGTTCAATAAGATGTAACATTTTGGCCCCTAACCCTTTGTTAAAATGTATGGCCAATTGTATAATAAATTTGTGGATTAATTAGGGCATTAAAACTAGGTCTACCTTGAGAAGGAGATGGATGAGCATGAGAGATAAGTCAACATGATACATTATCCTTTTGCATAGGAGTATGAAAGGATATATAAATAGGATCATCATGTCATGAAGAGTTATCAAAGGTAAAACATAATGGGAGAAGAGAGAGTATCAAAATAAATAACATCATACAACAATATGGATGACTCTATAAGGCACTCAAGGATAGGGAAACTAGAATAATTAAAGAATGGAGCACTAGTGTACATAACCCTAGGCCATATTTAATGATATAAATAAGAATAAATATATAAAAACATATCATATCTTGATAAAACATAGAAGAGTACATAGATAGCTAATGATCTAACATCACCTAAAAGTAAATGAAAGATACCTATAAAACCACATACATATGTAAAAATTATAATGCACATCCTAGTTAAGGTTTCAAAGTTTATATGAATTGTGAAAATCATACACTAACAAGGAAGCCAAGGCAAGATAACAGGAGGAATCAACTCCTATGACAACTCTAGGATTCTCGCTTGGAGAGCCACTATTTAAAAACCCCCTGATAGGGGTTGGTTTAAATTAAATTTTGATGGGGCTGCTAAGGGAAACCTGGGCAGAGCAAGTATAGGAGGTGTGATCAGGGATCATAGAGGGAAGTTTATTGCTGGCTATGCTAGGGGGATTGGTATTCATTCTTCCATGATAGTGGAAGCTAGAGCGCTGTTAAAGGGCTTACAAATAGTTGCCTCCTCAGGGATTGAGAACTTGCATATAGAAGGTGACTCTAAGTCCATAATTGATGCTATTAATTTTGATAGACTACTGGGGTGGAGTACTAAGGACATTCTTCTTGACATTAGATTCCTCGTGTCAAAGATAAAATTAAAAGTGACCAGTCATATTTACAGAGAAGGGAACCAAGTTGCTTATGCCTTAGCCAATTATGACACACAATGGAAATTGTCCAAATGCTAGTGTGATCTAAGTAACCTTTCTCCTAGCATTCAGAGTATTATAGTGAAGGAACAAATCCCTTACTTGACCAATGATGGAAATTCAACATGTGCCTAGCTAGATTTTTGGGGGGTCAACACGCTTATCTATTGGGCTTTGTGGTCTATTTGTTTTGATGAGATGGATGACTAATTGTTATGATGGGATAGACAACAAGTGGTGTAATTAAAACAATGGGATGGAACCCGTTTTGAATAAGGAAATCATGATTTTCTACAAGTACTTGATGATTAATGCTAAGTTGGACCATACCCTTTGTAATCTCCTTCTAGGGATCTTATTAAGCATTTAGATTTGCAAGTTCCTTATTCTTGATTTTGATGTGACTTGTAATTATTAGATAAAGCTCCTTTTTGGCTTTTTTTATCTGTTATTTTGGTTTCGCGGCTTATAGCCTCTTTTAGTGATATAACTATATTTGGCCCACCTTTAAAAGCTATCAACCTAGATGTTGCTAACTTTGGCCCCATGACTATCTTACCTAGAATTCTGTGTTTCTTCTATGTGGAAGGCAATCCTTCCCTACCTATCATGTCCCATTTGCTTAGTTGTTTGTGTGAAGAGATCCTCATTAAAGCCTCTACTAAGATTGGTCCTGGAAAATTATTAACTCTGGCATGTGACCTGTCCTTAGGTTCGATTTCCAAAGACTATAATTTATGGCTTAAATTCCTTGATGTGCGGGTGATTTTTCACCTTTCTATTATCTCTAACCTTCTATTTTTTCAAGGTTCCTGGTTATACTGTGAGCAGAGAGGAATCATGGGAGGTGATAGGGTGTGGATGGAGCTGGATAATTGCAGTGAATTTTGCAAGGATCTGCTTCTCTAGCACATTTGTGTTGAAGGTGGCCTTGCTCCTCTAATGGAGAGACTTGTGGTTCATGACCCTAATCTGTCTGCTCAGTTCATCAACTCTTGGAAGGATCATCATGTGACTTTGGGTGGAATCTCCTTTACTGTGGATGAGGAAGTGATTGCGTAGGCGACGAGTCTCCAGAGTACTGGTATTAAGCATCTGAAACATTCTAAGACCCAGGACAAGGATAGTATGAACAATATTTTTGTGGGGAATGAGACATTGGTGCGCAACCAGTCGGGGTTTGAATGGGAGGCTCTCCCTCAGCCGTGGAACCAAGCGTGTCTTGCCTTGATGAAGTATGTCATGTTGGAAGGTAGGTACAAGACCTATTACTTCTACCATTTCCCTTTGTTGAATCACCTCAGGCATAAAGTGTTATTAAGTTTTCCTTTTTACTTGCTTATGGACCTTGAAAATTCTATTGAGAAATGTGTTGAGTCTGCTGCTTTGAATCCTAATGAACCTACTCCCAATCCTAATGAACCTACTCCCCTACCACTCCACCAGGTTCTTATCCTAAGACTCTACCACTTCCATCTGGCTTTATGCCTGCCTAAACCCATTTCAGTCGTCCAAATTGAAGAAATTGAGCCTCCCATTGCAACCAACTTATCTCCAGCCGAATCTAAAGGCCCCATCAGGAAAAATCACCTGGTCCCTGTTGACTCTCAAAAACCTAAACCCACTGCAAAAAAGCTTAAGGGGAACTGAGGTAAATGCCCAAACTAGTGTGGCGGCTAGCCTATGTGTCCTCAAGTCTACCCCTGCTAAGACTCCCAGTAAGCCCACCTTGAAAAAGAAAGGCAAGGAGGAGAAGGTGCGTCCGAGCAAAGGGAAAAATGTTGTGAGAAAGGACTCGTTAGGTGATACGGTGGTTGCGGAGACTGTGGTCATTGGTTGTGATGCTATCATTCAGCACTCTGGTAGGTTGGCTAAGAATAGGAAAAGTGTCGGTTAAAGATTTAGACACTGAAGAGGAGTTGTCTGACAACATTGATAGCAGGGTGGAAGAGGTGTTGGAGGGTGAGGAGGGAGAGAAGGCTAGAGGTCCCTACTCCATTCTTGATAAGGGAAAAGCTCAGAAGAAGGTATCAACCTCTCACTCTTCAAAACCTCTGGATATTGAGAAGAATGATCCTGACTACATTGTGGGTGGTGAGGAGGAGCTTTGTGTGCTAAAAGAAAGAATGGACAAACTAGACAAAAAAATTTGTGGGTTGACCTGCTTCACGGCCAAGTTGGTGCACTGTATTACTAGTACCCTATCAGTAGTCATGAAGGAAGATATGGAGATGAAGAAGACTGAAGACCATCAGGAGTGGGTCGGTGATGATGTGGTTCATCTTCTATCCAGGAGTTGGGAGGATGCTAGCTAGTCTGCTTTTGGTCTGCTATTTGTTCGTGTGCTATCAATCCGCGTTTCTATTTTTTGGCTTAGTGTTTTATTTTATGCTTTTTTGATCTTGGACTTATTGGCCCTTGTGGATCTTTGTGAAGGGTACAACACCCTGTAAATGTTGCTTACTTTATTAAAAACATGAGGAATCAACGTAGGAATGCAATAATTGTTGATAGTATCGTCATGAAGGAGAGAATAAAGTTTTCATCGAAGCATAAAGACAAATACATAATAAAAATAGATCTAGTATGGAATGTAAAATTTAAAAATGGCTAGATTTTGAAATAAAATATCAAACCCAGATCCAAAGGGTGGGAGAGTAGGAAATTGAAAAAGTTATGAAACAATGAGTCCAAACTCTAATCAAATTAGAACAATAAAAAATAAGGGTGAATCCAAACCCTAAATAGATATGAAAAGGAAGGCATACAATTAAGAAAATGAGACTTGAAAACCTAAGGATGAAAAGCTATGGATTGTAAGAAATTTGGGTTCAATTTATGTAATGAAAGTAGATATTTTAATTATAATTTACTTAAATAAAATAATTAAACCAATTAAAAATCCTAGGATTTTGAACTAAGACATATAATTGGTAATGCAATAAAAAATGTAATTAATGTGGGAATGCAATAAAATAATAAAAGATACTTAGATTTCAATTTGATAAAGAAACAACTATCGTAGATGTCTAAAACTAATTCATTGGTTATACCAAGAAATTGAACTTGCCATGTGATAATGTCAAGATAAAGAAATAGGGTGAAATCATGGAGCTATGTCTCACTTTTGGCAAGAGAAAAATTTTGTGATTGAATTCAAGTTTTAAAAATGCACCTTCGATCGAAGGTCAAAGAGTAAAGAATCACACACTTACTCAATGACCTTTGATTGAAAGTGCCAAAAATGAAAAATTATGCATCTACATCAAAATATCCTAAGAAATTTCAATTTCAAACCCTGGGTTGGACTTGCAAATGATCTTAAATTGACAAGATATTTTTCAAGATTGTAGCCCTCGAAACGAGCTTTCCAACAAGTATAATTTTGATATGTTTTCATTTTATCATGTATTTAATTTTTTTTGATTGAACATAGGTTTTTCTCCAAACATCAAGCTCTTCATTCTACAGAGGCTGAAAAGTAGTAAAACTATAAAAAAAATTCAAAAAATATCCGTTCACTCCATATTGATGTTCTTGTTTCACCAAAAAAAAAAAAAGGATTTCGACATATACATAACAAGTTAAGTTATACAACACACATGTATGTCCAAATTATAGTTATAGTGACTTCATAAATTAATTAAAAAAACATGTAACCAAAAATTATGAAATAATATCCATTCCCTCCATACTGATGTTGAGAATCTATATTTCAAAAATTAGAATTTTATCCTTTATAGAAAAAAAAAAGTCATGTTTTACGACACAAACGTTACTTTTGAAAATTTTGTTTTTTGTTTAAAAATAGTTATTAAAGGAGATGTTGAAAGATTCATAATTTATTTTGGAAAAATTTAAAAATATATATTTAGAATCTACACAGAAATTTCCACAAATCACTAGTTCACATCATCTTGAAATTCTTAACGAATTAGCTGCTATAGGTCTCAGAAGATGAAGATTTGGTTAAAAATATTGATGTAAATGTCCATCTTGGGAAAAAAGTGAGACACAGTATTGTGATTTCACCCAATATTACCAGCTATCATTTTCAAGGTTGAACATATGGATTTGCTCTCCATGCCTATGGAAGTGAAGCTTGGTTTGATGTACATATGTGTAGGAGAATGGTGTAAAGAGACATTATTTGAGAACTTGATAGAAAATGATTCTCTCTTTTGGTCAAGTCACTAGATAGGTGGATGTGTGCAAGAAGTTAAGTCCACTTTCTTGCCAAAAAGTGGAAGTGTTTTCCCTAATTTTTAGAATTTGTCACATTTGACCTAAAAATTTGAAACACTTAAAGATTGAATCTTAAAAAAAAGTCAATAATATGAAATGTAGTACTTTGAGTCTAATTTCTGAATATGTAATTTGTTTCAATACCTAGCTAATACAAATTGATTTTTAATAGGCATGTCTAAAACCACTGTTTAAAAGTCATTTTTTCAAGACCATACCATGCATGTGTATGCCAACCATATTTTGACCTAAATAAAAGTATTTTTCTAAATCCTTTTGGGAAAAGATTTGTAAGACATTGAAGATTGTTCAATATATCTTTTTTTAATTTTTTTTACTGGTTGTAATTATTTTTTTGAAAACCCCTCGTGTATGCCATGCATAAGATGGCCTAAACTTATCATATTTTGATTTTTTTTCAAATTGAAAAGAATTTTCTAAAGATTGTTCACATATAATTTGTTTTTCAAAAAATATTTTAATAAAAAGTTATTAAAATAATAAGAAAATATGTTATTTCAAGTTTATGGACTGGTTTCATCAAAAAATATTCCAATTATAAAAAAATATATATTTGAAATCTACATAGTCTCATTTATAATGGGTTTTAATTTTTTTAAATTCTGCAAAAATGTCTTCAAACATATGTCCAAATTCACTCTCTTCTATTAACACTGACATGATCTCCAAGTTACAGGTCAAATCAGGTCCAAAGTTAAGGGTCGGCTCCCCAAGCCTTTTTTTCTACCCAAAACCCATAGCAAAAATTGGGCCAAAAATTGAAATTTTAAGAAACACTATCCCATTTAGTTTTTTTTTAAATTGAACCCTTTATGAAATAGGATTCAATTTCTAGAACGAGATCCCCTTTCTAAATATAGGATCCCTCTTTTGGCTTGAGGTCTTGAAGCGAAATGGGATCCCATTTCATAAAAAATGAGATCTCGTTTCACTTTGCCCGATTTCATGTTTTTGGCTAAGTCTGAATATTTCATGAGAAGTGGACTCATCTTCTTTCCTTTACCGAGGTTGATTTAGTGGTAATGAACAAAGATCAAAGAGAACAAGCAATCATGAAATATGCCCTTAGGATGTTGATGTCATTAGATTATGCTTTTGATTGCCATAGATGCATACACGTGTTATATTCTCTCAGATCCCCAGTCATTCAAATGAATTAAGGCCATTCTTGAAATACATTGTCCTAGTATGAAATTTGAAATACTTCATTCTTTAGTAAGCTCATAACACCTTGTAAGGAAGGGAGACATGGGCCCAATTTAAGAAATTCAATTTCAAAAGTTTAGGGTCTAGATCTATGTGCTCAAAAGTGATTTCGATCAATTTTAAACTTGCAAATATAAACAAGGGTGGTGAATGTCTAGAGTTAGAATAGGATATATTAACACCTATTTTAAGCTCTTATCCCCCCTTGTGCTCATGCTTAAGCAATGGTAGTAACTAGTCAAAGATTGTTAATTATGGTTTCATGCATACAAATATATGGCTAAGAATTAGGTTTTAATAAGGATTAGTACATGTCTGGTGAATTCCCTAGTGTTTTAGGTTTTATTAAGATCAATTTTCTAGGGACATGCCTCTTCTGGGTAAGTGTAGAAAGATGACACAAAAATAGATGTCACATTCAATTTTTTTCCCAATATGAGCATTTTGTGAGCACCAAATTTGGTACTTAGCAAATGGTTCGGATGGCCAAGCTTGAGGCTTGGTCATCCCAAACCAAGTTTGGTGAGTGCCAAATATGAATTTTTTTATAAAAACAAAAAAACAAACTTCATTTTTACTTTTTTGTTGTGCAAATCCGCAACCTTTACATTTTTTTCTCCCCAACCCATACTTAAATTACATAGCCACTTTTTCACTTGGAGGTTGTGAAATCTTCATAAAGATGCCACCAAGAGGCCAAGGAGGTAAAAGGGTAAGTATCTCTACTTTTTTAGTTTTAAATTTTGATTAAATTGTAATTTGAAATAGGTTTTTTAATTAAAAATTGTATTAATTTCTAGAAAATGATATTCCACCCCCAAATGTTGAAAATCCTCCATCACCTCCTCATGAAGACCCTCCCGAACAAGAACCACATGAAACACCTCCATAAATTCCTAAAAATCCCTAGAAACACAAGAAAATATACTAGGGCAAATAGAAAACAATAAAAAACAACTTGAGGAATTGATTACAAGGATAAAAATACTGTTGCAACAAACCCTTATAGGAGAGGCCTTGTTGAATCCCTATAATCTATCGTATCTCATGTAGGATCAATGAGTGCACAATTTAATTTTTGATCCAATAAGGAGGAAGAACAAAAAAAAAATTATTCAAACAAACTTTTGTATGAGAAAGTAAATAAAAATAAAATTAACAAATCCGACTTGTGTTCCCTCTTCACCGACTCACAAACCAATCAACCCTTAGCAGCTGGATGCAGGAGGTTCCCCATTCATTGGTGCCACCACAAAGGGATAAAGAATAATTTTTGGGATAGGCGGTGGATAGTATTTGAGCAGCCTCGGTGCAATAACTACAAGGTGCCACAATACTTTTTGAGGAAACTCTATTGTGAGTTTGTCCTCAATGAGATTCTAAACTATTTTGATTTTCTAGACTTCTAGGGTAGAGGTGGGAGTAGAACACATGATAGAGTGGGGGCACAACATAACCCACAATTGGCGCCAAGAACCTTGGCTAGACCTATGGTGGAGCATGTGATTGTTCCCTCCATTGTGAAGGACAGTGTTGAGGTTGACACCTTAGACTCCATTAGGTTGCTCACTTAGAGCCTTATATAATATGTGAGGCCTCTAGTATAAGGTGATGTGGGCAAGTCTTCTAGGGTTTGAGCTTCAATCCACTTTTGACAATCTTGTGGCACTATTTGCACTTATATCTCCTGGGAGTAGTCAAGATACAACTACATAGGATACACCAGCTGCACGAGGGATGGTTATGACATAGTCTTTATTGAATGAAACATTTGGCATTGATACTCAAGTAAATTTCAACAATTTCATTTAATTTTTTTTATTAAATTTTATTTTGAAATGTAAGAATAACTAAATTAGTAGAGTGATTATGATGTAAATTCAAGGTTAGAGTGTTCATGCTACTTGCAACATTCTCCTAGACCCCTATTTCATGACATCATTGAGTCCAAAGGTAGGTAACTAGTAAAGAAATATTATTATTACATGTGAATAGTTGAACCTTATATGAATGGTTTTCTCATAACTCACTTTGGATGTCAAATATTTTGATGGTGGAACTTTGACATTAACATCTTGCACCTATTATTGTCAATGAACTTTCACCTAGGTAACCTTTATTCATTAATGGTGTTGTAAAAAAATGTTTGGTAGTTTTGATTAATTGAACAACATTTGTTGTTTCATTTTCATATGTTAACATTAGATACTCCTCTTAATGTTAATGTCACAATGGACCATGGTGGTGCTACAACAGTAGCAAGTTCTACTCCTTTGGTAGAGGTATGAGATAGATTTGTAAATTTTACGTTATATTTGTTCTTTTATTGGTCTATTATTAAAAAATTTAATGATACTCACATGTAGTTTAATTGATATCTTGATGCTTGCTATAGGGGCTTGTGACTCCATATTGTGAACATGCTCATGTTGTGGATGAACATGTTGATTATTTGTATGTGCTATGTGATTATTATGTTATATATCATTCTACAATTCAATTTTCTATATATATTAACGTCTATACTTTTTATTATATTAGATAGATCTCTAGAGAAGTCTAGACAGGAGGACAAGTGGGTGCACTCAAAAGATGCCAACATCACATGCATCTCCATCTAGTTGATAGTCAAAGGCATCTTGTGATCTATTTCTTTCCCCTAGTGGGAAATGACTATGTATTAAGGTCCTTTGTTGTATTCCTATGTGTGTTTTTTTAATATATGTTTTGTATAGGGATATGTGACATTTTATGTACATATGGCTTTTTTGTAAGCCTATATGACTTTATTGGATATATTTATACTTTTATTGACATATAACATTGTATGGATTTATGGATTTTTGGTTAATGCAAATATTTTTTACCACCGTTATCCATAGTTGCACTACAAATGATTAATTGAATAAATGAATAATTACACAAAGTTCATTGTTAGTAATCGTAAAATTGTTACAAATATCCTAGACCTCTTTAAGGGGGAAACCCCCTTTACTTTAAACAATATTGGTAGCACATGTATGTGATTTTTTGAAGTATTTTTCAAATATATTATGGGTGAATTTGAGATCACAAGCATTTGGTAACATAATGAAACTAAACATTATTATAATGCAACTATAATAGATTGCGATGTCTTGTGCTTTCCTTTTTTGGAGACTGCATCTTTGACTCTTGTTATCCACAATACCTCCCTAAGTGTTGAGTCATTACAAACTATCCATACACCTTTAATATGCACATTCTTGACTTTGAAATTTTACTATCCACAGTCATAAGCATAAGCATTACAAACTATCCCTCCACCTTTACTATCCATGTTCACTATGTAACTATTGTCTCATATTTCCTTGGTGTCAAAACTCATTTTCACTCCCTTTCTTAGTGGCACAAACTTGAGAATCAATAAAAAAATTCCTTAGTTTCTAGCATCTATAAGATGTTTGGGTTGACCAAGGACATGTTTGCATCTAACACCTTGGGTACTTGTTAAATAAATGAGCCCCTGCTCATTACCTAGGAAGAAGTTTTAAAACCCCTCTTCTAACAGTATAATGGGATGGTCACTAATTTTCTCACTTGTTATCTATGATTTAGCATGCCTACTCTAGTTCCTTTCTACTTCCTCTTTTTGACCCTACTATGCCTAACATTGCTATATTTATTTGAATTTGGTGTCTACATTCTCTTATGTCCTTAGCCTCAATACCATCCTTTTCTCAACCCCTCTTCCCAAGGTGCATGATTCACTCATGCCTTCTCCTTGATGTAAATTGTATAATACAACCATGTGACCTCTCCGTGTTCCCTCTTCCATGATGTACCTAAATGTTATTGGTAGCTATAGTAGCACCCTATACTCCTTTATTTCTTTACCCTCTTCCTCTAGGATATATTTCTTAGGCGTGGCTTTGAAATTATCCTTATAAATATATATAAATGACTCCTTGTGGGTATCTTATTGTATACCTAACTAACTCATGGTAGTGATTTCATTGATGTGGCTTAGCTAGCTCTCTCCAACATTCCAACATATCCTCCATGTTCCACTATAGGTATAATCCTTCTCCAACTTCCTTACCTCCACCAAAAATATTTCTATTTATAGTTATAAAACATTGGATTTTACCACCTTTATTTTCTTAAAATTACTTCCTTCTTTCTTCAATAATCTTAGAGTACACTCCTCTCTTATAGCTAGAAATTATGTTTCCTCTTATGTATTCGCTTCACCCAGTGGCTTAACCCTTATATTATTGATGCATCCAATTTTTATAGGTTTGCATTTTTCCTTTTCTTAACTCTAATTTCATTGCATGCATCATCATATTTCTTGGTATCTATCAATTTTGACCACTCTAGTTGTGTTTTTGGTTGCACCATCTAAGATAGGAGTCTAGCAACCTTCTTGTTCCTCTCGTGTACCCATTCCCTACCCTTGTGTTATCTCCACTCCTAGAGATAACATCACTATTCTATTACACTATCATATAGCCTCCTCTCCATGAAATATATATTATATATGTATTCAATATCCTTTTATGTAAACTCACACTCCATGATCACCAACACCCACAATACTAGCTCCTCAAGATATTTGCTGCCCAAAAGTATGCATGCTTAGATATGACATCCTCCTCTTGCTACATTCTTGTTTCCTCCTCCTATAACAAAATCATTTATATCTTGATTATTGTATCCTTCATACTCACAATCTTCACCTTGCTTTCTAATCACCCTTCATGTCATGTTCTCTAACCATCTATTCATGTTGGAGAAAAAAATTCCTATGCACCTTCTACCCAAAAACATGTATGATATAATATGTTCCCATTATTTTCTACTCACAACCATAAATTTTAAAAAATAGTCCACTAGAATCCTATACACCTTCTACCCAAAGTCCTTTATGGTACACTTACTAGATAATTTGTATTTGACTATATCGTATCAATATTTTTTTAAGCATAAAACCACTTTGTAACTTCAGCCTTCAATCATTAGAATAGACTTGAATCTTTCATTATCCAAAACCTCCTTCCACCTTTTTATTCCTACACTATTTCTTTGTTGAATCTATAGCTTTGTATTTGACTAGCTACAATCAACACATTTTTTTCAACAACCTCACCATATAACTCCACCCTTCAATAATTACATTAGGATTGAATATTGTGGTATCTACAACCTCCTCCCATATTTATATATCCATTCACTATCTCTTTGTCTCTTCTCTTTCCTATATGAATTGATACTTATAGATTTCACCTTCTGTAACACCCCTCCATTTTGTTCTTTTGATCGAATAGTGTTCATTATGTATGTTTTGCTTTGTTAGCACGTTGGTTATAAGCTTGATTACTATTGACCGCTAATTGTTAAGCGTTGTAAACATTATGTTTTGATGTGATGGCACGTTAATCAGATGTTATTATTATTTCATATTATGGATTAAATTAGCATGTATGTGAATTATTGATGTTTATGCTTTGATTATATCAGTGATGATTAGATGCGTCAGTTAGTGATATTGTATTGGTGAAGGGGACGGGATCACATCACTCGCATGCGAGCGCCCTGTGATTCCGCGATTTCCTCTTCACAGTGTGTTTTAATATATTTTATGAATGTTTCAACAGTCGGATTGTGTGTAGGATGCAGGTACAAGACATCGACTCCACCTGGTCTCACAGGTCTGAGCGTGTCCCTTGTCCAACAGAAATCGATTGGGAGATAGTAGCTAGGTTTTTTGTGTTGTGACATCACCCTAGCCATAGTGTGTCATCGGGTTGTTAGTTGGGATAAGTTATTTTGTTGCCTCTTCTCTCCTTGCCTGCATATTTAAATTTGCAAGAAAAAAAAATGTTGTTTGTTTTATTTAATTTCATTGTCAAAATAAATAAAGGAGTGCTCATTAATTAATTAGTTAGTTTAATTCAATCAATAAATAATCTAATCATGGATTATATTTATTTATTGATAAATTAAATTAAAATTTTGTGTTAGCATTATTAAATTTTGAGATCAAATCAAAATAGAAATTTCCTTGCATTCCTTTTTGAAATAAAATTAAAAATGATTTTTAATGTAAATTGGTAAATTCAATTTTGCTGAAGAAAGAAAATTTAATTATCATTTGGGTTGCAAAAATAGATCTTTGTTTTAAATTAATATTGTGCAAATTACACTTGGAAATGGAAATTGTTTTATGAAATTGCAAAAATAAAATATCTTGTTTTAGCAATAAGTTTGGTGGGTGAGTCCATTTTAGGGGTTTGACAAATTTGGGAGAAAAATTGCATAAGGTAATTCATTTTATTTTTGAATTTTAATTTGGATTTTGGTGGAGAATTGGAAAATTGGAGAGCAAGCTTGTATGGGATTTTTGAAAAATTAGTGAAGGGAAGATTGAAAATTGGTAAAGCTGAATTGCAAAGCAAAGGAAAAATCTCCATTGAAAGACTTCAAGCTTGGAGAAAACACAAGGTTATTGTTTAAATTTTGTGCAATTTCTTTATTTTGAAAATGATATAGAAGCTATCCAAATTGTTAGAAGATTTAAAACTGTGAATGAAAGGAAAAACCCATCAAGAAATTGCATTCAAATCTTGAATCAAAAACTCTCAAGATAGTGTGAAAATTTAGAGATTAAACTTGGTATTATCAAGCTTTTCAACAGAAATTGTTTGAACAACACATGGTGAATCCAAATGAAAATCTCTTGTAAAATTTCTATATGTTTGAGAAGAGCTTCATTTAAATTTGGAAAAGAATGAGAAATCTTCATATAGCTAGGTTAAATCAGGTGTTTTCAATGATAATTTATTTTGTTTCTGAGAATGACCATTTGCCCAATCTGGGTATGAAGAAATTTTGTATCTATGGTTCTTTCAATTGAAACTATGGATATATATTTTATATATATGTGTATATATATATATATACCCAATTGTATAAATACATATATACATATATATAAAAAAAAATATATATTTAGTGAATTCATTTTTTTAAACTTTATGAGAAAATAAATTCGTGATTTTTGGTATTCTGGTTTTTACCCAGAATCTTTTTTTTACCAGTCGAAAATTCTATCATTTCGAATGGCAAAATGGTTTTATTTTTTGTTGTTGTGCGTAGTATATGGGCGGGTTTCAACCCCTGGCAGCCCCCATGGCTGGGGACGGTGACCTGTGAAGGCAGCGCCGTCGCTGCCCTCACAGGTCGTAGCCCCCAACAATGGTGGTTGCATCCCTGTTAGGGCAAGGCGAGGCCCAAACCCTGCTTTGACTTATGCATTTTTTTTTAAATTCATTTTTTTTTAATATTTATTATATTTATTAAATATAAAGTATATAATATATTTTATATTTAATATATATAATATGAAATTTGGAAATCAATGTTTTATTTTATCAATTAAAATATAATTTATATATATATATTTTAATATATATGTTGTATATAATAATTTAAAATTATTTATATATAATATATGTATTATAATATATTTATATTATATTTTAATGTATGCTTAAGTGATTATCATTTATATTTAAATATTAATTATATATGTATTTTAAAATATATATGTATATATATTTGATTACATAGATATTTAAAATATGTATATATATTTATATTTAAAGGTGATTTATTCTTTTTAAAAAGAGAAAAGGTATTTGTAAGGGATAGATGAAAATTTATTTATGGAAAATCATTGTATATCAAAAGAAAGATTGATTTAATTTATTGTGTGTATTGTGTCAACAAGAATCAAACGAATAGTCAAACTCTTATGTGATTGTGCAAGAACATAGTTTATTTAATTTGATTAAGTGTACTAATGTGATGAATGATTGGATTTACAAAATCCTAATGTATATTACCTTATATTGTTTGCAAGCCTCTTTTCATCGTTGGGCGTCCATTCTTGTTGGAATTTGAGTCAGATTTTGTAAGTCTTCCAAATAGAACCATCTACTATATTCTGGGGTTGCTGTCATGTCGGTCGACCTTGTTTGCCTTGGGTAGTGCGTAATTGTGTCCAGTGTTGTACCCGGTTATCATGAACAGGCTATGTTGACTTCATGTCGTGATTAGGGATTCATTATCCCTAGGTTGCACTTGAGTACCCTTTGGTTGTGGTACAGTTCCACATGTTGTCTTAGAGAAGTGGCTTACATTGAGGGCCGACACACAAAGTGGTGCCAGGAGATCTCAATGTAAGTTAGTTAATTCAGTGAAAACTTAAACCAATTGATTAGTGTAGGTGGTACCAACATTTAAAAAGATTAATTTTGCCTCGCTCATGGACGCAAGTGCTTGTAAAGACTTGGGATGAGACGAGAAGGCCTGGAATGGAAAGATCGTTATCTTGTCCCTTCGAAAGATAACTGATTCCGCATTGGTTTGCATGTGGGGCCGGGAGTTGTTAGAGGTTACCAGGATATCCCGAGATGGGGGCCGGGACCTAGGAAGACTTGCTAGGATATCCCATGCGACATTGTGATGACACTTCTCCTAAGTCAACAATATGTTTGTATTCGTGATGTGATCATTTACTTAAAATCTGGAAGCATTGTAACCTTTGTGTCATGTGATGTCATGTTCGTATCTTTTTCAGATGAGTCATGTTGCCTATGTTTAGAGGTTGTTGGTCTTGACCTGAAATCCTTGTTACTATCTCCTAGCACGGGGGGTGAGCCTTCGGGTATCACTTGGTTGGGTGGAACGTGCACCTTACTCTGTTGTTTTTTTTTGGCTCTTGCTCATGTGGACGAGGCTTTCATATTGGAGAGCTCGTGGAATCCAGTTGCTACCTTGGTTCTTTTATGTTAGTCATTCTTGTATTATTTTTACCCCTCATTGTTATCGAGGTGGAAATTGTAATTAAGCTATCATGTTATTGATTTACCTCATTCTGGGAATGAGTGATGTAATTGTAATTGTAAAACTTCTGTTATTGGTAACCATGAAGGATCTCATGGTCTTAAATGAAAATCTCATGTATGGAATGTATGTTCTTTAATTATTTAAGTGAATGTTGTTATGTTTCATTTCATGCATGTTGTTTTAATTTGTGATTTAAATAATCTTTGTCTCGTAACCTTAGGGGATTGTTGGATTTGTGTTGTAATCTTACATGTATTTGTAATTAAACAAAAATAAAATTGTGCATTTGTTTAGTAGTTTGCAACTTCCCCTAGGGTTGCATGGCGGGGCATTACACATGATATCAGAGCCTAGGTTTAAACACTGGGTACTTTGGGATTATGATGAGCCCATTAAGCTTTTAGTTGTGTGGGTTTTAATTGTGTGTTGTGCTTAATACCTTATTGTGTCTGTGTATGATTATGCCTCCCAGACGTGGAAGAGGTGGAGGTTGTAGACATGGCCGTTTAGGCGGTCGCGTTGGGGAACATCAAGACCCACCGCCACATGTTCCACTTGGTTCTGACCATGAGGAGCAACAGGCTTCTCAGAATATTCAGGGAGATGGCAATCAGAATCCAGATCCACCCAGGTTCGAGGATGCTCAGTTGCGTCAATTGTTAGAGGAGACCCTTGCCCGCCTTGGGCCTCGGCAGGAGGTAGAGCCAGTGGTGGTTAGAGAGAGAGAGGTACTAATTCAGTCTGATTCAGAGGTAGTAGCCCTTATGAGGGACTTGCTTAGAGCACGACCACCCATTTTCGATGGATTAGGTAATGGTTTGGAGGCAGAGACATGGCTCATTGACTTGACTAGGTGTTTTGCTATGCACCCATATGGTAGCAACACTCGAGCTAGGTGCACTATCATGCACTTGAGGGGATTTTCCTCCACTTGGTGGAGATTAGAGGAGCAGAAGCTCCATTTGGACATTGGTACAGTTTCTTGGGAGTTGTTCCTAGAGCGGTTTTGGGCTAGATTTCTTTTCGAGCATTGGAGGTAGCGTCGAGGGGATGAGTTCCACACCCTTAGATAGATGACCATGTTAGTAGAGTTGTATGAGCGTCGTTTCTACGAGTTCAAACAGTATGCAGGCATAGGAGATGACGAGGGTATGTTGGTACAACATTTTCTCAGGGGCTTAAACGCCCGTATCAGTGGTGGAGTGTGGGTTTTCGAACCCAGAACCATGGAGGTGGTGGTCGACAAGGCTAGGCTCATTGAGGAGAACCTGGCGATGGCCTTAGGTGGTCATGTAGGAGTGCAGGTGGGTAGTGGTTCAGCATCTGGGACTAGTGCTCGAGGAGGTCAGCCTCAGGGAGGTGCACCTTCTAGAGCTTAGCAGGGTCCATCTCAGAGTGGTTAGTAGCAGCAGTAGGGTTCCCAGGGGAAACGAAATGGTTTCCAGTAGAGGCAGGGGGATAGGAGTTGGAGGCGCATGAGATGCTTCAACTCTGAGCAGCTAGTGCAGAGTTCTCATTCATCTTTCAGGGGTAGTGCGCAACAGTCTAGCACACCACCTGCAGGCAGGGGCTTCGGTAGAGGCACTGGATGTTTTGCATGTGGCCAATAGGGTCACATAGCGAGGATGTCCCAATAAGGGCACATCGGGTTATTCTCATGGACCAGCGGTGTCAGAGCCGACTGTAGGAGATGTAGGCTATGGGCATCGAGTATTCGCAGCGGTTGACAACCGCCAGGCAGAGCACCAGGGTACAGTTGTTGAGGCTTATGGTATGTTGAGGGGTAACCTAGTTTCTATTCTATTTGATTATGGAGCATCTGATTCCTTTGTTTCTTCATCTGTCGTGACGTGATGTAGATTGGATGCGGTAAAGTAGGTCGATAGGTAGCAGGTAGAGTTAGCTTCGAGTGCAAAAGTTGCATCCCTTTCCCTTGTGCCAGAGTGTAGGTTAGAGGTTGGACCTCTCTAGACTACCTTGGACCTTCGTCGTGTTATTCCATTGGGTTCTTATGACGTTGTCATAGGAATGGATTGGCTAGAGGCTCATAGTGCAGTCATTGATTGTCGACGTAAATCGATTAGATGCATTGGGGCATTTGGTAGAGAGGTAGAGGTAGTGGGGGTCTAGAGGCCAATTTCCTTGAGGATCATCTCAGCTATGCAGTTGAGAAGGTGTGTGCGGCAGGGTTGCCAATTGTTCGTTGTTACAGTGGATGATTTGGTTCTAGGAGGTGGAGAAGAGAAGGTCTCTCTTGATAGTCACCCCATCCTTCAGGAGTTTTCCGATGTCTTTCCAGACAAGATTCCAGGGATGCCTCCTCAGAGGGACATTGACTTCAAGATAGACTTGATACCTGGATCAGAGCCCATTTCACGAGCTCCCTATCGTATGACTACCCAGGAGCTGAAGAGCTTAGGTTGCAGCTTGAGGAATTGTTAGAGAAGGGTTTTATTCGCCCTAGTGTTTCTCCATGGGGAGCACCTACAATCTTCATGAAGAAGGACGGTGCACTTCGGTTATGCATTGATTACCGACAGTTGAACAAAGTGACCATCAGAAATTGGTATCCTCTTCCTAGGATTGATGATCTATTCGATTAGATCAAGGGTGCTACCATCTTTTCAAAGATTTATCTCAAGTCAGGATATCATCAGCTTTGAATCTTCGAGTTAGATATTCATAAGACCGCGTTTCGAACACGGTATGGTCACTATGAGTTCACAGTTGTACCATTTGGTTTGACGAATGCACCCTCAGTGTTCATGAGTCTTATGAATGGGTTATTTCGTACATACCTAGACAAGTTTGTCCTTGTGTTCCTAGATGATATTTTGGTATACTCTAGGACAATGGAGGAACATGAGGAGCATTTACGACAGGTATTATAGTGCTTGCGAGATAATCAGCTATATGCTAACTTGTCAAAGTGTGAATTCTTTAGGACTGAGGTCCAATACCTTGGTCATGTGATCTCAGGGGAGGGTATTTTAGTGGATCCTGCAAAGATCCAAGCGATCTCAGATTGGCCTACACCCACAAATGTGGTAGAGATACGTAGCTTCATGGGGCTAGCGGGTTATTACAGGCGATTTGTGCAGGACTTTTCGAGGCTAGGGCATCCTATCACCTCCCTTCAGAGGAAAGGAAAGAGGTTTGAGTGGTCAGAGAAGTGTGAGGCAGCCTTTCAGTGTCTTAAGGGGAAGTTGACCAGTGCACCTATACTTGCGATACCGGATCCTATTGGGGACTTTGTAGTTTGTACAGATGCATCCTTAGAGGGATTAGGTGCAGTATTGATGCAGGAGGGTCATGTCATTGCATATGAGTCACAGAAGCTCAAGGATCATGAGCTAAACTATCCTACCCACAATCTTGAGTTGGCGGCAGCGGTTCATGCATTGATGAGATGGAGGCACTTTCTTCTTGGGCATAGGTTTGAGCTGCATAGTGATCATAGGAGCCTTCAGTATATCTTCACGCAGCCCAACCTTAATGCTAGGCATAGGCGTTGGATGGATTTTCTCTATGAATATGACTTCAAGGTGAAGTATATCCAAGGGAAGGAGAATGTGGTTACAGATGCCCTCAGTAGGCGAAGGCATGAGATATCTGAGTTGACTCTTATTGTTGATTTGTGGAGTCAGATTCTTTCTGCCCTCCTAGCCGATAGTTGGTATCAGGATGTTAGGTCGGTGATAGAGGCAGGAAGACCCCTTGAGGGTAGATATTCAGGATACTCTCTCGATGCTGATGAGATATTGAGACACACGGGACGCATATACGTTCCCCCATCATGTGAGCTTCACGCTTTGGTCATGACTGAAGCACATCGTGCACCTTATTCAGCCCATCCAGGGGGGAAGAAAATGTATGCAGATTTGCGTCAGTTATATTTTGGCCAAGGATGAAGCAAGATATTGCAGATTTTGTGTCGAGATGTCTTGAGTGTCAGCGGGTGAAGGCCGAACACCAACATCCAGCAGGGCTTTTGTAGTCGCATTTAGTACCAGAGTGGAAATGGGATATAATCCCATTGGATTTCATTGTTGGTTTACCCAACTCTTTGAGACGACATGATGCAATTATGGTGACAGTGGATAGGTTGACGAAGGTAGCACACTTCTCACCTATGCGCTCTTCCTATACTGCATCGTCCGTAGCTAGAGTGTTCATGGAGGATATAGTGAGGTTACATGGTATTCTGCGTCAGTCTCTGATAGGGATCCAGTGTTCACCTCAGCTCTATGGACATCATTACAACATGCAATGGGAACATAGTTGAACTTCAGTTCAACTTACCACCCAGAGACAGATGGATAGACTGAGAGGGTCAATTAGATCCTCGAAGACATGTTGTGTATTTATGTGATGGACCAACAGACACGATGGGAGGACTATCTTTATTTGGTAGAGTTTGCCTATAATAATGGCTTTCAGAGTTCTATCGGCATGACTCCATTCCAAGCATTGTATGGGCAACCATGTCACACTCCCTTGATTTGGGATCGACTAGAGGACAGAGTAACTTTGGGTCTTGAAATGTTGCAGGATATGGAGCAGCAGGTGGATAGGGTTAGAGAGCAATTGGCGGCAGTGCAGGATAGGCAGAAGAAGTATGCAGATGCACATAGAGTGGATCGTCAATTTTCCATAGGCAATAGAGTCTTCTTGTGTGTGCGTCCACAAAAGAGTCCAATCCGTTATGTAAAAGGCTCTAAGTTGGCATCTCGCTTTGTTGGACCCTTCAAGATTCTCGAGAAGATTGGTCCTGTTGCTTACCGTCCTGCTTTACCACCCAGTCTCTCGCGTGTGCACGACGTATTTCATGTATTAGTTCTTCAGCCGTACCATCCAAACATTTCTCATGTCCTTGATTGGAATGCTTTGCAGGTAGAGGATGGGCAGCTGGCTTTGGAGCCCGTGGCCGTGGTGGAGCACAGAACGCTCGCTCTTCGAGAGTGAGATATTGATCAGGCTAGGATCCAGTGGGATCCTAGGGATGACACATCATCCATTTGGGAAGATGCAACTAGGATGAGGGAACTTTATCCCTATTTGTTTGCACGCTTCCAGGAGTAAGCCTGACCCTAGGGGGGAGGATGTAACACCCCTCCATTTTGTTCTTTTGATCGAATAGTGTTCATTATGTATGTTTTGCTTTGTTAGCACGTTGGTTATAAGCTTGATTACTATTGACCGCTAATTGTTAAGCGTTGTAAACATTATGTTTTGATGTGATGGCACGTTAATCAGATGTTATTATTATTTCATATTATGGATTAAATTAGCATGTATGTGAATTATTGATGTTTATGCTTTGATTATATCAGTGATGATTAGATGCGTCAGTTAGTGATATTGTATTGGTGAAGGGGACGGGATCACATCACTCGCATGCGAGCGCCCTGTGATTCCGCGATTTCCTCTTCACAGTGTGTTTTAATATATTTTATGAATGTTTCAACAGTCGGATTGTGTGTAGGATGCAGGTACAAGACATCGACTCCACCTGGTCTCACAGGTCTGAGCGTGTCCCTTGTCCAACAGAAATCGATTGGGAGATAGTAGCTAGGTTTTTTGTGTTGTGACATCACCCTAGCCATAGTGTGTCATCGGGTTGTTAGTTGGGATAAGTTATTTTGTTGCCTCTTCTCTCCTTGCCTGCATATTTAAATTTGCAAGAAAAAAAAATGTTGTTTGTTTTATTTAATTTCATTGTCAAAATAAATAAAGGAGTGCTCATTAATTAATTAGTTAGTTTAATTCAATCAATAAATAATCTAATCATGGATTATATTTATTTATTGATAAATTAAATTAAAATTTTGTGTTAGCATTATTAAATTTTGAGATCAAATCAAAATAGAAATTTCCTTGCATTCCTTTTTGAAATAAAATTAAAAATGATTTTTAATGTAAATTGGTAAATTCAATTTTGCTGAAGAAAGAAAATTTAATTATCATTTGGGTTGCAAAAATAGATCTTTGTTTTAAATTAATATTGTGCAAATTACACTTGGAAATGGAAATTGTTTTATGAAATTGCAAAAATAAAATATCTTGTTTTAGCAATAAGTTTGGTGGGTGAGTCCATTTTAGGGGTTTGACAAATTTGGGGGAAAAATTGCATAAGGTAATTCATTTTATTTTTGAATTTTAATTTGGATTTTGGTGGAGAATTGGAAAATTGGAGAGCAAGCTTGTATGGGATTTTTGAAAAATTAGTGAAGGGAAGATTGAAAATTGGTAAAGCTGAATTGCAAAGCAAAGGAAAAACCTCCATTGAAAGACTTCAAGCTTGGAGAAAACACAAGGTTATTGTTTAAATTTTGTGCAATTTCTTTATTTTGAAAATGATATAGAAGCTATCCAAATTGTTAGAAGATTTAAAACTATGAATGAAAGGAAAAACCCATCAAGAAATTGCATTCAAATCTTGAATAAAAAACTCTCAAGATAGTGTGAAAATTTAGAGATTAAACTTGGTATTATCAAGCTTTTCAACAGAAATTGTTTGAACAACATATGGTGAATCCAAATGAAAATCTCTTGTAAAATTTCTATGTGTTTGAGAAGAGCTTCATTTAAATTTGGAAAAGAATGAGAAATCTTCATATAGCTAGGTTAAATCAGGTGTTTTCAATGATAATTTATTTTGTTTCTGAGAATGACCATTTGCCCAATCTGGGTATGAAGAAATTTTGTATCTATGGTTCTTTCAATTGAAACTATGGATATATATTTTATATATATGTGTATATATATACACCCAATTGTATAAATACATATATACATATATATAAAAAAAAAATATATTTAGTGAATTCGTTTTTTTAAACTTTATGAGAAAATAAATTCGTGATTTTTGGTATTCTGGTTTTTACCTAGAATCTTTTTTTTACCAGTCGAAAATTCTATCATTTTGAATGGAAAAATGGTTTTTTTTTCTATTGCTATGCATAGTATATGGGCGGGTTTCAACCCCTGGCAGCCCCCATGGCTGGGGACGGTGGCCTGTGAAGGCAGCGCCGTCGCTGCCCTCACAGGTCGTAGCCCCCAGCAATGGTGGTTGCGTCCCTGTTAGGGCAGGACGAGGCCCAAACCCTGCTTTGACTTATGTGTTTTTTTTAAAATTCATTTTTTTTTTATATTTATTATATTTATTAAATATAAAGTATATAATATATTTTATATTATATGTTGTATATAATAATTTAAAATTATTTATATATAATATATGTATTATAATATATTTATATTATATTTTAATGTATGCTTAAGTGATTATCATTTATATTTAAATATTAATTATATATGTATTTTAAAATATATATGTATATATATTTGATTACATAGATATTTAAAATATGTATATATATTTATATTTAAAGGTGATTTATTCTTTTTAAAAAGAGAAAAGGTATTTGTAAGGGATAGATGAAAATTTGTTTATGGAAAATCATTGTATATCAAAAGAAAGATTGATTTAATTTATTGTGTGTATTGCGTCAACAAGAATCAAATGAATAGTCAAACTCTTATGTGATTGTGCAAGAACATAGTTTATTTAATTTGATTAAGTGTACTAATGCGATGAATGATTGGATTTACGAAATCCTAATGTAGATTACCTTATATTGTTTGCAAGCCTCTTTTCGTCATTGGGCGTCCATTCTTGTTGGAATTTGAGTCAGATTTTGTAAGTCTTCCAGATAGAACCGTCTACTATGTTCTGGGGTTGCTGTCATGTCGGTCGACCTTGTTTGCCTTGGGTAGTGCGTAATTGTGTCCAGTGTTGTACCCGGTTATCATGAACAGGCTATGTTGACTTCATGTCGTGATTAGGGATTCATTATCCCTAGGTTGCACTTGAGTACCCTTTGGTTGTGGTATAGTTCCACATGTTGTCTTAGAGAAGTGGCTTAGATTGAGGGCCGGCACACAAAGTGGTGCCAGGAGATCTCAATGTAAGTTAGTTAATTCAGTGAAAACTTAAACCAATTGATTAGTGTAGGTGGTACCAACATTTAAAAAGATTAATTTTGCCTCGCTCATGGACGCAAGTGCTTGTAAAGACTTGGGATGAGACGAGAAGGCCTAGAATGGCAAGATCGTTATCTTGTCCCTTCGAAAGATAACTGATTCCGCATTGGTTTGCATGTGGGGCCAGGAGTCGTTAGAGGTTACCAGGATATCCCGAGATGGGGGCCGGGACCTAGGAAGACTTGCTAGGATATCCCATGCGACATTGTGATGACACTTCTCCTAAGTCAACAATATGTTTGTATTCGTGATGTGATCATTTACTTAAAATCTGGAAGCATTGTAACCTTTGTGTCATGTGATGTCATGTTCGTATCTTTTTCAGTTGAGTCATGTTGCCTATGTTTAGAGGTTGTTGGTCTTGACCTGAAATCCTTGTTACTATCTCCTAGCACAGGGGGTGAGCCTTCAGGTATCACTTGGTTGGGTGGAACGTGCACCTTACTCCTGTTTGTTTTTTTTTGGCTCTTGTGTGGACGAGGCTTTCATATTGGAGAGCTCGTGGAATCCAGTTGCTACCTTGGTTCTTTTATGTTAGTCATTCTTGTATTATTTTTACCCCTCATTGTTATCAAGGTGGAAATTGTAATTAAGCTATCATGTTATTGATTTACCTCATTTTGGGAATGAGTGATGTAATTGTAATTGTAAAACTTTTGTTATTGGTAACCATGAAGGATCTCATGGTCTTAAATGAAAATCTCATGTATGGAATGTATGTGCTTTAATTATTTAAGTGAATGTTGTTATGTTTCATTTCATGCATGTTGTTTTAATTTGTGATTTAAATAATCTTTGTCTCGTAACCTTAGGGGATTGTTGGCTTTGTGTTGTAATCTTACATGTATTTGTAATTAAACAAAAATAAAATTGTGCATTTGTTTAGTAGTTTGCAACTTCCCCTAGGGTTGTGTGGCAGGGCATTACACCTTCATTTGCAGCCTTAGCTCTCCCACTACTAAAAATCCCTTATCATAATCCTAGATAGGAACCTCTACCATGAAGTCATAAATCGCAAAGTTATAATCTAAGATTTGATATCATTTTATAAAATTTCCACTAGGGGTCTCAGCTAAGAGTCTTAGTGACACAAGCCTAATCATTAATTAACACATACAATGGAACATTGACACACAATATGCAAAATAAAATGTTTCATATTTTTAAATATGAAATATTTTTGTAGACTGAAGAAAAAAAAAAACTAAACCAAACCTTTAATAATGCCAAAAACTATTGAAAAATTGACAACATGGATCTTAAGAGAAAGCATCGACACAGTGTAGCCTAAAATGTTCGGGAGAGTTGGGGTGCAAAATAGGACCGTTCCTAGCATAGACGTGCCCACCTAGATGTGTTGGGGTTGATGGTTAATCCCCATTCCACATAGAATGAAAATTAGGCTACCTTGAAACTTCATATTGCATGCATCTGATAGTTTTAGGGACAATAGAAAAAATTTCACCATAGAAAAATAGTTTTGAGTCTTGAAAACCCGAGAGAGGTTGTTGTAGAGGGGCCTCACATGCACCTATAGGTTTAGATAGAACATTCACATGTGCCACCGAATCCAAGATACAATGCATCAAATTTTGACAATTTTTTGCACTTAGGGATCTTAAGAGAAAGCATCGACAGAGTGTAGCCTGAAACATTCAGGAGATTTGATGTACAAAATGGAACCATGCCTAGTGTAGATGTCCCCACACAAATTTATTAGCACTAATGGTTTGGACCCATGATGAAAAAAACAAAAATTAGGCTACCTTGCAACTTCACATTGTATGCATTTGACGATTTTTGGGGCTATAGAAAAAATTTCACCATGGCTAAATGACTTGGAGATATGAAAAACTGGGAGAGGTTATTATAGAGGGACCCTATCCAACCCTCTACCTTCATACAATTTTTTTCTAATTTTCATGGTTTTGGAGAAACAACTCGTTAAAGTTTTCTATTTTTTGGCATTTAGGGCTCTTAAGAGAAAGCGTCAACACAATGCAGTCTGGAATGAATGTTGGGGTGTGAAATATGACTTTTCCAACATAAAACCACCCACCCAAACATGTTGGCACTATCAGTTTGGAAAGACAATTAACAAAAAAAGTTACGCTACCTTGCAAATTTCTCTTCAATGCATTTGACATTTTCTTGAATGTGCAAAATCTTGTTTCCATGACCAAATGACCTAGAGATATAAAAAAACTAAGAGAAGTTATTGTAGAGGGAGCCTACATGACCTTGTACCTTCAAACAAAAAAATTCTAAGTCCCATAATTTTGGATAAACAGCTCATCAAAGTTCACTACTTTTTGACATTTAGGTCTCTTAAGAGAAAGTGCCAACACAAAGTAGTATGGAACAATCAAGCATGCTGGGGTGCAAAATAGGAACTTTCCTAGCATAAAACCACACACCCAAACATGTTGACACTATTGGTTTGGACCGATGACAAACATGACAAAATTAATGCACCTTGCAACTTTTTCTTCAATGCATTTGACATATTTTTCAATGTGCAAAAACTTGTCACCACGACCAAGCAACTTGGTGATATGAAAAATTGAGAAAATCTATTTTAGAGGGACCCTACATGACCTTATAACTTTATATGAAAAATTTCTAAGTTCCACAGTCTCGGAGAAATAGCACATCAAAATTCGCTAGTTTTTGGCATTTAAGACTCTTAAGGGAAAGTGGTGGCACAATGTAATCTAGAACAATTGGGCATGCTAGGGTACAAAATAGGACCTTTCCTAGCATAAAAACATAATGAAAATTATGCTACCTTGTAGTTGTCTCTTCTATGCATTTGACACTTTTTTCAATATGCAAAAACTTGTTGCCACAATCAAATGGCTTGGAGATATGAAAAAATGAGAGAGGTTACGTTAGAGGGACCTTAAATTACCTTATAACTTTAGACAAAAAATTTCTAAGTGTCATGGTTATGGAGAAATAGCTCGTCAAATTTTTATAGTTTTGACACTTAGGGCTCTTGAAAGAAAGCACTAGCACATTGTAGTCTAGAATGATGCTAGGGTGCAAACTAGGACCTTTCCTAGCATAAAAAACCCACCTAGATGTGTTGGAACTATCATTTTGTCTTGAAAATGTGCAAAATGAATATATTCTACCTTGGAACTTTATCTTCAATGCATTTGATGTTTTTTCAAATTGCAAAAACTTGTCGTCATGACTAAATGACTTGGAGATATGAAAATTTGAGAGAGCTTATTGTATAAAGACCTTACAAGAATTTTTAACTTCAAACAAAAAATTTATAAGTGCCATGGTTTTAGAGAACCAACTCATCAAAGTTCATCAATTTTTGGCATTTAGGGCTCTTAAGAGAAAGCACCGATACAATGTAATTTGGAATGATCAGCCATGATGGGTGAAAAATAGGACCTTTCCTAGCATAAACCCACCCACCTAGACATGTTGGAACTCTCAATTTGGCCCGACGATGAACAAAACAAAAATTATGCTACCTTTCAACTTTCTCTATAATGCATTTGGTATTTTTTTAACGTGCGAAAAATTGTTGCCATGACCAAATCGCTTGGAGATATGAAAAACTAAGCGAGGATATTGTAGAGGGACCCTATGTGACCTTGTACCTTCATATAAAAACATTTCTAAGTGCCATATTTTTGAAGAAATAACTCGTCAAAGTTCACTACTTTTGGCACTTAGGGCTTTTAAGAGAAAGTGCAATGCAATGTAGTATGGAATGATTGGGAATGTTGGGGTGGGAAATGGAACCTTTCCTAGCATAAACTTGCCCATACAGATGTGTTGGAACTATAGGTTTGGCCACATGATGAACAAAGAGAAGTATGGCTCTTGACAAGTTCTTACTAAACACATTTGATGCTTTTTGTAACATTTGAAAAATTGTTGCTATGATAAAAAAGATTGGATTTTTCAAAAATTGAGAAAGGTTATTGTGGAGGGAACCTACATGACCTTGCACCTTCAAAATTTTTTTTGTAGGTGTCATGGTTTATGAGAAATAGTCTGCTAAAGTTTTCCACTTTTTGGCACTTAGGGCTCTTAAGAGAAAGTGCTAACACAATGTAGCCCGCAATGTTCGAGCGAGATGGGTTGTGAAATAGGACCTTGTCTACCATAAACCCGCCCATCCAGATGTGTTGGTATTGTTAGTTTGGCCCCACAATGCACTAAATGTAAAGTTATGATTGTCTTAATAAATTTATGACATTCCTAATGAATTTATGATAGTTCTAATGAATCTATGACTATCCTAATGAACCTTAGACCATTCTAATAAAGTTATGACAATGCTAATGTACACCTATAACTATCACAATGTCAAGTTATGACTAGCTTGATTAATTTATGATAGTCCTGATGAATTTATGATTGTCCTAATGAACCTTAGACCATTCTAATGAAGTTATGATAGTCCTAATGAACCTATAACTATCACAATGTCAAGTTATGACTGCCCTAATGAATTTATGATAGTCCTAATGAATTTATGATCATTTTAATGAACCTATGGTTGTCCTAATGAACCTATGATTGTTCTAAAGACCTTATAAACCACTTGAAAAATGTCATTTATTCTTTTTAATAAGTCAAAATGCATCCCCAACTCATGTATGTGCATAAGCCCTTCTATTTTTGCATAAATAAAGTAAAAATGATATTTTCTATCATGCTGAAGTTCACCAAACTAAATCTAAATGACACCCTTGATATTTGAATTTCATTTTTATTATTTCCTTAGGCCTTAATGACCCATCAAACAATCAAATATGTAATACTTACACTAACAAATTAATTTATCTTATAATTACACACACTTATTCCCATATGGTGGAATCAAGGCATAGATTTATTTCCCGAATGAACCCTTAGAGGAAAGAAATTTATAGATTTTATATCTTGAAATAATGAAGAAAATAGGGTGGGTGAAGAATGAATTCACCACAAAGACCTATTTCCCCTTATTTCATTCAAAATGTAAGATATGAAATGAAAATGAAGGACAACAACAAATATGACTAAAATAGTAATCAAAAGGAAGATCTAGAAAGGGGAAAACAATGTCTACCTTTCACCAAAAGTCACCTTTTGAAGCTCACTGAGGACTCATTCACCCTATGGAAAATGGGTCCTGGCTAGGATTTTTGAAAAAAAAATCTAGGTTCTCTTCTACTAGGTCTACACTTCCAAATTCCTAATGTTCACTATCAGACAATCGGAAATAAAATATATAGAGGATTTCCTGTGATTTTGCAACTTTTCTTGCAACTTTGACAGTTTTGCAACTTTCTTCAATTTTTCTCTTCAAATGATCTTCAACCTAAAATATGCAATCACACATCAAAGAGAGAAAAATGTTGTTTGTTAGGTGAATGGGGGTTTTCCTTGGTCAAACCCCATTTTGGTAATTAAACCTTGGAATGAAATAGAAAAGCATGAAGGAATGATGAATGAACAACAATGTGTATCAACACACCAAACCTTATTTGAACCTTGGATTGTAAATCTACAAACTAGCATGAATTGGATTCAATAGATGTGGATCTTGATCATAAAACTTGATTTGAAACAATGTCCTCAAAAGCTTGAATATATCTTGAACTCTACATCACCATATTAGCTCAAACAACATGCATGATGCAAGAAATATTTGACATGATGATAGGAATCTTGATTGCTGAAATAATCTTCAATAAATTTTCCCTTGAAATTCCTTGAAAATTCCCTTGAATTCTCCTATAATTCTCTTGTGAAATCTTAGGATGTCCTCTTGAAATTCTAGGATCTTAGGATGAAACATAGTGAAATAACCCTATATTTATACATATCTTAACATTAATTCCCAAATTTCAAATATCACAAACCGATATTGAATTTTTGATTTGAAATCATTAAAATACTGCCAAAAACATATTTTAAAGGGGGATCCTAAGTATAAGTGAGGACCCATTCAACATAGGGCGAATGGGTCCTAGGCCACTTCCCTAGGACATACATTGCTCAATGTTAAACATTATGTCAAATTAGGGTCCTAGATCTAAGTGAGGAACCATTCGCCGTATGGTGAATGGGTCCTAGGTCACTTACCTAAGACACACATCTTCCAAAGTTAAGTGTTGTGAAATAGAATTTATGAATATCGAGTTTTATCCCTCAAATTTTGCATTTAATTAGGCTTGGATTTGAATTAAAGGGGCCAATTAAGGAAAATTAACCTCAATCAATTAATGAAGCCCTAGATTAATGTGAAAGTGTAAAGGTACACCTTACAACACAAAAAAAAAGGCACAATTAAGTCCATTTTATTTAAAAGGGCCCTAAACTTAATGTGAATATGAAAAAAATATTACAACACTAAATTAAGGCATAATTAAGCTCATTTTATTATTAATTATTTCTCAAATTAAGTGTGAAAAAGGGATACTTTTTCCTACATAACTTTTTTCCCCCACTTTAGTGAGAGGATGACCCAATGTCAAACTCACACTAAATTAGACATTCAAGACACTTATGTATGCAACAATAAAAAAGATACACAATCATACAACATCAAAGACCAGGAAGATCAAGACTAGATGGTCTAATCAGCGTGGAACACATCTAATCCAATTGGTTTTGTTTTGTCGCACTCACTCCAGTGTAGTGGAACCTCAGGCTTCCACTATGTGAGTATCCCAAAAGGGTGGAAAATGAGAGAATTATATTAGGCTCCCATAACCTATCAAAGCTATCCTCCTAACAACTTCAATAAGGCACCACAATGCTAGACAAGGCTCCATAGGCAAGCAAGGTGTGTTATGCTAAGTGGCCTTGAATTTAGTGTTTTTGAGCTTCATAGGGCTTAACAAGCCGCATTATGCTAAGCACCTATGAACAAGGAAGGGCTCCACAGGAAAGCAAGGTGTGTTATGTTGGCAAGAGACACTGTAAACATTATCTAGTATTGTCATTGATGGCAACCCTAGTCGATAATTGGATCCGCATGTCATAAATTGCGCATATCGACAGACAGATGAAAGATAGTCAAGGTGGTGCAAAGCATCCGACAATTTTGTGTTCATCAACTCACGTATAGATTTTTTGTTGATATTTTGAGTTGTGGATCTTAGGAAAGGTTGGTCAATGCATCTATTTTGTTGTTCGAAAATCTCAGTGCCTCGTATCAAGTTGTGTGCAAGTCTAGAGATCCAGTTGGATATTTTTCTATTCATCGGTGTTTGGAGGCCGACCCAGTTGAATTAATGTGTCACGGATATTCAAGGAGTGTTTTCTGAAATTTTTTTGTGTTTGTGAATTTTGTTTTTGGTCTGAGCTAAGTTATGGTCGACCGTTGTGGATGCACATTGAATATTATTCATGATTTGAGCCGACAATTGCAAATGCTTTTCTATTTTGTTGGAGTCAACTTATAGTGATTAAATCTTAGTCGCGGATATATATAAGTGATCAAATATATCATTTGGTTATAGGTATAAGGTGTGTCAATGTGTATTGTGAATATCAGAAGGGTGATTGAGTGATTATGCATAGTTTCACTTGTGCATTAAAGTTTTTATGGTGCAAGTCAGAGCAGAAGTGCAGAATCAGTCTGAAGGACAAAAGATCGACTATTGAGCTTAATCAGAACTATAATCAAGCATATATAGATGATATTATCTCAGTTCATTTTCTTGGATCTAATCCAAAACTCTGTAAGGCAGTGTGCCTTATATTTTGACCAGTGAGCTCTAGGTAGTGCATATGAATGCAACTGCATTCCCATATTGTAATCTTTCTTTTGGGTATACTCATATCATATTGTGGATTGGCCATCCATCGTGGTTTTTCCCCTAATAGGGTTTCCATGTAAAAATATCTGTGTTATGGTGTTATGGTTTTTTTCTTTTTGTTCCTGCATATTTCTTTTGGTGGTGTGTTCTAAGTGGATTGAAGATCAAAATTTAATAAAGTTAATTTTTGTAGAACACTGATTCACCCCCCATTTTCAATGTTGCTTGTTTCCAACAATTGGTATCAGAGCTAGTTCCTCGAAAGAAGTCTAACAACTTGGGGAGATCTTGGAAATAATTTTCAATGGATATAAGTAGTCTTCAACAACAACTTCCGATGGCCCTAGATGATCTTGACTAGTCAAAATCTAAGAACAGGGAACTCTAGGAAAATCTTGAAAATGCAGAGAAATTCATTCAATGGGTCGTTGAAAGAAAAAATCAATGAATCAAGGGAGAAAAGAAAAGAATTATGTGATCAACTTAAGAAGAAAAATAGAAGCATGGAATATGAACAACTGAGTCATGCCTTGAAGGAGAAAACAGAAGAATGTGAAATTTTTTCTAGAGAAAATGCTGCCTTGAAGCGTGGGATGAAATCTATTATGATAAGAATGACCAAGGAGATTGAAGAAAAGCTTGCTCAATCCTTGAAAGAAAAATATGATGTATGCAACTGATTGGACAATGAATTAGAGCAATCCAAAAATAATGAAGAAATGCTTGAAAAAGAACTTGATGATATCAGAAGTGAACTTACTGCTGCAAATGAGTACAAGGAGAAATTCAAATCTAGCTCATCCAAGCTTGATGAACTGATTAAAGGTTAGAGGATTGATGGTGACAAGCGAGGTCTTGGTTATGAAGAAGGAGAAAGTTCCAAATCCGAACAAAGAAGATTCAAGCAAGGAAATCAGATGAATGGAGCAAGAAGAGATCCAGTAAGACATCCAAATGCTCAAAGATTCAATGGTTAATTTTCTACTTGAAATAAGTTTGTTCATATGGATTCTCAGTGTAGAAGCATGATGAATCCGAGTGGACCATCATTCTCGGGTCAGTGCTTCAATTGTAATAAGTTTGGCCATAAGTCAAATGAATGCATAAATGTGGTGAACAACTTTCATAGATATTTCAAATTCTATGGATGCAATAGACTTGGGCATATTGCTAATCAATGCAAGACAAGGAAAAAATAGTGGAACAGTAGGTCTGGACAGAGAAATGTTGTGTGTTACAACTACAAAAAATTTGGCCACACTGCTAGATTCTGTTGGAGCAAAAGAGGTCTGATAAATCAAAACATACAGCAGAATGTTAAGGGAAAAGGTAAAGTCACTACTGATGTGATCAGGAGGAAAATGCAGAAGAAATGGGTGAAGAAGAATCTCTCTGTTGAAGAAAATGTGCCTGCACCAGAATCTGCTTCTGATAATTCCTTTGGGAATCAGTTTTAGGCCTTTCGCCTAGGGGGAGTTGTCAAGAAAATATCTTAACCCCCTGTCGATAACTAACACCGGAATTTGGATGAGTTCAATAAGCGCTCAGATTCTTTTTAGATGTTGCTCAACCAATTGGAGGAAATGTTACACAGTGTTGAAGATCCACAAAAGAATTATTTATCACTATACATAGAAATGAGGTAACCAAATGAGTTAGGGTTAATGCATTTATTGTGACAAAAAGGGTTAGGTGTGTGAATGATAAAATGACATTTTATCCCTCATTTGTCACTTTGCATTTTGGAAGTTTGCAGAACCCTGGAGCAAACTTTGTTGAGTTGCGGCAAGATTTAAGTGTGAAGAAGATTCAACAATCAAAATCTAATCCGATGAAAAGGTATTTATCAGAAAAACCTGTGAATTTGTGAATTTGGAAAATGGCCACTCTATTGGTAGTAGAAGTCAAGGACAAGCCCCGTCCAAAGTTCAAATGGCATCCTTATAAGTCTGTTGAAACTGAGCCCCTCTGTGCATTTTTGTTTGTACCGTATGGTGTCTTGCATACTGAAGAAATTAGGGCTTACATTCATGCCAATATTGAAGAGTTAGGAAGCTCTGAACTGCTAAATTTGTATTCCAACCATATAATTGGAGAAGATTTCACTGTTAAGCCAGAATACAAAACAATAGAAGAAAAGAAGTTCACGCAGATGGTGAAATTTCCCATATTTGAAGAAAGAGAATGGGTGAGATACATTTTGAGCCGAGCACATGCTGAGTTCATGTGGCTGAACATACCTTTCAAAATTATGAAAGAGGTTATAAGCATAGTCATAGGTCTAAATTCCTTCGATGGACTTACAATCTTCAAATCTATAAAGAATCAGACGGTCACTAATGCAACAGGTGCACATTTTGATAGAAGAGCAATGATAATCGAGGACATTTTTGAAGTGGATGTGAAATTTGCATCTATGGTCATTGGGTACAAGATTTACCACTTCAACCGAGATAATTCAGTATCTAGTACTACCATTTATGCAGCCTATCAGATGGTAAAAGAGAATGCAGATTATGACTTGTGTGAATTGCTCAAAAGTCAGCTGATGGAGAATCTAGGTAAGATTAAGAAAGACAAAAAGAACACTTTTAAATATGGTAATTTGTTGTTGTGTATGTTCTTTTATTTCACGAGTGAAGTTTTGGGTGTTGGAAAAGTACATTGGAAAAATGATCGGCCTATAGCTATTCAAATAAGGGACATACTATATGGATCTGGTGATAGATAGACCAAAACAACTACCCTCTGGGGGTACTTCAAAAATTTCTAGAGTATGATGCATGTTAGGGAAATAATGCCTACTTCAATTGTAGAGAAGTACAAGGATACAATTTTCTTCATGGTGGATATTGATCAATGCCTAATGGAAGTTGTTGATCCTAGAATGGTATGGATTATGCCTATGGGATATGAAGTCGAGGAGAACATCTTGGAGATGTATGCAGAACATTTGTTGGGAAAACCTCAGGATCAGAAAGAAGAGAGGTTTGGCACCTATGCTGAAAAGACTATGCAAGTGCATGATGAGCTGAAAAATCCTAAGCTTAACAAAAAAGTAAGGAAAGAAGTGGAAGTCATGGTAGAAAGGTTGGGTATACTTGTAGAAGCATTGAAAGAATCCATAAGGAAGAGAGATGAAGCTAAAGCAAGAGAAAATCTAGCAAAAACCCAATTTTCTAGTCCGAGAGCATCCTCTGCTCGTGCTAGATCTACAAAGAACTCTCCATCTCCATCCACTCCTACAGCCAAGGTAGTTCCTATGCAAACTGAAGACAAGGCTTCTGGTAAGAGGAAGAAGAACAAGAGCACAAGAACCTATGAAGCCATTTCAAAAGATGAGTAGATCGATGTAGATGATTATGTGATAGAAATGAAGACTACCAACACTCAAGCTACAAATCTAACTAAGGGAAAATCCTCTGGTGAAGAGGAAAAGGAAAAGAAGAAGGTGAAAATTGACAAGTCAGGTATGTCAGTTGAAGAAGTTGAGAAGGTTTTAGTCAAAGATGGAAACCTCCAGCCCCTCTGCAAATGGTTTGAAACTTTTGATGAATTAGGTCAAAGAATTCTCGAGGAAGCAACAATAAAATATATGAATATCTTCAATAAAGTTCTTGTTGAAATTATGTCTGTTTTACCGAAGAGTTTGTATGATGTTTTGGAGATGAGAAGAGTAGTTGCTAGGATAGAAGAAGATCATATGAGAAAAATAATTCTTGCAGACTTATGTCCTGAAATGTCTATCGAGGAAATGAGTCACTCCTAAACAAGTCCAAGAAGGAATTCAAAAGAAAAATAAGGGTGAACAAACTGATGATCGGTGAAACTGAAGTTGTTGCTGATGAAACCAAGAAAATTTTGGAAGCATTTTTGTCAAGGAACAATATTAATGTTGAGGAAGTGAATGTTGAAGATGTTGTATTTGATCTAGTACATGAGGAGGTGAATGTAGGTACTGAGGATAATTAGATTCCTCTTGATGTGGGTAATGCAGGAATACCTATGGAGACTGAAGTTCCTAAGGTTGCTTTAGTTGAAGGAAAGGAGAAGCTAAATGAAGAAATTGAAACTCCTAAAGGAAATCAAGAAACAATTGTTGAAGAACCAGGTGATGAAGAAGAAAAGGTTCAAGTTAAGGAAATTCCAGTGGATGCAAGAGACACTGCTGAGGTAGTGAAGAAATTTCTGGTGGATCAATAGGAAGAATTTGATCCTAAATTGGTTGAAGGACTGATCAACCTATCCACCTTGTCCCCAATTCAGAAGATGAAAGTTGCATCTTTTGCATAGGCAAAGGCTAGAGAAGAATTGTTGAAGTCCCACATTGAGGACAATGAAATTTTGGAATTGCATCGGGAGTTCTAGAGAAAATTACTCCAACTAATGCTAAGGATTTGTCAAGTTCCCCTTCCGGTGAACTGAAGAAGCTCATAAATTTTGTAAGTACTCATTTCGAGTCTCTTGAGAGATCAACCATGGTTAAAGTACAAAAAGAGTTTGATGGAAAAAGGTTTAGTCGGTTGAAAGAAATGATTGCAAATGATAAAACTCTGTTAACCAATTGTATAAAGAATATTCAAGGTTCACTAACTAAAGGTGGAAAAGCCTACAAGTCATGTTTGGTTTTGTCCAAATTTACTGAAGTCAATGAGAAGCAGGTGAAGGATCTTGAAAAACAATTGGCTACTATTTTTTATGCTTTCGATCCATTAGCTGGTGATATTGGCAAGCAAGAAGGTCAAGTAATATCTATACTTGAAAAAATAAGGAGTTTGAAGCATGAAAATGATAGGATTGTAGTGAGAGCATGTGATCTTAGAGGACTAATTGGTCCAAAGATTGAAATAATGGAAAGTTCTTTAAAGGAAGCCAAAGATGCTATGGCAACCAGTGACCCAATGAATCTTGAGTCTGCAGAAACTCAAGCCTATTTGGTTTGTGGAAACATAACAATTCTAGAAAGTTTCAGAAGGGTTTGGGATACAAATTTAAGTGTGTTGAGGAGAGATTTTGCAGATGTTTTTAAATTTGTGTAAGTTCTGTACAATTTGAAAATTTGAAAATTTGTTTATTTCCCCAATTTTTTCCATTGATGTCAAAGGGGGAGAGTTGTATAGTGAAAAATGTACATTCATCTTAGGGGGAGTTGCATTTCAGAGCTGAGTGTGAAATTTCTTTTTGAAGTTTTTTTGTGGCATTGTAATTCATGTTGGTATTGATCCAACACTTAGTCATTTTTCACTTAGTGTTTCCATCAATGCCAAAGGGGGAGATTGTTGGTAAGAGACAATGCAAACATTATCTGGTGTTGTCATTGACGGAAACCCTAGTCAGTAATTGGATCCACATGTCATAAATTGCTCATACAAGTAGACAAATGAAAGAAAATCAAGGTAGTGCAGAGCATCCGACATTTTTGTGTTCATCAACTCACATACATATTTTTTGTTGATATTTTGAGTTGTGAATCTCAGGAGAGGTTGGTCAATGAATGTCTTGTGTTGTCTAAAAATCTCAGTGCCTAGTATCAAGTTGTGTACAAGTTTGGAGATCCGGTTGGATATTTTTCTATTCATCTATGTTTAGAGGCCGACCCAATTGACTTAATGTGTCATGGATATTCAAGGAGTGTTTGCTCAATTGTTTTTGTGTTTGTGCATTTTTATTTTGGTCCAAGCTAAGTTGTGGCCGACCGTTGTGGATGCGCATTGAATATTATTCATGATTTGAGCCGACAGCTGCAAATGTTTTTCTATTTTTTTGGAGCTGACTTGTAGCAACTAAATCTTAGTCGCGGATATATATAAGTGATCGAATATATCATTTGGTTATAGGTAGAAGGTGTGTCGATTTTTATTTCAAATATCATAAGGGTGATTGAGCGATTATGCACAGTTTCACTTGTGCATTAAAGTTTTTGTGGTGCGAGTTAGAGAAGAGCATAGCAGAAGTGCATAATTAGTTTGAAGGACATAAGATCAACTGTTGAGCTTAACCAAAATTGTAATCAAGCATACATAGATGATATTCTCTCAGTTCATTTTCTTGGATCTAATCCAAAAGTTTTTAAGGCAATGTGCCTCTCTATTTTGAGCAGTGAGCTCTAGGCAGTGCACCTGAATGCAAGTGCATTCCCATATTGTAATCTTTCTTTTTGGTATACTCATATCATATTGTAGATTGGCCATCCATCGTGATTTTTCCCCTAACATGGTTTCCACTTAAAAATATATGTGTTATGGTGTTATGGCTGTTTTCTTTCTGTTCCTGCATATTTCTTTTGGTTGTGTGTTCTAAGTGGATTGAAGATCAGAATAATAAAGTTAATTTTTGTAGAAGACTGAGTCACCCCCCCTCTCAGTGTTGCTTGTTTCCAACATGTTATGCTTGGTGGCCTTTAAATTAGGGTTTTGAGCTTCATAAGGCTAGCAAGTTGTGTTATGCTAACACTTATGAACAATAATGCTAGTAATTTTTTGTTTTCAAAGGTATTTTGCTTAGTTCATGTAAGGTCTTCTTCCTAGGGAACATCGTGCCTAATGTATCTAAGAGAGGACAAGTCAAGAGTAAAATATACACAACTCAGGGAATTTAGTGCATCACATCACCACTAAAAGGAAATTCATATGCTAAGAAATATCACTCTTGGAGGACATCAAACCCAATGACACCACCAAGAAAAGGATGCATCACAAGAAAAAAGAAAATCACATTAAGTTAAGAGTAAAGCAGGGTCTAACACCATTGCTGCAAGCAATTGCTTTAAAGTATCCAATTTTCAATCCTAAGACATGCAAGCTTCCTCGAAAATCCCTATGCCAAGTCATATATTTATGAAATAAAGCTATGCCATGAAAAAGGAAGGAGGGGTTTCCCCCAAAAATACATAAGGGATATATGGATTTGGGGTCAGTATATATGTGCTACAGTGTTGATTATGGAGCTCACAAATGTTATCATTCCCCAAATACTCATAGAACTAGAAGAATGACACAAAGAGAATGAAAACAAAGAAAAATCCTTTCGGGTCAACATGGAAGAGACCTAAATGTATTGATGCCTTGCATCATCCATGAAAAGAAAACACAAGAAAAATGAAAAAGATAAAATGTTTATGAAATAGAGAGAGACATAAAACAAAATAGTACGGGGGATCACATTACACACATGCAATCACATAAAGAAACATTAAGAAGAAAACAAAGCAAAAGACTAGTAAGGCACATGCAAGTCAACCTATAGAAATTCGTCCACATCCTAATCTTGATTAGTATATACAAAAGGCATACAACTAGCCAAAGGGATGATATCAAGTGCCAAAACTAGGACAAGGCTACCTATCACCTTGCCCCCACTAAATGTAGGACAAGGATGATTCGAGATGGGTGAGGAGAATGAGATCCTTGCGATAAAGAGAATGATTTGCAATGAATGTAAAAACATGTAAGAGTGAGGGTGCTATGATCCTACAACTATTACATGGAAAGGAGAAAAATTCATGGTGTTTTAGTTAGGTTTGGTTCTTAGAAGGTGAAAACTTCTTCAATACTTTATTTAAAGGATGAAAATTGTTGATGTGATGGCCAAAGAATCTATGATAATTACAATATTGTTCATTCTTATTAGTTTGTCTTTTGGTCAAGTTTGCACGTTTAGGTGTTAAATCAATTAGTTTCCAATGTAAAAGAGCATAGAAGATTGTCTTAGTTTTGGATAGTTGTTATAAGTTATAAAGAGATTCAGGGAATTCATACAATTATTTTAACTGGAAATTTTGATGATCATGTACTCTTGGATTCTTCTTCTTTGGTATGATAACTATGTTTTCATCAACTTCACCTTCTAATTGCAAGTCCTTTCCTTTTTAGATAAGGATGTGTTAGGGATAGTAAAGTTTTCAGAAGGTGTGGCTTCTTTTTGCTTATGCATAGGTAATGTACTGGAAGTGGGTTGAGGTGGAGGCGATTTTTTGTTGATGAGATAAGACAAGCTACATACATACTCTATTCCTTGTTCGTATTTAAGTGCATTTCATAAGTTTCCTATAAGAGGAATGACATGGATAGAAATAGGTTCATATCTCACAAATTCTTGTAAAGTTTTTAGTTTTTCATCCAAAAAACTTATGTTCTCTTGCGGGCTATCAACATCATGCACATTGGTTGTAGGCAAGGACGTCATTGGAAAAGAGGTATGCATGCTATGATCAATAGGGGGTTGATTATCAACACTATTAGAAATAGAGTTAGAAAACCCAAGATCCATGGTGAACGGTGTATCACGGGATGACATGAGTCTTGAACTATGCCTCACAACTATATTGCTAATAGGACACCAAGTTGTAAAGATCATACAAGTTTCACAAAATCAATGTCAACCCAAAATGGAAAGAGGGTAAAACACAATGCAATTTTCAGATTATAACAAGGTAATTTCCTAATTACACTATGTAAAAAGTTGAAAATAATGTCTAGTAAATGCAATTTTAAAATAAAAAAATGCACTAACTTTATCAAATTAAGCTAGATAAGATCGAATTGATGAAACAAAAATTCTTCAAATAGAAACAAAAATATGAAAACAACAAACAAGAATGCAGAAATGAATGTTTGAATGCACAAAAAATTAGAATATGGTCCTAGGTGAGGCCTTTGAAACAAATTTTTATAGATTTTTGAGTGAATTTCAGTAGTTTCTAGATTCTAGTCTGATACAACAAGTTTTAGTTTTAATTTTCTATGAAATGAGGATTGAATGAAAATGCAAAATGTGAGAAAATGTCAACCTTAAAAACCTACTTTGATATGCAATTTTTGTTTCAATTTTGAAATGAAAATGAATTCTATGTAAATGATATGCAAGATGGCTGATTTTTTTGTATTTTTAAAATTTAAAGAATGTAAAGTATGCAATCCTAAAACCCCTTAAATGAAATGCAAAGTTAGATGCAAACTAGACACCCTAAATGAGACCTAATTCGATGCAAAGAGATGCAAATGAATGCAAGATATAAATATAGGATGGAAGAGGACTCCAAAATAAAAAAATGCAAGGATCAAACTTAGGTTCACCAAAATGAAATAATGATGAAAAATAGGGTGGGTGAAGAATGAATTCACCACAAATACCTATTTCCCCTTATTTCATTCAAAATGAAAGCTATGAAATGAAAATGAAGGGCAATGATCAAATTTGACTAAAACAGTAATCAAAAGGAAGATTTGGAAAGGGGAAAACAATGTGTACCTTTCACCAAAAGTCACCTTTTGAATCTCACTGAGGACTCATTCTCCCTATGGCGAATGGGTCCTAGCTATGGTTTCTAAAAAATACTTTATGGGTTCTCTTTTGCTCAGTCTGCACTTCCAAATTCCAGATGTTCACTATCGGACAACATAAAATAAAATCTATAAAGAATATTTTGTGATTTGACAACTTTTCTTACAACTTTGACAAATTTGCAACTTTCTTCAAATTTTCTCTTCAAATGATCTTCAACCTAAAATTTGCAATCGCACATCAAAGAGAGAAAAATGTTGGTTGTTAGGTGAATGGGGGTTTTCCTTGGTCAAAACCTATTTTGGTAATTAAACCTTGGAATTTGAAATAGAAAATCATGAAGGAATGATGAATGAACAACAATGTGTAACAACTCACCAAACCTTATATGAAATTTGGATTGTAAATCTGCAAACTAGCATGAATTAGCTTCAATGGATGTGGATCTTGATCATGTAACTTGATTTGAAACAATATCCTTGAACACTTGAATAGATCTTGAACTCTAAATCACCATATTAGCTCAAACAACATGCATGATGCAAGAAATCTTTGACATGATGATAGGAATCTTGATTGTTGCAATAATATTCAATAAATCTTCCCTTGAAATTTCTTGAAAATGCTCTTGAATCCTCCTATAACGCTCTTGTGAAATCTTAGGATGTTCTCTTGAAATTATAGGATCTTAGGATGAAACATAGTGAAATAACCTTGTATTTATACATATCTTAACATTAATTCCCGAAATTCAAATATCACAAGTCGATATTGAATTATGGATTTGAAATCATTAAAATACCACAAAAAACATATTTTAAAGGGGGGTCCTAGGTCTAAGTGAGGACCAATTCGCCATAGGGTGAATGGGTCCTAGGCCTCTTACCTAGGGCACACATTGCTTAGTGTTAAACATTATGTCAAATTAGGGTCCTAGATCTAAGTGAGGACCCATTAACCCTATGGCGAATGGGTCTTAGGTCACTTACCTAAGACACGCATCTTTCAAAGTTAAGTGTTGTGAAATGGAATTTATGAATGTCAGGTTTTATCCCTTGGATTTTGCATTTAAGTAGGCTTGGATTTGAATTAAAGGGACCAATTAAGGAAAATTAACTTTAATCAATTAATGAAGCCCTAGATTAATGTGAAAGTGTAAAGATACACCTTACAACACCAAAAACAAGGCACAATTAAGTCCATTTTATTTAAAAGGGCCCTAAACTTAATGTGAATATGAAAAACATATTACAACACTAAATTAAGGAATAATTAAGTTCATTTTATTATTAATTATTTCCAAAATTAATTGTGAAAAAGGGATACTTTTTCCTACACTACATATCTTATTAAATTATAGTAGCATAATGGAATGTAAATAAACATTATATGATCTTCCAAATTCTTATACACATCATACTAAGGTTTACACATAGCAATATAGTTCTTATGCTAGTATTTTCTAATCAAGATTAGTTTTATGATACATATTTTAATAAAGAAAATAAAGTGATCAATAGCATGACTTTACAAATCTAAAGTACACATTTATAAATCAGCTTGACTTTAACAAATTTTCATTTGCAATCAATCCAAGAAACGATATGGGTCTACTCTAATATTTATTGTGTCAAGTATTTCTTCATGGTCAAACTCAGAAACCTTCCACAAGTTCTTGTTCAATGGCCTACCCCCATATTTTATCAAATGAATATTGAATTCTATAATAATATTTAAGTAATGAAGAATCTTTCAATGCGTGTGAAAGTTCTCAAATAGCTAGACATAAAACTTCTTAATTGAGTACCTTCTAAGCCATGTTCTAGTAACAATCACTAACCCTTTAGGATATTCGATGTTTTCTCCATCTACAACATGGGCATCCAATTTATTTTTGGCCTCAAAACAATGAAATAAGTAATAATATACTCCCTCTTCATTGTCTTTATATACAATAACTGCATGAACATGCCCTACATTGATATGTGCATCTAATTAGCTAAATTTAGTGAACATTACAAAAGACTACAAAGTACGATAAAATTAGGAATTTCTTAAACTATACAAGTAGATATATTACTTGGTTGTGTAAGAAAGGGGGACCAACCGCACCAAGGCTCTAGGTCATAGAGAGCCGAGAGAAGAGGGCTTCCCTAACTTACCTCACTCTAACGAGTGTTTAGAGCTAGAATCGAGAATGAAGAGCACTCTCAAGTGCTTTTGTCACTCTATAGATCTGAAAATATAATTAGGGCTAGATGAGCTAGTTTTTGGAGTCCAAACCGCACCTCAGACAACTCTCTATCTGAGGATGGAAACATGGGTCTGGGATGAAAATGAGGTATGTTGGCATCTCTCTAGCACATTGGTGTCCATACAGCCATAAAATGTAAAGTACAGTAAGCAAAGCATAAGCTTATTAACTGCCTAGCTAATCAAATTAAATAAACAAAATGTTGAAATACGAGAAATAACTATATAAATGGAAAAGGACATAGATGAAAGTGAGGGTGATGAATATCAACTCACTAAAGCTCCAGTTCCCCAACAATCTCCACGCACACATTCACCTACATAGAAGAAAGAAGGGAAATTCTTTGGGGTTGTATAGGGGTTTGCCTCAATCAAACCCCCGCTTTGGTGTTTCCACCTCCATGGATAGCCAAAAAAGCCATGAAGTAGAGAATATGATAAAGGAAATGGAAATGAATGCACTAAACACTATTAAAGATACAAAGCTACTCTATCAGATCACAATGCAAAAGTAAAGTGATGCAATACCACCTCCACCCAAAGTAACTCAAGGCTAATGAAGGGAGAATGCAATGTAATGAACTTGGAAAAGTTGTCATAGCCGCAGTGGTGATGAAGGGAGGTATCGCAAGACTCCAAGCTCACAACTTCTATGGTAGAGAAGAACGTGCAAAGATGAAGTCAACAGAGTAACCAACTGTTGCAATGCTCAATGGAGTTGTGAAAATTCTAGTAGAATGCTCAAGAGTATGCTCAATAGATCCCAAATTGTGAAGAAAATGGAGTGAAATTGCTAGAGAGGTTGTAGAATTGCTAAGAAGATTGAATGAATGTGAAAGAGATGAAGTGATAGTGAGATATATGCATTTGGAGACCAAAAGGAGGCATTTTTTTGGGTGAGTTGGTCGCATAGAGGCATTACAAATCATTCCCAATGAGGAGTGTAACGTCCCTGTGGACCCTAGGGGCAGGAATTTGTTAAGGATGGTAGTGTGCCACACAGACATCTGCATGTCGCGCTCGTGTCCCTGACAAAAATTCCCCCACCAACACAAAAAATGCACCAAGTGGATGCATTTCGAATGGGTGATGTGAATTTTTTCCTTCGGATTTGATTTTCTAAGGCGAGGGTATGCAAAAGGGGAATTTACACAAGGGGTACAATTCACTCCTATACATTTTTCCCCCACTTTAACAAGTGTGAATATTGATGAATGTTTGGTAAAGTAGATCAAAGAGTTAGAGATGTATACCTGAATCGTTAAGGAATTAGACCACAATTTGGAAAACTCAAAAGTGTAGGGTAGGCAAAGAACTCCACAGGTACTCTCTCCTGAGGAGGTTCAAACAAAAGGAATTCATAGCTCCGCGGAACTACGAAGTTACACAAAGCACACTGAAGGCCATCAGACCAATGATGGACAAAACCCACAAGATGCAAGTGCTTCATAGACCCTCATACCTACAGAGAAGACATTCCCCCAAGTACTCTCTCATGAAGGAAACCCAATGTAAGGGGGACTCCGCAGAGTTAGATTGGAAAGCGGCTTCATAGGAACACCTACAAAGCAACATGTTAATCCGCAGATAAAATATGTTAGAAAATAAAAAGTGGCCACACAAGAAAATGAGTAGACAGTCATGCAGATAGTCAAGGAACTAAAAGGATTTCTAAGGGGTCCCTTGGGAACCCTTCAAAAGAAGAAGGTCCACTCAAGGGACGCGTTGTTTGAAAGTAAGATAGCATTTTTCACAAATCAATTCAACATCAAGGAATCCTTTCAAAAGATGTTCACTTAATCAAGGAATTCGAAAGGAATAAAATGCCCCCTCATGAGGGGAAGGTTGAGGCTTCTCTCGTAGGAAAATTTTCTCCCTCCTCGGAGGAAATTTCTTCAAGTTCTTTCTTTGTGAACCCATGACAAAGGAAACATAGTCTGCTAGGAGGTCTTTGTTGATAATGTGATTTTTTAAAAAAGTTTGCGAAGATTTTTGAGAAAAGATTTGTTAGTCACCAAATGCATTTTTTGAAAATCAAAGTTGACATGGTAGCCCCCCCCTTAGGGTGGTGTGTGTTGAACACAGAGGCACACAACATCCTAAGGAGAGAAAAGCAAGAATGAAAAAATGATGTTGTGGCCCATGGGACATAGAAATATGTCACCATGGTGATGTTGTCGCACACACAAGGGACAACACCTAGGCACCACAACATCACAACTCAAGTAGACAAGAGAGAAAGATAAAAACATTGAAAAAAGAAAAAATAACATCATGAACAAAGGGCACAAGGGCGATCTAATATTTCAGGGTTAGAGTTGCTCATAAATATGTATAAATATAATTATAGTATATAGATGAATTGTCATCAACCCCATACTATATAAAACCATATGAAGAATGCATGAGAAGGAAAATTAAAAATTAAAAATTGGGTCAACATGGAAGGGAAGCCTAAATTCCCCCAACACTTTGCATCATCCCCAATTTGTCAAAAATCAATACACATAACAAAGGAAGAATGATGCCACAAACAGAGGAATTTTACGACACATAATGAATCTTGTATCCAAGCACCTACAAGGGTGACAAAGGTTCATCCGGGAACACATAACACAAGCATGGGGTAATACATCACAAAAAACACACACGTAATCTAAAGGTAAAGAAGAGGCACCCCCTTAACACTCATCGACCAAGAGGTCATTTGCTTCCCAATCTAGATCATTATATGGGGAAGGTGGATGAGCCTGCAGTGGTGGAATATTAAGGGGGGAGCTTCTAACCCTCTCACAACAAGGGCTAAGGAAGAAGGTCCCGCAAGGTCTTCTCCACTCGGCCCTTGTGGAGCAATGGTCAACGATTTCATGAAGATTGCCAACAAGGCCAGGGCCTTGTCCAAGGAGTTAAACATGCACTTCATGGGAGTGACATGTGTTACCTCAATGGACAGGGAAGGTGATGCCCAAGATTCACTGCTAGGCTCACCAAGTGACTCAGGAGTAGTGAAAAACTCAAGGGAAGCCGAAACTTTCTTCATCACTAGGATGACACATGCTAGTGCAGGACCACCCTCCAAAGAAAGTGGACTCCTCTTACACCCCCCATTGCTAGAAGGGCCAACCTCCACCTTCTACTTCATTGGAGGATGTGAACTTCCCACATACAAGAGAGATATGGAGGAGGAGAAAACCATGAAGGACACCACCGAGGTGTTTGACATGTCCATGGGTTTAGGGAATGGCGGGATGTTCAAAAGGGACATCAAGAGAGGTGGCTTGAATGAAGGAGTGATAAGCACATGGACCTTTTTAGGGTCAGGGGCGCTCATTCTCGCAGCAGAAGCTAGAAGCAAAACCAAATTTGATTGAACGAAAGTAGAGGGGACATGAGAGGAGGAGACAACAGGAGGCCCTAAAATAGGGACAGTCAACAGCCCTTCCTTCCTTTGCAAAGTGGCCTGCTCAACTGCCATAGCCTTTTTCCAATGCTTGTGCTCAATCACAAGGAGGTTTCTACGAATCTTGGAGCTAGATGCTGGGAGATGGGATGGGAAAAAAGGCTCTTGCTTGGCCATAGGAATGTTCATCACAACTGTCTTCGGTAGAGGGAGGGACTCCTGGACAAGAGTAGGAGGAAGAGGTTGAGAAATAGAGGGGGGAGTTGAATCTAGTGCCCTTGCAGCGGGCCTCTTCCCATTCACTCCTTTAGGAGTAGGAGCGGTAGGAGGCCGTGGAGGTCGAGACATAGAGGATTCCCCAAAAGGACCCTTCCTTCTACCCTATCGAACAAGCCTAGGCACCATGGGCAGAACAAGAAGTTCGAATGTAGGATGCTTGGGCTTTCGCCAAGTGGGCACCATTGGGTTCTCCCACAAAAATGGAGCAGAATCCGATGATACCACAGTAGGGAGAGAGGAAGCGTCATGTTGGACAATAGAAGAGGAGGAAGAGGAACCTCGAGAGTGCTTCTCTTCTTCCCTTCTACGTGTCATGGTGGCATCACTGCCAGCTTTCAATCAAGCCCTATGTGAGACAACATAGGGAGATGGAGGGTACCTCACTTTAGGTGTTAAGCAACATTTCTTCTACTTCTCATAGGTCTAGTACAAGAGGTCCATCCTAGGTGGAAGTGAACCAATGGGTGTAGGCCAAAAGTGGTCTAGGGAATAGCTGCCACATGAAACTGGTGATTTATAGCCAATGTTATGGATTATGTGCACTAAACCCTCATGAATAAACTTCAAACATTTATGCACACTTAAGGGAACTACATTCACAACGACCAACCAAGGGATACCTAGTTTCACCCTGAAGATTTTGGACCTCAAGATTATGTCAAAAATCATATTCACTGACTTAGGTCCAACAAGGACCGATAAGGTGATGCTACCAAGGGGAGGTACGAAAAGTACGTTATGTGTACAGATGATACTTTCAAGTGCATCATACCCATATTTATGTAGGAAATTGATTAACATAATCTCCTCAGTAATCACATTCATCTGGCACATCGGGTCAACAAGAACACCTGTCACAATTTTTCTGTTGATTCGTGCAGGGATGTAAAGAGGAGATGGCTCTCTATTAAAACCCATCGGCAGGTCCTACGAGGTGAAGGTTATACCAGGAGCACTAATCACATGATTCATAGAGGGGAGAGGTAGATGTAGGAAGGAGGCCATCACATACACTAAACACCACTCTCACAAAGCCCTCAAAGGTTTGCAATCAAACAGTGACCCAACTAAGGCTTTGTTCTGCAACACTTATGGAACCTTTCAACCACGCCTACTAGGGGTCGCTAGTTGGGTTGGAAGGTGAAACACCTCACAAAATTCACACCTAAAATGATCCTAGGACACAAGGAAATGACCCTTCAACACTACTAAATGGAACCAAAATGGTTCACTTCATGTTGACCAAAAATGTAAGAGAGGGGGACCAATCGCACCAAGGTTCTAAGTTACAAAGAGCTGAGAGTGGAGGGCTGCCCTAACTTACCTCACTCTAATGGGTGTTTAGTACTAGAATGGAGAATGAAGATCACTCTCAAGTGCTTCTATCACTCTAAAAATCTGAAAATATAATTGGGGTTAGACGATCCGGTTTCTAGAGTCCAAACTGCACCTCAGAAAGCTCTCTGTCTGAGAACGACAATGAGGGTCTGGGATGACAGTGTGGTGTGTTGGCATTCGTACGACCAATAAAATGTAAAGTAAAATAAGGAAAGCACAAAATCCCACTAACCACCTAGCCAATCAACCTTCATGAAATAAACAAAATGACAAAATACGAGGGTATGTGCAGGATCATCATGGAAAAAACAGGCCCTTAAGTGGTGATGAAAATTTAGAAAAATTAAAGTTAGGCAACTTGACGTAAAAATTTGAATAAGTTATCTATATTATTTCAAAAATATGTAAGAATAGAATCTGTAGAAAATTGAATTAATTTTCTAAAATACTAGGTTTTTTTTTAAAAAAAAATCTATTTGGTGAAAATTTGAAATTTCAATGCTTGAGTACTTAAATTTCAAGGAAAAAATAAGAAGTGGGTCAAAAATACCCTAACCACAATAAAATGATAATATTTTAGATATAAGTAGAGGACTCATGTCCTGATGTGATGCATATTTTTTGTAATTTTTTCCAAGTAAATAATTAATTATGAATTTTTATTACAACTTTTAAAAATATAAAACTGTATGTTTGACCACCTTAACTTGGTCAAAACTTCATGAAATAAAATTTTATTTTTTTAATACTATAGTATGTGAAGCATGTAATGTGACACATGTTTTGGATTCAAAAATGTGATACCATTTGAAATCTATAGATGTTTTCAATCAGCCTATCAATAAGGACTTTAGTCATAATTCAAATAGAAAATGAATAATAATTATTTATTAAATTCAAAGTAAAGAATAATTTATATTGGTGGAAAAATCAGAATCTCTTTTAGAAACCCTTTTTTGTTTCATCAATTTTGGGTAAAAAAAAAGTCATCAGCCACATGGGTGAAGTCTAGAAAAGCAAGGTAAGCTGTTAAACACGTTTTTTGTGTTGACTTCTTAGGATTGGAATTTCCTAGCCAAATTCCAAAGCAAGCCTGAGGCTAACCCCTAGGTAGTAAGGTTTGTGTCAAAAATATCGGATATTCGATTTGAATTAGATATCCTATATATTTTATATATGATTTTAAAAAATGTAATATAGTTTATAATATATGATTTAAAAAATGCAATAAATAGTTTATAGTTTATTTTAATATATCTATTTTAGAATATACAATATAGTTTATAATCTAATATATAGTATACAATTTATGATAATCTCTTATAGAATTATGTATAATATATAATATATTATATTATTATGTATAATATTTAAATATTATTTGTATATTTTTGTTAATTTATAAATATATATATATATATTACTAATATATAAAATATTATATAACTAATTAATATTATTAATATATAAAATATATAAATATTATCTTCCCCCCCTCTCTCTCTCTCTCCTTCCCCTCTTCCCCTCTCCCTTCCCCCTCATAATTCTCTCTCCCTCTCTCTCCCCTTCTTCCCCTCTCCCCCTCTCCCTTCCCCCTCCTAATT
>VDFB02271358.1:37537911-37673256 GCA_007258455.2 Sequoia sempervirens
AACCCTTAAACCATATACCCTATATCCTTAACCCTCCCTCCCTCTATCTCTCTCCCACCCTCTCCCTCTCTCTCTCTCAAGTCTCTCCATCCTACTCCACTTCTCTCTCTACCTAATTCCTCTATCTCTCTCCCCTCTACTCCTAACCCTTAACCCTAAACTATAAAACCCCAACCTTTTAAATAAACCTCTACCCTTTAACCCCTCCCTCCCTCTCCCTCAAGCATTCCACCTACCCCCATCTCCTCTCTCTCTCTGTGTATCTCTCTCTCACTCACATTAATGATTCCATCTATATGTTCTCTACTCATTAACCCTTAAACTTGTAAACCTCCTTAACTTCTACCCTCTCTACCTCTAATTCCTAACCTCTAATTCTTAAAACCCTCTACTCCCTCAACCCTAACTCTCAACCCTATATTATCAACCTCTTCAACCTTAAACTATCAACCCTCTAATTCCTACCTCTCTACTCCTCTATTCTCTTCTACTCCTCTACCCCATCCTCAACCCTATACCCTCTACCCTATACATTAGACCTCAACCCTAATCCCTCAACTTCATACCCTAAACTCTACCCCTGTAGCCCTAAACCCTCATCCATAAAACCCTAAACCCTAAACTTTCTTACCCCTCTACACCTGCCAACCCTCTCCCTCTCCCTTCCCCTCCCACTTCTCCTCTCTCTCTACTCTCCCTCTTTTCCCCTCTCCCTCCCTCCCACTATCTCTCTCCTTTCCCTCTCCCTCTTCTTCCCCTCCCTCTCCCTCTCTCCTCCCCTCTCTTCCCTCTCTCCCCTTTCCCCTCCATCCCCTCTTCTCTCTCTCTCCCCCCCCCCTCTCTCTCTCTCTCCCTTTCCCTCTCTCTCTTTGTCTCTCCCCTTCCCTCTCTCTCCCTCTCTCTCTCTTGCCCACCCTCCACCTCCTAATTAATCTTGGGTCTATGTGTGAAAAAATTGGATATCCAATTTATAACACCAAAATCTTCCCGTTACAATACATTTTGATTTTTTTTTCAAATTAGATATCATATTTTATCTGATATTGGATTTGTGGGTCATAGAAAAACCCCAAGTGGGCCGTTTTGGGCATCCCAATGGACCCTACATTCTGTTTGCAGGCTTTGCAGCGACAAAAATGCAATTTCAGACATGAAGAGACAAAGATCAACTTTTTGGATCATCTTCTACTCAAATTTGTCATAATCAATCATTTTTTAGCATCTTTTTGGAGGTATAATGGGGAGCAACAGTCATTGGAAGCAAAAACGTAAGAAAAAGCTTACAAAAGAACAAATTGAAGCATATAGACAAAGAGATAGAGAAAGTCATCGGAAGAGAAGACAAGGTATGCCAAATATTGGTGAACCTGAGCCCTTTGGTCTTTCAAGTGAAGAGGAAATTGAATATGTTCAAGGTGACAATTTTCAACATAATATTGAAATTGGGAATGAAAATGTTGAAATTGATATTGAAAATGTTCAAGGTGAAAATGTTGGAATTGAAGATGTTGAACATGATATTGAAATTCATATTGAAAATGTTCAAGGTGAAAATGTTGGAATTGAAGATGTTGAACATAATATTGAACTAAGTATAAATTATGTTTCACTAGATTACATGAGAAATAAAGAACCTTGTGTGGAAGAAAGACATATTCCAAATTCAAGACCTTTAAGAACCCCTAAATGGTTACTTGAAATTGATGAGAACACTATAAAAAAATTTGAAGGAAAGAGGTCAACATGAACCATTCGGTTGTGGGCTACACAACTTTTCAACCAATATTTTAGCAATAAGACATTGACCGAGCAATGCCGACTTTTTGTATAATTGCTAAATATACAAAAGATGAGACCTTTGCTAGCCAAATTGAAGATTCATGTGAACAAGAAGATTGAATTTTTTTTTATTATTGTCAAAAATATTTTTAATGCTCTCAAGTCTATTGGAAAAAATAACAAGGAAAAAGATAAGAGAGTTGCTTGAAGAATCATTACAACCGCCCTAGTAAGCCATCAATTGAAAAAGGCTTGTTTTATGAGACAAACTTGTATTGATTTTGACATAAATCATAAAACTTTGGATAGATCACTTGCAAGAAGAGAAATAATAGATGATCCTCTTCAGAATGAAAGATGGGATTTTTCCAGGAGGCTTCCACGAGTTGATAAGAAGCTAACTGATAATGTAAAGCAAGTAATTCAACAATTTTGGCATGATAACTCTAGAGTATCACCTGGAATGCAAAGGATGTTTTAAAGTTAAGAATTGGCGATTGAGACCATACATCGCATCCTAAAGATTTCTTGGAATCAAGCCAAACAATGTTGTTCAAATTTTTTTTTGAAACACATCCAAATATAGAAATCTCACAAAGGACTTTTGAAGGTTTGAAGCCTTTTTATTGTGTGCCTCTTAAAATTCGTAATACTTGTTGTTGCAAATACCATGTGGAATTTTCAATGTACCATGAACTATTATGCTATATCCGTTCTACTTTGCATACTAATGAAATGTTGAAAGAGTGTGGTGCAATGCATCTTCTGAAATCATCAAGGGACTTGCTAGATCTATTTTTTATGTTCTAGAGATGATGGTTTCCTTTTCTATAGAAATGATTGAAATGCGAAGTGCTCACAATGTGGTGGCTTGTCAAAGTTTGTTCAATGTTTTCATGAGGGTTCCGAATATGAATTCGGAAAGAATCTTGTTGAGAAAAATAGATATGCGATAGTCAAATATACTTTGCAGAGTGGAGGTGAAGGTTCTAGATGTGAGTTGGTTACAAAAGAATGCAGTGTTGCTGATTTTATTTTAGATTTTATGGACAATATTTTTCTACAAGTATGCAAGGCATAGCCATAGGTCTCAGTGGTTGGATCAACAATTTAGGATGTGTAAGGACTCTTTTCCGATTGGCACTATTATATCAGTGGTTTATTTTGTAGAAAACTACACATTGCAACCACAAAATGAGGTACAATATCAGTATTACAATTCCATTTAGATTGCTATTTTTGTCCACATAATATATAGACATGCACCTAATAGTATAGAAGAGGATTGAAAGATAATCAAAGAGTGTCATTTTTATATGAGTGATGATAGATCTCACTCGTCTAAGTATGTCCAACATTATTTTGAGAATTTTTTTGAGTTCTTGCAGGAGCATGATATAGGAGTGGGCCGACATCTCATTTGGTTAGATAACTGCATAGGTCAATTCAAGAATGCTTGTATGTTTTATTGTTTGAGTAGAATGCATGTAGAGAGGAGTGTACCTCATATTTGGAATTTTTTTTAAGTTGGGCATGGGAAAGGGGAGCATGATGGTGCATGTGTAAAGAGAGCTCTAGTTAAGGAGCAATTAAAGATTTTAGGAGAAAAATTTAGTGATGCACATTCTATTGATGATTGGTGTACTTCAACATTGTCACAGCGAGGGACACTTGATTCAATAGTGCCCAAATTATTTTGGTTGGTTGAGGAGGGTACAGTGGGAGGTAGATTGGATTGTCATACAATTAAAGATTCTTCAAAGATGCATTCATTTCGAAGCTCAGATGCAATCACATGGACCATTTGGACACGAGAGTTGGCTTGTTTTTGTGAGAGTTATATTTAGTGTGAGTGGGATCAATGCGAGTTAAGTGAGTGGGTGGATACATGGGTTCCATAATATCTAATTCCTTTATCTCAAACAATATCCATGACAAATGACACAATGGAAAGTTCAATTGATTACGACCATCTTTCAGATCTACTACATCCAGGACATGTTTTTGTAGTTGTTGCACCATAGGGGAATGAAGAGAGATCAAACTATTGGTTGGCTCGATGTGTGAGGGTAAAGCATAAGCTAACACAATCGATGGAAGATGATGATGGGTTCGTGTATCCTACAGGTTCATTTGTGGTTGCAAGAACTTGGTTGCAAACATAAATGGTTAGAAAGAATGGAATACCTACATTTGAAGACTACGAGAAACACAAAACCATTCTCATGTATTTGTACCTTGTTATAGAAACAAATGTTAAGTTTTTGAAGCATCTCGCCAAACCAAAGAAAAAACAACTATGAACACTTAGTAATGTTGATCCTGAAGCAATATTGGATACTCTTAAGCAAAGAGATGACCCTTCAGGCACACTTGAATATCATATTCAAGAATGGAAGGTACAATGCTTAGGTTCATTATGCTTAATTTCATTAGTGTTCTTTATTTAATACTAATATTATGTATACTCTTGCAATGCATGTGTCTTTAATATTGATATTTTGTATACTCTTGCAATGCAGGTGTCTTTAATACTGATATTTGGTATACTCTTGCAATGCTTTTTCATGAGAATTCTCCTCATTTAATGATTGCAACTTGAATGTCCTAAGAAGGTAATATGCACTCTGTCAATGTGATTCACTTTGTTGTCAATATGGCATTGACTTTTCTTAATGGTTGTCACATATATTTTTTCCTTGCCTTCTTGTGATTAATATGACTATCCTATAATGTGATTAATATGATTCTTTTATTGTACTTTTAATCTACCTTGCATGTGTGAATGGGGACCATACTAGAATAATATAGATTATTTATTCTAAGCATCTTTTATAGTTTGCATTTCCAATTCATTATCATTCAAGTTGTTGAGAATAATATAGATTTGTTAGTCTAAGCATCTTTTCTATTGTGACAATATAGATTTCTCATTTGAAGTATATTGCGATATTCCTAGCACAATTGATCATGGACCTACTACAACAATAGCCAGCTCTGATCCTTTGGGAGAGGTATGCGAGAAATTACAATAATATAGATTTGTTATTGTAAGTGTATTTTATAGTTTACATTACCATTATATCATCAATTAGGTCATTTAGAATAATATAGATTTGTTATTCTAAGCATATTTTTTTATTATATGTAGTTTAACTGCTACCTTGATAGTTTGTACAGGTGTTTGTCACTTCAGAATGTCAACATCCTACTCTTGTGGAAGACTATGCCGACTGCGAAGGCAATGCTTGATCTATTTCCTTCCCCTACTAGGAAATGACTATGTATTAGGGTTATTTGTTGTATGTCTATGTGGTATTTTGTAAATCCTATATTTGATAGCAATTATTGAATGATAATATTATGCATATTGTGTACACCTTACGTGTATTCAAGTGTATACTTTACAAATTATGTGTATACCTTGTCACTTATGAGTATTCCAATGTACATTTTATGACCTAGATGTTTTAATGCGTATACTTTGTATTCATGTGTGTAGTTCATGACTTAAGTGTATTTTAGTATTCTAATGTATACTTTACGACCTACGTGTTTTAATGTGTATACTTTGTATTCATGTGTTTAGTTCACGACTTAAGTGTATTTGAGTAAATGAATTACTTTTTCACTTACTCACGAGGAACAAAATGAACCCTAAACCCCTTTGCACCTTTACATCGCATCCATTTGACCCTTTTTCTATCAATTGAAAACTCAACACCATAGGCAAACGACTTAGAGATAGAAAAAATAGAGAGAGGTTATTGTAGAAGGTCCCAACACGATCCCACAGCCTTAGACAGAGAGTCTGTAAGTATCACGGTTTCTGAGTGATATCCCTTCAAAGATTGTTGCCTTTTAGCACTTTGAACTCTTAAGGGAAATCATCGGTCCAATGTAGCTCAGAGTGATTCAGCATATTTGGGTGCAAAAGAAGACCATCGCTAGTGTAAAAATACCCATCCAGACATGTTGGAACAGACAGTTTGATCGTACAAGTTGCATAACGAAAGTTGCACCACTTTGCAACTTTACACTGCTTGCATCTATCAACTTTTTCCTCAATTGAAAACTCGTCACCATGGAAAAACACCTCCAACATAGAAAAAAATGAGAGAGGTTATTATAGAGGGTCCCAACATGATTCGATAGCCTCAGATGGAGAGTCTGTAAGTATCACAGATTCTGAGAAATAGCCCTTCACATATTGCTTCTTTTTAGCACTTTGGACTTTTAAGGGAAATCATTGGTCCAATGTGGCTTAGAGTGATTCGTTGTATTTGGGTGCAAAAGAGGACCATCCATAGTGTAAATGTACCCATCCAGACGTGTTGGAACAGTCTGTTTGGTTGTACAAGTTGCATAACGAAAGTTACACCACTTTGCAACTTTACACTACTTGCATTTGACAACTTTTTCCTCAACTAAAAACTCATCACCATGGGATAACACCTCTGAGATAGTAAAAACCAAGAGATTTTATTGTAGAGGGTTTCAACACGATCCCATAGCCTCAAACTGAGAGTATGTAAGCATCATAGTTTTTGAGAAATATCCCTTCAAAGATTGTTGCGTTTTAGCACTTTGGACTCTTAAGGGAAATTTTTGGTCCAATGTAGCTCGGAGTGATTCGGCGTATTTGGGTGCAAAATAGGACCAACCCTAGTGTAAACGTACCCATTTGGATGTATTCGAATAGTTTTTTTGGTCGTACGAGTTGCAAAACAAAAGTTACACCACTTTGAAACTTTACACTGCTTGCATTTGACAACTTTTTTCTCAACTAAAAACTGATCACCATGGGAAAACACCTCTAAGATAGAAAAAATTGAGAGGTTATTGTAGAGGGTCCCAAAAAAATCTCATAGCCTCATACAGAGAGTTTGTAAGTGTCACGATTTTTGAGAAATAGTCCTTTAAAGATTGTTGTCTTTTAACACTTTGGACTCTTAAGGGAAATTGTTGGTCCAATGTAGCTCTGAGTGATTCGGTGTATTTGGGTGCAAAAGAGTACCATACCTAGTGTAAAAATACCCATTCAGACATGTTGGAATAGTTTGTTTGATCGTACAAGTTGTAGAACAAAAGTTGCACCACTTTGCAACTTTACAGTGCTTGCATTTGACAACTTTTTCTTCAACTGAAAACTCGTCACCACGAGAAAACGTCTCCAAGATAGAAAAAATTGAGAGAGGTTATTGTAGAGGGCCCTAATATGATCCCATAGCCTTAGATAGAGAGTATGTAAGCATCACAGTTTCTAAGAAATAACCCTTCAAAGATTGTTGTCTTTTAGCACTTTGGACTCTTAAGGGAAATCGCTGGTCCAATGTAGCTCAGAGTGATTCAGCGTATTTGGGTGCAAAAGAGGACCATCCCTAGCATAAATGTACCCATCTAGATGTGTTGGAACAATCTGTTTGGTTGTATGAGTTGCAGAACGGAAGTTGCACCACTTTGCAACTTTACACTGCTTGCATTTGACAACTTTTTCCTCAACTGAAAAATCGTCACCACGGGAAAAGGCCTTCGAGATAGAAAAATCCAAGAGAGGTTATTGTAGAGGGGCCCAACATGATCTTGTATCCTTAAACAGAGAGTTTTTAATTGTCACGGTTTCTGATAAATAGTGCTTCAAAGATTGTTGTCTTTTAACACTTTGGACTTTTAAGGGAAATTGCCGATCCAATGTAGCTCAGAGTGATTCGGCGTATTTGGGTGCAAAAGAGGACCATATCTAGTATAAACGTACCCATTCGGACGTGTTGGAACAATCTGTTTGGCCGTACGTGTTGTAGAACGAAAGTTACACCACTTTGCAACTTTACATTACTTGCATTTGACAATTTTTTCCTTAATTGAAAAGTTGTCACCGTGGGAAACACCTTTGAGATAGAAAAAATTAAGAGAGTTTATTGTAGAGGGGCCCAACATGATCTCATTGCCTCAGACAAAAAATTTGTAGGCATCTCGGTTTCCGAGTAACAGCCTGTCCAAGATTGTTTCCCTTTTGCACTTTGGACTCTTAAGGGATTTTTTCGGTTGAATGTAGCTCAGACTGCTTCGGCTTGTTTGGGTGTGAAATAGGACCATACCTAACCTAAAAATTTCCATCCAGATGTGTTGGAACAGTCAGTCTGGTCGTACGAGTTGCAGAACAAAAGTTGCAAAAAAAAAAACTTCAAGGCTGCCAGTGGTATAATTACCATAACTTATTCAAATCTCCATAAAATTTGACCAAACCAAAGGAATTTGAAAGATAACTCAATTATGTAATCATACCATACATGTGAAAATCATAATAAGGCCATATGGACCATACAAAAGAAAAAGAACAACACAGGACGTTGGAAAAACACATAAATTTTCTTCCTCAAAGATGCAAATGCTTATTTTCAACTTCTCCAACCCTGAGGTAGTGTTAGAAATATTTATTTATGCCCTTACAAGTATTTTTCATCTCCAACTAAACTCCAGCTAATTTTTAACAACATTTCAAAAATTTGTCATTACAATTGAAAAGTTGTCATTGACAACATTGACCTTATTTGGCAATTTTTTATATCTTTTACCCAAATGACCCACAAAATTCCAAAATGACTCGCATGATCATTAATGGTATAAATGACCTTATTAACATGAAACAACACAAAAAAATACAAAACTCAAACTTTGACTCTTGGAGGCATGATAGGCCTATGGGTGCTCCTGCATTAGAACATGATAATTATCATTAGTCTACTTTCTAAGAAATGCTACATGAAACAAAACATGAATTTGTGAGAGAGAAGGAAAAGAAAATAGTAATATTTTCTATGGACTATAAAGGATATATGATATTCTTGAGTTTCAATATGTAATGATAATCCAATATGAAATATGTAGTGTGTGACAATGACATTTGTGTATTTAAACTTTAAAGTTAAAATGTTAAACTTTACCATTGTTCTTGTCTTGAAAGTTGTTTAAACTATATAATATAACCATAATATAACTAAGAAACATATGATATAATTTAACCATTATTCATTATTTTTTATTGTGAACTATATAATATAACCATTATTTTTTATGCTATTGTACATTGATATTTAACCCTTTCTAAAGATTAAATTTTTGAAGAGTTTAAACATGCACATGATGAACGAATATTTCGATTCTCAACTTCTATATATCAAATTATGCAATAATTAAGTGTATGTCCATATACAAAAATGGAATCAACACCAACTCAAACAAAGTTTTACAAAATGTGGCATATGCCATCTCGATATCTATTCAAAATATACATGCCAAAATATCTATCTCATCCTAAACTATTGGTGGATCATCAAAACGGAGCCTCTTCGAAGCACTTGTTCGCTTTAAAGGTACCTGCACAATAAAAATTAAAACCACAATTGAGATTATTTATATTATATAATTTAAAATCGAATAAGTAATATCAAAATTAATATGCATTGAATTATAATTGAACTCTAAAATTGAAATCTTGATTACATCATGTCTATGTCTCTTCAAATGGTCAAAAGTCCTAGAATATGCCCCTCTCAAAGAACCAATCAAACCAACTTTTGCAATGTCAATCTATATATGTGAACAAAAACATAAAATTGACACAAGTTAGCATACAATTGTTGGTAATAGGAACATATTTACCAAACACAAAATAAAATAAACACATACCTCTTTAGGCATCTCTTTTTCTTTATCTCCTTTAGGTGTTTTGAAACCTCCTCCTTGAGGTGTTCCAACACCTACTCCTTCAGGCATTGTGACACTTGTCAACAAGGATGTGTAGCTCATAACCGCCTATACATAAAAATGACAAGTATATGAAACTACCAATCTATGTCGATGTATGTATAATCACTATAAGATATTAGAAATATTAATTCAATCGAATTTGAGTTCAATTACCTTTCCCTTATCTACCATTGCGCCTCCAGAGTCTAAACAATGTTGCACCTCACTCGCACTAGTTGTTTCCTACAAGAGGAAAGTAAGATAAACATATAAGTTAATATATAATTTAATTAATGATAATTGAAATGACAAGCAAGTATATAATAAAAAATGTAAACGAGTGAGTACGAGAATATATACCGTGTGCATGTCAAGGCCAAATGAAATGACCATGAGGGTGCTATGAGTAACCACTAAAAGATCCTCCTCGGACATCAACTGTTAAATAGACCATGTAAATAAATATTAGTACTTGATACTATCTCTTATTAATATTCATTTAAAAAAAAATGCAAGTGATGAAATTACAACCTAAATCTTACCTTGCAACTAGTCCAATGTCCCCCTCTCTAGCACGAGAGGACTCTGTAGGGTATGCTCCAATCCCCTACATTTGATCTTCTATATCGTCCACATCATGAAGCACTACTGTATTTGACTACAAATTCTGAAAAATGTTTGGTGACATATCAACAAAATATTGTCAAATTATCGACACAACACTATTTTAAATTTTGTTGCTAGAATTTCATTGCTTTAACGACCAATTTTTATTCGTCGAAACCACGACCCAGCTTCGTCGGTTAGCACCAAGTAGAATTTTGGTGGTGTCCATCGCAAAATCAATGTATTTCCATCCATCTATCAATGACAGGAAACACAAAAACATTGTAGAGCACCCATTTGAAAGAGTCAATAAAACTCAAAAAATTCGTTGTTTTTCTGACGATGTTGAGTTGCCAATTACGACGAAAAAATTCGTCGCTTGTACAACAACCTCATCGCAAATTTTTTTGGTTCGTCGAGCTATGTTCGTCGAAATTTCGACGAAACCCTACAATTTAAAAAATAAAATTATTCGTTCAAAAATTATTTGTATTACTGTTGATTCTACTACAACGAAAAATTAGGAATTGCATTTGGTTTGTTAAACATGGCCCCTAGTACAACTATTAGAGTTGTTAAGAACCTTCAAGTATGTTATGATTGCCACATTGGATCTCAAAGGAGAAATTCAATACTTGGAGGGATCAATATCATGATGCCCACACCTCATGCACTATAGGACATTCCTTTGAATCAGATTTTCTATAGAATAGGGAAAAATATTCCTCAAATGCAAACGCATAATGTCTGGAGAGTCCTAAATTTGTTGATTTCTAATGCCAATTAAATGGCTGGAAAACAACCCATAACTTAGGGAGTCAATCTCCTCAGTTTCCATGAACACTATGGGAAAAAATAAACTCTCAGCTACCATCTTCCCAAGCAACAGCTTGGCATCCAAATCATGATATTCTTCTGAAACTATACCCTTACAAGAAAAATCCTTGAATAATAAGAGTTAATCTTACAATTCCAAGTGTCCTTCAAATGTTTCTTATTCATTACTTGGATCCACCACCTTAATTTCCTAAACACAAGACAAGATTAACAATTGAGATGCTTTGGCTTTGATGATCAATGATATCAATGGATAGATGAACTACCAAGGTGGAAGGTGGACCAATCTAACAAAATCTACCAGATGACACCACATGGTTCTGCAAAATCTAATTGACCATCCCTTATAATGCACTCTAACCCTACTCAATTAATGGTCTAGATCAATTTTACATCAATATTAATGGTCAAGGGAGATCTTCTCTCCAACCCAAAATTACTTCAACATATTTGACTTCAAAAGCCAACCAAGACATGTCGTGTAAGCTTATGTTTTTGCACTTGACTATATACCCTTTGATTCACCTTGAAGATCAACAACTTCATCAAATCAGTAGACTACTAAAGTGTTGAATGGTATGATTTATCAAAGTACCTACATCCACCAAAGTTCATTAGATCACACCACATGGTTTCACCAAAACCATTTGATAAAACTGGTTGATATGTATAGGCTTTACTTGAACATCGATCAACATTGAAAGTGTAGATTAACTTGCCCCAAAGATTAGTGATTACGACCAATTGGTGGATGGATAAAGCGTTGAGTTGTTTTATTCACTGAAGTACAAACATTGTTGAAATCCACTAGTTCATGTCACGTGGGCATATCATATATGCACCTAGCCTCCTACTTTCCATCAATGGCCACAATTTACTCCTCTCAAGATTGACACCTTCAATAGATGGTTGACGGGATTGGTAGCTTGATCTACTAATATGCTACAATACACTAGATTGTGCCAAGTAGCCACATTGTCCATTTCCAAATAGGGACCTTAACACATACTTGTTGCACCTCTACCCAATAGGGATCATACACCTCAGCATCCCTTTGAAAAAGGCTCCATGTTGGAGATGCCCATGCTAACAATAGAGACCTTTTTGGTAGATCAACATATGGAAGGCCACAGTATGATTCCAATGGAGAAGGAATAATATTAACAGGTCATAGTGAGCTGCAATATTATTTGTCCCTTATGAATCAACAATTACCAATTGAGAGCTAGTTTATCTCAAAATTAGCAGATCATTTAAATGCATAAATTGTCCTAGGTACAGTTCAAAATGTAAGGGAGGATTGCACATGGCTGGGATACACTTATCTATACATTCACATGCTACGAAACCCAGTTCTATATGGTCTATCTGCTGATGCTTTACAGAAAGACAATACCTTAGAAGAGAGAAGGGCAAACTTGGTAAGCATAGCTATGATTTTCAATTTAGTACATAGTAATTTTATTATGGTCTTGTTAGACAAGTATGACCCTTGCATTTTACTTTAATGGTACTTGTTAGTGCTTTTGATAATTGAACTCTTTATGTTAACAAATACATTCAGCTGTAACTATCTTGGACAAAAGTAATTTGGTGAAATATGATTGGAAAAGTGGATATTTCTAGGTTAATGATCGAGGACGAATAGCTAGTTATTACTACATCACTCATGGGACAATGGATACTTATAATGAGCACTTGAAGCCAACAATGGGTGATATTAAGCTATGCCAATTTTTTTCATTAAGTCAAGAGTTTAAATATGTGACAATAAGAGAAGAAGAAAATATGGAACAACAGTATTCATATTTTTTTGGTGTTTTAATTTCTAACTCTTTATCATGGGGGAACAAGATAGGAGAGAAAGGAAAAGCTATTCATCATATTAGATTATTGAAACCATAAATCTATTTTTTATATTATTAAATTACATTATTTATCCTTTCATTCATTTGAGTGGGCTCCTATCAATGATGTGAGAATGAAAATTGATTAATCATTTCAATATTCATAGCCAGGTGTTGTATTGTTGTGTGCTAGTGGAAGAGGTTTGTGAGATAGTATTTATCCAACTTGAGGTTACAAGTTCTGAAACATGGATGAATTTGCATATTGAATTGTAAATTCACTTTTACAAAATATTCCAAAAGTTGTAGTATAGGAAAATAATTGGAATTACAAAAAGAACAATTGTATGAGAGTAGAAAAAATATTGCTTTTGTTTCAAAGGTAGTGTTCAATACAATGCTATCAATATAGAGAGGATCTGTAATAAGATCAATACCATAACATGAGAAGGGGGGCATTGTAAAAAAATCACGTCTATATCTATATCCATGTCCATGTGCAACTCTTATTGAAACTACTGCATTGTTATTTATTGTTACACGTACAAGTTTTGTATTGTTATTCTTCCAAAACTTCGCAGACATCCAATCAACTACTTATATACATGCAACTCCTTTCTTGGGCCTTCCTAGATATATCCAAGATCATAAGGATTGGATACAACAATATATGTAGTACATACTCATGTATTGAATAGAGTTCTCTTCCTAGTCTGTATGTTTAAGAATTTTAGGAATAATGAATAAATATAACATAGTATAAAGAATGATTGTTAATGATGGTTGTTTTGACTTACACACCCCTTTTCACCCTCTATTCATTGTAAACTATGCATAACTTGAACATATTAAAAAAATTATAGCCCACATTGACATTGTATGCCACATTAATCCAACCATATGACAAAAGATAAGTGATCTAGCCTCTTGAATGAATGCAAGTAGAGAAATTTTTGCATACCTTCAAATGGTATAAAATTTCATGGTTAAGTGGTAGCCTCCCATCAACAACAAGATCCAAATATCTGTGTATCTCTCTCAATCAAGCCTCTAAACCCTTCAGAGCTGTCAATTTAAACAAAAGAAATAGAGCTTTGAAACCAAATCCACACACAAAACAATGTGGTATTCATACAAAGCCATACAAACAAACTAAACTCAAAACATTGGAATGGAAACAACTTCAAATTATGATGCAGAGCATGGATTCACTTTACTCAACTAGAGGCACATTTCACAATAATGGGTTCTTCATCTAAAACATTTGTACGAGGTTCAAATAGTAAAGAGATTGATGAAAGATAGAGGAATTAAAAAGATACTTGGATGAAGTTGGATTGAAGGTCGTAAATTGGTACATGTTTTTTTGTATAGGATACATATCACATCCACAAACATGGTAGAGCTATGCAAAGTAGGAGAAATTGACTTGGAAAATGAAGGCATCAGGGTATAAAGAATCATTTTTCTGCCACCATAGTGAAAATTTAGCACTTTCTTTCATCTTTGTATATTGGTTTGATGCTTCAAACGATCCATTTATTATATTGAAAAGTGCATTACCTTATTGAGATTTTCTTTGTTTCGAAAATAGTTTAATATTATCTACTTAACAGGGCCAACCATGTGATGGTGGAAGCTCATTTGGCCCTTCCTCCCCCCCTCACATCACTCTCAATTCCCCATACCAAATCATATAACATTAATCATTCATTCATCCATTAATAACATATAACATTCATTCATTAACATATAACATTCATTCATTAACATATTCACATTCATTCATTAACATATAACATTCATTATTTCAGTTTTTACATATTATCAAAAATATGGTTGTCAAAAATATCAATTTTTAACATTCATTAACATATTATCAAAAATGTGGTTGTCATAATATGATTACAATCACTTTTTTTTTGTTTCTTTTTTGAAGCTAAAAAAATCTGAAGTGGAGTATCATTTTCTAAATCATCTATCCCCCCTTCAGTTGTTCTACCCTCTGGTTGTGATCTTAATGTATGCCTAGTTGTGTACTCATGGCATGGAGGCCGCTGCAAGGGGGGTTTGCTGCAATAACAAAGAAATGTTAAATTGATATGTTTTATTATTATTGTTACAAGTATTTCATTAATTAAAAGAACATTAGAGTGGTGCTCTTTACCTAATGGAGCCACATCATGTTTCTGATCTTGTCTTATAGTCTCATGCTCAACATGTTGAACACCCTATAAATCTTGATCTGGAGTTGAAACACGAAAGGTTACATTAATTAATACACCAATTGCAATTAAATATGTTTAAAAGAACATTAGAGTGGTCCTCTTTACCTGATGGGGCCACATCATGTTCTTGATCTTGTCTAGCCTGATCATGCTCAACATGTTGATCACGCTCTACATGCTCTAAAGTTGAAACATGAAAGGTTACATTAATTAATACACCAATTACAATTAAAGATGTTTAATTGTATTAATCCGTACTACATTTTGTATAGCACTTGAATACATCCAGTACCGGGATGCACAACATGACCTTCATCTGCAGGTTGTGCTCCACCCTCACCAGGTTGCATTCCAATGTCATGTGTAGTATTATCATTGCTTGCCTGTTTAAAACAAATAGGCACATACTTACTTTATGGTGGAAATTAATATTGAATAGATTGCACAAGTATTCAATTTTAAATAAACCTCATTGATTTTATTTACCTACGTGTTGGATGCAGTGGAAGCTTGTGTTTGCCTAGTCAAGAGTCTTAAGCATTCAACCATGGCTCCATAGCCTTGTTGGAAGGAAATCTTCAGGTCCTCTTTTGTGGGCACTCAGTTGAATTCAAAGTCCTACATTTTTGCATAAGATCATGAATTTTGCTTCTATGGTGTGATTAAACCAAAAAAAAAATCAATTTATTATTTGGATGCAATATTTCATTTATTGATACTTACAATTCATGTGGCTAATTTCATATAACCCCCAGAGCCAAGTTTGTGTTGCCTGTGTTTTTCTAGTCCTGCCTCTGTTTCCTTCAATGTGTCGGGCAACCTATGAAAAGTTTGAAATATGTTAGATTATGTAAAGAGAAAGAGTAATCAGTATATAATTACATTGTTGATAGTATCACATACCTTCTTTGGCCTGGTGGTGTCTTTCATTTTTTCTTTTCAGCCTTCTCCTTTCCATCCGACACCAGGTCCTTCCACTCCCTCTCTGGAATCATGGGGGGATGCTTGTACTTTTTTTCTTCTCTAAATGTGACTTATATTGGTCCCTCACATACTTTAGATAGGTACCATCTTTCTTAAGGAATGTGTTATTACTGAACAACACAACTAAACAGTTAATGAGCTCATCTTTTAAATCTTGATTTTGGGAATTCCACCGTGTACGTATGGTGGGCCCGAAGATCTCCAATGTAATATCATTTAGATGTTTATACAAAAAATTATTTCCTGAAAAATGATCATGGGATCAGTAGTCTAAAAAGAGTGATCAATAAGTAAATTTCAATTGGATTATATATAATAATAATTAAAACATTTTAAATTACCTGGGACCTTCTCTATCTTTATGGGAACGAAATCGTCGTTCACCACAAATGTGATTGGAAATGTTCTTGTACTAGTAATACGGGAATATCCAGGAAATGTTGTTAAAACATCACCATTACTAGTGGCCTCTGCATCCCCAGGTACATGTCCTGACGCATGTTCTGGCATGTGTTTGCTGCTAGAGGGTGCACTACTAGATGTCTGCATGCTATGTGTTGCTGAAATTTTAGTCGACAATATAGGCACAGATGATGGGGTTGGATGATGTGATATATACGTAGGAAGATCAAGATCAACACTTGTACCAACCCCTACTTTCTGGGCAGCACCTACAATACCCTGATCATGGCTAGCAACATCATGAGGATGCAAAAAATCCTATAAAAAAAACACATATTTTAGTTCATGACATAAAAGAGTACAAAATACAAAACCATGAATGAGCTTATGCTATAATTAAAGATCTCATGACAACTTACTTGCAAATTTCGTGCTCTCCCAGTTAATATTTTAACCCTTTCTCTTATCTCATCTGTTTGAGGCACTATGAATAACAACTAAAGGATTTCTTCATTGCATTTTTTTGGGTCTTCCTTATCATATCCAGAGGGTTCGCGGAATATGTGATGTCATCATCGCATAATAGTGACTACACCTCCCTATGGATGCTCTCCTCTACTGCTCGTGCCTTTCCCCTATCAGTCGATTGCAACAAGAATATTTAAAACATTATCTAAATTAACCCAAAAAACTTATAAAAAAAACATAATAATAAAACATTTTGCTCGTATCTAATTTGTACAATTACAATGAGGTAAACCTTTTGGGTAGAGGCGCCTGAAGATGCATCGTGATCTATGCTTTGGGTCAGAGCCTTCCCCATATGATCAATGTCCCACTATGACAAAAATTAAATATAAAAAAACATTACTGAAATGAAACAAATAGATTTACGAAAAAAACATAATAATAAAATGGTATATTGGAGTCATTAACTGGAGGTTGGGTAAAATGGTATATAGTACGTACCACCCCCATAGTAACTATGTTTTTATCTATACGATTCAAATTGTAATCGATTAGCAACTCTTCTCTTGTAGTTATTGATTTTATTGCACGTATGAATACACGATTTCCCTCACGCACCTCGAATATGCAATTGGGTTTCTTATTTGTTGACCCAGGTCATGTACTGTTTATAAACCCTACAATATTCCCTAATGCTTTTGGCCTTCCGTCAATGTATATAGCCACTCCTTTATTTTGACCCTTATCTTTTAGCTATATATAATTTGCTTACAGTGCATACCTACACATACTTTGTGTATATCAAACCAGCTGCATCCAATCTTTGTAATTGTAACAGGGTCCAGCATACTCCATCAATTTAGTAATGTTGTCGTAACAGACCTTTATGTTGTCCATGCAAAATATGCCCAAACCATGTAATAATGATGGTGCTATGTGACATATCCTCTCGTTGACACAAAAATCAGTGTTTATTGGAGGAAGTTCCTTGGGTACCCATTGTTTCCGTAGATGTTTGTACCTCAAGGGCACCTCGATGTCGCCTATGCTCTCATCATTATAAGAACATGACCCCCCTTTAGCAAGAAAAAATTTCACGCGTTTACAGAATTTTCTTCTAATCTTTTCACGTCTAGTTGATCTCCCTCTTTTAGACCTACTACATGTCTCGCTTTCCTCTTCTCTTCCTGAATTTCCCTCGCTCTAGGAAGATAGTTATGACAAATACCTATTTGGTGGTACCTGTAGTCATAAGGATGTTGGATGAATTTCTTTCATGGTGATGTGATCCCAAGGTGACATTATGATTAATCTATCATTTCATCGATAGAATTTGACAAGTTATAAGGTAATCAAGTCTTGATAGTTTGCAAGTTATTATTACTACCGTCCAAATGTGCCCATCACAAATCAAATCAATGTATGGAGGAGATTGTCCCTTGCAATTAATGACTTTAAAATGTCATTGTTTTACAACCTAACAAAAACATGGAGTTTAGGAGATGCAGTTCATAGTAGTTGAGGCTATGGAAGCCTAAAAAACCTAGACTTAGTGATGAATTTTCCTACATGAACAGTGTATGGCAATGTTCCAAGGATTTTTACATGAAAATTGAGGGGAAAAGGTAATGAACGATAGTCATTATCAGTCTCATAGTATTTAAGTGTGTGACAGTGTTGCATGATCACATTTCAGTGGACAGTCAATAGGTTCCAATCATAGTAGGCAGGAACCTTGATGAGGGAGGTGCCATGTAACAAGGTATGATTGCTCTTGGTTCAATATTTTTGTGTCGATTGGTTTTTTATTTTAATTAGATTGAGAACCATATTGATAAGATGCCCAACAATGAAGTTTCTTCAAAGAATTCTATGAACCTTGGCATACCTTTTTGAAACCCCACTAACATTCTTCATTCACTATCATGATTTGAGAGATGCTCATGTTTTTTATTAAGCTTCCCCCATATCTCACACAGTTCACTACTTTGTAGGTTGTCCTCTTTACTATCATAAACCTTCCCATTCTTCATAAGTAAGATATTTTAATGGATCTACAAGGTTGATAATGTTTGAAATAAAAAGGATTCCCATCTTTAACGTATCTTCAAAAGTGTTGACTACACTACCTTGCAAATATTCTTCTGTTCTTTCTCAATAGTAACTATTAGCATCATCCTATTCCTCATCATATTTACTATAGCTTTAAGTCCTCAAATTCCATTGATGAAATGTCTTCAGGGCCAAATAAGGACAAATAATATAGGCACGATATCCAATTAGACATGCAAAATGATGGGTGCTAAATCATTTAGCTCAATCAACAACTACAGAAGTTAGCATGCGCGGTCCATTTGTATCAAGTGTTGATGAGCAACTCCAACTAATAGCAATAAAGGAATTGCAAGCCTTGTAGATTCTTGACTAGACTATCTCAAGGCCTTTATCTATGTCCTTTAACATTTTATTTGGCATATTTCATTGAAGTACAATCATCTTTGTTCTAAGTTGATGTTCATACTAAATTGCATCCTCTCCATCATATATTGCTCACTGGACTGCCCCTTAACCTCATACTATTTCTGCTCCTTCATACATTTTTGTATAGTGATTGCTTTGATTTCAGTCACATAGTCCATAGATCTTGTGGTATCCATTAATCTTGTCAAAGGTATATCATGATCTACCCTTTTGAATACCACTTTGGATTGTAATTGGTATGACATGATTGTTCTCCTATAGGGATCATGATTTTTCATGCCATATAGATACATTCAAGTTGCAATCATTAAATGAGGAGAATTCTCATGAAAAAGCATTGCAAGAGTATACAAAATATCAGTATTAAAGACACCTGCATTGCAGGAGTATACAAAATATCAATATTAAAGACACCTGCATTGCAAGAGTATACATAATATCAGTATTAAATAAATAACACAAATGAAATTAAGCATAATGAACCTAAGCATTGTACCTTCCATTCTTGAATATGATATTCAAGTGTGCCTGAAGGGTCATCTCTTTGCTTAAGAGTATCCAATATTGCTTCAGGATCAACATTACTAAGTGTTCATAGTTGTTTTTTCTTTGGTTTGGCGTGATGCTTCAAAAACTTAACATTTGTTTCTATAACAAGGTGCAAATACATGAGAATGGTTTTGTGTTTCTCGTAGTCTTCAAATGTAGGTATTCCATTCTTTCTAATCATGTATGTTGGCAACCAAGTTCCTGCAACCAAAAATGAACCTGTAGGATACACGAACCCATCATCATCTTCCATCGATTGTGTTAGCTTATGCTTTACCCTCACACATCGAGCCAACAAATATTTTGATCTCTCTTCATTCCCCTATGGTGCAACAACTACAAAAACATGTCTTGGATGTAGTAGATCTGAAAGATGGTCGTAATTAACTGAACTTTCCATTGTGTCATTTGCCATGGATATTGTTTGAGATAAAGGAATTAGATATTATGGAACCCATGTATCCACCCACTCACTTAACTTGCATTGATCCCACTCACACTAAATATAACTTTACAAAAACAAGCCAACTCTCATGTCCAAATGGTCCATGTGCTTACATATGAGCTTCAAAATGAATGCATCTTTGAAGAATCTTTAAATGTATGACAATCCAATCTGCCTCCCACTGTACCCTCCTCAACCAACCAAAATAATTTGGGAACTGTTGAATCAAGTGTCCCTCCCTGTGACAATGTTGAAGTACACCAATCATCAATAGAACGTGCATCACTGAATTTTTCTCCTAAAATATTTAATTGCTCCTTAACTAGGGCTCTCTTTACACATGCACCATCATGCTCCCCTTTCCCATGCCCAACTTCAATAAAATTCCAAATATGAGGTACACTCCTCTCTACATGCATTCTACTCAAACAATAAAACATACAAGCATTCTTGAATTGACCTATGCAGTTATCTGACCAAATGAGATGTTGGCCCACTGCTATATCATGCTCCTGCAAGAACTCAAAAAAATTCTCAAAACAATATTGGACATACTCAAACAAGTGAGATATATCATCACTCATATAAAAATGATACTCTTTGATTATCTTTCAATCCTCTGCTATACTATCAGGTGCATGTCTATATGTTATGTGGACAAAAATAACAATCTAAATGGAATTGTAATACTGATATTGTACCTCATTTTGTGGTTGCAACGTGTAGTTTTTTGCAAAATAAAACACTGATATAATAGTGCCAATCGGAAAAGAGTCCTTACACATCCTGAATTGTTGATCCAACCACTGAGACCTATGGCTATGCCTTGCATACTTGTAGAAAAAGATTGTCCTTAAAATTTAAAATAAAATCAGCAACACTGCATTCTTTTGTAACCAACTCACATCTAGAACCTTCACCTCCACTCTGCAAAGTATATTTGACTATCTCATATCTCTTTTTCTCAACAAGCTTCTTTCCAAATTCATATTCGGAACCCTCAAATTGAACAAGCTATTTTACACTACAACTAAAGTGTTGATTCATAGGGTGATTGAAAAAATCTATAGCTTTCAAACTGTATCACATTTTTTGAATCCAAAACATGCATCACATTCTATGCTTCGTATACTATAGGATTAAAAATAAAAATTGAATTTCATTACGTTTTGACCAAGTTAAAGTGGTCGACATACAAGTTTTTATATTTTTTGAAAGTTGTAATAAGAAATTCATAATTAATTATTTACTTGGAAAAAAATTACAAAAAAATATGCATCACATCCAGACATGAGTCCTCTACTTATGTCTAAAATGTTATAAAAAAATATTATCATTTTATTGTGGTTAGGGTGGTCAAATAGACACCTACTTATTTTTTCCTTGAAATTTAAATACTACTGCATTGAAATTTCAAATTTTCACCAAATAGATCTTTTTATTTTTTAAATAAAACTATATTTTAGAAACTACATTAAATTTTCTATAGATTCTATTCTTACATATTTTTTAAATAATATAGATAACTTATTCAAAATTTTACATCAAGTTGCCTAACTGTGATTTTTCTGAATTTTTTGCCACTTAAGGGCCTGTTTTTTCCATGCTGATCCTGCACATACACAACACTTCATTTCTAAAAATAAATGCAAACCATATTTATAAATCTCTCTACCCAAAAGATATCCTTCTAGACCACCACGCTCATACTAACTGCATATCTGACACGATATAATAAATACACTAAATATTTGAAGGAATTCATGTCTCAACATAGTTTGATACAAGAAATGAATGATTAGACAGTCTACATACTAATGGAAAACATGCTTCTAGGACCTTAAGTCAAATAATAATTTTCTAGTACTCTTGCAATATTTAAATCTTTGACAACCTTCACATCTAATAGCCTTGATACCATTTGATAAGCATTGTTAGCAAAAATCCTTTGACATGAGTTTGATATCAATGAAAACCTATGTTCAACAAGCTAAGTGAAATTGAGAACAGATTGAGGATGTAGATAATTGGAATATTGAAAAATTCTTAGGTTAGAACTTTGACATGTGGAAGTTGTAATTGGAAGTATTATTAACTCAAAGAGAACTATTAATTACACTAGAGGGAAATAAAATAAGCCACTTGGGATGTCCAATGAAGAATGAGATAGAATGGATAAGAAGGCAGTGACAACAATTATCCCCTCTCTATCTATCTAGTAATGTGTTATTTAATGTTGCAACAAAAAATTGTGAAAGGATTGTGGGATAAGTTTTTGGATATGTATGAGATGTCTTTCACATCAAATAATGTTTTTATAATGATTTTTTTTTTCAACTTGAAGATAAAATAATATGGCAATATGTTAAATAACTTCAACAAATTTAATAATTTGACTAGCCAATTAATTTTTTCAATAGTAAATTCAAAGATGAAAAAAAGGCCATCTTGCTATTGTGTTCTGTACTTGATATGTGGGAAGAAATTTTTATGGCAATTAGCAACTTAATAATTAGAAAATATGGAATCATACTAAATTTTGATGATGTTGGTGGCATTTTTCTTAGCAAGGATATGAGAAGAAAAAATCAAGGTACTTCATTAGGAGATGCTTTAGTAATTAGTAGGATGGGGAGATCATAAGAAAGAAGAAGAAATAGCCATAGGAGAAGATCTAAATATAGCAAGAAATCAAAATCAAGGGCAAAAAATATTAGATTTTGGTGTAGAGGATGAAATTTGCTACCCTCTCGTCTTAGGAAAAGCAAGAGTTTTAAAGGAGAAAATGGTCCTCAACAACCTCAAGTAATACAACTCAAGTGATAGGATAAAATAATGAGATTTCCATAATTAGAAAGAGTATACCACAAATATTTTCTAGATAGACATGCGAGTTCTTGGCCAAGGGTGAAAGTGTGGTACACAAATGACAACGTGACATGTTGTCATCCCAAAGGCATGATGACATCTCATATACACTAAAAACTAATATTATCACAAAAAATAGAAAAAAGGCTACTCATATCCCGATTGCTAAGAGCTCTTAAAATGTGAGAAATTAATAGGGTATAATATAACTAAAATAAAGTAAAATTGACTAAGTAAAATGTAGATTAAATGGAATTTAAATGATAAAATGAAGGGAGAGAAAAAAATTTCTCATCATAGACCATGAAATGAATCCTCTAACAAATAAATATCTTTAATACCTACACACATAAGCTTGAGAGAAAATGTTGGTTTTGTTTAGGGGCTTGCCTTAGTCAACCCTAGTTTTAGTGTTTCCACCTCCATGGATAGCTAGATAGATAGAGAAAATAATAGATAATGACATAGATAAATAGATGAGATAGATAATGAATAGACAAGGAATGTGAGAAATCTCAAGATTCTCAAAGACAAAGGACAGGTAAATATCACCTAAAGGGCTTGAGTAAGCCAAAGAGAGAGAGAAAGAAAGAGATATACGTGAGAGACAAGAGAGTTGTAGAGAACATTTTGAGAACTTGAGAGTGTTGTAGCAAGCAAGAGAGATTTGCAAGCTTGAGAGAAAGAGGGATATACAAGAGAGAATGTCCAAGAGAGAAGCCAAGAGGGAAAATCAATAGAGAGTAATAGAATGAAAGATATATTTAAAAGAGAAAAGAGGAGGGAAAAGAAGGTTCCCAAGTCATTAAAACTAACAAAGGTAAGTGAAAAGTGGAAACACACTTGGAAAAAAATGTTTGAACATTTAAATGTAGTTGGATTCTAGCATGGTGTGTGAATGTCCATGTGACACACTAGTGTCTAGACAAATCATGGTAAAAAATTGTGGGAATAAGGAAAACACAAAGTTTGACACAAAAATAACATAAGAAGGTAGTTGTTGAAAAGGGATCTTGAGCATCTTGAGGGAAAGAGGCTAATGCAAGGGATAAAATGATCCTACACAAATAATAAGGGAGTGGACACTAAAGTGGATGTAAAAGTGTAGGTGAAATTGCAAAGGGGTGCAATTTTAAGACACTATAATTTGCCCCCACTTTATCAGTCTTATGAATTTACATGAATATGCACATTAAAGGAAGTCTAATAAACATAAATAACATCATGATACCCAAAGGATATTGTAGAGGAAGTAGATAGCTCTTTAGACCAAGGAAACATGCCCTCAATCTTGAGACCTATAAAAAATTGTATTAGACACAAAATATCTGCACAAGACAACAAGGTTAGAACATAAAAAACTAACAAATCATAGGGTTAAAACATATACATGGATAACACATACACAAAGGTAGATGACAAAAAAACTAACAAAAATTGTGTCAGCAAAGTGAGAGAGATCTTGTTGTAGAAGGTTGTCTCATTACTATGTGTTGTCCCCAAATTAAGAAATAATACATAGAAGAATTCTTAAATAGAGAAAAGAAAGTGAGGATTTATTGCTTCAAGAGAAGAATGCATCCAAAAGATAAGGAAGAAACCAATGTCAAAGAGAAAAGGAGAGAGAAAGAAGCATATACTCAAGATGAAGCTCTTTGATCCAATATATATGATTGTAAAGCTCAGCCATGGCACAAAGAGGACACATGTCTTCTATCTTATAGTGATGACTATAAATTCACCGCAAAGATGTTCATTACAAACAAACACATCAGACAGAAAGGAGAAACATAATAGACACTATGAAATTTTTCATGAGACATAATAAGACACAATTTAGTTAGATATAAGATGACAGTGATAGGTATGGCTAGCATGGCTAGTTTCAATACAATAAGCATATAAGCCTGTGGCTATTGCAAACTATGTTGTAGGATAGTCATAGAAAAGATAGGTCTAGTCAGGTTTCCCCCAAGCTAGATGCCAAGATATGAGACATCTAGGCACCAAGACATAATATATCAATATCAGATATAAGGCACAAGCATAAGACATCAAGGAATCCTTTTCATAATACCTCAAGACATATTTCTTTTAAGATATTTTTTTTTTTAAATTTAGAATAAGCAGATATGATTCCCCCCTTAGAATTATGTCTGTTACATGAAGGATAACATGTCATTCTAAGGAGAAGAAAGAAGAGAGTGGGTCCTCAAGAAGGATACTCACCACCAAAACAAGTTATCCTTGCCCCCAATGTACAAGGGAGGATAAACATGCTAGAGACTATTGTGTCACTACCATAGAGAAAGTATGGTTTCACACAATAGTGTATGACCGTGAATGGAAGTGAACAGGAAAAGCTACAAATGCCACACAGGGGGAAGCAACACAATAGAAGGGAGGAGTAAGATCCTCATGAGAAGACACTTAGAATGGATATGATAGAGATAGACCTCGATATAACTTGTCATGAAAAGAAAAGATAGGTGTGTCAATAGATGGAGGAGTGATGGCACCAAAATCGAGAAATTTTTATATTTTTTCCTTTAAGGCCTTGCATTCACTGGTGAAATGGCCAAGCACTTGATGGTATGCACAAAAGGAATGCTTTACTTTATCATTTTTATGAAATTTCTTATGTGTAGGAGGAAGAGTAATCAAGTGGCCTTTGAGAAGCCTTAAAAAGATATTATCTTTCTTAGATAAAGAATGAGGACCAAGAAGAAACCATTTCTCTTGGGAGGAAGGGGTTGACTTCTCACAAGGAGAAGGAATAAGGACATTAGACTATGGAGGAGGGGATGGAGACAAATGAGATGGCTTGTAAAATAAACCCCTTGCAAAATACTAGGGTGTCTATTCCAAAGGGACCTTAACTCCTTGTTCCATGTACCCAAGAGTTTCCTTTGTACCCATGCTTAGAAATAATATTTTTCAATCCAAAACCATAATGTGATTGCAATCCCTTAGAAGGGGGAGGATCAAGGTTAATGACATTACAATTATTGTGCACATTATCCCGTGATATAGAAGAACAATCATCTTAAATAGTAGGTGTGAATGATATTTTTTGGATTTCTAAGTGGATCGGCTCAACTTTATATTCCCCAAGATTATATGCTAATTTTCTTGAGATAGCATATACTAAGGTGGGTATTGTAATAGGTCCCAACCTTAAAGGAAATATTATCATGCCTAGGGTTTATCCACTGATATTATCAAATCCATAAATATACAAATATGAAGCAGTAAGAGAAGTTGAATCAATTTTGATTTTAGGCAATAGATCAATGCTACATACATTAAGTACCAAACTAGTGTCAACAAGAGTACATCTAATGCTGATATTATTAATGTTAATTATTATCATTAAGGATCTACTTGCTTTTGCACTTCCGTAGGTGGGAGTTCTGATGGATAAAATGTAATATTCAGTGAATCCACACAAATATGATCTATCAATGCATTAAAATCCAATGGCCTAGTGGAAGAAGGCGAGAGAATATTTGACAAGGCTTCCTAAAGAGTGCCTTGGTAAATTAGAGCAGTTTGAACCAAATCCAAAAGTGAGATCTTTGGAGGAATAACACAAAGTTTTACTTGACAAGATCATAAGTTCAATGGGTCACTTAGCTATAGGTCTAGGTGCTTGAGGAAGGCTTGGTTTAGAATATGGTAAGGAATTAGGTTGATTAAAAATTGACTTATTCTTTATAGTATTATAAGTGTGAGCCACTGTATTATAAGAAGAATTATACTGCATAAATTTTGTACAAAGGTCTAGAGAAACACTATTAAATGGAACACCATAAATAGAACAAATATTTTTTAGGTTAAGGACTAATTATAATCACACAAATGATCAATATCTTAGGCAATTGAGGGGCTACAAAGACGATGATGAGATTTAAGGATTCATTACAACTTACAGAGGAATTATTTGAAGAAATATGCTCAAAATCTATCCTTAGAGGATTTGATGTGAGAGGAGCTTCATCATTCACTAATGCATCATCTCTTGAAGAGAGTGCATTGGAATGAAGAGAATATTCATCATTCACTAATACATCATCTCTAGAAGAAAGCTCATTGCAATGAAGAGAAGATAGAATAACATTAAGAAAAGCATCAATGATTTCATCCTCTTGCGCAAAAATGTCCTTACAAGTAGAAGGAATTTTAGGAGAGGAATCAACAAAGAATAATAAGAAAGGAGAAAAGAAATCACTTTCACATTCTTGTAAGAGAACTTCTTGAAGTTTATTAACAAATATGGCAAGAGATAGAAGTTAGAAAGATATAAATATTATTTTGAAATAGAGATATAGACAAGTTGGCTGAAGGCTAATGTATATCCCTATTGGTGGCATGGAAGGACAAATATTCTATTTGTCCTTTTTTATTTTTCTTGTTGAAGGAGTTGTTCATGTCAGGTTCACCAAAATGTAGAGGAAATTTAATACCCTAGAGTCTTAAGACAACCAAGAGTCTTCAAGGAGAAAATGGTCCTCAACAACCTCAAGGAATAATGCTCAAGTGATAGGATAAAATAATGAGTTACAAAATAAAAAATAGTAGACCATAGAGTGTTTTTGAATAGACATGTGAGTTCTCGGCCAAGGAAAAAAGCATGGTACACAAATGATAGTAGGACGTGCTATCATCCCAGAGGTGCGTTGGCATCTTGTATGGACCGAAAACTGATATTATCACAAAAAATAACAAAATTACTAGTCTTATCCCAATTGATAAGAGCTCTAAAAATGTGAGAAAATAATAGGGTATAACATAACTAAAATAAAGTAAAGATAGCTAAGTAAAATGTACATTAAATGGAATGCAAATGATAAAAAAAGGAAGAGAAAGAAAATGGTCAAAATAGACCAAGAAATGAAGCCTCCAAAAGATGTATATCTTCAATACTTGCACACAAAAGATTGAGAAAATTTTGGGGCTATTTAGGGGCTTGCTTGAGTGAAACCCCTGTTTCAGTGTTTCCAACTCCACTAAAAAGCAAATAGATAGATAGAGAAAATAATAGATAGTGAAATAGATAAATAGATGAGATAGACAATGCGTGGACAAGGGATGTGAGAAATCCCAAGATGATCAAAGACCAAAGACAAGTAGATATCACCTACAAGGCTTGAGGAATCCAAAGAGAGAGAGAGAAAGAGATAGTTGTGAGAGTTAAGAGAGTTGTAGCAAGCAAGAGAGATGTGAAAGATTGAGAAAAAGAGGGAAAGACGAGAAAATGTTCAACATAGGAGAAGAGAATTCAAGAGAGAAAATTAATTATAGAGATCAATAGAATGATAGAGATAGATTTAAAAGAGAAAAGAGGAGGGAAAAGAAGGTTTTGAATCCATTACCACCGACAAAGGTAAGCGATAAGTGGAAACACTAAAAAATAACCATTTTAATGTTGAAATGTCACAGGGCACTAGTGCAATGTGTGGAAATTCACACAACAAACTAGTGTCTAGACAAATCACAATCATAAATGGTGGGAATGAGGAAAACACAAGGTTTGATGCAAAACTAACATAAGAAGGTAGCTGCTAAAAAGGGGTCTTGAGCATCTTGAGGGGAAAAAGGATAATGCAAGGGATAAAATAAGCTTACACAAATACTAAGGGATTGGTAACTAAAGTGGATGCAAAGCTGTAGGTGAAATTGCAAAGGGGTGCAATTTTACAACACTACATTTGGTATTATGGTAAAGAAGGCCACATAAAAGGAAATTGTTGCTTGTTTTTTAAGGATAAAAATTAGTCCAAAGAGCATCAAGTAAATACAACATATGAAGAATATGTGGGTGTAATTATTGTATCAATAGGAGAAGCTACAAAATATGTTTTAGTGCTTGATTATGAAGCATCATTTTATGCCACATCATGTAAGGAGTGTTTCAAAAACTATCTAAAAGTTAACTTTGGCAAAGTGTATCTTGGTGATGATGAAACTTGAAAAATTGTTAGCAAATGAGATGTTTTGTTGAAATTAAAAAATGGTAACAATTGGATGCTAAGGGATGCTAGACATGTCCCTCAACTCAAAATGAATTTGATTTCAATCGGGAAATTAGATGCTCAAGTTTGTATCATTACCTTTGAATCAAACCTGTGGAAGGTAACAAAAGGAGCATTGGTGATTTCTAGAGGAAGACAATTAGATACCTTGTATGTGCTAAAGATTCAAATTGAACTAGAAGCTACTATGGAAATTACAGACTACAAAAAACTTTGGCACAAAAGGATCAATCACATGAGTTTACAAGGCCTTGAGATTTTATATAAAAAGGATCAACTTCCAAGTCTCAAATCAGTCAAATTAGAGTTGTGTGAGCATTGTATATACAACAAACAAAAGAGGGCCATATTCTCCACAAAAAAAACATGAGAAGAAGTCATGCCTGTTGGAGCAAGAGCATTTAGATGTCTTTGGTCCCATAGAGGTAACTTTAATTGGTGGGCCTAATTATTTCATCACTTTTCTAGATGATTACACGCAAAAGGTTTGTGTTTAAATATTAAAAAGGAAGTATGAAGTATTTTTCATGTTTAATAATTTTAAATTACTTGTTGAAAATAAAACTAAAAATAAAACTAAGTGTCTAAAAGCTAACAACATGGGTGAATAGGGTTAGTGCATGGTGTAGGAGTGCCCATGAGATTTTGGTTTTCTTATTGTTTTGGTTTTGTGTCTCTCTTATGTAATAAAGTCCTTTTGGATCATCTTTATGTTTGTAAGGGTCTTTATGAGGTCTTAAGAGGATAGGTGTGGTCAAGTTGTCATAAATTTAAAAGTTGTTATAGGTTTTAAAAGTTGTCAATATTGTCTAAAATGTTGCAAGTTGTGGAATTTGAAGAGTCACATCATATAAATGAAGGAATTATAATGGTTGTAGTTTCAAAATCGGTTGTAAATGGTTGTTACATGTTTAAATCACCTTGGGGAGGTCGAACCCAAGGTTGGTTGTGACATTTTTGAAGTGAAATCAATAAAAGACATCCTTGTTTATGCATTTATAAAAGTTAAATTGTTGTTTCAGAGCTTGGTGCAGCCTTTTACTATTTATTCATGATTCAAAACCAATTGGAGTAGATGGAAAATTGAGTCTAATTTCTGTTACAATTTGTCTCATTGAATTTTATTAAGATTTGAATATTTTAGAGCCAGTTTACCCCAAATTGGTTGAAAACCCTAGGTTTAGTGCCTTGAAGAAAAAAAAATGAATACCTCACCATTCCAATAGTGAAACCTCATGAAACTTTGTGGAATGGATGTAAATAGTTTTTTTTTTTTTTTTTTTAATTTCTACAAAGTTGCAAGTTTAGGTGAGAAGGTTTGCATGTGTTTTTGGTGATGCCCAATGTCAGATCTCTTTATGTTTTGGGTTTAATTGGCAGAAGAAAAGTCAAAATTTTAAGGGTTTTGTACAAAGTAACCCACCTTGGTTCTAAATTATGTTATATCAAGTCCAAATGGGTATCTAGAATTGTGTTTATATTCGTCATATCATGTCTACACTAAAAGTTATGGCAAAAAAACTCATTTTTCTACCCCACCTTCAAGGCCTAGAAAAGAGGGTCAATTAAAATTTGGGTATGTTCGTACAAAACAACCCCATCCACATTTTGTATATATTGACAAAGGAAAAAAAAAGTATTCAAAAATTCTTTTACAATTTGGGTATGAGGTCTACACAGGAAGTTGTAATTGGAAAACCAGTTAGGAAGGACTACTAGAGGAATTGAAGGATTGTGAAGGAAACCCACCAAGTTATGTTCTAGGATTACAAATTTTGTTTGATTTAGGTTGTGTTGAAGTTATCCACCATGCTCTACATCAAATTGGTATGACAGCCTAAAAGGTCTGGGAAAATAAGTATGAAGTTTGTGTTTTACCTTTTTGCGGGTTGAAGCAAAACCCTGGATGTCAAAAGACTAGGTAGTGAAGAAAGGAGGAAACCTAGATGAGGTATCAGAAAAAATGAAGCAAGGTGAAAGAGACTTTTTTGTGAAAGGAGAATAGAAATGTTGAGAAGATTCATCTGTGGAACCTTGCAGAGTAAGGAGGTACCAAGCAAGAAACAAGAAAAAAGAAAAGAGAAAAGTGAGATGAAGAAGAAAAAATGAGAAAGAAGAACAAATAAACATGCAACAAAAGATAATAGAGTTGAGACAAGCCTTGGAGAAAATGAAAGGAATTCAATAAAAGATGTAAGAGAGAATGAAATTTGAAATGCAACAGCTTCTTGAGAAGGTAGAACAAGCAAGTGGTTGGTGTTTTCCAATAAGAAAGAGACTTAAATGGCCTATCAAGGAGGTAATTTAGAAGAGAAGAAGGCAAGAGAGGATAGTCAAACTAGACATTGAAAAATCTTTATTGATGAAGGAAAAGGAAAAGCTATCCGAGAAAGAGGAAGAGGTAGGCAATGTAATGGTAAGAAAAACTAGGATTGTTTTAACATCAACAAGCATTCAAGAGTTGCCCTGGGACATTCAGGATGTCTTGAAGGATCATGTAAACATAGTGGTTGATAAATTTTATAACTTTTTACTTCCAAGGAAAGGTGTTAGTCACTATTTAGCTTTTGTTCTAGGGCTAGTCTATCATATACAACATCCTATGACAAGCAAAATGAAGAATGTGATGTGTCTAAAGAAGGTGATGGTGACAATAAAAATGATGCACTTGTTTGGAAGGTTGTAAATGAAAGAAATTTTGATGATAAATACAAGAGGATTGTTGGGAAAGATATTGTAGAGTTGAGCAAGCAATGTTTGAAGGGAAAAGAAGGTATGGAGTAGCATAATTACCAGACTAAGTTGCAGATGGAAGATGGACAGTTAGGAAAGCATCTACTACAAGTGGAGCAGCAAAAGAGAGTTTTAGATGTCAGTGACTATAATGCTACAAGTATCAAGGTTAGTTGTGATTCATTTCTTTTAGAAGAGGGTAGTAACAGTGAACAAGAATCCATACTTGTTGACATGATGGTTAGAGACAAAGGGAGAAGCCAAAGTAATTTTGATGAGATTTGAAACTTGGGAGACAAGAAACCTAAGGTGAAAATGAAACAATCCATTGAATGGGAACAAGGTACCATTGAATTGCATGACATCCATTAGGGAAGAAGGGATCAGTTCCAAGGTAGAGGTGCAAATGAAGGACATGTTTATATTAAAAAGTTCAAATATCTTTGCCAAGTGTTCCAGAAACCTACAATGAAGATGAAGCAAACATGGAAATGTTCCAAATAAGACAATGTGCAAGGATTTAAAGGCATCTAAAAATATTTTTTAATCATGGTTCTCATGTTGCCACCTTCTATTCAAGCAGAGCTTGAATCTTTTCTTTCTTGGGAGTATGGTGCAGGAGCACACATGATATTTTGGTTTTGTGTCTCTCTTATGTAATAAGGTCCTCTTGGATCATATTTATGTTTGTAAGGGTCTTGATACGGTCTTAGGAGGATAGGTGTGGTCAAGTTGTCAAAAATGTAAAAGTTGTTATAGGTTTTAAAAGTTGTCAATATTGTCTAAAATGTTGCAAATTATGGAATTTGAAGAATCACATTGTGTAAATGAAGGAATTATAATGTTTGTAGTTTGAAAATCAGTTGTAAATGGTTCATGCATGTTTAAATAGTCTTGGGGAGGTTGAACCCAAGGTTGGTTGTGACATTTTTGAAGTGAAATCAATAAAAGGAATTCTTTTTTATGCATTTTTAAACTTTAAATTATTATTTCAGAGCTTGGTATGGCCTTGTACGGTTGGTTCATGATTTAAAAATAATTGGATTCGATGGATAATTGAGTCTAATTTCTGTTGCACTTTGTCTCATTGAATTTCATTTATATTTGAGTGTTTTAGAGCCAATTTACCCTAGACTAGTTAAAAAACCTAGGTTTAGTGTCTTGAAGGAAGAAAAAATGAATATCTCACCATTCTAACAGTGAAACCTCATGAAAATTTGTGGAATGGCTGTAAATAAGTTTTTTTTGGTTTCTATAAAGTTGCATGTTTAGGGTAGAAGGTTTGCATGTGTTTTGGTGATGCCCTAGGTCATATTTCTTTATGTTTTGGGTTTAATTAGCAGAAGAAAAGTCAATTTTTGAAGGGTTTTGTACAAAGTAACCCACCTTGGCTCTAAATTATGTTGTATAAAGCTGAAATGGGTATCTAGAAATGTGATTACATTTTGGATATCATGCCTGCACTAAAGCTTATGGCCAAAAACCTCAATTTGTTGCCCCACCTTCAAGGCCTATAAAAGTAGATCAGTTAAAATTTGGGCCTTTTCGTACAAAACAACCCCATCCAAATTTTGGATATGTTAACAAAGGCCAAAAAGGGTATTAAAAAATCCTTTATAGTTTGGGTATGAGGTATGCGTAGGAAGTTGTGATTGGAAAACTAGTTATGAAGGAATACTAGAGGAATTGAAGGATAGTAAAGGAAACCCACCAAGTTATGTTCTAGGATTGCAAAGTTTGTTTGATTTAAGTTGTGTTGAAGTTATACACCCTTCTTGACATCAGTGCAAGATAATGGGGGTCCAAATTAGGCCCTTAAGTGGCAATAAAAATTCAAAAAATAGAGTTAGACAACTTCAAATAAAAAGTTGAATAAGTTATTAACATAATTTGAAATATATGTAAGACCAAAATTTGTAGCAAATTGAATGTATTTTTTAAAATAATAGTCGTTTTTTGGAGAAAAGTAAATCTATTTGGTGAAATTTTGAAATTTCAATGTAGTAGTAAATTTTTTAGGAAAAAATAAAATATAGGTGTATGTCTAACCAACCTAAGTACAAGTAATTTTTTTTTTTTTTTTGAAACTTTCAATATAAGTAGAGAACACATGCCTGGATGTGCCACATTTTTTTTGTAATTTTTTTTGAGTAAATAATTAGTTATGAATTTTTTATTACAACTTTTAAAAAAAAATAAAAAATTATTTGTCTGACCACCATAACTTGGTCAAAATTTTATGAAATTCAATTTTTATTTTTTTAATCCTATAGTATGGGAAGTATAGAATGTGTCACATCTTATGGATTCAAAAAATTTAAATCATTTAATAATTATAGATGTTTTTGAATCATCTTATCAATCAAGACTTCAGTCAGAATGTATGTAGAAAATAAATCATAATTATCTATTTAATTGCAAATAAGGCATATCTTATATTGGTGGAAATTTGACAATTTTTCAATAAACCCTTTTTGTTTCTTCAAATTCAAATAAAAAAAAGTTGTCAGACACTTTTTTGTCATATTGCCACTTTTTGGACCTCCATGATCCTGCACTCACCCAATATTGTTTGACAAAATTTGATTAGTTTTGTGTAGATAATGGTATTTAAAGGATTAAAATTGTTTTGTTTACACCATAAGAAAACAATTCTACAGATAGATTGAATGTGACTATTTTAGAGAGAGTTCACAATGTATGCTCTCAAATGTAGGTTAGGGAAAATAATTTTGGGTAGAGGCACTAAATACAATTGTGTAATTAATTAATTGAGGTCAATCCTCTAAGTTGGATTTTAAAATTCCTAAAAAAGAGTGGTTGGGAAAGAGGATCTTTTACAATTACCTATGGGCGTTCGAGTATAAAGTTTTCATTCATATCCCTTGGAAAAAAATAATGAAGCTTGATGTCAAATCAAAATGATGTCTCCTTGTGGGATACCAAGATGAGCAATATGGCTACATACTATGGAATCATATTTTGAAACAAGTAACTCATAGCAAAGGCATAGTTTATATTGAAAAATTAATGGCTAGTGAGGCTCCAAAATAGAGGATATTAATGTGTTCCATTGGATGACATTGCAAATGAGGCTAATACTTTTAAATTTCAAAAACCATATGATAGGATTCCTTCCATTTCACTGTCATAGGTCACTTCAAAAAATCTTCAAAGGACTCCAACTTCAATTCAAGTACAAGGGAGTCATAATCCAATGCTACCTAATATTTCATCACTTCCTCAAAATAATGTGTAGTCATCAATACAAGGTGTACCATCCCCTAACAACAACTCTACAATCTTTGTGCAACAATCTTTAGTCTTATCACGGGTTATGGGGGAGAGATCTTCAATTTCTATGTAGCTTCCTATCACATTAAATCTATCACCCAACAAATCAAATTAGTTTCCTAATAAAAATGAACTATCCCATACTCAAATTATACATCCAAATAAAAATAATAATGTAAGGAAACAAAATCATTCTCATACTTCTAAGTAGAACAATTCATAGGATCCTCTTCCTCAAGTTCAATGATCAAATATGGAGTGTTAGTCTCCATCTAAATATAATAATTGTATTCAACATTTACTAAATTCTAATGGAAGATAACCTATTATGCTTGAAGAAGCATGTCGAGATAAAGACAATACAAAATGTTTGGAAACTATGAAAGATAAGATGGATTCATTAATGGAAAAACACACATGGGATTTGGTCCATCTTAGATATATAGGTTGAAGGATGAAGAATATGGGAAGCAGAGATACATGGCCAAATTGTTTGTGAAAGGATATGATTAGAAGAAGATTGTTGATTTCAATGAAAATGACTTCTATTCAGACATTACTCAAATTAGTTGTTACTTATGCTCTTGAATTGGAGTAGCTTGATGTTGAGATGATATTCCTACATGGTGATTTAGAAGAATAATTGTATATATAGAATCCATAAGTATTTTATAAATAAGGTAATGAGGATCTAGTTTGTTGGTTGAATTGAAGTTTTTATGGGCTAAAATAACCTCTATGGAAAAGGTGTCTCAATTTGATTCTTTCATGGTTGAACCAAATTTCTCTAGGCGTGAATCTGATAATTGTGTGTATTAAAAAGTTTTGTAGAATTGTGAATTTATATTTTTAATATTGTTTTCTCATGATATGCTACTAACTGGAACTAGCATGGATGTTGTTAGTAAGTTGAAACAATATTTAGCCAATATTTTTAATGAAGAATTTAGGGGCTGCCAAGAAAATTCTTTGAATGACAATCATTAGAGATAGGTAGAATTTTTTTTTAAAATTTTCACAAGAAAAATATATTGACAAGGTTTTGGATAGGTTTACCATGAAGGGTACTAAGGCTATAAGCACAAAATTCACTGATAATTTTAGGCTATACATTGAGTTGTGTTCTAAGACATAAGAATAAAAAATATATATGAATGAAGTGTCTTACTTCTCTATAGTTGGGAGCCTTATGTATGCAATGGTTTGTACAAAACTTGACATTGCTTATGTAGTGGGAGTGGTTAGCAAATATATGATTAATCCATGAAAGACTCATTGGAAAGTAGTAAAGTGGATTATGAGATACCTCAATGGTACATCTCACCATGTTTTGAGGTTCAAAGGAAAGATAGACAACTACAAAGTTATGTTGACTTCGACATGGTTGGTGACTTGGACAAAAGGTGATCTACCACTAGTTATGTGTTCACATTTTCAGGGGCAATGATCAGTTGGGATTTTAGATTGTAACAAATGGTAGCTCTCTCTACTATTGAAGAAACACACATTGCAATTATTGAAGGAGCTAAGGATATTTTGTGGTTGCAATGATTATTGGTTTAGTAGGATAGAAAAAGAAAAAATCACTTTGAACATTGATAGAAATAGTGCAATACACTTCATCAAAAACTTATGTTTTTATTCATGAAAAAAGTGTAATGGCGTGAATTTACACTCCTAGGAAGATTCCAAATTTATGCTACCTCCTACCTTAGAAAATTAAGTCTGATAATGCAATTTATATTTCTGCCACCTTTCCATGTCCACTTGGAAACTTTTTTAGGTTTCAGTTGGGGATATTCTACCTTGGATGCTAGCATGGTTCACAGATGTCTATGCAACGTGCTACCATCTTGATAGGATTCCCACCTCTAGAATCCATAGAGGAATTACACACCTCCATTGGATGCGAAGTGTAGCATTTTTTCCCTTCAGATCAAATTTGAATGGCTCTTTTGCCTCCATTTTCACCTTTCAAATGGATATATCATTCATTCTTTCATGATTCTTGATCATCTTCACACTTTGGGAAACTCTCTTCACTTATTCTCAACATTTTCAAGCTCCACCACATCCATTGAAGCTACAAGTTAGTGTTTTATTGGTTCACCCTCTTCATTGTTACGGCAATGTTGGTTTTCAAAGGCTTGCATGCTTGCTCTTTTCTCCATTTTCCTTGACAACACTTGGTTGAGAAAGTGACATCCTTCCATTTTCACTCACTTTGAATTATTGTATTTGATATTGTAGCATGTTATGTTTTCTTATTTCTTGGTATCTCCATTTCTATGTAATCTTCTTTATCATATTTCTTCAATCATTGCTATATGACTATCCGTGGAGGTGGAAGCACCAAAGCGAGGGACTGACTGAGGTAGTCCTCTAAACATAGCCCCAACATTTTTCCATTTTTTGTGTCCAAGTTCTCCTTGATGTGAAGATCTTGAAGATATCAACTCATGGGTAGGGAGGTGTGCAATCTTTTAACCTTTTTTTCCTAGGTTTAACTCAAAATGAGGTTAAAATTTCTCCTTGTCCATGAATAGGGTTTCATCATTTGAATCATTTTCTTCATCTTTTGAAGAAAAACTAATCGCTTGGAATAAAATCTCTTTTTGACCTTCTCTCTTTTGTTGCCATTTTTTGATTCTTTGTAGGGACATTTAGATGCAAAATGACCAATCCTTCCATAATTGAAACATTTGAAAGGTAACTTACCTTTGAATTTTCTAGTGCCCTTCTTCAATCTTCTCACAAATTTTGCTTATATCTCATCAAAGTCATCATCTTAATCAACATCTTTATCTTCTACCTTCTTATTGACTTTGAAAGTTGCTTCCTTCTTTGGAACATCTTTGTCAAATTCTCTCATTTCAAAGGTTGCGAGAGCACTAAACATTTCATCTACTACCATACTTATCCAAGTCCTTGGATTCTTCTATAGAAAACACTTTATGACTATAAGACTCATAACCTTCTTCAAAATTTCATCTTCTTTCACTTCTCCACCATTGACACTACAAAATATTCAACATTAACTTTGGACTACTATCCAATACATAAAACTATTCAAATACCTAAACTAATGTTGATTGTGCAGTGTTGTAGCTGATTCTGTTCACATGCTGCTTCTGCACATTCTTTTCTATATATTGCTATCTCCTTGTTTTGTGCTAAGCATTCCTTCTAGTGTTGTAGGGTCTCCACAAAATAAAAAATGAAAACTTCTACAAAAACCAACAGTTGCATTCCCTTTTGTCTTGTTTGAAAAGCAAGCTAAAAAATGAGTGTTTCATTTTGAATTCAAAAACACCTACCAATATTAATTGTTGCATATTCAAAATAGAGTTTGCAAGTCTATGTGGGGGTAGGTAGAAAAAGTTGACTCAGATTAAAATATTCCAACACTCCCCCTTAATTTGGAGTCAGGTATCATTCTATTGTTTCATTTCAGAGTTTCTCTCTGAAGTTGTCCACAATACCATGCCTATCTCTTAGGCACTCAAAACTATCTCTTGGTAATGCCTTGGTGAAGATATCAGCAAGTTATTCTTCAGATTTGCAATATTGCAATTCAATCTCACCTTGTTCCACTAGTTCCCTTATGAAATGATATCGGATCTCAATGTGTTTGCTATGTCCATGGAACACTAGATTCTTTGTTAGAGCTATTGAGGAAACATTGTCACAATGTATGACTATGTTGTCTTCTTGTTGTTCCTTCAAATATGCAAGGATTCTCCTCAACCAAATAGCCTAACACACTGTTATGTTTACTGCAATGTACTCATCTTTTGTTGTGCTAAGAGAGACAATAGGCTACTTCTTGGATGCCCATGAAATTGCACCTGATCCCATGTTGAACACATATCATGATATTCTCTTCCTATCATCTACATTTCCTACCCAATCACTATATGTGAAACCAGCTAACTTGAACTCATTTGATGCACCATACAAAATTCCATAACTTGTTCCATTCACATACCTCAAGATCATCTTTCCTGCTTTCCAATGCGTGTCCTTAGGTTTTTCCATTAACCTAGAAATCAAACTTACTGCATACATCAAATCAGGCCTAGTTGATGTCAAGTACATCAAACTTCCAACCATGCTTTGTAGAGGGTTGGGTTCACATCATTGTTGTTGTCTTCTTTGTGCAGTTTCTGACTTGTTGTTGTTGGTGTTGGTGCAAGTTTTCTATTCTACATTTTGAACCTTCTCAAAATCTGTTTGGCATAGTTCGTTTGTGAAATGAATATGCCATGCTCAGTTTGTTGAACTTTTATCCCAAGAAAATACTTCAATAAACCCAAATCTTTCATCTCAAACTCATTCTTCATCACTTCTTTGAAATTAGAAATCAAAATATCACTATTTCTAGTAATAATCAAATCATCTACATACAAAACATCAATTAAAATATCACCTTTAGCTGTTTTGATGTAGAGTGTGGGCTCACTGCTTCTTTTGCTAAAACCATTACTCATTAAATATGGGTCTATCTTGTTGTACCATGCTTGAGGTGCTCTATTTTACACTAATTTAGCTTGTTGGATCCTCTTGTCATCATCTCATTTCTCATTTCTTCTTTTCCACACTAACATCACGTCATGGATAGTTAATCATCATCACCAGAGCATCCATCCTGCATCAACAAACCATCAACATTCTGCATATCATTTCACATGCATGTTCATCATCATAATATAGATCCGTTAGTCTAAGCATCTCATAAAATCATACATTTGTATAAAACATCTAATGCATAATCATATAGGAATTATCGCATCATCCATCTCACATGCATTGCATCATCATTTAAGTAGTTTTGGATAATATAGATTGGTTATTCTAAACATCTTAAAACCATCTCATTTGCATTATCATCATAACCATCCATACATCCATCTTGAACCTCTTTATCAGGAAATTGACTCTCAAACCAAATCTTTTTGCTTGATCTCTCGAGGGGGCAATGTACTAGTGTACTTCTTTCTGGTGGGGCATCTGAAAAGAATTTTGATCGCGGAAAGTTTATTCTTTGAACCAACGCAGCAAGTACATTGCTTCAAAGAGGGGAAAAATGTAGACATACGAAATTAGCATCATTCACATTCATCCATTCATCAGGTAAATCAAGTCTATTTAATTCAATCTCCTAAGGTCATCCATTTAAATTAAATAAATCAACTTTGTTTAATTTTAGCCTATCATTATCCTTTTAATTAAATAAATCAATTTTTTATTTAATTAAATCTAGAACATCTTTCATCTCCTTTTTTATTTAGTTTAATCCCTAAAATTAAAGTCAAATGGGTCAAATCACCTAATCTTCTTTTAAATTAACTAAATCAGGATTAAATATAATCTAATCACTCATCATATCATCTAGCATTTCCCACTTGCACAAATAAATCAATTAATTCATTTATAAAATCCTCATTTTCCCTCAACAAGGCATCTTTGGAGAATATTCCCTCAAGTTTGAATTTCAAAACAAGTTGACTTGTCCCTTCTAACATGGCATTAACTCCCCTCTTACATGTCCCCCACTTGGCATTTAAGTCTCTTTTTCTCCCTCCAACAAGCCAAATTTGAATTTTAAAAGGCCAACTAATCTCATTTATTGGCACATTGACCAAAACTTGTGCATCCTTCATCCACTCACATGGTGACAAGTGGCTCCTTCCTATTGGCTAAATCTTTGTCCCACATTTCTCTCTTTTGGGCACTCTTTCAACTTGAGATTCTATAAATAGAAGGCTCATTCTTCATTTTAGCATCCACAATCTTCATGCAAAGTTACTCTCTTCAATTGAGAGCTAATTTTTCCCACTTCATAGCATCTTCAACAATCTTCATCATTTGAGCTTGTCAAGGGTTGGGAAAAGATCACTTTTCACAACAAAGTGACACCAATCCACTATGGAATAAGTATTCAATGTGTGTTTCATGTTTTCAATTAGTTTACTTTTCTATTTTGTTTGCAATGTTAGACATGTTGATTTATTTCATAAGGACATCATTCTATTTGTTTGTTATGAAATGATTTCATGTTGATATATGGAATAGACTCTAGCATGCAGATATTTGGTGTTACATTATTATTAATATTATTAATTTGATGTTATTATCAATATCATTACTATTAGATGTATAATATAAGTACCAATGATATTTACATCATATATTTATTTTTATTTTAATATTATCATTTTAACAACTTTTTAAACAAGTGAATAACTAAAGGAAAAAAAACAAATGCTTTATTTATATGGTTAAAAGGTAAAATGCTTTATTAATTAATATGCAAGAGATATATATATATTTTTAAATAATAAACTTAAGATAGCGTTTAGAAAGGATAAAGTAAAGGATAATGCTTTTGAATGATAAAAATGGAAAAAAGATTAAAATTTGGTAAGAAGAGGATATGCGTGGGATTTAGAACATAAAGATAAAACATTATCTTGCATGTTTTTTAATCTTTTCCTTTAAAAAAAAAAAAAACTACTTTGCAAGTTGAAAATGAAATCTCTATCTTTAACCTCAAGGAAAGAGTAGAATAAAAGTTGTTTTAAAATTAAAAATCAGCAAAAATGAAGGTGGTGTGGGAAAGGAGGGTTTAAAAAATAGATTTTTTTTTTTTTTTAGAAACAAATAAAATAGAAGCCTTTAATGGGTGCCTATATACAATGAACTCACATTTATTTTTGAGAAGAAAAATAACATTCACTTTTTAGTAGCAACAATTTGATTTCTATGCAAAAAGAACAACAGTTGGGTCAGTGGAGGATCATGGGGTCCAAACCAGGCCCTTAAGTGGCAATGATAATTCAGAAAAATAGACTTAGTCAACTTGAAATAACAATTTGAATAATTTATTAACATAATTTGAAAATAATGTAAAGAAAATTTGTAGGAAATTGAATTTAGTTTCTAAGATCTTATTCCTTTTTTGGAAAAAAGTAAATCTATTTGGTGAAAATTTGAAATTTCAATGTAGTAGTACTAAATTTTCAGGAAAAAATAAAAAGAAAGTGTATGTCTAAACAACCTAAGTACAAGAAAAAAGTAATATATTTATTTGAAACTTTCAATATAAGTAGGGGACACATGCTCGGATGTACCACATTTTTTTTTGTAATTTTTTTGCAAGTAAATAATTATTTATGAATTTTTTATTAAAATGTTTTAAAAATATTAAAACTTGTTTGTTTAACAACCATAACTTGGTTTAAAATTTATGATTTTCTTTTTCTTTTTCTTTATCCTATTGTGTGGAACCATAAAATGTGCTACATCTTTCAGATTCAAAAAATCTGAAATCATTTATGAATTATAGATTTTTTCAATCAAACTATCAATCAGGACTTTAGTAAGAATCTATTTATAAAATCAATAATAAATATTAATTTAATTCCATATAAGGTGTATCTTATGTTTTTGGAAATTTGACAATTTTCTCAATAAACCCTTATGTTTCATCAAATTTGGATTTAAAAAGTTGAGAGTCATTTTTAGTCATATTGCCACTTTTTGGACCCCCATGATCTTGCACTCACCTAGTTAGGAACTCCACTTTGGCTATAATAGAGAGGCCATAGTGTTTTACTTTGATTATGCAAGTTTGAAGGTAATATTTAGCCTACTAGTAGTCATAGAAGGGGGTCAACCTATTGTGGGAAGTTTAATTTATCATACTTAAGGTATTTTTAATGCATTAATTTTGTATTTAATAACTAATTTCTTCATTTAACTATGCACAATTTGAGTTTTTTATATATATTTTTAATGTTGTTCATAATTGGATTAAGATGAAAATCTAATATTTCTTCCATTTTTTACCACCACTATTCTCAAATTGTTTGTAGATATTTAATATTTATATACAACCATGCATTCCATGCATTTGAGTGAATAGGAAGAAATCCATCATGCATGCATTTCAGTACTAAATCAGAAGTATAATAAGTACATTCAATGATAATAAAATTTTGTAATTTGTTTGTCAGATTGATTTACCATATGTGTAATGTATATGTATCTACATACACCCACAAACTATGTGTTGATGTATATAAATACACATACTCTTACTGAATTGAATACATGCATTTTATGTTATGTTACAGGATAAAAGAAAGCTCATTCTCCCATATAGTCATTTTGCAATTTTAAAAGTATGGGAAAACAAAGTTACAATAAGATAATCAATTAAATCCTTGGAAATTCATGTGAAAAATATTTATTTATTCTTCTTAAATGCTTAATAACATTTATGTTCCAAATTTTCTTTTATTCATTATTAAGCATGGTAGATAAAATGCCCAAAGTTAGTAAAAGCACTTGCATGCAATAAATCATTTGATTTTTATCACATTACATGCATTTCTTAATCATTATTGCATAGAAAGATCGTTAAGTTGTGTGTTGTGATTGTCCAATTGTGCATGTTGAGATTGCACAATTGGACACCTCTGCATCTGTATGACTATGTTGTCTTCTTGTTGTTCCTTCAAATCTGCAAGGATTCTCCTCAACCAAATAGCCTAACATGTTGTTGTGTTTACTGCAATGTACTCATCTTTTGTTGTGCTGAGAGAGACAATAGGCTACTTCTTGGATGCCCATGAAATTGCACCTAATCCCATGTTGAACACATATCCTGATGTGCTCTTCCTATCATCTACATTTCCTACCCAATCACTATCTGTGAAACCAGCTAACTTGAACTCATTTGATGCACCATACAAAATTCCATAACTTGTTCCATTCACATACCTCAAGGTCATCTTTCCTACTTTCCAATGCGTGTCCTTAGGTTTTTCCATTAACCTAGAAATCAAACTTACTGCATACATCAAATCAGGCCTAGTTGATGTCAAGTACATCAAACTTCCAACCATGCTTTTGTAGAGGGTTGGGTTCACATCATTGTTGTTGTCTTCTTTGTGCAGTTTCTAACTTGTTGTTGTTGGTGTTGGTGCAAGTTTTCTATTCTACATTTTGAACCTTCTCAAAATCTGTTTGGCATAGTTCGTTTGTGAAATGAATATGCCATGCTCAGTTTGTTGAACTTTTATCCCAAGAAAATACTTCAACAAACAAAAATCTGTCATCTCAAACTCATTCTTCATCACTTCTTTGAAATAAGCAATCAAACTATCACTGTTTCTAGTAAAAATCAAATCATCTACATACAAAACATCAATTAAAATATCACCTTTAGCTATTTTGATGTAGAGTGTGGGCTCACTGCTTCTTTTGCTAAAACCATTACTCATTAAATTTGGGTCTATCTTGTTGTACCATGCCTGAGGTGCTCTATTTTACACTAGATGCTGTAGTTTGTTCAATGTTTTCATGAGGGTTCCGAATATGAATTTGGAAAGAAGCTTGCTGAGAAAAAGAGATATGAGATAGTCAAATATACTTTGCAGAGTGGAGGTGAAGGTTCTAGATGTGAGTTGGTTACAAAAGAATGCAGTGTTGCTGATTTTATTTTAGATTTTAAGGACAATATTTTTCTACAAGTATGCAAGGAATAGCCATAGGTCTCAATGGTTGGATCAACAATTCAGGATGTGTAAGGACTCTTTTCCAATTGGCACTATTATATCAGTGGTTTATTTCGCAGAAAACTACACATTGCAACCACAAAATGAGGTACAATATCAGTATTACAATTCCATTTAGATTGCTATTTTTGTCCACATAACATATGACATGCACCTGATAGTATAGAAGAGGATTGAAAGATAATCAAAGAGTATCATTTTTATATGAGTGATGATAGATCTCACTCGTCTGAGTATTTCAAACATTGTTTTGAGAATTTTTTTGAGTTCTTGCAGGAGCATGATATAGTAGTGGGCTAGCATCTCATTTGGTCAGATAATTGCATAGGTCAATTCAAGAATGATTGTATGTTTTATTGTTTGAGTAGAATGCATGTAGAGAGGAGTGTACCTCATATTTGGATTTTTTTTGAAGTTGGGCATGGGAAAGGGGAGCATGATGGTGCATGTGTAAAGAGAGCTCTAGTTAAGGAGCAATTAAATATTTTAGGAGAAAAATTTAGTGATGCATGTTCTATTGATAATTGGTGTACTTCAACATTGTCACAGGGAGGGACACTTGATTCAATAGTTCCCAAATTATTTTGGTTGGTTGAGAAGGGTACAGTGGGAGGCAGATTGGATTGTCATACAATTAAAGATTCTTCAAAGATGCATTCATTTCGAAGCTCAGATGCAAGCACATGGACCATTTGGACATGAGAGTTGGCTTGTTTTTGTGTGAGTTATATTCAATGTGAGTGGGATCAATGAGAGTTAAGTGAGTGGGTGGATACATGGGTTCCATAATATCTAATTCCTTTATCTCAAACAATATCCATGAAAAATGACACAATGGAAATTTCAGTTGATTATGACCATCTTTTAGATCTACTACATCCAGGACATGTTTTTGTAGTTGTTGCACCACAGGGGAATGAAGAGAGATCAAACTATTGGTTGGCTCGATGTGTGAGGGTAAAGCATAAGCTAACACAATTGATGGAAGATGATGATGGGTTCGTGTATCCTACAGGTTCATTTGTGGTTGCAGGAACCTGGTTGCAAACATACATGATTAGAAAGAATGGAATACCTACATTTGAGGACTACGAGAAACACAAAACCATTCTCATGTATTTGCACCTTGTTATAGCAACAAATGTTAAGTTTTTGAAGCATCGCGCCAAACCAAAGAAAAAACAACTATGAACACTTAGTAATGTTGATCCTGAAGCAATATTGGATACTCTTAAGCAAAGAGATGACCCTTCAGGCACACTTGAATATCATATTCAAGAATGGAAGGTATAATTCTTAGGCTCATTATGCTTAATTTCATTAGTGTTCTTTATTTAATACTGATATTATGTATACTCTTGCAATGCAGGTGTCTTTAATATTGATATTTTGTATACTCTTGCAATGCAGGTGTCTTTAATACTGATATTTTGTATACTCTTGCAAGGCTTTTTCATGAGAATTCCTCTCATTTAATGATTGCAACTTGAATGTCCTAAGAAGGTAATATGCACTTTGTCAATGTGATTCACTTTGTTGTCAATATGGCATTGACTTTTCTTAATGGTTGTCACATATTTTTTCCTTGCCTTCTTGTGATTAATATGACTATCCTATAATGTGATTAATATGATTATTTTATTGTACTTTTAATCTACCTTGCATGTGTGAAAGGGGACCATACTAGAATAATATAGATTTTTTATTCTAAGCATCTTTTATAGTTTGCATTGCCAATTCATTATCATTCAGGTTGTTTAGAATAATATAGATTTGTTAGTCTAAGCATCTTTTCTATTGTGACAATATAGATTTCTCATTTGAAGTATATTGCGATATTCCTAGCACAATTGATCATGGACCTACTACAACAATAGCCAGCTCTGATCCTTTGGGAGAGGTATACGAGAAATTACAATAATATAGATTTGTTATTGTAAGTGTATTTTATAGTTTACATTACCATTATATTATCAATTAGGTTATTTAGAATAATATAGATTTTTTATTCTAAGCATATTTTCTATTGTATGTAGTTTAATTGCTACCTTGATGGTTTGTACAGGTGTTTGTAACTCTAGAATGTCAACATCCTACTCTTGTGGAAGACTATGCCGATTGCGAAGGCAATGCTTGATCTATTTCCTTCCCCTACTAGGAAATGACTATGTATTAGGGTTATTTGTTGTATGTCTATGTGGTATTTTGTGAATCCTATATTTGATAGCAATTATTGAATGATAATATTATGCATTTTGTATACACCTTACGTGTATTCATGTGTATACTTTGTCACTTATGAGTATTCCAATGTACACTTTATGACCTAGATGTTTTAAAGCGTATACTTTGTATTCATGTGTGTAGTTCATGACTTAAGTGTATTTTAGTATTCTAATGTATACTTTACGACCTACGTGTTTTAATGTGTATACTTTGTATTCATGTGTTTAGTTCATGACTTAAGTGTATTTGAGTAAATGAATTACTTTTTCACTTACTCACGAGGAACAAAATGAACCCTAAACCCCTTTACACCTTTACATTGCATCCATCTGACCCTTTTTCTATCAATTGAAAACTCGACATCACAGGAAAATGACTTAGAGATAGAAAAAATAGAGAGAGGTTATTGTAAAAGTTCTCAACATGATCCCATAGCCTTAGAAAGAGATTCTGTAAGTGTCATGGTTTATGAGCAATATCCCTTCAAAGATTGTTTCCTTTTAGCACTTTGGACTCTTAAGGGAAATCGTCAGTCCAATGTAGCTCAGAGTGATTCAGCGTATTTGGGTGCAAAAAAAGACCATCCCTAGTGTAAAAATACCCGTCCAGATGTGTTGGAATAGACAATTTGATCGTACAAGTTGCAGAACGAAAGTTGCACCACTTTGCAACTTTACACTGCTTGCATCTATCAACTTTTTCCTCAATTGAAAACTCGTCACCACAGAAAAACACCTCCAACATAGCAAAAAATGAGAGAGGTTATTATAGAGGGTCCCAACACGATTCCATAGCCTCAGATGGAGAGTCTGTAAGTATCACGGATTCCGAGAAATAGCCCTTCACAAATTGCTTCTTTTTAGCACTTTGGTCTCTTAAGGGAAATCATTGGTCCAATGTGGCTCAGAGTGATTCGGTGTATTTGGGTGCAAAAGAGGACCATCCCTAGTGTAAATGTACCCATCCAGACATTTTGGAATAGTCTGTTTGGTTGTACGAGTTGCATAACGAAAGTTGCACCACTTTGCAACTTTACACTACTTGCACTTGACAACTTTTTCCTCAACTAAAAAATCATCACCACGGGATAACGCTTCTGAGATAGAAAAAACCGAGAGAGGTTATTATAGAGGGTCTCAACATGATCCCATAGCCTCAAACTGAGAGTATGTAAGCATCACAGTTTTTGAGAAATAGCCCTTCAAAGATTGTTGTGTTTTAACACTTTGGACTTTTAAGGGAAATTGTCGGTCCAATGTAGCTCGAAGTGATTCGGTGTATTTGGGTCAAAAATAGGACCAAATCTAGTGTAAATGTACCCATTTGGACGTATTGGAATAGTTTTTTTGGTCGTATGAGTTGCAGAACAAAAGTTGCAGCACTTTTAAACTTTACAATGCTTGCATTTGACAACTTTTTCCTCAACTAAAAACTTGTCACCATGGGAAAACGCCTCTAAGATAGAAAAAACTGAGAGATGTTATTGTAGAGGGTCCCAACAAAATTTCATAGCCTCATACAGAGAGTCTGTAAGTGTCACGGTTTTTGAGAAATAGCCCTTCAAAGATTGTTGTCTTTTAGCACTTTAGACTCTTAACTGAAATTGTTGGTCCAATGTAGCTCTATGTGATTCGGTGTATTTGGGTGCAAAAGAGTACCCTCCCTAGTATAAACATACCCATTCAGACATGTTGGAATATTTTTTTTGGTCGTACAAGTTGTAGAATGAAAGTTTCACCACTTTGCAACTTTACACTGCTTGCATTTGACAACTTTTTCTTCAACTGAAAACTCGTCACCACGAGAAAACGTCTCCTAGATAGAAAAAACTAAGAGAGGTTATTGTAGAGGGCCCCAATACAATTCCATAGCCTTAGACAAAGAGTATGTAAGCATCACGGTTTATGAGAAATAACCCTTCAAATATTGTTGTTTTTTAGCACTTTGGACTCTTAAGGGAAATCACTGGTCTAATATAGCTTAGAGTGATTCAGCATATTTGGGTGCAAAAGAGGACCATCCCTAGTGTAAAATTACCCATATAGATGTGTTGGAATAATATGTTTGGTCGTATGAGTTGCAGAACGGAAGTTGCACCACTTTGCAACTTTACACTGCTTGCATTTGACAATTTTTTCCTCAACTGAAAACTCGTCACCACGGGAAAAGGCCTTCGAGATAGAAAAAAACAAGAGAGGTTATTGTAGAGGGGCCCAACATGATCTTGAAACCTCAAACAAATATTTTTTAATTGTCACGGTTTTTGAGAAATAGCGCTTCAAAGATTGTTGTCTTTTAACACTTTGGGTCCTTAAGGGAAATTGTCGATCCAATGTAGCTCAGAGTGATTCGGCATATTTGGGTGCAAAAGAGGACCATATCTAGCATAAAAATACCCATCCAGACGTGTTGGAACAATCTGTTTGGTCATACGAGTTGTAGAACGAAAGTTGCACCACTTTGCAACTTTATATTACTTGCATTTGATAATTTTTTCCTTAACTAAAAAGTTGTCACCGCGGGAAACACCTTCGAGATAGAAAAAATCAAGAGATCTTATTGTAGAGGGGCCCAACATGATCTCATAGCCTTAGACAAAAAAAATTTAGGCATCTCGGTTTTCGAGTAACATCCTGTCCAAGATTGCTTCCCTTTTGCACTTTGGACTCTTAAGGGATTTTGCCGGTTGAACGTAGCTCAGATTGCTTCAGATTGTTTGGGTGTGAAATGGGACCATACCTAACCTAAAAATTTCCATCCGGATGTGTTGGAACGGTCGGTTTGGTCGTACGAGTTGCAGAACAAAAGTTGCAAAAAAAAAAACTTCAAGGCTGCCAGTGGTATAATTACCATAACTTATTCAAATCTCTATAAAATTTGAACAAACCAAAGGAATTTGAAAGATAACTCAATTATCTAACCATACCACAGATGTGAAAATCATAATAAGGCCATATAGACTATACAAAAGAAAAATAACAACATAGGACGTTGGAAAAACACGTAAATTTTCTTCCTTAGAGATGCATTTATGCTTATTTTCAACTTCTCCAACCCTGAGGTCATGTTAGAAATATTTATTTATGCCCTTACAAGTAGTTTTCATCTCCAACTAAACTCCAACTAACTTTTAACAACATTTCAAAAAGTTGTCATTACAATTGAAAAGTTGTTATTGACAACATTGACAACATTTGGCATTTTTTATATCTTTTACCCAAATGACCCACAAACTTCCAAAATGACTCACATGATCATTAATGGTATAAAATGACCTTATTAACATGAAACAACACAAAACAATAAAAAACTCAAACTTTGACTCTTGGAGGAATGATAGGCCTATGGGTGCTCCTGCATTAGAACATGATAATTATCATTAGTCTACTTTCTAAGAAATGCTACATGAAACAAAACATAAATTTGTGAGAGAGAAGGAAAAGAAAATAGTAATATTTTCTATGGACTATAAAGGATATATGATATTTTTGAATTTCAATATGTAATGATAATCCAATATAAAATATGTAGTGTGAGACAATGACATTTGTGTATTTAAACTTTAAAGTTAAAATGTTAAACTTTACCATTGTTCTTGTCTTGAAAGTTGTTTAAACTATATAATATAACTAAGAAACATATGATATAATTTAACCATTATTCATTATTTTTTATTGTGAACTATATAATATAACCATTATTTTTTATGCTATTGTACATTGATATTTAACCATTTCTCAAGATTAAATTTTTGAAGCGTTTAAACATGCACATGACGGACAAATATTTCGATTCTCAACTTCTATATATCAAATTATCCAATAATTAAATGTATGTCCATATACAAAAATGGAATCAACACCAACTCAAACAAATTTTTACAAAATGTGGCATATGCCATCTTGATATCTATTCAATACATGCCAAAATATCTATCTCATCCTAAACTATTGGTGGATCATCAAAACGAAGCCTCTTTGAAGCACTCGTTCGCTTTAAAGGTGCTTGCACAATAAAAATTCAAAACACAATTGAGATTAGTTATATTATATAATTTAAAATTGAATAAGTAATATCAAAATCAATATACATTGAATTATAATTGAACTCTAAAATTGAAATGTTGATTACATCATGTCTATGTCTCTTCAAATGGTCAAGAGTCCTAGAATATGCCCCTCTCAAAGAACCAATCAAACCAACTTTTTCAATGTCAATCTATATATGTGAACAAAAACATAAAATTGACACAAGTTAGCATACAATTGTTGGTAATAGGAACATATTTACCAAACAAAAAATAAAATAAACACATACCTCTTTAGGCATCTCTTTTTCTTTATCTTCTTTAGGTGTTTCGAAACCTCCTCCTTGAGGTGTTTCAACACCTACTCCTTGAGGTGTTCCAACACCTACTCCTTCAGGAATTGGGACACTTGTCAACAAGGATGTGTAGCTCATAACCGCCTATACATAAAAATGAAAAGTATATGAAACTACCAATCCATGTCGATGTATGTATAATCACTATAAGATCTTAGAAATATTAATTCAATCGAATTTGAGTTCAATTACCTTTCCCTTATCTACCATTGCACCTCCAGAGTCTAGACAATGTTGCACCTCGCTCACACTAGTTGTTTCCTACAAGAGGAAAGTAAGATAAACATATAAGTTAATATATAATTTCATTAATGACAATTGAAATGACAAGCAAGTATATAATAAAAAATGTAAACGAGTGAGTACGAGAATATACACCATGTGCATGTCAACGCCAAATGAAATGACCGTGAGGGTGCTATGAGTAACCTCTAAAAGATCCTCCTCAGACATCAACTATTAAATAGATCATATAAATAAATATTAGTACTTGATACTATCTCTTATTAATATTCATTTAAAAACAAATGCAAGTTATGAAATTACAACCTAAATCTTACCTTGTAACTATTCCAACGTCCCTCTCTCTAGCATGAGAGGACTCTGTAGGGTGTGCTCCAATCCCCTACATTTGATCTTCTATATCATCCACATCATGGAGCACTACTGTATTTGACTACAAATTCTGAAAAATGTTTGGTGACATTTCAACAAAATATTGTCGAATTACCGACGCAACACTATTTTAAATTTCATTGCTAGAATTTCATTGCTTTAATGACCAATTTTTATTCGTTGAAACCATGACCCAGCTTCGTCGGTTAGCACCAAGCAGAATCTTGGTGGTTTCCATCACAAAATCAATGTATCTTCATCTATCTATTAATGACAAGAAACACAAAAACATTGCAGAGCGCCCATTTGAAAGCGTCAATAAAACTCCAAACATTTTTTGTTTTTCTGACGATGTTGAGTTGCCAATTACGAAGAAATTTTTTTCGCTTGTACAACAACCTCATCACAATTTTTTTTGGTTCATTGAGCTATGTTTGTCAAAATTTAGACGAAACCCTACAATTTAAATAATAAAATTATTCGTTCAAAAATTATTTGTACTACTCTTGATTCTACTACAACAAAAATTTAGCAATTACATTTGGTTTGTTAAACATGGCCCCTGGTACAACTATTAGAGTTGTTAAGAACCTTCACGTATGTTATGATTGCCACATTGCATCTTAAAGGAGAAATTCAATACTTAGAGGGATCAATATCATGATGCCCACACCTCATGCACTATAGGACATTCCTTTGGATCAGATTTTCTGTAGAACAGGGAAAAATATTCCTCAAATGCAAACGCATAATTTCTAGAGAGACCTAAATTTGTTGATTTGTAATGCCAATTAAATGGCTGGAAAACAACCCATAACTTAGGGAGTCAATCTCCTCAGTTTCCATGAACACTATGGGAGAAAATAAACTCTCAGCTACCATCTTCCCAAGCAACAACTTGCCATCCAAATCATGGAATTCTTCTGAAACTATACCCTTACAAGAAAAATCCTCGAACAATAAGAGTTAATCTTACTATGCCAAGTGTCCTTCAAATGTTTCCTATTCATTAGTTGGAACCACCACCTTAATTGCCTAAACACAAGACAAGATTAACAATTGAGATGCTTTGGCTTTGATGATCAATGATATCAATGGATAGATGAACTACCAAGGTGGAAGGTGGACCAATCTACCAAAATCTACCAGATGACACCACATGGTTCTGCAAAATCTAATTGACCATCCCTTATAATGCACTCTAACCCTACTCAATTAATGGTCAAGGGAGATCTTCTCTTCAACCCAAAATTACTTCAACATATTTGACTTCAAAAGCCAACCAAGACATGTCGTGTAAGCTTATGTTTTTGCACTTGACTATATACCTTTTGATTCACCTTGAAGATCAACAACTTCATCAAATCAGTAGACTACTAGAGTGTTGAATGGTATGATTTATCAAAGTACCTACATCCACCAAAGTTCATTAGATCACACCACATGGTTTCACCAAAACCATTTGATAAAACTGCCTGATATCTATAGGCTTTACTTAAACATCAATCAACATTGAAAGTGTAGATCAACTTGCCCCAAAGATTAGTGATTACGGCCAATTGGTGGATGGATAAAGCATTGAGTGGTTTTATTCACCAAAGTGCAAACATTGTTGAAATCCACTAGTTCATGTCACGTGGACATATCGTATATGCACCTAGCCTCCTACTTTCCATCAACAGCCAAAATTTACTCCTCTCAAGATTGACACCTTCAATAGATGGTTGAGGATATTGGTAGCTTGATCTACTAATATGCTACAATACACTAGATTGTGCCAAGTAGCCACATTGTCCATTTCCAAATAGGGACCTTAACACATACTTGTTGCACCTCTACCCAATAAGGATCATACACCTCAACATCCCTTTGAAAAAGGCTCCATGTTGGAGATGCCCATGCTAAAAATAGAGACCTTTTTGGTAGATCAACATGTGGGAGGCCACAATATGATTCCAATGGAGAAGGAATAATATTAACAGGTCATAGTGAGCTGCAATATTATTTGTCCCTTATGAATCAACAATTACCAATTGAGAGCCAGTTTATCTCAAAATTAGCAGATCATTTAAATGCATAAATTGTCCTAGGTACAATTCAAAATGTAAGGGAGGAATGCACATGGCTGGGATACACTTATCTTTACATTCACATGCTACGAAACCCAGTTCTATATGGTCTATCTACTGATGCTTTACAGAAAGACAATAACTTAGAAGAGAGAAGGGAAAACTTGGTAAGCATAGCTGTGATTTTCAATTTAGTACATAGTAATTTTAAAATGGTCTTGTTAGACAAGTATGACCCTTGCATTTTACTTTAATGGTACTTGTTAGTGCTTTTGATAATTGAACTCTTTATGTTAACAAATACATTCAGCTGTAACTATCTTGGACAAAAGTAATTTGGTGAAATATGATTGGAAAAGTGGATATTTCTAGGTTAATGATCGAGGACGAATAGCTAGTTATTACTACATCACTCATGGGACAATGGATACTTATAATGAGCACTTGAAGCCAACAATGGGTGATATTAAGCTATGCCAATTTTTTTCATTAAGTGAAGAGTTTAAATATGTGACAATAAGAGAAGAAGAAAATATGGAACAACAGTATTCATATTTTTTTGGTGTTTTAATTTCTAACTCTTTATCATGGGGGAACAAGATAGGAGAGAAAGGAAAAGTATTCATAATATTATATTATTGAAACCATAAATCTAATTTTTATATTATTATATTACATTATTTATCCTTTCATTCATCTGAGTGGGCTCCTATCAATGATGTGAATGAAAATTGATTAATTATTTCAATATTCACAGGCAGGTGTTGTATTGTTGTGTGCTAGTGGAAGGGGTTTGTGAAAAAATATTTATCCATCTTGAGGTTGCAAGTTCTTAAACATGGATGAATTTGCATACTGAATTGTAAATTCACTTTTACAAAATATTCCAAAAGTTGTAGTATAGGAAAATAATTGGAATTACAAAAAGAACAATTGTACGAGAGTAGAAAAAATATTGATTTTGTTTTAGAGGTAGTGTTCAATACAATGCTATCAATCTAGAGAGGACCTGTAATAAGATCAATACCATAACACCAGAAGGGGGGGCATTGAAAAAAAATCACATCTGTGTCTATATCCATGTCCATGTGCAACTCTTATTGAAACTAGTGCATTGTTATTTATTGTTACACGTACAAGTTTTGTATTGTTATTCTTCCAAAACTTCTCAGACATCCAATCAACTACTTATATACATGCAACTCCTTTCTTGGGCCTTCCTAGATATATCCAAGATCATAAGGATTGGATACAACAATATATGTAGTGCATACTCATGTATTGAATAGAGTTCTCTTCCTAGTCTGTATGTTTAAGAATTTTAGGAATAATGAATAAATATAACATAGTATAAAGAATGATTGTTAATGATGGTTGTTTTAACTTACACACCCCTTTTCACCCTCTATTCATTGTAAACTATGCATAACTTGAACATATTAAAAAAATTGTAGCCCACATTGACATTATATGCCACATTAATCCAACCATATGACAAAAGATAAGCGATCTAGCCTCTTGAGTGAACGCAAGTAGAGAAATTTTTGCATACCTTCAAATGGTACAAAATTTCATGGTTAAGTGGAAGCCTCCCATCAACAACAATATCCAAATATCTATGTATCTCTCTCAATCGAGCCTCTAAACCCTTCAGAACTGTCAATTTAAACAAAAGAAACAGAGCTTTGAAACCAAATCCACACACAAAACAATGTGGTATTCATACAAAGCCATACAAACAAATTAAACTCAAAACATTGGAATGGAAACAACTTCAATTATGATGCAGAGCATGGATTCACTTTACTCAACTAGAGGCACATTTCACAATAATGGGTTCTTCATCTAAAACATTTGTACGAGGTTCAAATAGTAAAGAGATTGATGAAAGATAGAGGAATTAAAAAGATACTTGGATGTAGTTGGATTGAAGGCCGTAAATTGGTACATGTTTTTTTTATAGGATACATATCACATCCACAAACATGATAGAGCTATGAAAAGTAGGAGAAATTGACTTGGAAAATGAAGGCATCAGGGTATAAAGAATCACTTTTCTGCCACCATAGTGAAAATTTAGCACTTTCTTTCATCTTTGTATATTGGTTTGATGCTTCAAACGATGCATTTCTTATATTGAAAAGTTCATTACCTTATTGAGATTCTCTTAGTTTTGAGAATAGTTTAATATTCTCTACTTAATAGGGCCAACCATGTGATGGTGGAAGCTCATTTGGCTCCTCCTCCCCCCCGCTCACATCACTCTCAATTCCCCATACCGAATCATATAACATTAATCATTCATTCATCCATTAATAACATATAACATTCATTCATTAACATATAACATTCATTCATTAACATATTCACATTCATTCATTAACATATAACATTCATTATTTTAGTTTTTACATATTATAAAAAATATGGTTGTCAAAAAATCAGTTTTTAACATTCATTAACATATTATAAAAAATATGGTTGTCATAATATGATTACAATCACTTTTTTTTTGTTTCTTTTTTGAAGTTAAAAAAATATGAAGTGGAGTATCGTTTTCTAAATCATCTATCCCCCCTTCAGTTGTTCTGCCCTCTAGTTGTGATCTTAATGTATGCCTAGTTGTGTACTCACAGTGTGGAGGCCACTGCAAGGGGGGTTTGCTACAATAACAAAGAAATGTTAAATTGATATTGTATATGTCTAAAAATGGTCATGAATAATCAAGCTTGTTAATTAATTAAATATAAATTATTTAATTAACCTTCTAAAGTCATCTACACAAATAAATTTAATTATTTATTTATATTGTTCACTTTTATAATTCTTCTACCTTAATTAAATAAATAACTTTATTTAATTATTACCATCTTCCATATTTCTCTTAATTAAATTAAATATATTAATTATCATGTTATTCTAAATTTGAATATTTGAATTCAAATATTAGAATATTCCTCCAAACACCCGCTTCATCTCATAGTTAAATTAAATATTATAAATATTTAATTTAATACCTTTTCTCACTCCACACATAATTAAATATTACTTATTTAATTATGTAAACTTCTAAATTCATCTCTCACACATAATTAAATATTACTTATTTAATTATGTAAATTTCTAAATTCATCCTCAGATATAATTAAATAAGTTTATTTATTTAATTATGAAATTCATTCTCAACTCATTCTTCAAATGGAAACCTTTCTTCGGATCTAACTGAGAAAATTTGAGGAGGAAACCTTCTATTTCTCTCTCACCTTTCAAAAATCTCTCACCGTTCATCCCAACTAGCTTGATTTGAACCGTTAATCACAACAGCCAATCAGGTTTTTTCAAAAAACTCTTTAAATACATGTGCAAATCCAAACATTGGTTAGGAACAGATATACGCAATTACGCTTACGCATTTGCATCTTTAGCATTTCAGCAATATTCATATCTTGGCAATAATAATCTTATCATATCATAGCATAATCTTGCATTTTCGCATAGAATGCATTTTAGTTTAAATCTCATTCTCTAGTAGTCCATTTCGTTGAGCTTGGCATATTAAATCTGAGAGCAACTTGAACCAACGAAACGCTGGAGATAGAGAGCAATAGAATGACTTCAAAGAAGCTACCATAAAGAGTTTGTTTAATTTTCTTTTAGTTTATTTGATATAATGTTTTATTGAATGTGTTTTGAATCCTTTATAACAGGAATATTTTCATACACACATAAAAAGGTGCCCACTGTGGGGCCTATGTCCTGATTTTGACGTTTTTCTATAGAACATTCTGACAGGTTTCCGCATTCTGGAGTTCGGCTTTCGGAAAAATTCGGCATTTTAGCGCATCCAACACTTTTCTGCAGCGCATCTAGGAATTTATTGTTTCTGTTTTGTAGGAAATTTTAGCGCATCTAGGGATTGTTTCGACGCTTCTGAGGGTTAATTTAGTGCATCCAAGGGATAGAATAGTGCATATAGTTTCATTACATTTAGAGTTAAATTTGCACTTAATTAAAGTAGCACATTTAAGAACTGTTTTAGTGCATTTAAGGGTTAAATTAGTGCATTTAAGGTAGATTTTAGAGCATTAATTGTTGTGTTAGTTAGAGATTTAAATTTGCATTTAATTACAGTAGTGCATTTAAGGACTGTTTTAGCGCATTTAGTATTTTTTTGTAGCGCATTTAGGATTTGTTTCAGCGCATCTGTAGTCTGTTTTAGCGCATATACTGTTTGTTTCTACGCATCTGAGTTGTAATACAAAAATAGGATTCTGAGTCTGTCACATTCCGTAGATAGAATATTTTCTGGTTTAAAATGAATCAATCTAGGATAGTCACCACACTTTGATCACGCAATTAAAATAAACCCCATGTCTGTTGTAAAGCAATATCTTCACTTAGCTTAAATCATTGTGATTTTGGTGCAATTAAAATGAATCTGTTTACTCTACTTGATTGTGCTTGAAAGTGGTAGGTGATTATGCTCTCAACCTATGCAAACTAGGTGATCAAAAAGCCAGACCCACTTTATCCCTGTGTAACGCTGATACAATAACCGAAGTATCCTCTCCCCTTGCACAGTTATGCGATCTTGGGTGTAAGAGAAATGATTATTGTCTCTAGAAATTGGGCCTACCTAGGGATTTCATCACCCCAACGTGACTCAAACTGGCAATGGAGCTAAATCCAAGCTACCCTCGACTGGTATACAAATGTGAATCTTAAGAGAAAACCTAAGATTACGAGTGCGGATGTGTCATATAGATAGAGTAGTACTCCCATAAACCCTATTGATCTTAACCTCTTCAGGCTGGAGTGCCACCTAATTGGTGATTAATCTCTTGCCCCATGTATGGCCACTCGAACGGGGGTCCCGAATTAAGCACCATTGTTTAGTAAACCAAAAACCTTCTATTGTTAGCGCAACACCGGTCGGTGTGAAGGCATCCTCACTTTTGCAGTTTGTAGTAGAGGTGTTCAATCTGCCATGGGAGTTTCATGGGGATTGGAAGCTTGGTTGGCCTGAGAAGAGAGTGCACTGTAAGGGGGAGCTCGTGCAGCCAAGCTTCTGAATTCACACGCTACCAATATGCGGTTGGGGAAACCCGCGTGGAATCTAGCGGATATTGTCTTGGATTTACCATAGGATGTGCTTGCTTTATCTGTGTTTGGTTACATTCCATTTAATTCAGAGTGTTTTTTTTGTTTTCATTCACATTAATTCAGATAAAAGATCATTCGAAATGAACATGAAAAAAAACTAAAATCATTTCCACTCCTGACTTTCTGACATCTTTGGTCTAGTAAAATTCTGATAGCTCTCCCATGCTCAGAGAGTGGAAATCAACAAAAATTGTCAAGAAATCAATTTCCAATAAGATCAAGAAACCTAAGAAACATTTAGGGTATAAGAAAACATTGCAAAGAAGGAAATTTTTGTACAAAATTTGACACGTCTTGCTTTATTACCATGGATTTCTTCATAGATACCAAGACTTTGTTAGGGGATTCACTAACGAGTATGCTGTAGAACCTTTGGATTCTCGAGCTTATTATCAGAGATTAGCTCTATCTCAATGGAATAATATTAACCAACCTCTTGAGTTTGATAACATACCACAACTTTCCATTGAATATCCATCGCATCCTAGTCAAATCCTTCAGTGATTTTAAAACTTTTTTTTCGAAAACAAAGATCAAATCTTAAGAGTGCACCCTTCAAACAAATTTTTGATTATTGATTCAACTTCCCCAACAGGATTCTGACATCCTTCATCATAGGAAGCCACAATCAAAAATTAGGAACATCTTTGATTATATCATAGGATTCACATCTTATCAGATCAAGATATCCTCATTATCGCACTTATCAGAACAATGATCTAAGTTTAGAAGAATTCTTCAAAATCATATGCCTATCTCTACAAGATCTCAGCACAATAAATTGAGGGATGAAATCCAACAAGAAGGTCATATCCAAAACATTCAAGAAGAAGGCGAAAGCATTAATCCTCTTTACAGTGTAAGTCGTAATCCACTTTTCAACAACGACATGGATAACAGAGAAGAAAATCCATTCCACAACTACAAAGACATGAGCAAAAACCACATAGATAGTGATGAGGAACAAGATGAAGAACATCTTAGAGAGGCTGAGCAAGATCCCAAATTTCACAAAGCCATAGACAAGATCTTGCAATGCGATAAGGAAAAATACTTCCTCTATCTAGCTGACCAAGGAGCTAAATTGCCTCATGACTTTGATACCGAGAATTTGAAGAGCAAACCTAATGAAACACCCCTATCTAATCTTAGTGCTTTAACTCAACAAATTAAGGCACTTCAAGGACAAATTAAAGAATTACAAGGGGGAACCACAACAAAGAAATATACTCTTGAGGACATTTGTCCTTATCCTTTCGATCGAAGTCTCAACATGATTCCATTTCCTAAACATTGTGAAATTCCAAAATTTGATCGTTATAATGGGAAATCAAATCCAATCGATCATGTTAGAGACTTCTGAAACATGACTTTAGAGTTCGCTCATGAGGATACTTGATGTGTTTGTTTCCTAGGAGTCTTGGAGCTCACTCTATGGAATGGCTATCAAAAATCACACCTCCTGTCAAGACGTTTGAGGAATTAATCAATTTGTTTATATTACAATATTCCTACAACATCCAACACCAAATCACTATGATAGATCTCTGTGCAAAAACCCAGTGAACCTTTTATTACTTTTCTTCAGAGATGGAGAAGAATTTTCGCTCGATATCCACGTCTTGTTCCTGAAAAGGAAAATATGGTCACCTTCATTAACAGTTTGAATTCAGAAATGAGCTATCGTTTGAGTTTACATTGTCCTCCCTCTTTTGAGAAATTGATTGAAGATGTTATAACCATTGAAAGTGCTTTGGTCAAAAGAGGAATAATAAAACTTGACAAGGATAATCCTAGCTCATTCAATCATCATAACAATCAGGACAAGTCTAAATTTTGGACTCGCAACAAGAATGTGGTGAATGATGGTGTTGTTGATGCAAATCATGTCTCGACAAAGCCATTTGTCCTTAGTACTCCAAGTGCTCCTCACAACAACAACTACAACAATGTCAACTCGGTTACAAATCAAGGAAACAATCCTCCTCCCCTGAGGAACAATGTGAATCAACATCTTACTCCCAATCCAGGGACTGTCAACAATCAAGGTTACCGGGGAACCACTAACAATAGCAACTCCTTAGGGAATACCTCGAATACAAATCCACAATGATTTTCATTCTTCTCTAGTAGAAGAACTTACACTCCATTGGGTCAATCTTTGGAATCTGCATTCAAAGAGTTGATGGCTAAAAATGTCATTACCTTGCCACCTCAATGAAACTATGAACCCAGTGTGAAGCCTCCATCATGGAATGAGACATACTATTGTGACTATCACTGATGCAAAGGTCATCACACAAATAACTGTCAAGCCTTGAAGAATACCGTTCAAGACTTAATCGAAAATGGCACCATCACAATCGAAGGACATCAACAATCAAATGAAGACCACCAAGCATTTCGTAACCCTTTTCCCAACTATTGAAAGGGTGAGTCTTCGGGAAAAAGTGTGAATCATATTGATGATCCGATAATCAATCATATCTACACTGACGACGAGTAGGTCAATGTTATAAAAGTCAAGGAAAAAATGGAATATAGGGAGGTCAACACAATGACAAGGGCACAACCTAAAGTTGTATTAAAGGGTGCCTCTTCAAAATCCACTAGGCCTCCACCTCAACATCAATATGACTTAGTCAATCAACTTCGAAAAACTCCTGCTCATATTTCTATCTTAGAACTCTTGAAGATTTCCCCAGCACATAAGGAAATTCTCGAAAAGGCCCTCGTTGAAACCACTATATCCACTGACTTGGATGTGGACCAATTTCAAGCCATGGTAGGACACTTGCCCTCACCCACATGCCTTTCATTTTCTAAAAAAGATGATGTTTCCATAACTCATCCTCATAATTCATCATTATACTTAGAGGTCATGGTCCACAAGTTTCGTGTCAGATGAGTTCTAATAGATGGAGGTGCTGGTTTGAACATATGCACCATGAAGTTAGTTTAGGCTTTGGGATTTTCTAAGGACTCCATTGATCCCAGAAGGAAGATTACTATTAAAGCCTATGATGATGAGGAAAGAGCGTCCAAGGGTTTAATCATGCTACCAATCAGAGTGGGACCTGTTATCAAGAATACTTTCTGTCAAGTATTAGATCGTGATCTTGCATACATCTTGTTGGGTCATCCTTGGATCCACAAAATGCAAGCTGCCCCATCCACATATCATCAATGTCTTAAGTTTCCTTATGATGGGCAAGAAATCACTATACTAGCTAATAAATCAAATGTCCAAACTTGTGCCAACATCAAAGCTAGTCAAGATACTTTGGTTCCTAACAATCGAGAAGCTCGTGCTAGTACTTCTCTCAAGATTGATACACAAATCAGTCAGTTAACCAATAGTTTTGACAAGAAATTAAAATTCAAAGACCATGGAGTCGTGGAGTACTCCCTCTATTTGGCTAATTTACCTACATCACCTTGGTCACACGGAAAACCTTCTACCACACAACATCAAATATCAACAGCATCAACATCAATGCAACCACCAACAGAGCCAAGCACAAATTTTAAAGGACAATTCATCAAAGAAAAATTCCCCATGGAAGATCCTGAGGATAGAGAAATTCTAAACTGGCTCTATAAAGATGAAGATGAAGCCATTTTTAATGTCAAATTACCAATAGATATATATGGAAAAGGGTACTCAATCATGCAGAAGATGGGCTATGATAAGGGTCCTATCAGAAAAAGAAAAGAGGGAGTAGTTGAGCCTATTCACCTTCAAGGACTTGTGCGAAAGAGAAAACCGGACTAGGCTATGATGCTAACTCAAAAGAAGGAACATCTAAACAACTGCATGGCACTGTCTTCACATTACAAGAAGGTTTAGATTCAAGAGAAGCATGTTTGGCAACAATTCAGAATTTCGTGGATAATAACTCTGACACAGACTCTGCTGAATATGAATGGGATACCATTTATAATGATGAGTTCTGGAGGGACAAAGAGGTTGATGTAATACACTAGTATACCCCAACTCTAATCAAAGGTCAAGGTTCAGGGACCCAAACACGAGAATTTGAACTACAAGGTGACTATGATTCTAGTGATATTGAGTCAGATTTAAATGAACAAGATTATCATGAAAATAGTATCATCATTGATCCACCTCATACTTCAGATCCTACGGTCAACTCCGTTATGACCATAACCATAGCCAATTTCATGCAACCCAATGACCCACTATCTTTGATCCATCCTGATCTCATTGATTGGGATTCATCCAAACCTATTGATATACCTATGTTTCCAAGTGACGAATCTATCATCAACTTCCTTTCTGCAGATGACACAAATGATTGTTCCACCAGCAATTTTTGGCATAGAGTCCTTAATTAGGAGAGTGTCAATTCTCCTAGCTGCAAAAATGAAAATAAAAAAGAAAAATCTAATGGTGAAAACCAAAATCTGGCAGTGTTAGATCAAGAAAAAGATAAAATAAAGAGAGTATCGGATGGTGAAAACCTTTTTAAGGCCCCAGACCATGGGAATCTTGACACTCTCCCAGAGCACTACCATGAGAAATCACCTACTTGATTGAGCCTACAAATGCTGTCAATCTCAAAACTTCAGACAAACCAAGGATTTTATAGTTAGCTGCATCAATGACAGAGAAAGAAATACCAGAATTCATGAAATTTCTAAGAGAAAATCAAGTCAACTTTTCTTGGTCTTATGCAGACATGCCAGGGCTTGATCCTGATCCTATCATGCATCACTTGTCTATCAAATCAGGGGTTAAGCCTATGAAACAAAAACTCAGAAAGATGCACCCCCATGTTGCATTATTCGTTAAGGAAGAACTGAGGAAACTCCTTGATGTGGACTTCATAAGATCAATCGACTATGAAGAATGGATCTCTAATATTGTTCCTGTATCCAAGCTAGATAAAAGTGTCAGAGTGTGCACAAATTTCAGAGATCTTAATAAAGAATGTCCTAAGGATGACTTCCCACTGCCAAACATCGACACTATAGTTGATCTAACAGTTGGCCATGCCATGTATTAATTAATGGATGGTTTTTCTGGTTACAACCAAATCAAGATTGCACCCGAAGACCAGGAGAAAACAGCTTTCACATGTCCATGGGGAACTTACTGTTGGAATGTTATGCCTTTCGGTCTAAAGAATTTTGGGGCTACTTACCAAAGAGCCATGACTACAATCTTTCATGACATGATGCACACATTCATGGAAGATTATGTAGACGACATATTGGAAAAGTCATACACTAGAGAAGGACATCTGGAAATATTGTCCAAAATATTTGCACGATTGGAAAAATTCAAAGTTTGCCTCAATCCCAAGAAATGCATTTTTGGGGTCACCTCTGGAAAACTCTTAGGATACATAGTATTAGGAAAAAGAATTGAAGTAGATCCTGCCAAAGTACAGGAAATCATGGAAATTCCTCCCCTAAGGAACATCAATCAGTTGAGATCATTACAAGGACGACTTCAATCTATATGAAGGTTCATTGCACAATTGGCCGACAAAATTCTACCTTTCACACATCTACTGCATAAGAATGTTCCTTTCAGGTGGGATGACAAGTGTGAATTGGATTTTCAACAAATCAAATAGTACTTAATAACTCCACCAGTTCTAGTACCACCAAATCTGGACAAACCATTGATCTTATATATTGCCACAACAGAGACATCCTTGGGTGCATTGCTAGCACAAGAGGATCATGCAGGGAAAGAACGGGCAATTTATTACATCAGCAGAACACTAACAAGTCATGAAGTTAACTACACTACCATTGAGAAGGCTTGTCTAGCGGTAGTCTTTGCTTCACAAAAATTTCAGCATTACATGTTAGCTCATACAATCAATCTTGTTTCAAAGATTGATCCACTCAAGTATCTGTTAAGCAAAGCATCATTGACAGGAAGGTTAGAAAAATGGGTAATGATTCTAAGTGAGTTTGATATCCATTATGTTGATCATAAGGCAATCAAAGGACAAGTTATCGCTGATCAACTAGCTGAAGCACTACTACAAGTAGATCATCCCTTGCACATTGAATTTCTAGATGCTGATGTCTTTACTACAGAATCCAAACAACCATGGTCCTTATATTTCGATGGTTCTTTTACTCAACATGGATTGGGGGCAGGCATACTCTTCATCACCCCCCAAGGACACACCATTCCTCGATCATATAGGCTGATGTTTCCATGCACTAACAACATAGCCGAATATGAAGCATTAATCATTGGACTCAAAATAGCATTGGAATGGAGGATTACAAAAGTACAAGTATATGGCGATTCACAGTTAGTTATTAATTAGATCAATGATGATTACCAAACCAAAGATGACAAACTTTTTCCATATAAAAAGATGGTTGAGGACTTCAAGAAGTACTTTATGGACATCAAATTCACACAAATTCCAAAGCTTGATAACAAAGCAGCCAATGCCATGGCTACAATCGCATCATTGTTACAACTCCTAGAAAATCAGGCTCGCTATGAATTTCTAGTGGAACAATCATTTGCACTTGCCTATGACACACCTAAAAGCCAAATCATTTGCCACTTGGTGGGATCCGATTCACCTTGGTATGGCAAGACTTATGTCTACCTAAAAGATGACATCTTACCACCTAATTTATCCCGTAACCAAAAGAAAAAAATTATTTGCGAATCCTCTCGCTACACTCTTATCGCCGACACCCTTTATCGTCGTAGTCTTGATGGTACTTTACTTCGATTTCTTGAACGTGATGAATCTAACAAGGCTTTACAAGAAGTTCATGGTGGCTTTTGTGGTACTCATTCGAGTGGACTAACCTTATCCAAGAAATTGATTAGAATGGGTTACTACTGGCCTACAATGGAGAGGGAATCATTCACTTTTATGAAAACATGCTCAAAATGCCAGATTCATGGGAATCTCATTCACGCTTCTACATAGGAACTTCAACCATTTACGCCAACCTGGCCATTTTCCTAATGGGGGTTAGATCTAGTAGGAAAGATTCATCCCTCATCATCGAACGGACATAAGTTCATCATCACAGCCATAGAGTATTTCACCAAGTGGATTGAGGTAGTACCTCTTAATAAAGTTACCGGTAAATAGATATCATCATTCATACTCAACTATATTATTTGTCGGTATGGCATTTCCAACTCCATTATTACAGATAATGGACAACCTTTTAAGAATCAAGATGTTGATGAACTTTGTGAGAGATTTCATATTCAACATAGATATTCAACACCTTACTATCCACAAGGGAATGACCAAGCAGAGGCCTCAAATAAGATTATACTGAAAATCTTAAAGAAGGCTGTGAATGATTCAGGGAAAGATTGGCATGTTCAACTCAATCCCGCCTTATGGGCCTACAGAACCAGTATCCGCACGCAACCAGGAGTAATTCAATTTGCTCTTGTCTATGGAGCAGAGGCTATACTTCCTCTAGAAGTTGAGATTCCCTCACTTAGAGTTTCACTGAAAGGTCTCACAACAGATGATGAATACAGAGTGTCCCGACTCCAAGAACTAAAACTTCTAGATGAAAAGAGACAAAGAGCAGCTGATCATTTGAAAGCATACCAACAGATGATGTCTCGCAGTTATAATCACAAAGTAAAGCCATGTACCTTTCAGGTGGGTGATCTGGTTTTGAAAGAAAATCCACGAAATTAGCAAGACAAAGAAAAGAAAGGAAAGTTTGAACCAAATTGGCTAGGTCCTTATGTGGTTATCGCAGTCTATGGTTCAGGAGCCTATAAACTATCAACACCAGAAGGGGACCTGTTTGAAAAACCCATCAACAACATGCACCTAAAGAAATATTATGTTTAAGTCAGCTATCATCATCCATAAATGTCCTGAAAAAATACAAAAACAACAGAGAAGGTCCTGAAGAAATACACAAACAGCAGAAAAGTCCTAAAAAAAATACAAAAATAAGAAAAAGTCCTGAAGAAATCCAAAAACAGCAGAAAAAGTCCTGAAAAAATGGTTACCCTGGTGAAAACTTGGCAAACAGGCATCTTGGTAGTGCCAAAAAAAAAAAAAAAAAAGTCAGGGTGAAAACTTGGCGACAGGCAGTCTATTGACAAGAAAAATGCAATTAAAACAAATAGTGAAAATCTGGAAAATAGACGCTATTTGTAGCTCTCCATCTATTAGTTCATGTTTTGCACTTGGCTTCCCAGCCTTCATTTCATGCATCTTTTCATCATCTTAGGGCCATACCAGCATCATGCTGTCATCATTTTTCCTAAAATGATAACTTCTCACCATGGCTTGATTATTGTACATATTCATTTCAACAAGTTGTGTCAATACTGGGGGAAAACGTTGACATATTGGGGGCAACCAACTTTTAGGTTTTACCGAAATAGCTCGACAATGACATCAAATCTAGTCATGCGAACAAACAATCAAATCGAATCATATGAACAAATATCCAATCATTGATCCAAAGCACAATAGTTTTCAGCTAAGTACCATGTCATGACTCATATCTGGATGATCTAAAATATGAATAATGTTTGGAATAGTAGTATTATATTTTCGATATCATTTCTATAGAGCACACTCGATGATGTAATGAACTAGAGTTGGTGAGGAAAGAGAATGATTTTTCTTTGTCCGCTGTCTTGAGGTTAACCATCCATCTGTTGCAAATATGCTGCGAGACATGATTTCCAAAGTTTATCATTGATGACAGTCCCAAATTTGCATCAGAAAGTGGTTAGTCTTTCTTTGTTCATGCAAGAAATGCTCAGGTCATCTCGGTTCAATTATACCTCAATGCTTGTGTTTGCTTGCTATATCAAAAATCATGAAAGTGGTACTTAGGTCATCATTGGTGCTAATTTACCCTCTGATGCTTGTACATACTTCCAACATTTTAACATGCTCTATGATGATTCAAGAAAAATAGCAAAAATATCAACAAATGGTTTGTTTCATTTAATTGCATTTCATTTTAGGTCATTGTACATATCTGCATACTGGATTTGCATCAGAGTTTTTGAAAGGCAAACAAGAACATCAACGGCTGGCATGTCTCTTTGGACTATTTGTGGAGGAAATTCGAACATTTGTTTCATCATCACCTTTCCTCTTCATTATCATTTCATTAATCATTATCATTTCATCTAGGTCCTTTCATTTATCATTTTTCATTCATTTGCATATCATTTAGATTCTCTATCATCTTCATATCATTAACATTTTATCATTTTTATATTCAATTCATTTTCATTTTACACATTGGCATCCCATTTATCATTCATTTCATATCACTATCACTTATCATTTCATATCACTATCACTTATCATTGCACTTATCATTTCATTTATCATCCCATTTATCATTCATTTCATATCACTATCATTTATCATTTCATTATCATTCATTTCACATCATTATCATTTATCATTTCATTATCATCCATTTCATATCACTATCATTTATCATTTCATTTATCATTTCATTATCATTCATTTCACATCATTATCATTTATCATTTCATTTATCATTTCATTTATCATTTCATTTATCATTTCATTTATCATTTCATTTATCATTTCATTCATTTCATATCATTATCACTTATCATTTCATTTATCATCATTCATTTCATTATCACTTATCATTTCATTTATCATTTTCATTCATTTCATATCATTATCACTTATCATTTCATTTATCATCGTTCATTTCAATATTACTTATCATTTCATTCATCATTTTCATTACCGCACATATCATTTCATTCACTTATCATTCATCATTTTCATTATCGTACATTTCATATCACTTATCATTTTCATACATGTCATTATCATTGCATTTCATTTTATCATTTCACTTAATCATCATTACAAAACATTACATTTCATCACATATCATTTATCATCTTATCATACATCACATTATTATTAATCATTTCATTTTATATCATTTGTCACATTACATTCATATCATCTCGTTAATCATCCTATCATTTTTCATATCAATTCATATTACAAATTCATAATGCATATCATAAACACAACATTCATTTTCCATCATATTATCATTATTTACTTGCATTTGAAAATCCAAAAAGAAACACTCCATACATACATTTTCATAACATTTTCCAAACAACATTTTTTATAAAACATATCAAATATCCCATGACATATTTTCATAATCACATCATAAGTCATCCACCTACGTGACATCATTAGTACACATCATCTATCATTTTTCATCATCATCATAAACACATCGTATCAACTCATCCTGCATATCATGATAGTCATCAAATCATTAAAATGCATACCAAAATCCATAACATATAGAAATAAATGCATAATCACATAATCATAAATGCACATCACATCATCAAAAATCATCGCCGCTGCATATCATCACTCATCATAAATAAGGAAAATGTCCAATATCCAAAGAAACTAAAAAGTCCAAAGAGAGATACATGGGATATGATAAAAAATAACATATAAATGCTCCAAAAATGATATACATGTGTGAAATACATCTACATCAGCTAGTCGATGCCCCCGATGGAGCTAGTCTGGAAGGAGGTGGCCTACCACTGGTACCTGCGTCTGGATCCTGTTAAGGCCCAGTAACCCCCATGCTCTGGGTGGCTGTTCGCGACCTGCTCCTGGTCCTACTGCGAGACCGTGAGAATGGCTCCCTGTGCTCAGAAGGACACAACTCCTCATATTTGACATGATAATACTCTACCTCCCTCGCCATCTCCATGCCTTCTGCAATGGCCTCTTGCAAAGATACACTCTCTACAGTGCCCATGAGCCTCTGAGTGATGCCCTCAGACTCCACTTCCCTCTATCTCAATGCATCCCTCTCGATGATCAGCTGGGCTATCTGTGGGTCTGGGGCAGGTTGAGATACATGTGTCGATGCTGGAGCCTGAGCCAGAGTCTATGCCTTTGCCAGTTGTGACTATAACTGAGCTATCACACTCTCCGCCTGACCTAGCTGACCCTGACCAGTCTGCACCTGGGCCTGCAAAGTGGCTATCTGCGTCTACTGTGAGGAGGAGGAAACCCTGATAATAGTCAGTGGTCTGCCACCAGATCTAGGCCACCGTACAATCTGAGCACTGGCTAGACTGTCAAACCTCTGCCTCACTGCCCTCTCCACCTCCCCTCCATCATCTCCCCCATCATCCCCATCATCTGAGCTATCATCCTCCCAGCCACCAACCTCCTCATCTCTGCCACCCTCCTCATCTCCACTCTCCTCCCCCTCCTCTCCTCCACCCACTGCCTACTCTCTGCTGGCCACACCCTCCTGTCTCTCCTCCCCTGGCTGTTGTACTACTGCAATGGGCCCTGGCTCATTGGGGCATGTAAACCGTGGGAATCGATGTGTGTGGAAGTACACCAAGTACTCATATGACATCCCTGCATCTGTCACCTCTGACCTGTATGTCCATACCTCAAGCTGTAAGCTTGAATACTCTGTATATGCCACCTGGTAGGTAATACAGTGTCCCCATCTAGGATCATCCTTGCGCCGCCTATAGTGAGCAATGCCCTGTGGCATCCCCTACGTGAATCTGTACTATCTCTGAACCCGCAAAACCAAAAATCTCTCAATAATGTATGGGGTCCACCCTATTAGATATCGAGGCATACATACAAATGGCATCTCCAAATGATTTGTGTCCCAGGGGTCGCAATCTGTGTACAACCTCCATATAACTGAATCTGCATCATCCAGCACACGCCGCCAGTACTCCAACTTTCCCAACTTGGGCTGGACAAGTACACTTGAATATGCCTCTACATACGGCCTACCTGGTGGCCTCCCCTTGGCACACTCTGGCCTCATAACTGCAATATGCTCCCATGCCCAGATCTGGAGCAGAGTCACACCACTGGCCAAACTCATCGACCCTCGGCATACAACCTGATGTAGATCATGATACAAATGGGCCAAAATGTAGCTCCCCCAGGCATACCTCTGTAGCTGCGTCACCATCCACTCCAGCATCCTACCCCACCCAACTGAAAATCCCTTCGACCGATGGTCTGGTCCAAGGAAGCCTCCAATGAATGCAGCCAACACAGTAACTAAGGCTAGATATCTACTGAAATCCACTCATGACACCCAATATCCTGCTATAGACATATCACCGCAGATCCTCCTCAGTGCCTCAGTCCCTCCTATCTCCTTATGGTCATAAACCACAAGGGCACCTACCACAGGAATCCCTAGAATCATGTACACATCCTCGAGTGTCACAGTCATCTCACCAGTCGGAAAATGAAAGGTGTTATGATCAGAGTGCCACCTCTCTGCCAGTGTAGTCAACAGCCCCCTGTTGACTTGAATCCCTCGTGGGATAGTCAACAAAGATCCCAACCCACAGTCACCTATCCACTGTACCTCTACTGGAGTCAACTCTCCTATCTGATCCCAACATATCAGGAACCGCTCTCTAATCTGGAGGTTGTCGAAAACCTCATTTTTTTTTTGGTCATCACATGGACAATTAATCAGACTCATACCAATGACTCATATCATGTGCTCTATCTATCAAGTGGACTATATCAGTGAACCATATCAAATTAATCAGAGAATCATATCAACGCATCATATCAGTGGCCCATATCAGTGACCCATATCATACAATCAATCAGATCATGCAATCACTGCTACATCTATCTATCTGAATATCAAATCAAGCTACTCTATCATCATATTACTATTTGTTTTATTTTTCAGGAAAGAAAATTTATCAACGATCACATCATTTTCTTACTTGTACTTTAGTCATGAATGCAAATATGTTTGAAAACCATCATCTACTATTTGGTTTCTATCATCAAAAGAAAATTTATCAGACATTTACTTTTTTTTTTCATTGATATGAAGCAAAGTTATCAAACAATTAATCAATCTACTTGTTGTTTTTCATTCATGAGAAGCAAAGTTATCAGACAATCAGTCAATCAATCTACTCATTGTTTTTCATTTTTGGGAAACAAAGTTATTCATTATCTACTCTTTGTTTTCTATTCAGGGAAGCAAAGTTATCAGTTAATCATCATATTTTCCATCATTTCTATCCATATCAGCATGATGGCAAACTAATTTTTCTATCTATTGACCAAGGAAGTAATGTAGACCATCATTTTTCATCACAATAGCATTTTTCCAAAATTTTCCCAGATGCGCTAATCTGCGTCTCCAATGCGCTGAAACTCATAAGCGCTACAGTTTGCCTCAAAAGTGCTAAAACTCCGTATGCACGTTTTTGCACCCTAAAAGCGCTAAAGTTTTTCCTATAAGCGCTAAAACCCTATATGCGCTAAGATACCCTGCGGATGCGCTACTTCATACCCTAGATGCACTAATCCCTAAATGCGCGATTCTGTGCCCTAGATGCGCTAATATTTTCTAGCCAGACTTCAACCCTATAAGTGCTAATCTACACTTCGTATGTGCTAGAACACTTGGTTTTACCCTATACCTATATGCGCTAAAGAACACCCTATATGTGCTACAAATTTTTTTGAATGCGCTGCAACAGACCTGCGGATGCACTAAAACATTATCTTTTGCCCTAAATCCGCGTGAAAAACGTAAAAAAATCGATCAAAATCACAAAATTTTGAATCATATAGGGTTTAATCGACTCACCAGTGGTCCATACACGGCTAGTCTCTGAAATCGACGGGCCCGCTCGAATCTATGCATGTGAAATGGGATCGACATCTTGCTATGTCACTATCAGAGCATCCAAATCACTGTAGTAAAAAGGTGAAAATGACTTCCACTTTTACGCCTTTTACCTTATATAGGTCAATTAAGGTGGGTTTTTTATGACATTTATTTTATTTTTCACCAGGGGCATCTTTTACACCAAATATCAGGAGCTAAATCACTGAATCACCATCAGGCTTTCATCATCCAATTTACCGTGATTTACCTCTCGAGGGGGCATCATCAGCATCAACATCAAAAACATATCAGGGGTAAAAATTTTATTTTCTTTGAAGCAATGCGTTTCACACATCACTTCAAAGAGGGGCAAAATGTATATGTCTAAAAATGGTCATGAATAATCAAGCTTGTTAATTAATTAAATATAAATTATTTAATTAACCTTCTAAAGTCATCTACATATAAATAAATTTAATTATTTATTTATATTGTTCACTTTTATAATTCTTCTACCTTAATTAAATAAATAACTTTATTTAATTATTACCATCTTCCATATTCCTCTTAATTAAATTAAATAAATTTTATAATTTATTTATATTAATTATCATGTTATTCTAAATTTGAATATTTGAATTCAAATAATAGAATATTCCTCCAAACACCCACTTCATCTCATAGTTAAATTAAATATTATAAATATTTAATTTAATACCTTTTCTCACTCCACACATAATTAAATATTACTTATTTAATTATGTAAACTTCTAAATTCATCCTCAGATATAATTAAATAAGTTTATTTATTTAATTATGAAATTCATTCTCAACGCATTCTTCAAATGGCAACCTTCATTCAGATCTAATTGAGAAAATTTGAGGAGGAAACCTTCTATTTCTTTCTCACCTTTCAAAAATCTCTCACCGTTCATCCCAACTAGCTTGATCTGAACCATTAATCACAATAGCCAATCAGGTTTTTTCAAAAAACTCTTTAAATACATGTGCAAATCCAAACATTGGTTAGGAAAAGATATACACAATTACGCTTATGCATTTTCCTCTTTAGCATTTCAGCAATATTCATATCTTGGCAATAATAATCTTATCATATCATAGCATAATCTTGCATTTTAGCATAGTATGCATTTTAGTTTAAATCTCATTCTCTAGTAGTCCATTTTGTTGAGTTTGGCATATTAAATCTAAGAGCAACTTGAACCAACGAAACATTGGAGATAAAGAGCAATAGAAAGACTTCGAAGAAGCTTCCATAAAGAGTTTGTTTAATTTTCTTTCAGTTTCTTTGATATAATGTTTTATTGAATGTGTTTTGAATCCTTTATAACAGACATATTTTCATACACACAGATATGTTTTATTATTATTGTTACAAGTATTTCATTAATTAAAAGAACATTAGAGTGGTGCTCTTTAACCTAATGGAGCCACATCATGTTTCTGATCTTGTCTTATAGTCTCATGCTCAACATGTTGAACACCCTCTAAATTTTGATCTGGAGTTGAAACACGAAAGGTTACATTAATTAATACACCAATTGCAATTAAATATGTTTAAAAGAACATTAGAGTGGTCCTCTTTACCTAATGGGGCCACATCATGTTCTTGATCTTGTCTAGCCTGATCATGCTCAACATGTTGATCACGCTCTACATGCTTTAAAGTTGAAGCACGAATGGTTACATTAATTAATACACCAATTGCAATTAAAGATGTTTAATTGTATTAATCCATACTACATTTTGTATATCACATGAATACATCCAGTACCAGGATGCACACCATGACCTTCATCTGCAGGTTGTGCTCCACTCTCACTAGGTTGCATTCCAATGTCATGTGTAGTATTATCATTGCTTTCCTATTTAAAACAAATAGGCACATAATTACTTTATGGTGGAAATTAATATTGAATATATTGCACAAGTATGCAATTTTAAATAAACTTGATTGATTTTATTTGCTTGCGTGTGGGATGCAGTGGAAGCTTGTGTTTGCCTAGTCAAGAGTCTTAGGCATTCAGCCATGGCTCCATAGCCTTGCTGGAAGGCAATCTTCAGGTCCTCTTTTGTGGGCACTCAGTTGAATTTAGAGTCCTACATTTTTGCATAAGATCATGAAATTTGCTTCTATGGTGTGATTAAACCAAAAAAAAATTTAATTTATTATTTAGATGCAATATTTCATTTATTGATACTTACAATTCATGTGGCTAATTTCATATAACCACCAGAGCTAAATTTGTGTTGCCTGTGTTTTTCTAGTCTTTCCTTTGTTGCCTTCGATGTGTCGGGCAACCTATGAAAAGTTTGAAATATGTTAGATTATGTAAAGAGAAAAAGTAATCAGTATATAATTACATTGTTGATAGTATCACATACCTTCCTTGGCCCGGTGGTGTCTTTCCTTTTTTCTTTTCAGCCTTCTCATTTCCATCCGACACAAGGTCTTTCCACTCCCTCTCTAGAATCATGGGGGGATTCCTTTTCTTTTCTTTCTTCTCTAAATGTGACCTATATTGGTCCCTCACATACTTTAGATAGGTACCATCTTTCTTAAAGAATGTGTTATTACCGAACAACACAACTAAATAGTTAATGAGCTCATCTTTTAAATCTTGATTTTGGAAATTCCACCGTGTACGTATGGTGGGCCCAAAGATCTCCAATGTAATATCATTTAGATTTTTATACAAAACATTATTTCCTACAAAATGATCATGGGATCAGTAGTCTAAAAAGAGTGATCAATAAGTAAATTTCAATTGGATTATATATAATAATAATTAAAACATTTTAAATTACCTGGGACCTTCTCTATCTTTATGGGAACGAAATCCTCTTTCACCACAGATGTGATTGGCAATGTTCTCGTACTAGTAATATGGGAAGATCCAGGAAATGTTGTTAAAACATCACCAGTACTAGTCGCCTGTGCATCCCCAGGTACATGTCCTTACACATGTTCTGGCATGTGTTTGCTGCTAGAGGGTGCACTACTAGATGTCTACATGTTATGTGTCGCTGAAATTTTAGTCGACAATATAGGCACATATGATGGGGTTGGATGATGTGATGTATACGTAGGAAGATCAAGATCAACACTTGTACCAACCCCTACTCCCTGGGCAGCACCTACAATACCCTGATCATGGCCAACAACATCATGAGGATGCAAAAAATCCTGTAAAAATAACACATATTTTAGTTCATGACATAAAAGAGTACAAAATATAAAACCATGAATTAACTTATGTTATAATTAAAGATCTCATGACAACTTACTTGCAAGTTTCATGCTCTCTCAGTTAATATTTTAACCCTTTCTCTTATCTCATCTGTTTGAGGCACTATGAATAACAACTAAAAGATTTATTCATTGCATTTTTTTGGGTCTTCCTTATCATATCCAGAGGGTTTGCGGAATATTTGATGTTGTCATTGCATAATAGTGACTGCACCTCCCTATGGATGCTCTCCTCTACTGCTCGTGCCTTTCCCCAATCAGCCAACTGCAACAAGAATATTTAAAACATTATCAAAATTAACCCAAAAAACTTATGAAAAAAACATAATAATAAAATATTTTGCTCATATCTAATTTGTACAATTACAATGAGGTAAACCTTTTGGGTAGAGGCACCTAAAGATGCATCGTGATCTATGCTATGGGTCGGAGCCTTCCCCGTATGATCAATGTCCCACTATGACAAAAATTAAATATTAAAAAACATTACTGAAATGAAACAAATAGACTTACGAAAAAAACATAATAATAAAATGGTATATTGGAGTCATTAATTGGAGGTTGGGTAAAATGGTATATAGTACGTACCACCCCCATAGTAACTATGTTTTTATCTATGTGATTCAAATTGTAATCAATTAGCAACTCTTCCGTTGTAGTTATTGATTTTATTGCACATATGAATACACAATTTCCCTCACGCACCTTGTATATGCAATTGGGTTGCTTATTTGTTGACCCAGGTCATGTACTGTTTATAAACCCTACAATATTTCCTGATGCTTTTGGCCTTTCGTCAATGTATATAGCCACTCCTTTATTTTGACCCTTATCTTTTAGCTATATATAATTTGCTAACAGTGCATGTTGGTATGCGGTGACTGATCATGCTATACTGTTGATCCTCCTACTTTTTTGCGTCATCACCGAAAAAGGGAAAAATCAACAAAAAAGGAAAAATCTGATTTTGCAGAACCCAAAATCTGGATGCTTCTAAGCTTGTTAAAAAGGGGTTCGGATGGGTGTTACAGTATGATGAAAAATGTGATTATTCGCAAGATTGTAATAGGTTTTACACTAGATAATAAAATTATTGGATGGCTGTGGTTTGGTGGATATAGCCCGGATTGGGTGAACCACGTTAAATTCTTTTTGTTATGATTTATTCTGTGTGTTTTAGTTTCTCTATTTATTAATTAAATCTGCATCTAATTGTTAGATATCTGTCTTTCTAAACCTAACAAGTGGTATCAGAGTGGGTTGTGTTTCGATTATCATCTGTAGGAAAGGTCTCACAGTTGAGTGGGAGAAATGGCAGATGAGGGTAAGAAGGTTGAGAAGTTTAATGGGTAGAACTATCGATTATGGAAGATGTAGATGGAGGAATATCTCTATTAGAAGGATTTATGGTGGCCATTGGAAGGGAAAACCAAGAAACCCACAACAATTTCTGATGAGGACTGGGAGATTTTGGATAGAAAGGCTCTTGGTAGTATTCGTTTATGCCTAGCACAATCGGTGGCATTCAATATTACAACAGCAAAGACAACTCAAGAGTTGATGGAAACCCTGGCGAAGTTATATGAAAAGCCTTCCGCTTCGAATAAGGTATTTCTTATGAAGCGTTTATTTAATATGAAAATGGTAGAAGGTGGGTCAGTTCTGATCATTTAAATGAGTTTAATATGGTCATCAGTCAATTAACTTCTATAAAAGTAAACTTTGATGAAGAAGTTAGGGCTCTTTTGATTCTGTGTTCTTTGCGAAAGTTGGAATGGTTTGGTAATGGCTGTTAGCAATTCTTTCTTTGGTTCGAATACATTGAAATTTGATGATATTGTTGGTGTTATTTTGAGCGAGGAAATTCGTAGGAAAAGCTTAGGTGGAATATCCACATCAGGTAGTGTTTTGAATGCAGAAAGCAGGGGCAGAACAAAGGAGAGGAAACAATTATGGAAATCATGGGAAGTCACGAGAAAAATCAAAGGACAAAAGGTCTCAATCTAGAGACAGGAGGGATTGTTGGTACTTGTGGTAAGCCGGGTTATCTCAAGAAAGATTGTTGGTCTCGAAAAAATAAAGGAGACAGAAAGGAAGGAAGTAAAGAGGCAAATGTGGTAAGTAATAAATCTGATGAGGATGCTTTGATTCTTTCCTTGATAATGCGATGATTCTTGGGTGTTAGATTCAGGGGCTTCATTTCATGCTACCCCCCATAGAAATTATTTTCTTGATTATGTCCAAGGGGATTTTGGGCTGGTTTATTTAGGAGATAACGAACCCTGTCAGATTGTTGGAAAGTGAAGAATCAAGATTAAGTTGCAGAATGGGAATCATTGGCTACTACGTGAGGTAAGGCATGTTCCAAAGTTAAGCAGAAATTTAATTTCAGCAGGGCAACTAGATGATGAAGGTTGCGTTGTTACATTTAGTGATAAAAATTGGAAGGTCACAAAGGGTGCCTTAGTGGTAGCAAAAGGTGTGAAAGTAGGCACCTTATATCTTTGTATAGGTCATACTGTTCCTTCTACTTTAATTGTTATGGAAAAAGGGTCAATGTTCAAGAACAGTTGCTGTAGTTTAGTAGGTAGAAGATCATACAGTTGCTATGGACTCTGAATCAACACTGTGGCATAATAGACTTGGGCATATGAGTGCAAAAGCTATGAAATTACTTCATTCAAATAATGTTTTACTGGGTCTAAAATGTGTTAATATGGATTTCTGTGAAAGTTGTGTGTATGGAAAACAAAAGAGAGTAAGTTTTCTCAAAGATGGGAAGCAAAAGAAAGATGAGAAATTGGAGCTTGTGCATACGGATGTATGGGGACCAGCTTAGGTATCTTCTCTTGGTGGCTCTTTGTATTATGTTACATTCATTGATGATTCAACTAGGAAGGTATGGATTTATTTCCTTAGGCAGAAATTTGATGTATTTGAAACTTTTAAAAAATGGAGAAGCTTGGTTGAAAATGAGATGGGTAAAAAGATAAAATGTCTTAGATCTGATAATGGTGGTGAGTATTGCAGTAAAGAGTTTGAAGATTATTGTTCCTCTAATTGTATTCGTAGGCAGAAAATGGTTCCAAGGACTCCACAGGAAAATGGAGTGGCTAAGCGCATGAATAGAACAATAATGAAGTGTGCAAGAACTATGAGATTGCATGCTAGGTTGCCTTTAAAAATGTGGGCAGAGACTGTAAATACTGCTATTTATTTAATTAATAGAGGTCCCTCTAATCCTTTGGGTTGTGGTATTCCAGAGGAAGCATGGAAAGGTAAGAAGGTGAGTTATTCTTTTCTCAAAACCTTCGGTTGTGAAGCATTTGCACATGTATATTTTGAAAATAGAACCAAGCTTGATGCAAAATCAAAGAAATGTGTATTTGTTGGATATGGCATTGATGAATTTGGTTATAGGCTTTAGGATTTTGAAAATCAAAAAATTGTGAGAAGCATGGATGTCATATTCAATGAGAAAGTTTTGTACAAAGATCTGTTGCTACAACATGAGAAGAAATAAAATGATAATACAGTGTTGGATGATATTCCAAACAATGATGTTTCAGTGGTTCCTCATGCTCGGCAACAACAACAACAACAAATACCACAAACTCCTATTAGACGATCTTCAAGGATAAGTAGACCTCCAAAAAGATTTTCTCCCTCTTTGTATACTATTTTGTTAACTAATGTTGGTGAACCAGAATATTATGATGAAACTATGCAGGTGGATACCAAGGCTTAGTGGGAGCATAGAATGGAAGAAGATATGGACTCCTTGCTGAAAAATCAGACTTGGGACTTATGCAAGTTTTCTGCAGGTAAAAAGGTTTTACCAAACAAATGGGTTTATAGGCTGAAAGAGGAGGATGGAGGTAAGAAAAGATTTAAAGCCAGATTAGTTGTAAAGAGATTTGCACAGAAAAAGGGTATTGATTTTGATTAGATTTTTTCTCCAGTTGTTAAAATGACTTTTATTCATATTGTTTTAAGTATTGTGGCTGCTGAAGATTTGCATTTAGAACAGCTTGATGTTAAAACAAGCTTTCTCTATGGTGATTTGGAAGAGGAAATATATATGGACCAGCCACAAGGATTTGATGTCAAAGGTAAGGAGAAACTAGTGTGCAGATTGAAGAAAAGTTTATATGGCTTGAAGCAAGCACCTCGGCAATGGTACTTGAAATTTGATAGTTTTATGGCTGAGCAAGGCTACAGCCGGTGTAATTCTGACCATTGTGTTTATTTTAAGAGGTTGGATAATGACAACTACATTATTTTGTGTTTATATGTTGATTACATGCTTGTAGTTGGGTCTAACATGGATCACATAAGTGAGCTAAAACAACAGTTAGCAAAATCTTGTTGCTATGAAGGATTGGCAGCACAAAACAAATCCTTGGTATGAAAAATTGTAGAGATAGGAAAAACAAAAATTGTTTTATCTCGGGCTAATTATGTTGAAAAGGTGTTCTTAGAGATTTCATATGGAGAATGCAAAAGTTGTTGCACACCTTTGCCTAGTCATGTTAAATTGACTAAGGATATGTGTCCAAAGACACAAGAGGAGGAAGAAAAATGTCAAGGTACCATATGCTTGGTGTAGGCGGTTTAATGTGTGCCATGGTATGCACGAGACGGATATTGCACATGTCGTAGGGTTGTTAGTAGGTATTTGAGTCATCCCGGAGTTGAGCATTGGAATGCGGTAAAATGGATTCTCAGGTACTTAAGAGGTACATCAATAAATGTTTATGTTTGGGGGCTCTAATACTGATTTAAAAGGCTATGATGACTTAGATTTAGTAGGGGATATAGATACCAGGTGGAGTACCACAGGTTATGTTTTTATAGTTGGTGGGACAACAGTGAGTTGGATTTCTCGATTGAAAAGGTGGTTGCTTTATCCACTACAGAGGCAGAGTATGTTGCTGCAACAGAGGCGGCAAAGGAGATGATATGGCTGCAATTTTTCATGGGCGAGTTGGGCAAACAACGGGTGAAGTACTTGTTCTGAGGACACCCGAGTGCTATACATCTTGCAAAGTGCTTGCATTCTAAAACAAAACACATCACGAGTTGAGATATCATTTCATTGTGGGTGTTGGAGGATGGGCAGGTCAAGTGGAACAAGATACATATAGATGTTAATTAGTAGATATGTTTATGAAGGAATGACAAGGGAGAAGTTGAGCTCCTCTTCAGCTTTGATTGGCCTTCAAGGTTGAATTCAAGTATAACAGAGCAGGGTCTAAGGTACTTATTTCGGTGGGAATGCTAATTCGATGAGTGCGTCGGTCAGTCTCCAAGTGGAGTTATGTTTGTCGAACGTCGGTCTCAAGTGGAGGTGTTGGTATGTGGTGACATGCTATCTGTTGATCCTCCTACTTTTCGGCGTCATCGAGAAAAGGGAAAAATCAACGAAAAGGAAAAATCTGATTTTGTAGAACCAAAATCTGGAGCTTCTAAGCTTGTTAAAAAGGGGTTCAGATGGATATTACAGTATGATGAAAAACATGATTATTCGCAAGATAATAGGTTTTACACTGGATAATAAAATTATTGGATGGTTGCAGTTTGGTGGATGTAGCCCGGATTGGGTGAACCATGTTAAATTCTTTGTGTTATGATTTATTCTGTGTGTTTTAGTTTCTTTGTTTATTAATTAAATTTGCATTTAATTGTTAGATATCTGTCTTTCTAACTCTAATAGTGCATACCTACGCATACTTTGTGTACATCGACAGCTACATCCAATCTTTGTAACTGTAACAAGGTCCAACATACTCCATCAATTCAGTAACGTTGTCGTAATAGACCTTTATGTTTTCCATGCAAAATATGCCCAAACCATGTAATAACGATGGTGTTATGTGATATATCCTCTCGTTGACACAAAAATCAGTGTTTATTGGAGGAAGTTCCTTGGGTACCCATTGTTTCCATAGATGTTTGTACCTCAAGGGCACCTCGATGTCGCCTATGCTCTCATCATCATAAGAACACCCCCGCAAGAAAAATTTCATGCATTTATTGAATTTTCTTCTAATCTTTTGACCTCTAGTTGATCTCCCTCTTTTAGACCTACTACATGTCTCGCTTTCCTCTTCTCTTCCTAAATTTCTCTCGCTCCAGGAAGACATCTATGAAAAATACCTATTTGGTGGTACCTGCAGTCATAAGGATGTTGGATGAATTTCTTTCATGGTGATGTGATCCCAAGGTGACATTATGATTAATCTATCATTTCATCGATAAAATTTGACAGGTTATAAGGTAATCAAGTCTTGATAGTTTGCAAGTTATTATTACTACCGTCCAAATGTGCCCATCATAAATCAAATCAATGTATGAAGGATATTGTCCCTTGCAATTAATGAATTTAAAATGTCATTGTTTTACAACCTCACAAAAACATGGAGTTTGGGAGATGTAGTTCACAGTAGTTGAGGCTATGGAAGCCTAAAAAACCTAGACTTAGTGATGAATTTTCCTACATGAACAATGTATGGCAATGTTGCAAGGATTTTTGCATGAAAATTGAGGGGAAAAGGTAATGAATGATAGTCATTATCAGTCTCACAGTATTTAAGTGTGTGACAGTGTTGCATGATCACATTTTAGTGGATAGTCCATAGGTGCCAATCATAGTAGGCAGGAACCTTGATGAGGGAGGTTCCATGTAACAAGGTATGATTGCTCTTGGTTCAATATATTTGTGTCGGTGGGTTTTTTATTTTAATTAGATTGAGAACCATATTGATAAGATGCCCAATAGTGAAGTTTTTTCAAAGCATTCTATGAACCTTGGCATACCTTTTTGAAACCCCACTAACATTCTTCATTCACTATCATGATTTGATAGATGCTCATGTTTTTTATTAAGCTTCCCCCATATCTCACACAGTTCACTACTTTGTAGGTTGTCCTCTTTACTGTCATAAACCTTCCCATTCTTCATAAGTAAGATATTTTAATGGATCTACAAGGTTGATAATGTTTGAAATAAAAAAGATGCCCATCTTTAACGTATCTTCAAAAGTGTTGAGTACACTACCTTGGAAAAATTCTTCTGTTCTTTCTCAATAGTAACTGTTAGCATCATCCTATTCCTCATCATATTTACTATAGCTTGAAGTGCTCAAATTCCATTGATGAAATGTCTTCAGGGCCAAATAAGGACAAATAATATAGGCGTGATATCCAATTAGACATGCAAAATGATGGGTGCTAAAGTATTTAGCTCAATCAACAACTACAGAAGTTAGCATGCGCAATCCATTTGTATCAAGTGTTGATGAACAACTCCAACTAATAGCAATAAAGGAATTGCAAGCCTTGTAGATTCTTTACTAGACTATCTCAAGGCCTTTTATCTGTGTCCTTTAACATTTTATTTGGCATATTTCATTGAAGTACAGTCATCTTTGTTCTAAGTTGATGTTCATACTAAATTGCATCCTCTCCATCATATATTTCTCACTGGACTACCCCTTAACCTCATACTATTTATGCTCCTTCATACATTTTTGTATAGTGATTGCTTTGATTTCAGTCACATAGTCCATAGATCTTGTGGTATGCATTAATCTTGTCAAAGGTATATCATGATCTACCCTTTTGACTACCACTTTGGATTGGAATTGGTATGACATGATTGTTCTCCTATAGGCATCATGATTTTTCCTTCTTTATTGCTCCAGATCATTCATGTCATTTCTCTCAACTTTAAAAGATTGTCCCTTTACCTCATGGCTAATTTCCTCTTTTACGTAAAGACTTCCCTCTCTATTTGTGTGTTGACTATCCATTCCATTTTGTTGATGTTTGTCTTCTTAAATTTAGTGCACTTACTCCTCATTTTCCCTATGATTGTGCTTGCAAGTGTTTACATTCAATATGAACAAATAGCCTTTTAACTATTCACCACTGTGAAACACTCACTGCTTCAGTCCCACATAACTAAAGTTAATGAATGAAACATGAAAATTTTTGAGTTTGTAATAAAAAAATTGTGTTGAAGTGCACAAAATTTTATAAGGTTTTTGAAATTTGATAGGGGCTCTTCATTGTCACTTTGTGATCCAATGATGGACTCATTTAAACTTTGTTTCAAAGATATTCACTATCTTTTCATTATGCATGGATGGTATGCCAAGGCTTATAACTATCCTTGTAGTACTACCCTCTTGACAAGGCTTTTCATAATAACATCACATGATTGTTTCTTGTCACTGTGCACTTTTAAAACATGCCAAGATCTGCTCTCTTTACAACCACTATGATATTTTACTCGGAGCTATCCTAGGTGATAGCTTGAAATTTTGATATTGGCATTTTTCAATGCATTAAAAATATTGGCACTAAATATAGGTGTACTTACCACAACTTGTCCAATAGTTTCTAAAATTTTATGGTAGTGAATAAGCCCTACTTGAGAAAGGACCCAACCTCTAGAGCTTGTTTGAATCTTTTGTAATATTGATAAGTTATTCCTAGAACCAACAACTAATCCACCATAATTTCGTCACTGACTTGACATATTTTTAGTGATAGTTTCTAAAGTGATCTTCAGCCACTACTAAGGTATGCAATTTTCCATACAACATGTAAGTATAGAGATATGGCAACCACAACCCCCTTGCTACACACACATGAACTAAGCATACCTTACTCACTTTTTTCATACCTTCTATAGACCTGCCCTTTTTTGCTTCTTTAAACCTATATTATCATTAAGTATTCCCTTTGAGAGTATATGTGTGTGATAGAAATCATTGTCTTTCATAACCATAAGGTTACTCTTAGGGAATACCACATAGGTTTACCATTACACACTACTCTAACACTTTGAAAATATTTTCCAATTGATTGCTTGACAGTTTCCACTGTCAAGAGTAAACTAACACCATTACTCTATTTGCCATATTTCACTATCAAGATCCCCTTACCAACACCTTTTTTAACCAACTTCAAAACTCTGCCCTCTATCACCTATTGGTATGTGAGCTTACATACCTTCATAGACTACACTTACATGGTTTTGACTTTGCTTATTTGTTTGAGATATAAGTGTTTGAAATATTATCCAATTATTCAAGGTTAAAGGACTCTACAATTTATTTCTTTTCTATTGAAAATGAAAGTAACATGTGCACTCATTATTTTATACCTTGAATCCCTTTGAAGAATGAATCTTTCTAGCTATGTGTAATAATATCCTCTTGAAACTGTCATTGATTTCTTGATGGCTAAGATGTCTTCATGCTTTGAATACTGAATTATCCTAATGTATGAGAAATTTCTACAAGTCATTGTTGTTGTGGATTTTCTTGTAGAGCAAAGATCCCATGTCAATCCTACATGTATGAATTTCATCTTGAAAGCCTACTACTGTGTCTGTTGGTGCAAGGGAAAGTGACAAAATGATGAAGGCACTATGCTTGAAATAAAAAACAGTGTAGGAACTACCTTAGTTTGTAAGTCAATTATGGAATGGAGGAATGGAGATATTTTACCAAGAAATGACCTACCCTTAGTACTCATTGTCCCTTGGTTGTCGATTGGTAAGCAAATTGTAGGTTAAAGAGAATGGGGGTTCCAATATAAAAGATATAAATCACTTGTAGTACTCATTGTCCCTTGGTCGTCGATTTTCCCTTTCTGAGTGCGCTCAACCTCATCGCTCTGGATTTCCTCCTGCCATGTTTTTCCAGTTAGGGTCTCCATGCACTAAGCTATGTCGTGCTCTTGTGCGCGCCAAGCCAAAAATCAAAATAAAATGTGAAATTCAAATTAATATTTAAGTTTGATTTGTATATTTTATTTTAGAACTAGAATGATAGATATAGGATAGAAATTTGATAGCTAAGTACTTGAATTTTATTTTATTGACACTTGATAAATGCAAGATTATAGAGGTATTATGTTTCTCAATTGAAGTAAAGAAAGTGGTTGATATGGAAGTAAAATATTTTAGAAACACATAAATGATACATATATAGATATATCTTCTTTATATTATCCTTGTAATTAGTTATGTATCTTCAAATATAAAAAAATAAAAGGAATCCAATGTGTATCATCTAATAATAACTTATAGAAAATATCTAAAAGATCAATAATAATAAAAATATATATTAACTAAGAAGCCATGCAAGTATACAATAGTATATGTTGGTAAAACTATAATATATACAAGAAAGGAATATATGCATACAATGTCACATGTTAGTAATACAAAATACATGTACAAGAAAGCTATATAGGAACATAAAAAAATCAGAATATAATTAGTCCTCTCAACTAGGATGGAAGAGTTGATGGCCTTTTGATTATTGAGTAGATAGAGAGACAAGTAATGATTTTTTTATTTTGAACCTACTAACTTGAACTCCTCTCTAACTTTTTGGAGCTCCACATAATATGATAAAAATATAAAATTAACATAGAAAAAATTAATTATACAATGATATATAAGGGAATAATCATTTACCACCATTTGATAATTAGGAACAATATATGAAAGAGACGAAGAATAAGGCAACTTGTATTATTAGGAAGGACGGGATGCCTTTATTTAGTATGACATCATGTTTGAGTCTCAAAACCCTCCAATATCATCAATGCATGCGTCTAGGCTAACCATGTCAAGTTTCAATCCATACAAGCACACATTGAAAAAATTTCTACATGGCCCCATTCACATGTCACTATGTCCATACAAGAAATTAAGTGATTGATCATAATATCTATTTTGTAACCAAAGGTTGATGCCTAAACATGTAATTTAACTCTTATGCAAATTCGATAAATGATATCATGTTGTTCCTTGCATATTGATTTCTATAAATTTTGACCATGTTTAAATAAGGTTGATATATGAAAGTTTTATTGGATGAATGGTTGGATAATGCCTAACTAGACCAGGCTACCTTGACTAGATTAGTTGGTATTAGAGTAGGGTAAAGCAAGGTTTGATATTAGTTGATATTGGAGTAATATAGTAAGGTTAGTAAATCAAGATGTATTAAAAAATTGACACCACAAGTCTTCTACTAAGATAATGTTGTGTAGAATATTCTCATAATTTAAATTATAGTAGATAGACTAACAAATATTGATGTATTTCATATAAAAATTTAAAGATGCCACCTAGAAGGATGGATAGAGGCTAAAATTATGTTTTAGAATTAATTGAGAAAATTTTCACTATGATTAGGAATATCCATATTTGGTTGGACATGATAGAAAGGGTATTATTAACCCTAAATTAGATGATAGTGATTATGAACATGATGATGTTGGATTAGAAGAAGCATTCATAGTTGAAGAAGAAAGAGACAAATATAGAATAATAAAAGCACGTACAAGATTTGGTAAGAAAAGTGAAATGGATATACATAATTTCTTGAATAGTCTAGATCCTAAATAATTGATTGATTGGATTAATGATCTTGAAGGATATTTTAAATATGAGAATATTTATCATCCTAATAAAGTAAATTTTGGTAAGATAGAGTTGAAATATTATTCTACAATCTAATGTAAGGAAACTCAATTGGAGAGAAATAGGAAAGGTAAGCCTAAAATTGAAAAATGGGAAAGGATGGTAAATAAATGGAATTCTAAGTTTTTTCCTATATTTTATCAACTAGATCTACTAAATAGGGTAAAAAATGTGAGATACAAAAATTATACCAAGGATCATTATAAGTTATCTATTAGAGTTGTTCATCAAGTAGGTAACCAAGAGAAGGTATCTAGATATATATTAAATAGTTGAAGGGGTTCAATCGAAGAAAAAATGAATATATTAACTATCTATTATGTTGATAAATCATATTAATTTCACTAAATCATAAAGATAACATAAATTTTAGATTAAAAAATAAAGAGAATAAGAGGGGAAGAAGCAACAAATTTTCCAAAGGTAGGAACCATGGAAGTGGATGAGGAGCTCATGATGATGATGATGATAAAACAAAAGAAAGTATATAAAGTTAGTGCAATAAAAAATATAACTATAAAAGAGGTTGAGGTAGATATGGAATAAGTGGTGGAAGGAAATCTAGAGGAACCACTTTTTTTAAGTGTGGAGGTAAAGGTCACAAATTATTTGTGTAATTAGTCACAAGGAGAATGTTAAAGAAGATCTAAGAGAACTACAAGATCATCACATCTTGATGAAGACGTTTCTTCTAATAACTTGAACAAGTATGTTGGAAAAAGGAGAATCATTCTTGCTAAAAATAAGTTTTCTAGTCTTGTAAAGATCTAAAAGAACTATTACAAATAATTTCTTAGTTTGAACTCTATGTAAATTTTGTAAATTTAATAGTGATTGTTTTAACAATCAAGTTTCAAGTAAAATGGAGAAGAAATTAATTTTGAAAATGCTAGAGTATCCTAATTCATATAGAGTATCTTGGTTACAAAATGATCATAGAATTTTGGTTAGTGAACAATATCATGAAATTTAAATTGGGGTATATGGAGATGAGGTTTTTTGTGACATTATACCAATAGATGTTTGTCATATTTTGTTGGGTGAACCATGGAAGTTTCATAGGAAACATATACATGATGGGAGGGAAAATACTTATAGATTTACAAAAGACAAAGTGAAACATGTACTTCTACCATTGAAAGAGGGTGGTGAATGAATGATTGATATTGCAAGAGTAATGTTAGTAAATTGCATGAAATTCCTAAGAATGTGAAGAAATAAAATAATTTATTTTTTATTTTACAGGAAAAGAAGATGACACAAAAGTGGGAGAAGAAAATGCAAGAGTACATCCTCATTTTCTAACTTGTTGACATAGTATATTGATATTATTTTTAATAGTTTTTTAGAAATATTTTCACTAGAGAGAATTCATAATATGTATCTAATTTAAGGAGAAATTTTACCTAATAAAGTGACACATAGGTTGACACCAACTAAAAATGAAGAATTGAACTAGCAAGTTGCATAATTGTTGAAGGATTGATTGTAAAATAAAGTTTCATTCCATGTGCAATACTACCAATTCTAGCACCAAAGAAAGGAGGGGCATAGAGAATGTGTAAAAATTATAGAGCTATAAAAGAAATTACTATCAAGTACAAATTTCCTTTACAAAGGATGAATGATCTTATGGATTGTTAATGTGGCACAAAATATTTCAACAAGATAGATTTGAAAAGAGGATGTCAACAAATCAAGATTAGATAAGGAATTGAGTGGAACATAAAATTTTCAAATAAAATAAGGTTTATATGAATGGTTGATTATGGATTCACATTGACTAATGTACCTAGTACTTTTATGAGGCTAACAAATGAAGTAATGAAACCACATATTGATAAATTTTTCCTTATATGCATAGATGATATTATAATTTTTAGTAAAATATATCTAGAGTATATTATATTAGTACTACAAAGGTTGAAAGAAAAAAAAATGTTGATGAATGTGAGAAAATGTAGTATTATGAAGAAACAACTAGTTTTATAGGTTTTGTTATTTTTCCTAATGATCTAAAGATGGATCCTAAGAGAATCAAATTTATTTTTGAATGGCCAAAAGCATTTATAAAGTATATATCTTCATGGGTTAGTTTTTACAAGAATTTTATCAATAGTTTTAGTGGTATATGTGCACCAATTATTGTTGTCATAAAGAATGATAAGAAATATGTTTAATTTTATCTTCACGGGTTAGTTTTTACAAGAATTTTATCAATAATTTTATCTTGGGATATGGTTCATTATAGAGTTAAAAGTAAAATATGTTTAAATTATTAGTACATAGGTCATTTTCATTATTCATGGTCCATTTAGGAGTTAATTTTAATACTCTTGAAAAACTGTCTTTATTTTGGATGTGGGAGTTTTTTAATTTAATATTTCTAGGAGAGCTACAATAGTTGTAACATCATGAATTAACAACATTAAAAAGTACATCATGAATTAATATGTAACCATATAAGTCAAATATAATTCTATCAAGAAATCAATATCAAATAGATAATATAATCGCATAACTCATACATTTCAATGTCATTGATCTTCTTCATCCAACTATTTGTTTGTATCATCCAATCCAGATTCAACATTGTAAGGATTGGTCATATCATCATCGTCATCATTGATATTAGTTTTGATAATGTCATCATCCACACGGATATCATGTTCATGAACATTAACTCCTACATCATCATGATCTAGTTCCTCTTCTTCGACATCTTCACTAGGCACATCATCAACTAAGTGTGATCCTGATCATCATCAACATCATCTTCTAGTTCTTCGGTATCTTCTTCTTCCACCACATTATACTTTACCGACCTTCCTCTTGGATCATGTCTAACAAAAAATGGCCAACCCGGTTTACCTCGAACCTCTGAGTAAAATACTTGCTCACATTGTCTTGGAAGAACATAGGGCTCATTTCTAGCTCGCTTGATCAACCTTGTATTAACTATGGTAAATCCATTATCATGTTCAATAATAGTTCTGTCGAGATCATTTTCATTCAATCGTAGCATGTACCATTGGATGACAAATAGAACTAATTTTAAGGACTTAAAGTCACACTCAAGTATATCATCCAAAATCCCATAGTATTGATTTTTTAAGACTTCTAGATGTATGTCGCTTCTAGATGAAACATAAGTCACCTGAAAGACTGCAACTATCCTAGAATCACAAGTTTCTTCATGTCATCCAACTTTTTGATTCAAAATTTACGACCATTGCACCACATAGCCTTGTGGTGTTTCACCTGCAATATGTTAAACATGTAAAAATTATTGCATCGTCAGTTGGTAAACATATTTATTCTTGGCCGAATGTATGCAAATAAAAAAAAACTCAACATATATATACATCAATATAATTGAAAATAATTAAATAATATGGGTGATTAATATATTTATACATACCTTTTTATCTCTTAAACCATATTCTAAATCAATTTCCCTTGGTGAAACATTGGAATCTCCATTACGATGAGCTTCTTTAACCAATGAAGCCACACCTTCCCATGTTAATGTGTGATCAGATTGTTAATGATCATTGGGACATGCATCTATTGCTTGATACTCCATTCCAATATCTTTCATAATGGCATATAAATCTCGGTATGAGTGAGGTAAAATATTTGATGGTGGTAACAAAAATTCACCTATCAATCTACAACAAAAAAATAATTTGTTAATATAAAGAATATTAATGGTACATATTTCATCCTTTATTTACTAGTGATGAACTAACAACAAAAATAGATGAAAAAAGATGACATATATGACATACCTTAACATTTTTGAGATTGCTATGTTGGATAAACCATTCATAACCTTCAAGTTCACCAGCAACAATACAACAGAGAGAAGAGTTATTTGGGAGCCTTCATAAAGGGGATCGTATGCCTTCTCAAGTACAAGTAAATCATGAACATCATCAAAGTCATCTCGATCATCATGATCAGTTGCACCACTAAATGTGTCATGGATCAATGTATTTGTACCATCATCTTCAATTTTGTTTTCTGGTGCATGGTCATCTTCTTCCATAGGATCATTAACTTCATCTTCGATATTCATAGCTCCATGTTCCTCTATTTGCAAAACCACATTCTTCGGGCCGTGATAATCCATATCATGTTCCCTAGGGCACCCCGCCTTTATAATAATGATTGACACAAATTAAACATGATCATGATCAAGTGATTATATATATATATATATATATAAAATGTTAAAATGATATAAACATTTACAAATTCAATCAATATAATGACATATAATGAACAACTTACCAATGAACGATAATCATGCCCCCCTTCAATGTGACCATGCTGCCTACAATGTTTCTTAGCTGTTGTGATTAAAATTATTCTCGTCTTTAAGCCCTGCAATTATTGCTAGGACAATAACATTTCTCATCACCCTTTCTTTTCAATCTAGCCCACAATCTAGCAAGTGTCTCTTCATTTTGTTTTGCACTAATATTATCTGACATGATTTTTCTTTACCAAGCTTGAATATTTAGATCTTCAAAAAATATCAAACTTACACTCCAATCATTTTTAATAATAGACAGGTAACAAAATCTAATAATTTTGATATTTTGCACCAAAAAAATTTGGCACAAACTGTCACAAGTATAGCAAATTCGCAAGTATATCATGAAAACACTATCGCAAGTATAGATAAATTGTTGAACTCACTTTTATTTATTAAAATTTATGCCCAACGTTTATCGAAATAGCGACAAAAATCACAGATCATCACAAGTTTGACGAACATTGGGCACAAATTTTTAAAAAAATTAAGAATTTCACATTAAATACACAAGTACTTGATGATTCATCTAATTATACATCTTTTGTCAAAAAGTTTTGTCATATTTTATAGTCAAATGAGTTAGTGGAGGTCAAAATCAGAAGTGTCGAAGGGATGCTCAATGGGCTATACAAGAGGACCTAAGCATATCTGGTGGCACATAGTGCAAGTATGTGGCACATAGATATGTGGACCTGAGGAGGATGTTGCAGAAACACCTGATCCATGACCAACATCACCAACATTTGGATGACTACTATAGCAGTATGGGAAACCAAAATATCACTCAAAGAGTGAATAGCCATTATAGTCTGTGTGGTTGCATCCTTGATAATATCTGGATGATGTATTGGAGGTGGCTGAAGAAGAGGAGGAGGGAGAACATATGGGCCCTGGACTACTCTAACTACCCCTGGTCTATCCTAGGGAATACCTCCATCGATGCACTGGAAGGGTTTAATGTCAGTAATTGACATGTTGCCCTAACACAAACTCAGCGTATAATTTTTTAATAAAGTAAAATGGTACATCAATATTGTTGTTGGGTGGTTTATCAAAAACCATCCACCAATAATCCCAAAATTTATCTACAATGTCCTTATTCATGCATCATTTTATAGAAAGTTTTGGTTTATTAACATTAACTGGCAGACCGATGTGGGGGTTAACAAATAAAGAGGCTATTTGGGCTTTTGTTATTTCAAGATATTTCACCTCTTTGTAAGACAATCCATCGGAGAAATATTCCCTCATGGTTTCTCGCCACAAAAGAATGGAATTATGCTGGGTGGAGAGGGTTTCTATATTTTTAATTATTTCTTTCAATGTGTTTGTCATCTAGGATAATTGAGGGATTTCTTATAAACATCACAAATGCCCCTCAATTGCTCCAATTTTTCACCAATTAACTATTCAATTGATGGGCACGTAGGTGGTGGAGAGTTTGGAATTTGTGGGTTTTAATTCTTAGCCATAATACCTGATTGAAGTTGAAAACTAATTAATCTAATTGAAATTACACAATATAAATGAAATTATTGTAGAAAGCCCTAGTTTTTAATAAAAATCTGTTAAAAACTAGTTAAAATTATACAAAACTAATACAAAAATCAATTAAAACAAAAAAAACCAAAAACTTACCTTATAAATCGGATATCAAATTCGCCCCTCACCGTTGTTGTCTCACACACTGTGGCTGCTAGGGTTTAAAATGACCTATGGTGGCCACTTTTCAAGTATATATTACCCAATGCAAATCGGATATCTAATGTGTATTGCTTTGGGTTGGGCATTGCTATGGAGTAATGTACGGACACACAACCCAAAAAAAATTCAACTAAAGATTTTCACGTTTTTGGGTGAATGCAAAACACTACTTTTTTCATATCGCCACTATTTGGTCCATCATGATCTTGCACATACCCACGAGAAATAACTATATAAATGGAAGAGGACATAGATGAAAGCGAGGGTGACGAATATCAACTCACTCAAGCTCCAATTCCCCAACAAGATCCACACAAAATTTCACCTACACATAAGCAAGAAGGGAAAATTGTTGGGGCTGTATAGGGGTTTGCCTCAGTCAAACCCCCGCTTTGGTGTTTCCACCTCCATAGACAGCCAGAAAAGCCACAAAGTAGAGAATATGATAAAGGAAATAGAAATGAATGCACTGAACACTACAAAAGATACAAAGCTACTCTATCAAATCACAATGCGAAAGTATATCAAATCACAATGCGAAAGTAAAGTGATGTAATACCACCTCCACCCAAAGGCACTCAAGGCCAATGAAGGGAGAATGCAAGGTAACGAACTTGAAAAAGTCACCACAGCCGCAACAGTGATGAAGGGAGGTCTCGCAAGACTCCAAACTCATAGCTTCTATGGTAGAGCAACACGTGCAAAGATGAAGTTGACGAAGTAACTAGCCACTGCAATGCTCAATGGAGTTGTGAAAATGCTAGTAGAATGTTCAAGAGATCCCAAAGTGTGAAGAAAATGGAGTGAAATTGTTAGAGAGATTATAGAATTGCTAAGAAGATTGAATGAATGTGAAAGAGATGAAGTGACAGTGAGATGTATGCATTTGGAGACCAAAAGGAGCTATTTTTCTGGGTCGGTTGGTTGCACAGAGGCATTGCAAATCATCACCAATGAGGAGTGTAACATCCTTGCGGACTCCAGGGGCAGGAATTTGTTAGGGATGACAACACGCCACGTAGACGTCTGTGCGCCACACTCACTTCCCAGATGGAAATTATCCCATCGACACACAAAACACGTTCCAAGTGGATGCATTTCAGATGGGTGGTGTCGAATTTTTCCTTCGGATTTGATTTTCTAAGGTGAGGGTATGCAAAAGGGGAATTTACATAAGGGGTGCAAATTCACTCCTATACAAGTTGAACTAGATCTGGTTCGCGATCAAATTTAATTGATTTTTCCATGTCTGTGATTTGTACTACCACCGAGAGTTGATATGTCTGAAGTGGGCTTAGACTTCTTAAGCATAATTCATTAACCCATTCCTTTGACTCTATCGTGCCCTGAATTTTTTCCAAGAAAACCCAACATTTTTTTGAAATACACTAATTAAGCTAATTATTACTTTGTGTTTGAGGTGAGAAATATGTCTAGTATACACACTGTACACTGCTACATGGTCATCTCTTAACTTGAGTGTGAAAGTAAAGGATTTTGACAACTATATTACTTAGTATAACACCTTTAATTACACATAGAAATATATTGATGACGCTACTAAGTTGGTTTGCTTTGCTCTTCCAATGATACAAGATTTTTCCTCATGAATTAAAAAGGTAGGAGCACTTAGATACATACACCATTTTATTTACAATACCCTTGCTAAACTTTAACTGAATTATTTTATTCAATGTTCAGATTAAATACTAAATGGTTTCCTTATGCCTTATAAAATAGTGTTAATATGAAATAATTGTTATGGAGGAGTTACCAAGAATACTATGATTCCAACAGTTATTAAATGAGTGACTTAATCAGTCCACCTTGTTATACGTCATTAAGAGGCCCCTTTTTTTTGCTAATTAACTAGGCATGGTTAATTAAGATTAATCTACTCCTCTCTTTGTCCATACTAATTTCGCTACTTTTAGTCTATTATTCTATTCAACATTTGAAATGACTATTAAACTATCTCCATGGGTCTTATACACTAATGTTATTTGACTAATTGAATCAACCATACTCATTTATTTTTTATTTTTTTATATATTTAACATGGATACTCTTGTCAAGCAAAATCCCTGCTTGTAACTCAATCAAAAAATGGATACTCTTGTCAAGCAAACCCAATGACTATTAATTATTAGTATATTTATATCAATACCTCCTTGCATTCTATTTTATTTTGTTCTATCTTATTTTCCTTATCAATTGTCAAATATGTATATATGAAGGTCTATTTATAGATATACTCTTATATGTTACTTGATAATGATATTATCTAGAAGTTCTTCCATTTATTTACTCGTTATTAGTAAAAATCATAACCTTAACTTGTGAAGTACAATATTACCTTTGATGACTGAGAGTACTACAATTTCATTATCTACAATACTAATTACTATAAGGGAGCTATTAATAACTTTTATTATTATAATTAATAACATAATTGTCTCGAAAATATTTATATAAACTTGATATCTTGTAACAAATATTTTTATCTTACATGCTTCCCAACCGAATTAAAATTATTAGCAACATTTTTTTTCTTATATTAATTACTGGTGGCACGATGATTACAAATAATGCCATCTTCATATTATTGTTATTAGTAATAACTAATACCACCACAATTTGGCTACATTTTACAACACCCAACCAACCCTACATTTTCTGCCTATACCAAGCTCTCCCACATGAATTTAAACTAGCAATCACACTTTTGTGTGTAATGGGTACACCAAATAATCGTATTAGAATTTTGAAGTTGTGTAGGCAAGTTGGTTGAAATTTGAAAATGTGTGATAAATAGAAAAAGTTTAAATTGTTATAATTATGATTTTTCCATAAGTTAGTTTATAGTTGGATGGTTAAAGTTGTAAAAGATGTATAACTTTATAAAATACAAATGCAATGATTGTGATGGAAAATTGGTTGAAATTGAACAATGTGTCATAAGTTAGATTATAGTTAGATGCTTGATTGTCTAAAAGACTTATAATTTTGGAAAAAACTCATGAAATTAATGAAGAGGAAATGATTAAATTAATAAATGATATAGGGAACTTCAATTCATTTGATATAAAAATGTAAATCATTGTAGAAATACATTTTGAATATATATAGAATGTTGTAAATATAGTTTATTATGTAAACACAATACTATAGATATAAATATCCTTTTGTTTGCAACATTGTCACATGATCACTTTAAAATCCAGTGTATCTGTATTGAACAAGACTTGTTTATTATTTGAAAAAAAACCAATTAAACCCAATACAGGTCAGGTGGGTGGGGGTGGAGTCTTTTGTGACCATAGGGGTAGATTTGTGATGGCTTATGCAGTTAACTTGGGGACCCAGTCCTTTAGTTTTGCTGAGGTGGCAGTGGCTTTCCATGGCATCAAAATTTCCATGCAAGTTGGGTTCTCTAACTTAATTATTGAAGGGGACTCAAGGAATACGGTTCTTATGCTGACTAGGCTTGCTTCTCCCTGTTGGACCCTTTAGGACCCCATGTCCTCGGCTCGCAATCTAATGATTTCCCTTGGGAATTACAGAGTGTATCACGTGTTCAGGAGCAGAAATAAAGTCACCAATGCCTTAGCAAATTTAGGAGCCTTTACTCCTAATTTGGTAAAATGGGATAATATCCGTCATATCCCCAGTTAGGTTCTTGATTTAATTCATAATGATGTCAAAGGATGACCAATTTGAGATTGGGATGGATTTGTTGTCAGCTCATTTCGATAGTTGCCACACTTGTCATTTATGGAAACTTAAGCTTCTTAATCACGCTTTGATGGGTCATTGTTACTTAATTTGGCTTTGGTTTTTGAAAAACCATCTCCATTTCTGGTTTTTTTGTGCTTTGATTTTTGTGAGCGGCACGATGGGTGGTTATTTAGTCCAAGAGGAACCTACTACTTGTGATGGTTGGAAGCATGACAAAGAGCTCTAGGTGATTCTTGAAAGGGGAAAGTTGGCCTCATACGTAGAAGGGATGCAGGGTGTTAACCCCAAATTATCCATGGATTTTTCCAATTCGTGGGTGGATGGGACTGTGATTGTGGGCGACGTTTCTTTTGTGGTGACCCCTAAACTTATAGTGCATGTTACGGGGATTTGTCTTCCATGCAAGTCTAAGAGCCATTACTAGGAGGACATGAAATGATTCCTAAAAGATGGTGAGAAGGTTAACAAATTCTAGAATGGTTTCAATTGCGTAGACCTTCATGGTGTTTGGAGCACCATTGCTGAGATTCTCATGAGGTACGTCACTCTGGAAGGGAATTTTTTTTGCTTCCATGCTCACCTTTTCCCCATGCTCAATCACCTCAAGTACAATATTAAGATGAATTTCCCTCTCTGGATTATTTCTTCGCTTGAGCATTCCTTAAGGAATTTCCAAGTCAAAAGCAAGAAACTTCCCCTACATCAAGGCCTAATCCTATGTTTATGTAAGAATCATGAGGCCTTGCTTCCCTCCCCTACTACTATGTGCAAGAATACTTTAACTATTCTGGACCCCACTATTCCCTCGGGGGACCCCAACCCTTATGTCACTATTGACAAAACTCCTCCCACTATCCAATGCAGTACCTGGGCCCGAGGTAAAGCCCCTGTTAATGATAATACCCCTCCTATCCCTATCAATTGCAAACCCCTGTCTGAGCCTATGCCCATGACCATTTCTTCTAGGTCGGAGGAGTCTGATAACACCAATGACGATGATGATTCATGGAACCCCACCCTGACTAATTCCCCTGTTCACTCAGCCTAGAGCCACGAATCAAAGGTCCCCAACACCCCACCTGATGCTAACCCTAGCCAACCTATGTGTCAAATTGGATGAACCTAGGAATGTTCCTAGGTCTATTTTTTTTCCTGTCGACCCCATAAGTAAAAAGTTAAACAAAATTTTTTATACTATCAATGTTTAGAAAGATATTATGAAATGGCTCTTGGGGAAGTTGGTTACTGCTAAGGAGAGGATTCAAATCTTGGAAGGAAAGGTGTTGGAACAACATACTACGTGACCTGGGGAGGTGGAGAACAAAACACATTGGGATATGATCACTTCCTTAGCCAAGTCCTTTGAGAGGTGGGAAAGGTGGGAGAAAGAGTTGGATGATCTTCGGGCCATTGTTGGGTCAGAAGAAGATAAAAAGAGCTTAATGGCTAAAATTGATGCCATTCACTAGACCCAAGAGAAGACCATGTAGTGTTTGAGGGTTATCACTGACTACAACAAAGAAACTGTGAAAAATATGGCTCTCACTCTTTAGGTGTTTTAGGATGAGATAAGAAAGAGCTAGGGGAAATGACTTGCAGATGGGGAGGATGATGGTAATGTGCAAAAGAAGAAGGGTAAGAAGGTGGAAACCTCGGCTCGTGATGCTACCAAGGATACCTCGGCCAATCTTTAGGGGCCTATGAATTTCGAGAAGAATCTTGAGTTCTTGTCCCAGGAGTGGAACACAATCATTGGTCTCAAGCTTTTAGGAGACCTGTAGGTGTTTGGTTATTTGTGTTGGTCATGGTTCTGTGGTTTCTTTTTATTTTCTTCTTGCTAGTTGAACTGTTTAAGCTCTAGTTTTTTGTTTACTTTTTGTTCTTCTCATTGCTTGTGAGTCACTAGTTTGTGATGGGTACTTTCCCTTCTAGTTTTAATATAATCAAAACCCAATATATTGAAGTTTTAAATTAAACTAAATTCATTGTCACCTTTGGTCGAGTTATTTTGTAGATGTTCAACAATGGGAACATAGTGTAAGTGAGTCATGAGTGGAGCCTATAATAAAGAAAATATGAGATATAATTTACATGCAATAACAAAATTAACTTTTTGTTGATGTGTTGTCTTTGCAAACCTAGTTGAGAAAGGAAATATGAGATAAAGAAAGGGGCATACTAGTAGTTATTGTAATCTTCTTTAAAAGTGTTTGAATTATTGTTTTGTCATAATGGATTCAAACATTCATCTTCCTTTTTTCGCCGAGCTACATATGGGCTTTGTTGCATGTGTGCATATCTTTGGAATGTGAAGGAAGGTTGTATGCATAGACATGGTAGTTCATGCACTCTTGAAATAGTTGTGAATGTCAACCCTTGACTATCAATGTTGCCAATATCCATTGTTTCCCTTTGAAGTGTGAGGCCTTGTGACTCGTGAATTGTCAAGGCCCATACCATTTTTAGTGGAATTTAACGAAGGAGGCCATGACTTAGTGGGGTTATAGGGAAATTTTTTGGGTTGTTATGATCCCAAGAAAGTTCAATATAATGTTTGAAATGAACAACAAAAAATAAGGAAAGTTAGGGTGGTTTTTCACCTTCATTGTATATAATTTCTTTGACTTGACCAAGTGCACCATTCACAAGCCCTATTTCCACCCATAAATTTGAGCATAACATAACCTCTTGACTAATAGACAAGAGTATCTTAGCTTGAAGTTGTTCTCCATTTGGATTTGAGTATAGTAACCCCCTAAGTTGTTCTACAATGGATAGTGCAACAGGCATTGCCAAAGACAACAACATACATTTATTATGTAGTGACACCAATTTATTTGCTACAAATAGATGCATGAAAAATGAAAAAACTGAGTTTTCTATAGAGGCGAGTGAGGACCTTGAAAATGACATTGGAACTTACCTATCTTCTATTTGTAGGATCTACATTACATAGATTTGAGAGTACACAATTTTTTTTTGGGAAGGATCATCACCAATCTATCAGAAGATTCTTGTCAATGTTATCACTATTGTGAAGTTGTGCCATAGTTTTCCTCCATAGGAAGTGGAAGCATACATGCGGATATATTTAACTGGAGGTACTTGGCCTAGGTCACCAAAAAGAATGATCGATCGTCCTCCAAATGGTAGGTGGTTGTGGATGGGGAATGCTTCACGTAGCCTCATATCAATCTGTTCTAGCAAGTTTGGCCTGATGAAGCTCATCTCATCTATCAAAATGTACTCAATGAAGGGGTAAGAGCAAGAAGATGAGTCCACGAAACATGAAAGTTTTTGCCTTAGGAAAAAAACTAAATCGACTTGAAAAAAATGGGATCTCGCTTTTTAATAAACAAGATCCCATTTAGGTTTGGGATCCCAAGCCTAAAATCAAAAAATGGGATCCCGTTTTGAAAAATTTCCATTTTGGAAATTTCCATTTTTAACTTTTCAAACGAGATCCGTTTCAAATTTTTCCATTTTGAAACTCCCATTTTAAAATTCCATTTTTGAAAATTTCCATTTTTGGCAATTTTCAAAACGGGATCCTGCTTCATAAAAGCATTATTTTTTTATTTTTTTTATGAAATGGGATCCCGTTTTAGAACAAGATCCTGTTTTTTTAAATATGAATTTTTGGTTGGGTTTGTGCTTTGTTTTTTGATTTGGGAAAAGGTTTGGGGATCTGAACCTAGTCCCTATACCTAGTTTGACCTACAAGTTGAAGGTCCTAGCAATGTCACAAGAAAATAGTGATTTGGGCATACGTTTTAAGACATTTTTTGTAGAATTTTTTGATGAAATTAAAACCCATTATAGATGAGACAGTGTAGATTCCAAATATGTATTTTTTTTTACAATTGAATTTCTTTTTTTTTCATTTAATTTCTAATGAAATAGGTCCATAAACTTGAATTATCGTTTTTAGTATTTTAATAACTTTTTATTAACATAATTTTTGACGAATGGATTGCACGAAAGCATACTTCTTTCAATTTAAAAAAATAAAAAAATGAAAGATTTAGGTCATCTTATGTGTAACGTACACGATGATTTTTCAAAACACCAAATATGGCCAATAAAAAATTAACAAAAAAATATTCAATAAAAAATTACAAAAAAATATGGAAAGCGTGCTTCAGTGAGTTACCAATCTTTTCCAAAAAGTATTTAGAAAAATATTATTATTTAGGTCAAAATATGGATGACGTACACGTCCATGATATGGTAAAAAAAATGACTTTTAAATAGTGGGTTTTAGAAACGCTTATTGAAAATCAATTTGTATCATCTAGGTATTGAAATAAATTACATATTTGGAAACTAGACTCTGAGTACTACAATTTATGATTAGTGACTTTTTCAAGATTCCATCTCTAAGTGCTTCAAATTTTAAGGTCAAATGTGTCGAATTCTAAAAATCAGGGAAACACTTCCACTAAATGGCCAAAAAGTGGACTCAACTTCTTGCCAGCACTCGAAGTGCATTCTTTGTTGGAAGGTTGCAAGTGTTTGTCCTTGTAGGGGGGTCATTTCTTTGATTAGTATTTGAAGTGCACAATGAATTGTTAATGCTTGAATGTTGAATGCAACAACACCTGTAGGTGAGAGAAGTAGTAATGGTGATTGGTGAATTGGAGTTGAACTCATGAGTGCAAGCCTTATTTTTTTTATGAGATGTGACTTTCCATTTCCTATAGTTCCTTGAAGAATTAATTTAATTGGTGGTTGTAAGAGCATAGTGGTTACATGAGACATAATTATATCAAATGATTTTTGTTATTGAATAGAGGAGGTAGTATGGCTATATTCATTAAGAACATGGTGTACTTGAAATGTTGGGTGATTGGAGTATATCAAAGTAGTACCTACAATTTGTTGTAGTGGACTGAAGCAGGTATCTTTCCATTCATGGTTCAAGTTAATTTCATGTTGACCAAGCATGTGCAATCCATCTAGCTGAATATGAAGGTTTGGATGTAGACCTGATAGTCTTTCCATTCATCAAGGTTGTCATCTTGTATCATAGACTCGCTACTGGATGGGTTGCTAGCATCAACGTCTTTGATTGGTTTTGATGGCGTATAGTGGACATACCATGACTGGTAAGTAGAAGATAACCTTTCCCATTATGCTATTATTTGATCTTCCAAGGATCAAAATTCACTTTTAATGTTATGAAATGGCCAGTATAGTACTAGTTCAATCCAACAAAATTCATGAAAGTTGTTGTCATCTTTTGCAAGGACGGTTGTGAACCATGAGGAGGCTTGAACAATTGCATCTCTAGGGTGCTCCTTCCATTGATTGTTCTTGCAATATGCTTTAAAGGTCCATTTTTGAGTCACTTCAATGAGAGGCATTGTCTCTAGCTGTATGGGGCATGCCATGTAAGCATCGATGTAGGTAGGTGATGTTGTCATTGATGTGGCCAACCGATACACATTGGAATTTGTGTTGATTGAAATTTAGAGAAACAAATGTCCTACTGTATATGGAGAGGGGAAGATTTAGTAAGAGGTGGAAACTCTGATGGGCACTAATGCCTCGATCCACAAGGTTGTTTGTAAGCATTTTTAAAAAGCTATAGGGGTTGGCATTTTAGAATCAAAAGTGGTTGACATGTGAGATAACATGGCATGATATGTTTCAGATTTGTGTTTAGTTTTTGTGGCATACTTTGCAATATATTTGAGAATAAAATAAATTAAGAAGACAGGTTGGTAATCTACATTAGCCCTCCATATAGATAGTATAGATGGATTGTGAAGGTTCAAGTGTTCATCATTATGTGTTGGGGTGTGCTTAGGCTAGCCATTCTTAGAATTTGTAAGACTTGATCGATCTTGCATGGTTTATGGTGCTTTATAACGACATACAATAGATGTCCCTTTCCTCCTATGGTATGTTTTTAGAGTACATTTTGTGTGTTGTTCAACACAATTGACCAGTTCACTATAGTCGGTTGAAGGGTTCAATAACATGATCATTTTTGTATCCATCAAAAAAGGATCACCAAGAATAGATCAATGAAATGTTGTCGTGGGTTCCATGCATAGAGACATATCTATCAATGTAATCAAGTGCATTTTGCATTGATTGTAGGTTATTCCATTCCAATATGATAATGTCAAGTGCTTGTTGGAGCCATAGCAAACCATGGATGTGTGCAGAGCCTCTGTGTTTCCATTCATACCTACAAATTTATTTATTTTAGGAAACAATCAAAGTAAGATTGTAATGTAAGATAATGGGAAAATAAGGGTTTTACCTATACCAATATTTTGATGCACCAAGAAGTTTTTCCAAGACCTCTTCATGAAATGCAGTAAACCTGTGGTGCATGTACAGTGCAGTAAGGTGTAGATTATGAACATTATTTTGTATCCTCCATCTAGAATCCATGGAAGGGCTTGTAGGTGATTTGGTTGGCATGATGGAATGCAATTCTGGTCATTTTGTGTCTACTACACTAAGGGTGAAGAAAAGTGTGGGGCAACCAATTTAAATGACCATGTCTGAAAGCTACCCGATATTGGTTCTAAAATAGTGGAGTGCCATGAATTGACGTGCTAAATTGCATGAGTTGATCTATAAGTTTTTCATCTGGCATGTCCTTTGATCTTTGGAAAAGATCATAGATTGTTGACGGTAGGTAACCATCTAGTTGTTTATTGATAAATACAAATGAAGCACAGCTTGGATATGGTGGTGCATTATAATATTCAATATGAAGTACCTAAATCTTGGGTGTTGGCCAAACCTATTATCATGGTACCTTAGAAGATGGAGAGCATACTCATGTAGTTTAATTTCTTTGATGCACTTTTGTTTGAATTTGGCTTTTCCTTTTGGAAACAAAGTGGGGAATTCCATCATAAATAGTCCTTCGGTGGTCTATTCATTTATAGGAGATGGAGAAATGGGTAGACATTCAACAATAGGTGTTGGTCGTCCTTTACCTAGTTATAGTAAAGAGCACACTTCTTCGACCTTTGTATGTGCATGTGGGAGATTTTCCACAAAGGAAGTTGTGGTTGGCATTTTGTCTTCTAAGGGGTCATATTTTGTATCCCTTGTTTCCACTAAGCCTATATTTGTGGGATCAAGATTTGAATTTGTTGCATATAGGAGGTCTAAGATATCAATGGAGGACTGGGGTAAGCTTGGCAATGTAAGGTCATCTATTTGTGCATCTTTTTAGTATGGGTCATTGCACTTATTGTATTGTAATGCCTCATGGAAACATCCTCTACTAACATAGAAGTTATATGGTTGCTGCTCGATGTTCTTTTTGTTAACTATTAGTATGTCCAACTCATTAATATGTCTAGGCAAGTAGGTTGAAATTGTAGATATATCTTGAGGGAAACAAATAGTGTGGCCTTTGTGTTTTAGTTGTTCCCCCCTTGCATATGTAACTTGAAGGATTTGGCTAACCCTTGCTATCAATAGACCTCCTCTACTTGGGATAGATTTTTTAAACATGTAGGTTGCTCACCAGGGTCCATGTTGTTCCAGTTTGAGAAGCTTGATGGTTGTTTTTTAAGATGTACATCTATAACAAGTAGTGATTCCATTTGACTATCTAGTTTTTATTCCTGGATATCTTTCCATGCAGACCATACATGTTTCAAGGTATTTGAAAGGATATGGGTAAGTGCATCAATCTATAACACAATTTAGGTGTCAAATTATTAAAATTTACAAAAAAAGGCCGAAATTGGCCATTTGGCGTGTGCCAAATGCAAAAGGTAAATAAAAGAAAAAAAAGAATTTTGAAACCTCATTTCACTTCAACCTATGGCTTGGCTTGGAGGATTTGAGGTCTGCAACTCGTGCTCACCAAATATCATCCATTATTTGCATCCTTAGTTTGCTATTTTTCATGAGGATGCCGCCAACACATCAGAGACATTGAAGATTGCGAAGAGGTATGTATTTTTATTCTATTTATTTCGAATTTGATTTAGAATGTAGATTGAAATAGGTTTTTATAATAAAATTTTGTTCTAATTCTCAGGGAATCAATCTCCACCTCCAAACATTGAGAATTCACAGTCACCCCCTCAAGAAGAGCCTCCTATTCAAGAACAACCTGAAACCCCTCCATCAATTCATAGGCATCCTCAAATAACACAAGAAAATATTCTATCAAATTGAAAACAATAAAAGAGACATTGAACAATTAATTGGAAGATTAACCGAGCATGTCGAAACCCACCCTTATAGGAGAGGGATTGTTGAATCATTGAAGTCAATTGTATCTCATGTAGGAGAAATGCGTGAGAAAATAAATTTTTGGTCAAATAAGAGGCATGAGATGAAATAATATTATGCTAGAGGTTTGTCATATGCAGATGTTAAAAACAAAAAAATAGAAAATCCGACTTGTGTGCCCTCTTTATAGACTCAAAAACCAATGCAACTTTGTCTCATACATGTAGGAGGTTCCCCATCCATTGGTTCCACCATGAGTTAATTAAAAATAAATTTTGGGAGCAATGGTGGATGGTATTTGACCAACCTCCATGCAATAACCATGAGGTACCACAATAATTTTTGAGGAAACTCTATTGTGAGTTTATCCTTAATAAGATGCCAAAATATTTTGGCATCTTAGACTTTCAAGGTAGAGGTGGGGGCTCCACACATGATAGATCTATTGCACGACATAATCCATAGTTGGCACTAAGATCCTTGGCCAGACCCATGGTGGAGCATGTCGCTATTCCTTCCATTTTTAAGGATAGTGTAGAGGTGGACACGCTGGATTTGATTGGCTCACTCACCTAGACCATTTTACAGTATTTGAAGCCTCTAGTAGAGCCTGGTGTGGAGGAGACATGTAGGCCCCAAGCTCCACCCCACCATTGTGGCGCTTGTGGTGCAGTTTGCACGTACGATTATCAGAGTGCTTGGGATGCAACTACACAACCTACACCAGTTGCAGAGGCGACGCATTTCACAGATGATTTGTTGAATGATACATTCAACATTGACACTCAAGTAAAATTTAGCAAGTTCATTTAATGTTGTTTATTAAATTATATTTTGAAATTTAAGAATAAGTAAATTAGTAGAATTTTGATATGATGAAATTTCAGGGTCGGAGTGTTCATGAGACGTGCCCCATTCCTACAGACCCTTATTTTTTCTCGATGTTGAGTCCACAAGTATGCAACTAGTATTAAAGATATTATTATTGCATTTGAATAGTTGAATGTTATATTTGAATGTTTGTCTCATAACATGCTTTGGATTTCAAAGAGTTTCATGGTGGACCTTCAACCTCCACACCTCGCAATTCATTTCCTCAAACAACTTACACTCAGGTAGCCTTTATTGAACAATAATGGTGTTGTAAAACAATGTTAACTAGTTTTCATAATTTTTCATATACAAATTTAAAAAATTGATGAGAAACACAAACATTGCATTTGTATTCCTTGATCATGTCACATTGTCTTCTCCTAATTCACTTTTTGTTCCTTTATTCCTTCCTAATCTCATCCCATTAACATTTAATAGTTCACCCTACCATTTACTCTTTCATTTACCATTTGCAGATGTTGACATCATACAACCCTAGTGATGTTGGTGGCACAATGGAGCACAAAGTTTCTACAACAATAGCCAGTTTTGATACATTGAGAGAGGTATGCAACAAATTAGTCAATTTGACATTATATTTGCTCTTTTATGGTCTATTATAGAAAATTTTCATGATTGTGTAGCTTAATTTATATCTTGATGGTTTCCATAGGTGGTTGTCACTCTAGATCGTGGACGTGGTAATGATGTAAATGTGAATGATGACTATCTATATGCAGTAAGTGATTATATATTTTTATATGTCATTCCACAATTCAATTTTTGTGTATTAACATATTTACATTTTATTGTATCAGTTGAAGGTCCAAAGTGAAGAGAGGAGGACTAGCGAGCGTGTTTAAAAGACCAAAGAACCAACAATCACTCCATCCAATTGAATTTCGAAGGAAGCATAGGATCTATTTCCTTCCCCTAGAGGGAAATGACTGTATTAGGGTCATTTGTTGTATGCATATGTGGCATTTTGGAACATATGTTTTGTACTATCGATATATACATGACATTTTATGTCCATAATATGGCTCCTTTGTACTAAGCTTGTATGGCTTTTTTTGGATATATTGTATATACTTTTATCAATATATATCATTGTATACCTTACGACTTTTTGATTAAAAAACTCTTATTTTGCTACTGCCATTCTTGAATGATGTTATCATGCATATTGTGTAAATCGTATGCTTTAATGTTGTAGGCATGGATTTTGTTTACATCTAATGCTTAATTAATTATTGTTGATTGCTCAATACACTCCATCTAAAGCGTATTATGTAAACAAGCTCCATTCCTGGTGGTTTGTATCCTTTGGAATGCTTCAATTACTTGTGCTTCACTTATTCGCATGTATGCTTCACTTATTCACATGTATACTTCACGTATAGTGCATGTATTCACGTGTATGATTCATGCTTCCAATGCATAGCAACAAAATTTTTTTGGGGAAAATTTTGACAAACCAAAAGTATGAGTTTTTTAAAAAGTCGAGAAAAAATCATATTTAAAAAAAAGGTAAAAAATTGTAGAACAATAGATAAAGTATATTTATTTTGAAATTGAAAGGTATTTCCATAGCATATAGAGATATTGAGAGCAAATAAAAAAAATATTTTAACTAATGAATTAGAAAAAATCATTTTTTATAGTTTATATTCATATCGTTGATTACATTTTATTGCACATCTTTCAAAGTCAAAGCATTACTTCACACTGCATAACTAATAACTAGATGTTGATAGATGGCAAAATTTCAATTACAATATAGTTTTTACAAAGTCAACCTAATATGTTATGCAATTAATTCACATTGCATAACTAATAAGTAGAAGCAGCTACCAATTGCATTTTCTTATCATGGCATTCTATGAGGCTAGATTTCTTTGACGTATTTTATCAAATAGTTCACTGCCTTGTCTATGTTACCACATTTTTCATACATGTCTACCAAATTTTTTTGTCAAATAGTTCACTACCTTGTTCCTATGGCTAAAATCATAAAACAAGTTCTTTCAAACAAGCTATGGATGCTTGGAAAAATCCTATCAAAAGCATAATAGCAAGCAATACTATAGACAAGGCAATGAACTGCTTGAAAAAAATGCCTGAAAGAAATGTGGTCTCATGGTGATGGAATTCCATGACATGAAAATTGCTATAAATTTTCATGTCATTCCATCACCATGAGACCACATTTCTTTGAGGCATTTTTTCAAACAATTCATTTCCTTGTCTATGCTACCACATTTTTCATACATGTTTACCAAAGCATTTTATCAAAACAGTTCATTTGCCTTGCTACTATAACAAAAGCCTAAAATAGGTGCTTGCAAACAAACTATGGATGCTTGGAAAAAATCTATCAAAGCATAATAAGAAGCAATAGCATACACAAGGCAGTGGACTGTTCAAAAGAATGCCTCAAAGAAATGTGGTCTCAATGTGCTTGTCATGGCATTCCATCACCAAGAGAACACATTTCTTTGAGGATTTTTTTTCAAACAGTTCATTGCCTTGTCTATGCTACCACATTTTTCATACATGTCTACCAAAGCATTTTATCAATCAATTCACTGCCTTGCTGCTATGGCTAAAAGTCTAAAATAGGTGCTTTCGAACAAGCTATATGGATGCTTGGAAAAAATCCATCAAAGCGTAATAGTAAGCAATAGCATAGACAAGGTAGCGAACTATTTGAAAAAATGCCTCAAAGAAATGTGGTCTCATGGTGATGGAATGCCATGACAAGAAAATTACCTAGATTGTCATGGCATTCCATCACCATGAGACCACATTTCTTTGAGGCATTTTTTCAAATAGTTTACTACCTTGTCTATGCTACCACATTTTTCATACATGTCTACCAAAGAATTTTATCAAAAAGTTCAATGTCTTGCTACTATGGCTAAGAGCCTACAACAAGTGCTTTCGGAAAAGAAATGGATGCTTGGAAAAAATCTAGCAAAGCATAATAGTAAGCAAAAGCGTAGTGAACTAGTAGTATGCAATGAATGCTCCCATGTTTTACAAATGAGGGGTGAGCTCAATTTATAGGCTCCTCAAATACAATTCAATGGCCAAGATTGATTTTGAATCAACGATTGAGATTAAAAAATAAAACCCTAATTAGGGTTTTTGACAACTAACTACCTCTCGACTAATGAGAAAATTACATTTGGGGACACTTGTCCTTCTGCTAAATATAAACCAACAATAAAAATTTGTTGCATTATGAAGTGTTAGGTTCATTGAACCTAGACATGCTAGCTTGGAAAAATGTGATTGGTTGGAAGATGATGAGGCACCATCTCAGCATGTTGGATGTCCCCTTTGATCCTGCCTAAGGCGAACTTCAAGATATGTTTTACAACTCCTATTTTCAGCCTGGGGTGGACTTTAAGTTGTCTTTTCCATGTATGCTTTGAGTTGGGCCGACTTTACATTGTCTTTTCCATGTATGCTTTGAGTTGGGAAGAATTTACCTTTGTCTTAGACAAGAATTATTCAATCCAAGAGCGGACTTGACAGTAGTTTGGACATACATTTTCTTTCCCAAGTGGACTTTGCATCATCTTGGACATTTTCCTTGACCATGGGCATGGCAAACTTTGCTTGTGCCTTGCCAAGATTGGACGAACTTGCTCTTGACTTAGACATGCTTATTTTCCTTCCAAGCAAAAACTGAGAGAGGTTATTTTAGAAGGGAACAACATGATCCCATAGGTTCAGATGAGAATTTTCTAAGCATCACGGTGTCTGATTAACGTCATGTTGAAGTTTGCAGCCATTTTGCACTTCAGACTCTTAAGGGATTCAATCGGTTGAACGTAGCTCAGAGCAATTCAACGTGTTTGGGTGTGAAAGAGGACCATGCATAGCATAAAATTACCCACTCAGATGGGTTGGAATAGTTAGTTTGGTCACACAAGTTGCAGAACGAAAGTTGCACCACTTTGTAACTTTGCACTACTTGCATTTGACAACTTTTTCCCCAAGCGAAATCTTGCCACCACAGGAAAATGCCTCTAAGATAGTGAAAAATGAGAGAGGTTATTGTAGAGGGGAACAACATGATCCCATAGGCTTAGACAAGAAGTTTCTAAGTGTCACGGTGTCCAAGTAATGTCATGTTGAAGTTTTTAGCCATTTTGCACTTCAGACTCTTAAGGGATTCATCTAGTTGAACATAGCTTTGAGCGATTCAGTCATTTGGGTATGAAAGAGGACCATGCCTAGTGTAAAAATATCCACTCGGATGCATTGGAATAGTTAGTTTGGTCACACGGGTTGTAGAATGAAAGTTGCACCACTTTGCAACTTTGCACTACTTGCATTTGACAACTTTTTCCCTAAGTAAAATCTCACCGCCACGAAAAACCACCTCTGAGATAGTGAAAACTGAAAGAGGTTATTGTAGAGGGGCACAACGCTAATCCACGCCAGGCTCCAGTAGAAGTTTCTAAGTGTCACGATTATTAGAGTAATATGTATTTGAAGTTTACATCCATTTGCACTTGGACTCTTAAAGAGATTCGCAGTTGGTTGAACGTAGCTCAGAGAGATTCAACACGTTTGGGTGCGAAAGAAGACCATGTCTAGCATAAACGTACCCACTCGGATGCGTTGGAAAATTTAGTTTGGTCATACAAGTTGCAGAGCGAAAGTTGCACCACTTTGCAACTTTGCACTACTTGCGTTGACAGCACTTACAAGAAATCTCACCACCATAAGAAAACGCCTCCGAGATAGTGAAAACCAAGAGAAAATATTGTAGAGGGGCACAAAAAAATCCCATAGGCTCAGAAGATAATTTTCTAACTGTCATGGTGTTTGAGTAATGTTATGGTGAAGTTTGCAGCTATTTTTCACTTCAGACTCCTAAGGGATCCAGCCAGTTGAACGTAGGTTGGAGAGATTCAGCGCATTTGGGTGTGAAAGAGGACTATTCTAGCATAATCTCTGCATAAATGTGTTGGAACAATTAGTTGAGTCCACATGAGTTGCAAAATGAAAGTTGCACCACTTGCAACTTTACTTTTCTACATTTGTTGACTTTTTCCCTTTGAAAGGCGTCCTCACTTGCGCTTAACAGGAAATGCATGGGATGAAATGGGGGTTGTTGAGAGGATTTTGGCATTGCCTTGAGTTGGATGATGATTTTCTGGCATCTACGGTTTCAGTAATTTCATGCTAAATTTTTAATTGTTTACTTGGAGACTCTTAGAGGGATTCGATTAGTTGAATGCTTGGCTTGGAGGCGATTGCGTGTTTGGGTGAAAAAAGAGGACCATACGCTAACATAAATGTACCTACTCAAACATATTTGGAACAATTAGTTTAGTCACATGAGTTGCAAACAAAATTTTCACCACTTTACGCAACTTTGCACTACTTGCATTTGACAACTTTTCCCCAGCCAATCTTGCATACCAGGAAAACACCTCCGAGATAGAAAAAATAAAGAGAGGTTATTGTAGAGGGGCACAACATGATTCCATAGGCTCTGATAAAAAGTTTATAAGCATCATGGTTTCTGAGTAACATCATGCTAAAATTTGCAGCCATTTTTCACTTCAGGCTATTAAAGGATTCAACCGATTGAACATAGCTCGGAGTGATTCAGCACGTTTGGGTGCAAAAGAGGACCATTTCTATCGTAAACGTACCCACTTGAATGCGTTGGAATAGTTAGTTTGGTCACACGAGTTGCAAAACAAAAGTTGCACCACTTTGCAACTTTGCACTACTTGCATTTGACGGTTTTACGGTTGAATCTCTGCGTACGGGGATGGCGTATGGATGGCGAGCTAGGGAGTTTGTTGGCGGGGGCTGGCAGCGGTCATATTAACCGGTTAAGTTCACAAGCATCCGCGGTGTCGAGAGTAATGTCATGCTGAAAGTTGCAGCCATTTGCACTTTGAATATGAGGGATTCGGCAGGTTGAAGATGTATTTCCGGGCGATTCAATGGCACTTGGGTGTGAAAGGGACTATTACTAAGCGATAAGCGTGCCCATTCCGGACCATTGGAAATAGTTATTTTGGTCCACCTGAGTTCGCGAGCGAAAGTTGTACCCTTTGCAACTTTACTTTTCTGCATTTAACAGCACTTACTGACGAAGATCTGGCTGCGGGAAAACGCACCTCCCGAGATGAAAAGCTGGGAGGGTTGTTGTGGAGACGGCATGATCAGTAATGGCGGACGAGTTTTTGAAGTAATGCTTTGTGTTTCCGGAAGTGGCGTCGTGCTGAGTTTGCGGTCATTTTTGCCCAGGACTTTGAGGTTAGGTTGGTTGAGGCGTGGCTCACGAGCAATTCGGCATGTTTGGGTGCGAAAGAGGACCATGTCTAGTGTAAATGTACCCACTCAGATGTGTTGGAAAAGTTAGTTTGGTCAGATGAGTTGCAGAATGAAAGTTGCACCACTTTGCAACTTTACACTACTTGCATTTGACAACTTTTTCCCCAAGCAAAATCTTGCTGTCACAGGAAAACGACTCCAAGATAGAAAAAAATGAGAGACGTTATTGTATAGGGACTCAAAAAGATCTCATAGGATTAGACGAGAAGTTTCTAAGCATCACGATGTCCGAGTAACATCATGTTAAAGTTTGTAGCCATTTTGAACTTCAGACTATTAAGGGATTCAGCCAGTTGAACGTAGTTCAAAGTGATTCAACGTGTTTGGGTGTGAAAGAGGACTATGCCTAGCATAAACGTACCCACTCAGACACGTTGAAACAATTATTTTGGTCACACAAGTTGTAGAATGAAAGTTGCACCAATTCGCAACTTTGCACTACTTGCATTTGACAACTTTTTCCCCAAGCGAAATCTCACCGCCACAGGAAAACACCTCCGAGATAGAAAAAACTGTGAGAGGTTATTGTAGAGGGGCTCAACACGATCCCATAGGCTTAGACGAGAAGTTTCTAAGCATCACGGTTTCTGAGTAATGTCATGCTAAATTTTACAGCCATTTTGCACTTCAGACTCTTAAGGGATTTAGCCAGTTGAACGTAGCTCAGAGTGATTCGGCGCATTTGGGTGCAAAAGAGGACCATTCCTAGCATAAATTTACCCACTCAAATGTTTTGGAATAATTACTTTGGTCACATGAGTTGTAGAATGAAAGTTGTACCACTTTGCAACTTTGCACTATGTGCATTTGACAACGTTTTCCCCAAGTGAAATCTCGCCGCCATAGGAAAACGCCTCTAAGATAGAAAAAACTGAGAGAGGTTATTATAGAAGGTCACAAAATGATCCCATAGGCTTAGACGATAAGTTTCTAAGAATCACGGTGTCTGAGTAACATCATGTTGAAGTTTTTAGCCATTTTGCACTTTGGACTTTGAAGGGATTCAGCTAGATGAACATAGCTCAGAATGATTCCGTGTGCTTGGGTGTGAAAGAGGACCATGCCTAAACATGACTAAAATTCACTTCCAATTTCTTTCCCCATGAACTACAACAAGATGACTCTTGAACTTCCACCATTTGACAATAAGTTGCAATTTTGACAACTTTTACACAATTTTGCAATTTTTGCAATATTTTGCAACTTAGACCTTCCAACCACCTAAATACCTATAAAATGACTCCTTACATCATAAAATTGTCTAAATGACCTTATTTTTTGAACAAAAAGACTCAAATACCCCTCAACAACCAAAAGACCTCAGTTGTCAACATTTGCATAAAATGCTCTTGGTGCCCCTGCACCAGTTAGTGCTTAGGGAATCTTAATATTTTTGGTCATGATAAGGTCCTTTTTGATGCAATGAAAGGGATTTCCACAACTATCCAAACTTGATCACATGTACTTACTTTGGAATGATACAATCAAATTGACCTTGAACGCTTGAAAAGGGGCTCTAATTAGCCCACTTTAACAAAGGAACTCTCCTTCAATCTTGCTGCCCACTAAAAATACCATTGGAAAGTCCTCAAACTAACTCCAAAACCACAAATTCTTCAACCATTGAGTCAAAAATCCCTTTCTAAGACCCTCTTTCATGAAACCCTCATTTTTTACCAAATACGCAGGTGTTTATTGAAAAACCCATCTCCAGATCTCATTCAACCTCAAAATATTTTCAAACACTCTTATTTCACCCTAAAAAAACTTAATTCACCTTTAAATTATGCTACCCCCAAATTTCTCACACATTTCCTTCTTAAAACCTCTCAATTTCACTAATTTTCACTCTTTGTTCAACTAGGGCTTCAAGCCCAAACATCCAAATGACCTACCATTCCTCTGCAGACCTTCTATCACATCAAACTCCACCTAATAACACTGAAACAACCAAGTTCTAACCTTCTTCCAAACTATTTATTTAATCTGCTACTTCAAGCTATGCCTCCTAGGCCTAAATTCATGCTTTTTCCACAAGGGCAACGTGGAAATTTCCACCAAATGACTTTTCCACCCAATTTATTCTACTGCAACTTAGTGGAATGGAATAATTACGTGTAGGGGGCATGTGTGCATGATTTCAGGAGCAGGGGTGGCCATTTGGGGGTTTGGGCATGATGCGTAGTTGTCAAGAATGTGTGTTTTGAGTGAAATTTGGAGGATCAGAGTAGGTAGTGATGGAAAACACTTGGGGCAACACTTTTTAAGAGTTAATTAGGCAAGGTCAGACATATTTGAAGGTGTTGTAGGCATTGAAATAGTGAGGAGAGGTCTGGAGGTGAGGTTTTCAATAAACCCCCTTTGAAACTTGTCAAAAGTGAGGGTTTTGAGTTTTGGAGTGTTGGTGAGTGTTTCATTGGAAGATGATTGTTGATTTACTGCTTATGTATCCTGGTCATGACTGTCCAATGGTGTTTTGTGTCTAGAAGGAATATTAAAGGGTAGTTGGTTTGTTGAGAGTTTGCCACCCTGCTCTGCATCACTTTGGCATGTTTATCAACATAAAACTATGATATTTTTTAAATTTCAATATGTAATGATAATGCAATATGAAATATGTAGTGTGAGACAATGACATTTGTGTATTTAAACTTTAAATTTAAAATGTTAAACTTTACCATTGTTCTTGTCTTCAAAGTTGTTTAAAATATATAAGTTAACCATAAGATAACTAAGCAATATATGATATAATTTAACCATTATTCATTATTTTTTATTGTCAACTATATAATATAACCATTATTTTTTATGCTATTGTACATTCATATTTAACCATTGCTCAAGTTTAAATTTTTGAATAGTTTAAACATGCACATGACGAACAAATTATCCAATAATCAAGTGTATGTCCATATACAAAAATGCCATCAACGCTAACTCAAACAAAGTTTTACAAAGTGTGGCATATGCCATCTCGATATCTATTCAAAATATACATGCCAAAATGTCTATCTCATCCTAAACTACTAGTGGATCATCAAAATGGAGCCGCTTTGAAGCACTCTTTGGCTTTGAAGGTAACTTCACAAGAAAAATTCAAGCCACAATTGGGATTAGTTATATTATATAATTTAAAATTGAATAATTTACATCAAAATCAATATACATTGAATTATAATTGAACTCTAAAATTGAAATCTTGATTACCTCATATATACGTCTCTTCAAACCGTCATGAGTCCTAGAATATGCCCTTCTCTAAGAACCAATCATACCAATTTTTGCAATGTCAATCTATATATGTGAACAAAAGCATCAAATTGATACAAGTTAGCATACAATTGTCAGTAATAGGAACATATTTACCAAACAAAAAATAAAATAAACACATACCTCTTTAGGCATCTCTTTTTCTTTATCTCCTTTAGGTGTTTCGACACCTCCTCCCTGAGGTATTTCAACACCTACTCCTTCAAGTGTTCCAACACCTATTCTTAGAAGAGGAATATAAGATAAACATATAAGTTAATATATAATTTCATTAATGACAATTCAAATGAAAAATAAGTATATAATGCATGAATTCGAGCCTAAAAGGCATGGGTTGAAGTAGCAGATTGAAGAATTTGTTTTGAAGAAGGCTAGAACTAGTTGGTTTTAGTGAGATATGGTGGGGTTTGATGTGTTTGAAAGTTTTCAAGGACTGGGGAGGTCATGTGTATGTTTGGGAATGAAGCCCTAGTTGAGAGAAGTGCATTTTTTAATAGAAATTGAGGTTTTAGAGACTAAAAGTGGGTGAAGTTTGGGGGCAGCATAATATTAAGGATTATTAAGCATGCGTAGGCTTAAAAAAGGGTGTTTGAAGTGGTCATAAGGTCACATGAGGCCTGGATATGGGTTTTTCAATGTATTCTCCAAAATCCCACTGTACTATAGGGGTAACTAGGCCAATTAGGCCTCTTTTCCAAAGAGACACCTTCCCAAACACCTGCAATCAAGTCAAAAACCATGGACGGTCATTAAATAGGTTACCAACCTTAATATTTCATAATTTTTAGAGCTCCAACCACTCACCAAGCTACCAATCCACTAAACCCTCACTCTCAAGTCACCAAACCTAGGTTTTCCAAGGAGCCTTATTGAAAATCACTCTTCCCACAATTAACTCTCACATCCAACACCCATAACATACCATATTGTTGGAAATATGTGCCTCAAACTATACAGGCTAAAAACTCCATTAGAGCCAAGTCGGTGTGACATCTTCAATGTCTGGCTGACAAGCAGTTTGTATCATTCAGTTTTGAACAGGTCGCTGTGACCTTGATACTGTCTTGCCAAACGTCTTCACTATGGAGTCTATCGCTGTGACAGTGTGTTTGTTATGACCTCATAGCGCTTGGGAGACCTCTGGCCGAAAGGACATTCAATCGTGTATCGGCGAGACTCTTGGTGACTACGGGCTTCAGAGTAACTCTAATGATCCGGGAAGATGTCTTAGCGAACAGTGGAAGTCTTGCCGACGGGGACACATCTAAGCATTCTTCAGAGCAACTCAAAGTTGTCAGAGAAACGTCTTAGTGAACATTGAAGGTCTCACTGACAAAAACATTTTTTGGAAGTCTTTGGTGTAGCTCTTGGCAAATGATGGTCATCGGTGGAACACGGTGGTTTCGATAAGAAGTCCCAACAACTTTGATGAGTCTTGCCGATGATGAAGAGCCTTCGGGGTAAGTCTTGGAGTTCGGTATGTTCTCTCGGTGAAGATGAGATGTCTTGGCAACTGCAGATGGCTTCGGTGAAACATATGGATCTCAGTATGATGTCTCGGCGAAAGCCGATTGTCTAGTTGATGAGAACACTTAAGTCTACGTGATTTGTGGAACTTCAGCGTAACGTCTCAATGAAGGTGTTTGGTCTTGCCGATAGGTGTATACTTTCGGTGTAACCTAATGTTGCTCTATGAGACCTCTTGGCAATATCGTTATGTCTGGCCGACTATCCTATGGAGCTCAATATGACTTTTGTCTTTGGTATACCTTTGGTGACTCGCTATGATCTCCTGGCGAAAGTGGTAGGTCTGGGTGATTGCTTGGTGACTTGGTGTAACTTATGGAGCTCGGTAGAACATCTTAGCGATAACTGAGACTCTTGGCGACATCGGTATGAAGGCTAGTTGGCATCGGCGAGACACTGTCAGTGTCTCACCGAGATGCCAACATAGTGCGAATTCTATTGACCGAGTAAGACCTTCCGATGTGGCATCTCATGGACAAATCAGAGGAGCCGAATTAGAACCATTGGGAGTTTGTTTGTTGCAATAGTTCTGTGAGGGAGATCGACAAACAGAGATCGACATGGATATACTCTGAGATTGCAGTTTGTGAATAGTTGGATTATCGGTTGGTTCAATCAACAGTGAAGTGTGAAGAGTTCGAATTGTATTAGTGTGAATTCAATTATGTAAAGACTGTAGACAGTAAAGGTTCCTATCCAATTTTGTTAATGGTGAATGCTGCTGTAAATCAAACACTAGAAAGATAAGTCTGAAAATTGTATGTAATCCTTATTACTATAATACAAAGTGATTTCTCTTGGTGTGGTGGGTTTTTCTCCCGTAAGGGTTTTCCCATGAATATCTGGTGTTCTTGTGTGTTTGTCAAAACTCTGTTTCTATAATCTATTTCATAGTGCATCTTAACTTGACTGTAATTGTAAAATTTAAAGTGTATCTGCATTCTTTCATGAGTTATTGATGTTAGGAGAATTGTTTTCCGCATCTAATTTTCCTTACAAGTGGTATCAGAGCCTGGCCAGTTGTGTTATCCTTGGGGGTACATTGGATTTTTTGTGTCAATTCTGTTCAGTGGGAGTCTTGTAGAGATTGTTATTTCTAATTACAGATTAAGATGTCTAGTTCATCTGGGAAGATTGAAATAGAGAAATTCAATGGTAGTAACTTTGAGTTATGGAAACTCAAGATGGAGGATCTCTTAGTAGACCGAGATCTTTGGATTTCTGTGTCTGGAACTAAACCTACAGGCATGAAGAAAGAAGAATGGGACCTTGCAGATAGAAAATCTAAGGGGCTAATAAGGCTCTGTCTAGAAGACTCAGTTCTTCTCAATTTGCATGAAGAGAAGACTGCCTCTTCCTTGTTGAAGAGACTGGCATCTATTTATCAGAGGAAATCTTTGGTTAATAAGTTGTTCCTAAGGAAGAAGCTCTACTCTTTGAGGATGTAGGAAGGAGGGTCTATAGCTGATCATTTGAATGCATTTAACATGTTGCTTGCACAATTAACATTTGTTGGTGTAAAGATTGAAGAAGAAGATTGATGTATGCTTCTGTTGTGTTCTTTTCCAGACTCTTGGGATCATCTGGTGATGGCTATTGGGAGTACAACATCCAATTTCAAGATGGAAGATGTTGTTGGTTCTTTGTTGTTAGAAGAAATGAGAATGAAGTCTTCTGAGATGGCAAAGGAGGCTCTTGCTGTCAGAGGAAGGTCAAAGGAGAAAGGTAAGAAGGACAAGAAGTCCAAATCAAAATCAGAGGGGAGATCAAAGTCTCCTGGAAAAAATTCCAAGGTGAAGTGCTGGAATTGTGGGCAACCTGGTCATGTCCGAAAGGATTGTAAAGAGGAGAAAAAGAAGAAGAAGGGCTCTTCCAATAATGGTTCTTCTCATAGTGATGGTGACGCCTTCATTGCAGCCTTGGATACACAGGCATTAGATGATGTCTGGCTGATAGATTCTAGAGCATCATTCCACATGACATCTCATAGAGAATGGTTCACAAAGTATGAAGAATACGATGGTGGAAAGGTGTACTTGGCAAGTGATTCAACTTCGGAAATTGTTGGCCGTGGAAGAGTCAGAATCCAATTCCTTGATGGCAGAATAAAGGGGATCAATAATGTTATGCACATACTAGGTTTGGCACGAAATCTATTGTCTGTAAGTATGCTAAATGATATCGGAGTACAAGTCTTGTTCTCAGGAAGTGGCTGCAAGATGACTAGAGCTTCAATGGTGCTGGCTAGAGGTGCTCGAATTGGTACCCTGTACAAGCTAGATGCACAAGCTGTTCATTGTAACAGTGTCTCTTCGAAGTCACTGAAAGCTGCTCATTGAGGTAAAGAGGGAAATATCCCTAATTATGTAAACTCTACGGAAGTAAAACTTCCTGTAGAGAAGACTATGCTTTGGCATCATAGGTTAGGCCACATAGGAGAAAAAGGTTTAAAAACCTTGAAGAAAAAAACCCGGTTGAGGGGCTTGAAGATTGTGGAATTTCAATTCTATGAACACTGTATATATGGAAAGCAGAACATGTTTCATTTTATGACAGTCCTCATAAATCTTCTGGTTTGTTAGACTATATTCATTTGAATGTGTTTGGTCCATAGATGTTCCTTTTTTGTCTAAATCAAGATACTATGTGTCGCTCATTGATGATTATTCAAGAAGAGCATTTATATATTTTTGAAAAGTAAATCAAAAGTGTTCATTCGATTTAAGGAGTTTAAAATCTTGTTGAAAATCGATGGTAAAACAATAAAATGCTTAAGGATTGATAATGGTGGTGAATTCTCTTCTGATGAATTTGAAAGATACTGTAAAGACCATGGAATCAAAAGACATAAGACTACACCTTATACTCCACAGCAAAATGGAGTTGCAGAAAGATTCAATAGGACAGTGATGGAGAGAGCACGAAGTATGCTTAGTAGTGTTGGTTTGGAAGAGAAGTTCTGGGCTGAAGCTACTGCTACTGCATGTTACTTAATTAATCAGTCTCCAAACTCTGCTCTTGTTGAGAAGACACCTTTGGAAGTGTGGTCTGGTAAGAAGCCCTCTCTTAGACATATTAGAGTCTTTGGCTGTGAAGCATATGCGCATGTGCCGGATGTAAAAAGATCTAAGTTGGAGAACAAGGCTGTCAAGTGTATTTTTATTGTTTATAGTGCTAACATTAAAGGATACAAGCTTTGGAATCCTGTTATAGAGAAGGTTGTATACAACAGAGTGTAATATTTCGTGAGCTGAAACCTTCCACCTTGGATCTGCAACTAGAGACAAAGTCAAAACAATAAGGATGTAGCATTAATTCCTCCTGCACTAGAGAAAGAGGAATTGAAGATTCAAAATGTACTTGAAACTGAGGAGAGCTCAAGCAGTTCTGAAAGTTCTAAAGAAGAAGAACCTCAGCCTCAGCCGGTGAGGAGGTCAACCCGAGAAAGGAAACAACCAGATAGGTATGGGTTCTCATTGATTGATTCTACTTGTGCCTATGCTTTGATTTCTAATACTGATGAGCCTAGGACTGTGAAAGAGGCATTTAAAATGTCTGATTCAGACTCTTGGTTAGAAGCCATGAAAGAAGAGATGGCATCATTGGATAAAAATGAAACTTGGAGTTTGGTGCCCTTGCCTAAAGGTAGCTGCAAATGGGTATTTAAGAAAAAGATTGGTCTGGATGGCAGTGTAGAAAAGTACAAGGAAAGACTGGTTGTAAAGGGTTATTCCCAGGTAGAGGGAATTGATTATGGGGAAATCTTTTCTCCTGTAGCAAAGCTGACGTCCATTAGAATTCTATTGTCACTTGCAATAGCGTATGAATTAGAGGTTGAACAGATGGATGTGAAGACAACATTTCTTCATGGTGATCTTGAAGAAGAAATCTATATGTCCCAGCCTGAGCACTTTGTTGAGAAAGGTAAAGAAAAACCGGTATGCAAATTAAAGAAGTCTTTGTATGGGTTAAAACAGTCACCTAGAATGTGGTACCAAAAATTTGATACTTATGTATTATCTTTAGGCTTTGTGAGATCAAAATCCAATCACTGTGTATACTATAAAGCTAAAAGTGATCAAGTGCTTGTTATTGCTCTTTATGTTGATGACATGTTGTTCATAGGAAATAGCAAGCTAATGATTTTTGATCTTAAGTCTCAGTTGTCTGCTAAGTTCAAAATGAAGGATCTTGGTGCAGCAAGGTATATTCTGGGGATGGAGATAACCAGGGACAGGAAAAATAGAAAGATTTGGCTCAGTCAGAGTAAGTATATCAGGATTGTTCTTGAGAGATTTTGTATGAATGATTGCAAGCAATTAGTTTTTCCAATCATGCAGGGAACAAAGCTATATGTTGAGGACTATCCAAAATATCCTACTGAGATGGAGGACATGACCAGTGTGCCCTATGCTAGTGTTGTAGGCAGTCTTATGTATGCAATGGTCTGTACAAGGCCAGACATTGCCCAAGCAGTGGGAGTACTTAGTCGATTTATGGCTAATCCAAGAAGAATACATTGGGATGCTATGAAGAGAGTATTTAGATATTTGAAGGGAACTTCAAATTTTGCATTGTGTTACCATGGGAATTTTTTTGAATCACAGAGGACTCTTAGCATTTGTGGATATGTAGATTTTGATTGGGCAAGGGATATTGATAGCAGGAGATCCACCAGTGGATACATTTTCATGATGAATGGTGGTGCAGTGAGTTGGATGAGCAAGCGGCAAGCTGTAGTCACTTTGTCCACTACGGAGGCTGAATACATGGTAGCTACTCATGCTTGTAACGAAGTTATATGGTTGAAATGTTTGTGTTCTAACATTGATTTTGATGCAGAGGAAATAACAATTTTATGTGATAGTCAGAGTGCCATTTATCTGGAAAAGAACTCTACTTTCCATGCCAGGATGAAACATATAGACGTACAGTACCACTTTGTATGAGATATGGTGGAGGATGGAAATGTCAGTTTGGAAAAGGTTGATACTCTGGAGAATGTAGCAGATTCATTGATGAAGCCAGTGAGCACAGACAAGTTCAGGTGGTGTGCCAGTTCAATGGGCCTTAGTGCCCATGATTTTTAGTAAGTACTTTTTGCACTCTAGAGGTTCCTGTATGATCTTCGTCAAGTGGGAGATTGTTGGAAATATGTGCCTCAAACTATATAGGCTGAAACCTCCATTAGAGCCAAGTCGGTGTGACATCTTCAATGTCTGGGCGACAAGCAATTTGTATCATTCAGTTTTGAACAGGTTGCTGTGACCTTGATACTGTCTTGCCGAACGTCTTCACTATGGAGTCTATTGCTGTGACATAGTGTGTTCGTTATGACCTCATAGCGCTCGAGAGACCTCTGGCCGAAAGGCCATTCAATCGTGTATCAGCGAGACTCTTGGCGACTACGGGCTTCAGAGTAACTCTAATGATCTGGGAAGACATCTTAGCGAACAGTGGAAGTTTTTCCGATGGGGACACATCCAAGCGTTCTTCAAAGTAACTCAAAGTGGTTGGAAAAATGTCTCAGAAAACATTGAAGGTCTCACCGATAGAAACTTTTGTTGGAAGTCTTCAGTGTAGCTCTTGGCGAATGATGGTCATCGGTGGAACACGATGGTTTCGATAAGAAGTCCTAGTGACTTTGATGAGTCTTGCCGATGATGAAGAGCCTTCGGGGTAAGTCTTGGAGTTCAGTATGTTCTCTCGATGAAGATGAGATGTCTTGGCGACTGCTGATGGCTTCGGTGAAACATATGGATCTCGGTATGATGTCTCGGTGAAAGCTAATTGTATGGCCGATGAGAACACTTAAGTCTACATGATTTGCGGAGCTTCAGTGTAACGTCTCAGCGAAGGTGTTTGGTCTTGCCGATAGGTGTATACTTTCGATGTAACCTAATGTTGCTCTATGAGACCTCTTGGCGATATCGTTATGTCTTGCCGACTATCCTATGGAGCTCAATATGACTTGTGTCTTCGATATAACTTTGGTGACTCGCTATGATCTCCTGGTGAAAGTGGTAGGTCTGGGCGACTGCTTGGTGACTCGGTGTAACTTATGGAGCTCAGTAGAACATCTTAGTGATAACTGAGACTCTTGGCGACATCGGTATGAAGGCTAGTTGGCATCGGCGAGACACTGTCAGTGTTTCACCGAGATGCCAACACAGTGTGAATTCTATTGACTGAGTAAGACCTTCCGATGTGGCATCTCGTGGACAAATTAGAGGAGCCGAATTGGAACCGTTGGGAGTCTATTCGTTGCGATGGTTCTATGAGGGAGCTCGACAAACAGAGATCGACATGGATATACTCTGAGATTGCAGTTTGTGAACAGTTGGATTATCGGTTGGTTCAATCAATAGTGGAGTGTGAAGAGTTTGAATTGTATCAATGTGAATTCGATTATGTAAAGACTGTAGAGAGTAAAGGTTCCTGTCCAATTTTGTTAATGGTGAATGCTGCTGTAAATCAGACACCAGAAAGATAAGTCTGACAATTGTATGTAATCCTTATTACTGTAATACAAAGTGATTTCTCTTGGTGTGGTGGGTTTTTCTCCCATAAGGGTTTTCCCACGTATATCTGGTGTTCTTGTGTGTTTGTCAAAACTCTATTTCTGTAATCTGTTTCATAGTGCATCTTAACTTGACTGTAATTGTAAAATTTAAAGTGTATCTGTATTATTTCCTGAGTTATTGACGTTAGGAGAATTGTTTTCCGCATCTAATTTTCCTTACACATATGATGTCTATACATGCTCAAAAGAATCTCACAAATGATTGCCCCAAAGGATTTCATCCATTCACACTCTAAAACCACTCAAAATCACTCAAAATCACACATTTTCACACCCAAGGCTACATGCCATCACTCCAAAACAATCTCCCCTGCTCCAACAATCATTTTCTAATCTATTCCCCACCTAATGGACTCATTCCATGTAGCTACAGTATATACATTAGGTGGAATGAGCGATTAAATCACTTGATGACCTCAAAACTTGAAATTTAGACTTCCAGACCCGCCTACAATAAAATCCACCCTAAGAGCTCAAAACAAGATGGATTTCAATGCCACAAAAACCAAAACATGGCTAAAACATCCCTCTACCCAAATAAAAACACTTATATTCAATTCCCTTCAGTACGGGCTCATGCAATTGACTACTACAACACTGAAAAAGAGAAAAGCAAACTCAGATTTACAAAGAAAATAGAGCTTTATTGATGAATGCTTGTACAAAATATTAAAATCTTCTCCACAGACTCCTTCATTCGAGATTCACATACATATATTTAACTCCCTTAATCAAAAATTTATTAAAAACCAACGCCACAAGTGAGCTTTGGCCTTCCCCGACCGTTCAACTTCCCCACTATGTATTTCTTGCCACTAACTCATTTGATTGCAAAATCCAACAAAAATGTCTGACGAAATATGTATAATTTGATGTATCATCGGGTGCTTGTAAAATTTGATGTGTAATTTTCAATTTTTTAAAAGTTTATCCCCGATGTTCGTTGAAATTTTGATGAACCTGGGTTTTGTCAAAATTTCAACTATCAGTTTCGTCGAAATTTTGACAAACATGAAAAATAAGAAAAAAATCAAATTGTGGCCGACATAAAGAAAAGTGAGCTCGTTGATTTATTGCAACAGTGTTTTTCTCTACTTGAGACAGTTTATGGAGAACTAAGCACAATTTTCTTGGGAAAAATAAAAAAAAATTGAAGAAGATATCGCCAGGTTGAGGGTAGTCATTGTCTTTTTGCAGAATTCAGTTGTGAAGGAAGATTTGTAGTTCCAGGTTTGAAAATCATATTTTAAAGCAACATTTTCATCAGATTTCATTTTTAGAGGTTTAGGGTTTTGAAAATTTCATGTCCATATTTTGTTGTGTGGAATCACAAGATCACAACCAAGGAACAAATTCTTGTGACTATAATTATGTGATCCATAACTCTATTGGTCATGTGGCACAATTGTGCTATAACAAATACAGGATGCATTCATGTGTGACCCAAATTTAATGTGGCTATGTTGTGATAGAAATGGAGGCACTCATATAATGTAGTTAATTCAGGTTGTATAATGTAGGTGTCAATCATCATTGGGTGCATTCAGGTTGTCTCAAGTTTAACAGGTTAGGATGTAATTATAGCATGATCGAAGAGTGATTACCTCTTGCTGCAATAAAGATCCTATAACTCTGGTTGATATGCAGAGTGGTTGTGTTATATCAATTATGTAGTGCATTCAAGCACAACCCATGTTTAATGGGCTATTCTAGAGAGTGATCAATATTTTCTAAACCTTATGAATGTTACTTAAAAGTGTATAGCTTAAACTACAAACCAAGTTTGTTACATACTTGAATGCAATCTTGGGTTACCACAAACTATAATAATGTGATCTGCTAATAACCATTATGGAAAGTATTAAAGCAAGACCCATGCTATATAGGATACATTTCCCTGATTAGGTTTACATACCTTAATGATCAAACACAAGCTTCCCACACAATCTAGGATACAATCCAAGATCATACCACAACTTTGTCAAGACAACTAATTTTTTGACCTAAGATTTAAGGTTGTTTTTTAATACCAACAAAAGCATTGGTAAGAGCATGATTAGGGTACAAACCCTAGGCCTCCGTAGAAACATAAACAATAACTCTAGCGAATTAGTGAGGTTGCAATACCAGAAAGATTGAGACATTGTAGCTAATAACAAAATCTTGCAATCTAAATATTGTAGCCAATAACAAGCACACTATGTAGCTTAGTGACATTTGTAGATGCAATCTACGGTAAGAAGAATGACAGTCACTTGGGATGTGATAGTCAAAAAGACGCTGAGCAGTGACAAGATAATAAAGCTCAAACCTTGCATAGTAAAGTGGAAATTTTAACAGTGAGTTTCCTTACCCCCTTGTTAACCTTAAGGGTTTTTCAAATGCTTTTGGTAGTGTTAGAAAAGGAAAATGCAATCAGGGAATGACTGTCCAAATGAAGTAACAGTGGTAATCATAGGTTCAATGTTTCTTCTTAGCCATTAATGTATAATGGAGGTAGTGGATTGCATGTTTGAGCAATGTTTTGAGACTCATCAAATATGGGAGAATAGTGAATAATACCTTGTGGACTGTGAAGTAGTGTCAATAAGGTTGAAGGTTCTTAAGATCTACAATACCATGAAACAATGAGTCCCCTATAGTAAGTAGGCAGTCTATAGGGAATAGTTTGATTTTATAGAAGGATGCTCATAAAAGGAATCTTCAAGTGATAGTGAGTGAGCTGTTTGAGATTGCAGTTGAGGGTGCAATACTCAGTCTTAAAGGAAGTTAGCAAACTAGTAAATGTGCAAGAAAATCAAATCATACACAAAAAAAAATCACAATGTTATCTTGCATAATTCCTTGAGTTTGAAGACAAAAATCTTATTGTATCTTGATGAAAGTGGTGACCTTAATGTTCAATCACTGGAAAACATGATTTTAAAACATGCTATTGTGCTTATGGAGGCAACATTTTAAGCAAGGCAGTGAGTGGTAGTTTGGAACAATGGCAGGTATGAAGGACTTGATTTATATGCATACTATGCAGTCTAGTTTAAGACACCGTTCTTATAAGAGATTGAAGGTGGATTATGGAACTCAAGGGTTACCATGAAAAGGATTAAAGCAAAGACTGAGATCTATTTAAAAGCCACAGTCATGAAGATATTAAAGATGTCACATGCAAAACCCTAGTAGCTGGAGTAATGAATACAGTGCCAAAGAGGATAGTCTATTGGGGTAGATTTAGGAGATCTCCACATTATCTAATTACAGGGAAATACATCATTTATTTATTTTTTTAATTAAAAGAAATCGTTCTAAACCCTATATAGGATACATTGATACTTCAAAAGCCTTTGAAAGAATTTGAGATTATGCAAATATATGTCAAGTAAATACCTAGATTACAAATAGTAGCAGGAACAATGTAAGATTTGTTGAGTAGAGCAGGAATGAGATAAGTAGCAATGAATCATATGCCTCATTTCACGGACATCTCCTCACCGTTCTTTGTCATTCTTTACGGAAACACTTCTCCATTTTGGCGGTGTATGCTTGAAAATAATGTTTTGATGAAGGTTTTACAGTATGTTTATTAAAATTAAAACTCCATTCTGGTGGGCTACGCCTGAAAATAAGATTTTGACAAAAGTTTTAGTGTATGTTTATTAAAGTTTTAGAGTATTTTGGCGCGCTATATTCTTGATTCCTTAATTGATTTATTTAAATGGATTGTGACTAAATAAATGACTATCTATTTAGTCATTTTTATTTGTGTGAGTAAATAATTTTTAATCGACAACCAAACTAGTAATTTATTTACTCATTTATAGCTGAGTTGCGAAAAATGAGCAGAATTTAGTCATTTTTAGTTGTTGTGACTAGAATTTTTAGTCACCTAGTCATTTATTTGCCAAATTCTAATAGTGTGTGCTTCCTTGTCTGATTAGGGCTCTCTCAATGTTGAGGGCCCTAAGGATAAGCTTGTCATAAGAAGTGACACATTGCATCTTTAATTAAAAGGATAAATCCGTATTGACATTAGCAATGATGATTTCGACTTGTTGCTCATTAGGAATGGCTCACTTGCTCTTACTAGCTCACTACCTCCATCATTGTACGAAGTTTATGATCAAGTTCAATATTCTGATTTTAAGAGTCTAATGGTTGGAAATCATAGTAAAATCAAAATTTAATAAGTTTTGGAATTAGCATTTTAAAGTGTTTTTTGGGGTCATTAACTTCAGACTATCTTCTCTTTTGCAGGGGTGGTTGCATGCCAAATTTTTTTGGTGTAAAATATCAGAATTATTAGATTTTGTTACATGTCTATGAATAAAAATTATTGGAGTGTGAGTTTGATATTTTTTGAAGATCTAAATAGTCAAGCTTGGTAAAGAAAAATCATGTAGATAATATTAGTCCAGAACAAAATGAAGAGACACTTGATAGATTGTGGGCTAGATTGAAAAGAAAGGGTGATGGGAAATGTTATTGTCCTTGCAATAATTGCAAGGGCTTAAAGATGAGATGACTTTTAATCACAACAGCTGAGAAAAATTGTAGGCAACATGGTCACATTGAGGGGGTATGATTATCATGTGGTAAGTTGTTCATTATATGTGTTTATATTGATTGAATCTGTAAATGTTTATATAGTTTTAACATTATATATATATATATATAATCAATTGATCATGATCATGGTTTATTTGTGTCTATAATTATTATAAAGGTGGGGCACCCTAGGGTAGATGATATGTATTATCACAACCCAGAGAATGTGGTTTTGCAAGTGGACGAACATGTAGCTATGAATATAGAAAGTTGAAGTTAATGATCCTATGGAAGAAGATGATCATCGCCCGAGAAAACCTGATTGAAGATGATGAGGTACAAGCCACATGAATCCACTGACACATTTAGTGGTAGAGTGATTATGATGATCAAGATGATTTTGATGATGTTCACCATTTACCTGTACTTGAGAAGACATACAAGCCCCTTTATGAAGGCTCCCAAACAACTCTTCTCTCTACTGTATTGTTGTTGTTGAACTTGAAGGTTATGAATGGTTTATCAAGCATAGCAATCTCACGGATGTTAAGGTATGTCATATATGTCATCTTTTTTCATCTATTTTAATTGTTGTTAGTTCATCACTAGTAAATAAAGGATGAAATATGTACCATTAATATTCTTTATATTAACAAATTATTTTTTGTTGTAGATTGATTGGTGAATTTTTGTTACCACCATCAAATATTTTACCTCGCTCATACCGAGATTTATCTAGCATTATGAAAGATATCGGAATGGAGTATCAAGCAATAGATGCATGTCCTAATGATCATATTATATATCATAAACAACAGGAATTTGCAAAAGAATGCCCAAAATGTTATATCAGTAGATATCGAATAGATCAACTAACAAAAAAGGTGTCTCACAAGGTTCTTCATTATATTCCCATTATTCCACGTATGCAACAATTATTTAGGTGCGAAAGCTTAGCACAATTTATGGATCACCATGCACGAAATAGAAGTGGAGATGACATTCTTCGAATTCCTGCAGATGGTTTTGCATTTTGGGACATGGAGGAAAAATGGCCACACTTTAAAGAAGAGCCTCATAATCTCAGGCTTTCATTGGGAGAGGACAGTGTCAATCCATTTGGAGAGTTGAGATCTATTTACTCGGTGTGGCATGTTTTTGTTATCAATAATAACATTCCTCAATGGATGTCAATAAAGAGGGAGCACATAATGTTGTCAATGATTGTTCCAGGTATTTGTTTACATCAATTTTCTTTAATGTAGTAGCATCTCATTTGTCTTATTTGTTGCATAATGAATTATATTTTTTTCATTCAATAGTCATGTACATTAATTTATATATATTGCGGTAAAATGGTTATAATAATTATGTAATATTTATGTTCATTCAACTAGGTAAGTACCAAGTTAAAGATATGAATGTATATATCGAGCCTCTTATCGACGAGTTACTAAAGTTATGGAATGGCGTCTCTATATATGACATCTGTAGACCAATAGGACAAAGACAATTTCAATTCCATGCAATGCTTGTATGGAAAATTCATGATGCCCCAGGGCTAACACATTTTTGTGGTATGTTATAACGTTCGACTGTACTTTAACAATATTTAATTTTTTATGAAGTAGATATCATGCATGTTTTAAAATAATCTATTCATTATATATAATTATAAAAGTGTTATATTTAATCCAATTATATATGATGTAGGTCTTCAAACAAAGGGGAAAATTTGCATGTGTCTAATTTGTGGTCCAAAGATGAAATCTCGTTGTTCAACAAGTTTAGGAAAGCAGGTGTTTGATGAGTATAGGCACTTCCTCCATAGAAATCATAAACATCGAACTACTGAAAAACATCTTTTCAATGGAAAAGAAGAGACTACATCAAAACCACGAAGAATGACACCTCGCCTATGGAAGTTGGAATATAATAGAATTAATTGTCAAGGTTATACATTAGATCAAATTTTTTATCTATCATATATGATATGTTTTGAATTTATGTTTTTATATTGTGTTGGGTTTAATTATGTTGTAATTGACAATGATTGTCGTTGTTAATTTGTTTAACTTATATGCTTTATGAAGGTCGTCAAGGCATTAATGGTCGGCTTCCATAGGGACTGAAAAGTTATCCCATACAATTTAGTAGGTTGCCCTACTATGAGCAGCTGCAAATTGTGCATTTGGTTGATACAATGCATATCAGAAAGAATATAACAGAAACATTATGGAAAATATTGGATGGAAGGCATGACAAAGAAAAAATTGTCAAAATTTGTAGTGACATTCAGGAAGCCAATCATGCAATGAAAAGGGTCATTCAATTAAATAGCGATGGAGACCAAATTAATATAAGTGCCCTTCCTTGGTTATTAATAGAGCAACAAAGCAATGCTATAAAATAAGTCATATGAAAAATTCGATTTCCCACAGGATTTGTTGCGAACATAAACAATATAATAACAAAGAAAGGTGAATTTGGGTCAGGGATGAAAACGCATGATTGGCACACCTTCATTAAGGTAATTATTCTGGTATATTATATACACTTGTATAATGTATGTACTTTTCGGTGTATTATGTTTACTACTTTTGGATAAATAATGAAAAGATCATTTTATAATTGTTGTAGTACGTTCTACCTATATCTCTCCTATACAACTTTGACAACAATTTCAAACAAATATATGATCTTGGAAAATACATGAGGTAAGTAGCGATATTTGTTCAATTCGTTGTATACATATTATAATTGTCATTTGTTTTACTTGTTATGTAATATACTATATATTTTTGTTAAATCTCATTAATATATTTGTGCCTTGAATCACTTGTAGATGGTTGTCATCTAAAGAAATCCATAAAGAAGATATAAATTATTGGAAGAGAAAAATTTCTCGTCTAATGTGTGAAATACAAAAGTTTCTACCTTCGACATTTTTCATTGCACAAGAACACTACTTCATACACCAACTTGAGGAGATTGAATTGTGTGGACCTGTACACACAAGGTCAATGTGGATGGTTGAGAGGTACTTGAAATTTTTTAAGGCTTTGGTTAGAAAAAGAGCACATCTTGAGGGTTCTATGGTGGAGGGATATATGGTATACGAGACCATGGTGTACATTAGTGAATATCTTCTTAATTTTGCAGCAAAGATCCATGTAGATCGCATTTGGGATCCAACCATTAGTGCGATGGGGAAAGGTAGATTGAGGAAAGTGAGGTAATTATAAGATGGTCATGGAGTTTAATTGGAATAAATTTTACATATAGTTTTATGTTATATTGTACTTATTTAATTTTTTAATCTTCAATATACATCAATTTATAAATTAAAGATTATCTTGTGGTATTTAACTAATTACTCGTCATTTGTGAATTTCAATTTTTGTCTGATTGGTGGGAAGTGGGATGCACTACATTTATTAAATTAAGTAACAATTTTTGATTAGATGGCGGTATGGATTGAACGATGTCAACTCCTTTATCGGTGGCGCATTAACATGGGAAGGTGTGGCTTCATTGGTTCAGCTCATTGTAATGGAATTCAATGTGTTACACAAAGGGAAATTGATTTAGCATATGGTTTAAGAGATAAATAGGTACATATAAATATATTAATCACCATATTATTTAATTATTTTCAATTATATTGATGTATATATATGTTGAGATTGTTTTCTTTGCATACATTTGGCCAAGAATAAATATGTTTATCAACTAACGATATTGCAATAATTTTTACATGTTTGACATATTGCAGGTGAAACATCACAAAGCTATGTGGTGCAATGGTCGTAAATTTCAAATCAAAATGTTGGATGACATGAAGAAAACTTGTGATTCTGGTATAATTGTAGTATTTTAGGTGACTAATATTTCATCTAGAAGCGACATACATCCAGAAGTCTCAGAAAATCGATACTATGGGATTTTGGATGATATACTTGAGTGTGACTTTAAGTCTTTCAGATTAATTATGTTTGTCATCCTATGGTACAGGCTACGATTGAATGAAAATGATCCTGAGAGAACTATTATTGAACATAATAATGGATTTGCCATGGTTAATATAAGGTTGATCGAGCAAGCTGGAAATGAGCCCTATGTTCTTCCAAGCCAATGTGAGCAGGTATTTTACTCAGAGGTTCCAAGTAAACTGGGTTGGTCATTTGTTGTTAGACATGATCCAAGAGGAAGGCCGATACAGTATAATGTGGTGGAAGAAGAAGATACCAAAGAACTAGAAGATGATGTAGATGATGATTAGGATCAACAGTTAGTTGATGATGTCCTTGACAAAGATGTCAGAGAGGAGGAATTAGATCATGATGATGTAGGAGTTAATGTTCATGAAGATTATATCCATGTGGATGATGACATTATCGAAACTGATATCGATGACGATGATGATGATATGACCAATCCTTACAATGTCGAATCTGGATAAGATGATACAAACAAAGAGTTGGATGAAGAAGAAGATCAATGACATTGAAATGTATGAGTTATGTGATTATATTATCTATTTGATATTAATTTCTTGATAGAATTATATTTGACTTATGTGGTTACATAATTAATTCATGATGTTTTTAATTTTTATGCCATTACATAATTAATTTAATGATGTACTTTTTAATGTTTGGAAGGTGAAAAATTAAAACATTTCAATAGTGATGTTAACAACTTTGAAATTAGTGTGTTTTATGTTTCATGTGATCATAAAAGATTAAAAAGTTAGTTGTAGAGGTGGTTGTTCAGTGGTTGATGTGTAAAGGCCTTTAAAAGGAATAAAGTGATCATTGTAATGGTTGTTGATGGTTGAGGATTTAAAATACAAGCTCTTGACATTCGAAAATCTGTGTTTTTCTTCAAATTTTTTATATTTTTCCTGTTATGCAACACTGTATGGTCACATGCAACTATATTTTGATGTGAAATCAATTCCAGGTCATGAAGATATGTGTTAGCTTTGATTTGAATCTGATTTGAGGGCTTAAGGAATTGATTTGAGTTAGAAAACTTCATTTCTTTGCATACAACCCGGTTACCCTATTTTCAAGGGTTTTGTAGTCCAAACATAATATAAAGGGGCTCTTACACTTTTTTTGATTACTGTAGTTTGTGTAAGAGGCCCCATGGATACTGTTGTAATTGTAGGATGCATGAATAGGGTGTAGGATGAGAAATAAAGAAGGTATAACTGCTATCCTCAAGAGTTTTGTGAAGAAAAGCATGTGAAATGAGAGGTACTTTGTGGCCCGATGCTTGTTTGCTCCTTCATTTTCTATAAGAAGTATTTCAAGGCTAGAAGTACAGGTTAGCAAGGTAGATATTTTTTGGTCGAGTCTAGGCAGAGTTGCAAAGCAAATTGTAAAGTTCGATGGTTTTAAGGAAAATGCAATTTAGGTTTTGAGTCATTCTTTAGTAGGTTTTGAATTCATGGGGATTTGATGTTTTATGACAATACTATCATTTGAATTGAAATGATTAATTCAAACTCATGTCTCTCCATTGTACATGCATATCTAAATTTTGAATAAGATAATCAAGGGTTGTCTCGTTCATCTAACTCTTGTGGTGTGTATGATTTTTGTTTTTGCTTTAATTCAAGGAATTAATTAAAATGCTTGAATGGGATTGTAGGTGGATATGTTATGTATAAGGATTTGATAAGTAGTATTGGGTTACAATACATGTTGATGAAATTATAAAGTAATTTTCTCAAGGATCTTATATTTTATGTGTTAAATTTGTCATAAACCCTTAGATGTTTATGAATTTTACTCCCTCAATGGATATATGGCACTGATGTAAGTTGTACTAATTTTTATGGTTCATTATTTTGTTTGTCTTTACCTAGCGCTTGCTACAAATTGCAAATCAATGACTATTCTACACTATGGAATTTGTTGTAGTTATCTCATGCTCCAAATAGTTGATATTACTGATGAAAAACCAATTCTATTTAGTATTATGCTATTATGTTGAGCTATTAAATGAGATTATATGTTGTTGTTAATGTTGTTTACGATAATGGTGCAGAGGTTGTAAACACATTAAGGGATCACCCTCCCGGGTCTTGTAGAGCCCAAAAGTGTAGGAGGTCTTTAAAATCCTCATTAGTTGGTCCAAGTCCTTTGAGCTGCCCTTGATTGGAATTGGAAATTCCATAGGTAAATTAGAAGACCAACCTAGTTACAATAAAAAAAACCAACAGGTAGAGGGGAGAGAGATAGAGGGATTTAGTGAGAGAGAGAGGGAGGGAGTGGGAGAGAGATAGAGGGTAGAGGGTTAAGGGTAGAGGGGAGGGAGCTAAGAGTGAGTGAGAGAGAG